>OY757023.1:25555480-26155480 GCA_963580285.1 Lucinisca nassula
GGAAACTTTTTATCACGGACCTGAAACATTGTCAATTTATGTCATTTCGGAATTTTGGCCGACGAATTTTCATTTTCCGTCAAAATTACGCCCTTAACAACCACAGAAGCAACATCCCTGGTGAAATGAAACATGGAAAGTTTGAAATAAGCAAAACAAAAATTGGTCCTGGTTACGTAACTTGCGGCTTATGACGAATTTACTGTCCGAGCTAGTCTTCTCGACAAGGAGCTAGTTCACTAAACATGGAGATAGTGCCCTCAAAAAAACGAAGATGAAACATTCATCAGATGACTGGGGCCTGATTCGATGTCTTTCTATGGTTCGACCCAGTTTATCAAACGGGTTTCTTTACATCTGGCTATTGGGCCTGGTGGGTAAGATTTGACTTTTGAGCAGGAGTTTGAAATGTGTTATTCTTTCTTTGAAACATTTATAATACCAGATGTGTTCTCAGATAGACTGCTTAGTAATGACTTGCATGGGTAATCTGTGTTGGTATTTTTGACACCCATTTTTGCTTATAAAATTCATAGCTCTAAGATTGTATTCTGTGCGGGTTGAAGAAATCTTGATTATGTTATATGAAGACATGCCACCACTACGCCAACAGACTATGTGCACACCCATATGCAATGGCACAACAAAGTTTATTTTACCAAGTGTTGAGTGAGTGAGTGTTTGTTTGTACCGGAGCTTAACGGCCAAGTCAACACTATTTTAGGCCATTTTTGAGCCTGTCAGTTTACCTATCCACACTATTTCAGGGCAGGCTTATACATAAGCGGTTAACCAGTACAGTGCACATTCTTTCGCCAGAAACTGACAACTGCCCTTCTTGAATTAGAGCATGACCGTAGGAAAGATTCCATGATCAATCTTCACAAAAGAATGTTGCCAACCCCGGCAGGTATCGAACCCGCGTCCTCCTCGTCACCAGTCAGACGCGCATCCGACTGAGCTGCCGAGGCCGGTGATTGAGTGTGCTCGAGTTTTACGTCCCACCAATAATTCCTGTCGTGATTTGTGCAGGCTTTCACGACTTTCCTAAATCGACAACGGCTATTTCTTTGTTTACGATGCCCACTTCTTTAGTTAGAACCGCCTAAAGGCTCTAGGAACCACCTACAATAAGGGGATATCTGTATTTAAAATTGCGATTCGAGAGGTAAATCGTCGGTTTTACGGTCGGAAATTTCGTTTTTACGGCGACGGAATTTGCGACCGTAAAACCGACGATTTACCCTCCTAAATGACACTTTTCAATACAGTTATCTCCATGGCAGTCTAATGCATTTGTTTGTTTGATTGATTTGAGGTTTAACGTCCCCGTCAACACTGTAAAGGTCATTTTAGAGACGCTGCTTCCAATATAGTGGGACTTTTACCCGGCATTGGGATGAAATGACATCTCAAGCCCTGTCGCCCAATGAAACCAGGAGGGTTTATAAGCATGGACGGGCCGATGCACCGCTTTGCCTGGGCAGGCTTAGATCCTCTTAGCGGTTTACCAGTACTCGTGTGCGGGTCGGTTTCAGCTTTGCGTGGAAGCATCATGCAGCTCAAAAATTTCTTCAAGCCCCAATGGGCGGGGGCCGTTCTAATGCATTCATTCATTTGTGTATTCATACATAAAGGGGGAGGGTAATGGGGGAGTCAAGCAAAGATGGCGTGTATCTTGCGTCGTATGGGCAGCCAACTGATATTGGCTAACACTTGGACAAGGCCTGCTGTCCTTGCCGCAGGTATGGGCGGAGGGGGAACGTTGATATTTCTTCTGTGTCTACACTTCCGTTCATTTTCCTCTTTCTCCTCTGTCCCTCACTTTTGTCTTCTCTATTGTCTCTTCTATCGATTTTCGCCCTTTCTCTGGGAGAGGACACAAAATGATCCACAAGAGTTGGCGTGTTGCTTAACCCAAATTTTAACACTGGTCGCCCACATCACGTGACCAAGTCCGTGAAATGAACACCCCCTAAACCCCACTTTATATAGACAAAACTGGGGCTTACCGGGGTAAACATTATTTTTCTTATTTCTGCTCCAATACATAGGTTGTGGGTACTCGTTAGAACCGCCTCAATGAGGCGGTTCTAACGAGCACCCACAACCTATGTTTGCAGTATTAATAAGAAAGATATCAAGGATTTTCATCAGAAAAGTAGTCAGTTTGGAGATGGGGAAAATGCACTATGTTGCACGGGTGTGTTATCGTAATGATATAGCCATTGGTTAAACCCTGTGATATCACTAGGCGAAGAACCGCCGTTTTATGACGTTTTGCGACGTCATCGATCGTTTCCTTGATGTTAGACGGAGTAACCTCTTTTTCGCCCATAAAGTACGTTACCAAAACAGGTAACTGCATGTGTTACACTCAAAATGTAGGTTTGGTTTCTTCAAATAATGACGGAAAGTTGAAAGAATTAACATTCCGATCGTTTCAACGAATAGATCGGAATATTTGTCTTGTCGGTACTGTCGTTAACAATGCCGTGTAGTATAGTCGAGTGAAGGTTTTTCACGTGGTCAGTTATCGTGATGTGTAAAATTGGTTGAAATAGTGGTCACTTTCTAGACGGCTTTCGGACAGAGTACACCTTACAAAACCGGTTTGGGTAGTAAGAAGAAAGGGCGTTGTTGGTCATTTTCAACATGGAGCGGGAAGAAATGGAAGGTTTAGTAACTGATAAAGTGAACTCAGCCGTGAGAAGTTGCCAGAACGAGCTACTATCTGGGATTCAGACACTAATTACATCTGAAGTACAAAAGATAAGTGATAGTCAGAAAGTTTTTTCAGAATTACAACTTAGTAAGATTGCTGCAATCACATCGTCTGACTATAAATTCAAAAGAAAGTCCAACGAAGAGCAGTACAAGGTCAATAACAAAGTTCTCGACAAAATACAGGACTGCGACAGAAATATAGACACGTCAGAGTTCTCGCAGGCTAAAGAGAATCTTGCTGAAGCGACTAACATACTGAAGCAGCGACAGAAGGTAATAAGGATAGCAGACGAATCCGAAATGGGCTGGAAGGTTGTCGACGAATATATACAATCAGAGGTCGCCAGCGACGAAGAAGATCAGAAACGCATACACAGAGCGCAGGCGAGAGCGAGCAGAAAGGCAAAAACCGACAGGGGGCGAAGGTTTAGGCGATGGTTTCCATATGGTCGAGGGCGCTTTCAACAGCCAGTCGCTACGCCATCAGCGGTAAATCAGCAGCAACAGCAGCAACAGCAACCTAGCAGAGTCGGATTGTGCTTTGCATGTGGTCAAGGGGGGCACTGGAAATTTGAGTGTCCTAACGCCAAAAAGAATGTTAAGTAGTTCAGATTATATATTTTCATTATTTCAAAGTCAGGTCACAAGACCTTTACAGGGGGGTAACAGAACAGAAGAACACACCAATGTGAAGGTTGAAAGGTATCAAATATCAGGTAAGATACCGGAAAAGGCGTACGACTCTTCAGAAAGCAGGTCTGAAATTTTAGAAACAGAAAATAGTGTAGATTCTTCTATAATATCTCCATACAATAGATTAAAGAATAATAAAGTTATTTGGCAAAACGCAGGCGCAAGTCGGTATATTTTATCGGTTATAGACGAGGGGTACAAAATACCATTCAAAGACACGCCTTGCATCTCTCATTCCAAAAACAACAAGTCTGCTAGAGATAACCCTGTCTTTGTAAAGCAAGAAATACAAAAGCTGATCTCAAAAAAGTGCGTATCAGAGGTTTATAGTAAGCCACATGTAGTTAATCCTTTGACTGTCGCATTCAACAGGAAAGGTAAGCCAAGACTAGTGTTAGATTGTCGTAATATTAATGACAATTTGCATAAGTTTAAGGTCAAGTACGAGGACATGCAGACAGCTCGTCAACTTTTCGAGAAAGGGTCTCATTTGTTCAGCTTTGATATCAGAGGGGCATATAATCATATTGATATCTTTAATACCCATAGAACCTTTTTAGGCTTCTCTTGGTTTGACGGTGACAATGAGCATTTTTACGTCTATAATTCTCTGCCGTTTGGTTTGGCAACAGCGGGGCATATTTTCACAAAAGTAGTAAAGGTAATGGTTATGTATTGGAGGTCAAAAGGTCACAAAGTAGTCACTTTTTTAGATGATGGGATAGGTGGTCACGTAAGCATGGAAAAGGCTCTCGTTTCGAGCAAGTTTATAAGGCAGAGTTTGCTCGATTTTGGTTTTCTTTTATCAGACGAAAAATGTCAATGGGAACCATCATTACAAATTTCATGGTTAGGTTATTACATCTGTATGGTTTCCGGCAAGTTTCATATTACTAGTGACAGAATTGACAGAACAGAGATATCAATCAAATCCATGTTAAATCAGTTACAAAGCCAAACATTCAAGATAGTGCCAGTCAGATTTGCTGCTTCAGTTGTCGGTCAAATAATTTCCACTCAGTTGGTGTTAGGCAAGATAGCCATGTTGAAAACTAGGGAGTTATATAAATGTATTGACAGCAGGACAAGTTGGCAGTCCCCCGTATATATTTCTGACAAGGCAATTGAAGAGTTAAGTTTTTGGCTATCGAATATTAAGAAATTAAACGAAGAGGGTCAGGATATTACGGAAAACTTTAGTCACGAAGTTGCTTTGTTTTGTGACGCAAGTGGTGACGGGTATGGTGGATATCTTGAGTCGAAGGGTCAGACTCGCTATGATGATGAATGTGTGTTAGACAATCAGGTAGTTCTGTTGAGAAATGGCATTTCCCCGGAAGAGGAAAAGGCTTTGCCGGTTAGTCAGTCAGTTTTCCCGGAAGTGAAAACAATGGAGGGGTTAGAAACAAGGCAACCATACAGCATTAGCCTTGGTTACACAGAGAACCCGAATAAGGAAAATTCCCCGGAAGTGGATTTTTATGAACGGATTTCTGACCCAATAAGAAGGTCCGACGAAAAAAGAGAAGCAATGCTTAGTACAAATAAATTTAGCCTTTCCCATCCACTTTGCTTAGATACTGATAATAAAAGCATTGAGATTATAGGTACATGGAATAGCTCAGAAAAGTCTAAGTCCTCCACTTGGAGAGAGGCAGAAGCGGTGAGACGGGTCATTAAAAGCAGCGTAAATGACATCATAGGTAAAAAGGTCAAAGTTTTTTCCGACAATAAGAACGTCCAGTCAGTCTTGAAAAAAGGTAGCAAAAATGAAGGTTTGCAAGCCATTGCTTCTGACGTAAATGATATTTGTAGAAGTAACAACATAAAAATGTCAGTAGAATGGATTCCGAGAGAATCAAACGAAAGGGCAGATTATTTAAGTCGCTGTAGAGACTGCGATGACTGGTCCGTTCAAGACTGGGTATTCAGCAAAATTGACCGTATGTGGGGTCCTCATACAATTGACAGGTTCGCGTCATATTATAACAATAAATGCAAACGCTTCAATTCAAGATGGTGGGTGCCCGGAACCGAAGGCGTGAATTCTCTAGATCAGTTTTGGGGCGGGTCCGAAATAAATTGGGCCGTTCCGCCCCCTAGATTAATACCATCAGTTTTACAAAAGATAGCAGAAAACAGGGCTAAGTGCACTCTCATCATACCGGATTGGCCTTCAGCTCCTTTTTACCCAATTCTACGCAATGAGACTTTTAAAAAACATATAACAGGGCAAATCGTTTTGGCGAGGCGAAACATCATTAAAGAAGGCCTAGGAAACAACGGCATATTTGCTAAAGAACCATTGTCATTTAATATGCTTGCTGTCAAATTCTTCTGAAGCAAGAAGCGTGGTTTTCGACAGCAATGTTTAATATCGAGTTTTCCGTTTCAGGTGTTGGTTTAACGAGAAACATACAGCAGCGGCTTTTCGATGCAGATGTGAAGCAGAGCGGTCTTGCTGAAAAAATTTCCTCATATCTTATCAGCTCCAAAGCGGACAGTACTACAAACTTTCGACAGGTTTAAAAACTTTTGTTCAAGCTACGGTTATAATTATTTACCAGCAGACCCGATACATGTTACTATATACTTTTCACATCTTTTGGATCTGTCAGTTTCATATGGAGTGATCACCAGTGCGTTTTATTCAATTAAATGGGTGCACAATATCAATAGTTTCACAGACCCAACAGAAAACGGTTTTGTTAAGGGTCTATTAGACGCCGCAAGGAGGTTAAGATCTCAGCCAGTAAAACGTAAGGATGTGATAAGCTCCGAGATATTAATACAGCTTTGTGATCAATACGTGGGTCATTCAAATCTTAACGACGTCAGAGACTTATCTATGATATTAATAGGGTACGCTGGTTTGTTGCGTTTTGACGAAATCAGCAATTTACACGCCAACGACATCGTATTTGAAGAAAGCCATTTAACATTGACAATCCGCAAGAGTAAGACAGATAAATTCAGAGCAGGAAACAAAGTACTTATAAGTAAAGGTAGATCATCTGCTTGCGCTTATTCCATGCTGAAGCGTTATATAGATTTGTCAGGAATAAGTTTAAAGTCAGACGAGTTTTTGTTTAAGCCTATTTTTAAGTCAAAAGGTCAATATAAGCTTATCCACAAAAATAAGGCAATTAGTTACACCAGAGCCAGAGAATGTATACTACATAAATTAAGAAGTGTCGCTCCAGATCTTAACCTGGGTACTCATTCACTCAGGGCCGGTGGCGCGACAACTGTCGCGAACAGCGGTGCTGTAGATGAAAGATGCCTAATGAGACATGGCAGGTGGAAATCACAAGACAGTAAAAATCTGTACGTTGAGGATTCTTTAACCAAAAAATTAAAAATAACAGAAGTATTGTCACTGTAGGTAAACGTCATGTCGACGTCATTTTTGGGTTTCGTAGCTTTTTTAAGGCGTGATCTATACAAAATTTTGTTTCCATCCCTATCATTTGTATGCTTCTAAAGCGCGTCAATCTGCACCAAATTTGTTGGTTATTTGTTAGTTAGAAGTTAAGACGAGACTTAACATTCCGATCGTTTCAACGAATAGATCGGAATATTTGTCTTGTCGGTACTGTCGTTAACAATGCCGTGTAGTATAGTCGAGTGAAGGTTTTTCACGTGGTCAGTTATCGTGATGTGTAAAATTGGTTGAAATAGTGGTCACTTTCTAGACGGCTTTCGGACAGAGTACACCTTACAAAATTTTGTATAGATCGGGTCAGTATACCGTGCTACTTTATCTCATGTTAGATATATCCTTTTAAAAACACGCCGTAAAATCTGGTGTGTTTGTCCTGCAAAACGTCAATATGCATTTATAATGACATCCTTGTTTCAACATAAGCTTTGTCACAGTTTCTCAGACTACGTCTGAAATATGAAAATTTTGTTTGGCATAACGCCCTTTGTCAATGGTCACTACGTACTCTTTGTCCAATAAAGCGCGTCAATCTGCACCAAATTTGTTGGTTATTTGTTAGTTAGAAGTTAAGACGAGACTATGATTTAGTCGAATTTCAGTGTGTTAGAATCGAAATAGATCCGCTCTATTGCGTGATTTATTGAGTAATATATCACAGTTTGTCGTTCAGTTTAAGTAGATAATCATTCGCGCTCCGCGCTCGTGATTTGATCTACCTTACAAATGACCTTCAAACAGTGATATATTACTAAAAAAATCTCTATTTCTTAAACAACCAGGACATATGATTTTTATTACATGACGTCATCGACTAAATGAAAGCGACGTCATATGATAAATATATGATCTTACACGAGTGGTTATTTTTATATGAAATTTATTAACCAGCCTTCGGCGAGTTTCATAAATTGCTTATGAAATGACCACGCGTGTAAGATTCTGTTTATCATCTGACCACTTTAAATTGGATTTCATCGCCTTTAAATTTGACAAATTTTCCACCGAAAAAATGCATGGTTGACATGGACGTTGTCATGACGTTACTTAATCCTGACAAAGTGAGTGAGTGAGTGTTTGAGTTTTACGTCCCACCAACAGCTAAGGTCATACGGAGACGGGACCTCGGTTTAAAGACACATCCGAAAGTCTGGAGAAGCCCGGGATCGATCCTGCGACCCCTGGTTTACAAAGCGAGTAGCGTAACCACTACACCACGGAGGCTTCTAAATCCTGACAAAGTGTTATTACACGTGTGGTCATATGATTTTTATTACATGATGTTATCAACTGCTTATTAACGACATCATATGATAGAGGATCTTACACTCTTGGTCATGTCATATGAAATTTATGAAACAAGCCTTCGGCGAGTTTCATAAATTTCATATTGTAAGATTCTGTTTATCATATGACCACTTTAAATTTGATTTTATCGCCTTTAGAATCGTACTTTTTTTTTTTTTTTTTTTTTTTTTTGCAGAAAAAATACGTGGTTAACATGGACGTCGTCATAACGTTACTTAATCCCGCCAAAGTGTTATTACACGTGTGGTCATACGATTTTTGTTACACGACGTTATCCACTGCTTATCAACGACGTCATATGATAAATTATTTTTATACCGCAATCAGGAACTCTAGTGACCGTTTATAGACCGGACCTACTTTCCAGGTCCCTAATTTGCAAGTGTAAACAATATATATAGCATGCAACCTTTTAAAAACGAGAAAACAACGAAACTCTATTATAATCTTTGCAATATTTATTAAAACAGATTTTCAGAAATTTCAGTTGATTTGAATGTTCCATTTACGCATGCCACACTGTCTCTTGTCCTTCAGTTTGCTTAAGGGGAATGGGAACACCTTCATGGGAGGCAACTCCTTCAATAGTATTTTTGTCTCCCATGTCAATAGGGGTCAACTCTTAAAGAAAAGAATTTGCTCCTATTCTTTCCTTTAAGAGTTGACCTCTTTTTCAGTGGGACAGGGTTTATAGAAAAGCGCACAGGAAGTCCCGAAAGTTGTCTACCTTTGAAAAATGGCGGACAAATCTGTCAGGTGTTCCCATTCCCCTTAAATTTGCTAATTTTTTTCAAAACCCTTGATTGTTTTGAATTGCGGTATAAACTAAATACATAATCATTTTATACGGACTCATTGTCTAAGGCACACCTATTATATTTTATTATTAAAGACACTAAACGTGCATTTACTATTTCAGGGGGAACAACCTACGTCAAAGCAGTGACGTCAAAACCATTCGTAGGTTTGCCGGCGTTTGCTACACAAAAGGCATTTCCCACAACAAGTAGGCGCAGTCGGTGCATTAGGTCATAATAGAATCAAACATACTGAAATCTGTCTCAGAAATGTGGCTTTTTCTTTAAATAATTCGACACAGGCTGATTTGGCAATGATGTCGGAACTCCCATTGTTTACAGCGCCGATTCCAATCTTGTGGCGAAGCTATCGAAGCCTTTTCAATGTTTCTAGGTGGAATTATCTCACTGATGGGATGCAAATATTGTTCGTTACCAGGTGAAGTGTGTTTTCTGAAGACTCGTAATGTACATATCTAGTTTGAAGCATTTTATTTACCCTATTTAAACCAATATGTCCCCTTCTGAAAAAAAGGGTACGACATCTCTGCTATGACGTAGGTTGTTCCCCCGGTATTTATACCATGATTTTTTTTTCAACTTCTTTGCTTATTCGCAAGATTTATAATAATACTTAAACTTTTTATTTCGTTACTACTGATACCCTAAACAGACTATATAATAGTCTACCACAAAAAGGTGTTTCTTTGAAAGAAAATTAGATTTGGTCATTAACCCATTTAGTACCAGATACCCCCAAAACGGGTACCCTGGCAAACAGTGCAGACCCAGATCAGACGCCGCAGAACGCGGCGTCTGATCAGGGTCTCCACTGTTTGCTAAAAGTTCAGGCATTTTCCAAATAAATTTTGATGAAAACAGAACCTGACACCCCTAATTTCTGAAATGAACTCCTGCTATATATAAGGAGGAAGATTCCATTTGGTACAAAAAGGGTTAATGCTATGCGAGTAACCGTAAACCAAGTTATATATAGCTTTAGGAAACACCCACTTTCCTTTGATTCTGAATTTGCGAGACAAGTCAATAGCCCCCAGTTTAATACTACATGTAAATGGGAACAATCACCCATATGCACAAAGGGTATTTACATACGACAGTCGGGCCCCGCCCATCGGGGCTTGAAGAACTAGATGGGCTGCATGATGCTTCCACGCAGAGCTGAAACCGACCGCTCACGAGTACTAGTAAACTGCTAAGAGGATCTAGGCCTGCCCAGGCAAAACGATGCGAGTCGGACCGTCCATGCTTAGTTAACCCTATTGGTTTCATTGGGCGTCAGGACTTGAGATGTCATTCCATCTCAATGTCGGGTAAAAGTCTAGCAACGTCTCCAAAATGACCTGTGACGTGGATGTTAAACCTCAAATCAAACAAACACACGACAGCTCTGGCCTTTGTGAACAGTGTAGACACAGATCAAATGGCTTCTGATCAGGAAATGCTTATTTTTCATGCAGTTTGTGAAATGAATGAATTCTTTATATAGAGTATCTTACATGAGTGTTCAGGTATTATTGAATTTATTTAAAACGAGTTGAGGAAAAGGATAGAATGCGAGGCTTTGCCGAGCATTTTATCCATTTTCCTCAACTCGCTTAATAAATTCAGTAATGCAAGATTCTATTTATCAATTAAAACGCATTTTATTCACGATTGTTTTACAAAAATGTCAATACTCCGCCATTTGTAATCGCGCCGTCGTAAAGGACGTCGTACATTTAACGTTACGGAACGTATCTAACTAATTTGCATATGTGTTTTAGAAATAGATCAACTCTAGCTGTGATTTGTTGAGTAATAAATCACAGTTTGGAGGTCAGTTGTAAAGTAGACAAATCACGTGCGCGTAGCGCGCGTGATTTGTCTACTTACAACTGACCGACAAACTGTGATTTATTACCTAACAAATCACTAGCTAGAGCTGATCTATTTCGATTCTAACACGCTGAAACGCGGTAATAATGCTGTTGTTTCCTTCAAATTCTCACAACTTTTCGTCACTGTTAGAAGAAATCCCGCTAAAATTATCGACTGATACACATGCATTTATATCTTTTTCTAACGTTTTCGATGCGAGAAAATGACGCTACACCGTCCAACGTCAAGGAAATCGACTAGTGACGTCATAAATTGGTACTCGTCACGCTCTTCCTTGCCGTGATTTGTTGTAGAATAAAACACAGTTCCTTTCCATCGCCTATATAGGCGCGCTGTGTTAGAATCCACTATATATAGTAGATTATCGGATTTAATACACGGCGTTATTACAGTCTCAGACGCGACGTCATTTGATAAATCAAGTAATTTGATAGGTTGACAGACAGAAATGGGTGTGGCAAAATTGATTTATTCATCAGGATGAGCAACCTTTACACCGAGGGCAGAAACCATAAGGCTAACATAACCATGTAAGATAATGATTTCTCGCATTAGGATATATAGAGAATACCAGGTGATTGTCTTTCGATATCAAGTTTATCAGGCAAGACTTCGAGAACGCTTGTAGAATCGCGAGGCTTGCCGAGCGATTCTACATGTGTTCTCGAAGCCGAGCCTGATAAACTTGATATCATACGACATGGATCTGGTATTCTATTTATAAGTCAACCCCCCTCCCCACATACACTCTTAAATTAGCAATTTACGATCAGTTATCGATGGTCCTCAGTGCGTCCGAACGTTCCTCAGGTCGATATAGTTTTAACCAGCTGACTATATTTTTCCTATCATATTTTTTTTTTCAAGTAATTTTTCCATTTTGTCCAGTTATAGTACCTTTTTTGCCATTTTTCTAGAATCCCCGGTTCATTCATTAAAGTGCAATGTCACGTTGACGTGATAAAGCTCACTTGTCTTGAGATAGCATATCTTTATCAGGTCAGTGTGCTGCAATGCAATTAATATAGAGGGTGACTGATAAACGACAATTCCACATGATAGGAATTCATATCTGACCAACTTTATCCAGACCTCCTCATTCTACCAAGCTCTGCAAGACCTGCAATACATGTAAGAACAGAGGTTACTGTTTAGTTTCATCATAAAACTGCAAATTAATAATTCTCGTTTTGGCTGGAGTTTGAAAAGAAGAAGCGAGTTTTAGCATTATTTAGACGTTTCTAAACTACATGTAGTAGCCTAGCATATTTGCATATTTGCACACAGAACACAAGACAACAACATTGGCCGACTTAACCGCGAACCACAGTACGTCAAATAGCAACGACTGTATTAGTTGAACATAGGCCGACTTCACCTCGAACTACAGTACGTCAATTAGCAACGACGGCGTCAGTTGAACATAGACTGCTAGTACTATTGGCAGGTCATGTGATCAGTATCTGCGCATGTCAATGAAACCAATGATACCCTGCCTTGAGGAATGGTTAGTCAGGTTTTCCACGCATGCGCACTGATGGGCACTCTTTAAAATGGAGGTTGCGCACTGATGGGCACTCTTTAAAATGGAGGTAGCAGTCTTCGTTTTTGATTGGCTGTTTATGAATTTACCTACTTTGACCCTTGCCGTAGGTGTGATGTAGGAAAATGGAACACCAACCAAAGTAGCCGTAGGTAGCCATTGGCTCCAGATGAAGTCGGCCTATAGACTGCTGGTACTGTTGGCAGGTGATGTGATCAGTATCTGCGCATGTCAGTAATGCCAATAATACCGTGCCTTTGCGGAATGGCTAGACCGGTTTTCAAGGCATGCGCAATCACGAGCTCTCTTTACAATGGAGGTAGCAGTCTTCGTTTTTTATTGGCTGTTTATGGATTTGCCTAACTTTGACCCTTACCGTAGGCGTGATAGAGGAAAATGGAACAGCAACTAAAGTAGCCAAAGGTAGCCATTGGCTCCAGGGGAAGTCGGCCACTGTAATACTCCCCATAACACTGCAATGCACCACAGTAACACTGCATGTTTATGCTGCTACACATATAGAGGATCTTACATGAGTGTTCATGTATTATTGAATTTATAAATGAGTTGAGGAAAAGGGATGAAATGCGAGGCTTTCCGAGCATTTTATCCCTTTTCCTCAACGAGTAACACTGCATGTTTATGCTGCTACACATATAGAGGATCTTACATGAGTATTCATGTATTATTGAATTTATTAAATGAGTTGAGGAAAAGGAATAAAATGCGAGGCTTTGCAGAGCATTTTATCCCTTTTCCTCAACGAGTTTAATAAATTCAATAGTACATGAGCACGAATGCAAGATTCTATTTATCATATGACATTTAAAACGCATTTTATTCACGATTGTTTGGAAATGTCAATATTCCGTCGCTAGTAAACGCGACGTCGTTAAGGACGTCGTACATGTAACGTTACGGTACGTGTCTAACTAATTTGCATATTTAATCCACTAGTGGATTATCGAAAATATTACATGGCGTTATTACACTCTCGGACGCGACGTGATATGATAAATAGTGGATCTTACACGAGCGAGTGTTCATGTATTATTGAATTTATTAAACGAGTTGCGTAAAAGGGATAAAATGCGAGGCTTTGTCGAGCATTTTATCTCTTTTCCTCAACGAGTTTAATAAATTCAATAATACATGAGCACGAATGCAAGATTCTATTTATCATATGACATTTAAAACGCATTTTATTCACGATTGTTTACAAAAATGTCAATAGTCCGCCGTTAGTAAACGCGACGTCGTAAAGGACGTCGTACATGTAACGTTACGGGACGTATCTAGCTTATTTGCATATTTAATCCACTAGTGGATTATCGAAAATATTACATGGCGTTATTACACTCTCAGACGCGACGTCATATGATGAAAAGTGGATCTTACACGAGCGAGTGTTCATGTGTTATTGAATTTATTAAACGAGTTGCAGAAAAGGGATCAAATGCGAGGCTTTGCCGAGCATTTTATCCCTTTTCCTCAACGAGTTTAATAAATTCAATAATACATGAGCACGAATGCAATATTCTATTTATCATATGACATTTAAAACGCATTTTATTCACGATTGTTTACGAAATTGTCAATATTCCGCCTTCAGTAAACGCGACGTCGTTAAGGAAGTCGTACATGTAACGTTACGGGACGTATCTAGCTAATTTGCATATTCAAACCACTAGTGGATTATCGAAAATATTACATGGCGTTATTACACTCTCAGACGCGACGTCGTATGATAAAAACCGTTTCACCACACTACACACCCTTAACCCAGCCAGCCTGGCAACTGCCCGACATTGGCCAGCTGTTTTGTGCTTGCTGGGAAGCTTCGTTACGCTATGCCCCGCTACGCACCAATACAATACAACGCAACAAAACGCAATACTATGGAATATTTAAAATAAAAACATAGATATACCGCCATTATCTTTTTGTATATGTTTTGTTTAATCTCTTGTTGTTTGCATTTTGTAAACCAGAGACTGACTTGAATAAATTTGGAATGGAAATCTGGAAAAAAAAAATCCTGAGAGACAACGGGAGACGATTTGGAAAATAATCAGCATTATTTAGAGGGACTATTTGTTTATAAAATGGTACAAAAGTTACAGAGCAGCAGGCAACGACATTGACTACAACGCCCGAGCCGTTCAGCCAGTCTGAGGGCAAGGCGAAATGCATTAAATACGTACAAAACCCGTTATAAACAATATCCGTCTTAGTATAGTTCGTTGCGGTTTACTGAACGTTTTATTAACCCTTGTCCTGCTGAATATTCATATATGCCACACCCACTACCGATTATCAACCAATCAGATTACTTGACGCAAATTATTGCAACAAATTTACAATCAGAATGGGAAACAATGTAGTTCCTGATCAGATGGCTTCGCCAGAAGCCATCTGATCTGGATCTTCATTGTTTGGAAAATAAGGCATATCTGGGCTCAGCAGGACAAGGGTTAACCCGTCTCTTGCTGAATATTCAGTCTAGCCACCCCATTTCTGATTTTGAAACAATCAGATTACTCGATGTAATTTATTCCTATACAAATTCATAAATTGAATGTCAAACAGTGTAGATCCCCTGATCAGATGGCTTCTTCAGAAGCCATCTGATCTGGATCTACACTGTTTGCAAAGAAAATGGTTGTCGTGTACAGCAGGATAACAGTTAAGTTTTTCAGAAGGTTTTAGCAGCCATTGCTACGTATCGCTTCCCTACAAAACGCTGCAAACTTAACGTAAAAAATCACGCCTCAATACATGACGGTACTGGGTATATGTACCCCGCGCCCATCCGGTCTTGAAGAGATGGGCCGCATGGTGCTTCCAAGCAGAGCTGAAACCGACATCGCACGAGTACTGCAAGACCTAAGCCTGCCCACTCAGGGCGGTGCGAGTTGGACCGTCCATGCTTATAAACCCTAGTGGGTTCATTGGGCGACAGGGCTTTGGATGTCATTTCATCTCAATGTCGGGTAAAAGTTCCACGAAACTGGAAGCAACGTCTCCAAAATGACCTATACAATGTTGACGGGGACGTTAAACCTGAACATATGTACTGGATAAGTACAGCGGTGTATGTACTGGATTCTGGTAATGGATACTGGTCTGCTCTTTAACTTTAGAGGTTTACTTACAGGAATATTCATTCCGCCCCCGCCCATCGGGGCTTGAAGAAATATATGGGCTCCATAATGCTTCTACGCAGAGCTGAAACCGACAGCACACGAGTACTGGTAGACCGCTTAGAGGACCTAAGCCTGCCCAGGCAAGGCGATGCGAGTTGGACCGTCCATGCTTATAAACCCTAGTGTTTTCATTGGGCGACAGGGGTTTGGATGTCATTTCATCTCAATGTCGGGTAAAAGTCCCACGAAATTGGAAGCAACGTCTCCAAAATGACCCATACAGTGTTGACGGGGACGTTAAACCTCAACATATGTACTGGATCAGTACAGCGGTGTATGTACTGGATACTGGATATGTACTGGATACTGGACTGCTCTTTAACTTCAGAGGTTTACTTACAGGAATATTCATTCCACCCCCTCCATCGGGGCTTGAAGAAATATATGGGCTGCATGGTGCTTCCAAGCAGAGCTGAAACCGACATCACTGAGTACTGGTAGACCGCTTAGAGGACCTAAGCCTGCCCAGGCAAGGCGATGCGAGTTGGATCGTCTATGCTTATAAACCCTATTGGTTTCATTGGGAGACAGGGCTTGAGATGTCATTTCATCTCAATGTCGGGAAAAAGTCCCACGAAATTGGAAGCCACGTCTCCAAAATGACCTATACAGTGTTGACGGGGACGTTAAACTTCAACATATGTGCTGGATCAGTACAGCGGTGTATGTACTGGATACTGGATATGTACTGGATACGGAACTGCTCTTTAACTTAAGGCATCTGAGGACAGTTAATCGTGCACCTTTTTGTCCGCGCCACCCTAAGTTTTTGAATCGTTATCGACAACTCCTGGAGAAAGCGATAACTTCTATTTTGGTTTCAAAGTGATCCACACATGCACGAAATCAAAACAGAATACCAAAGAAATACTTCTCTGTTTGCTTAGGCTGACAGCAGCATTAGTTCACTTTACCCACCCACTATTTTTAAATACAAAAAAGCATGACTCCAACTGACTTTGACAGATCCTGTGAATTTACTCCCAAAACACCAGTACTTGGCACCTGGTGAAATATCATGTACACTCAGTCACATTCAAAGAAATAGACAGAAAAGTATACCCTAACCAGTAAATTTTTTCTGGAATCCTCTTTGAAAATCAGCCACCTTTAGTGCCAAAGCTACATTCGTGAATTCAGATATGCCGCTGCACCTTGAACTTGCACAGCATCCAGACAGCTGGAGTGTTAGTTTCGTATTCCATTTCATAAAAGTAGAGATACTCAGCAAACAAGCCCACATTGGCAAAAAATATCTACATATCACAATTTCTATGAGCATCCATTCGATTATCATGATTATTTACCCTACTACTATAACCAGGGGTGACAACCTACGTCATAGCAGAGATGTCGTACCCATTTCAGACGCGGCCATATTGGTGTAAATAGGGTAAATAAAATGCTTCAAACTAGATATGTACATTACGAGTCTTCAGAAAACATACTTCGGCTGGTAATGAACAATATTTGCATCCCACCAGTAAGCTAATTTCACCGAGAAACATTGAAAAGGCTTCGATAGCTTCGCCACAAGATTTGATTCGGCGCTGTAAACAATGGTAGTTCCGACATCATTGCCAAATCAGCTTGTGTCGAATTATTTAAAGAAAAGGCCACATTTCTGAGACAGATTTCAGTATGTTTGATTCTTTTATGTCCTAATGCACCGACTGCGCCTACTTGTTGTGACAATTGTCTTTCGTGTAGTAAAAGCCGGCAAACCTACGAACGGTTATGACGTCACTGCTCTGACGTAGGTTGTTCCCCCTGATAACGTCCACCCTCTAATGCGAAACTGTCCCCTGATGCCTTAGAGGTTTACATGTACTTACAGGAATATTCGAGATGCATCAATTTCCATAATGCCAGACAATGAACATATTAAGAGGAACTGACATGTAATTCCTATAATTATGGAAGGTAGCGCTTCCTTGGAATGTTGTATAATGATATTCAGTCACGAGGCGATTTTTTATTTTATTCAACTTTTTATTTTTTTTTTTAAAGAAAACATAAATAAACTCTGTTTTACCACAACACTGAGCTCGCTTTAAATTCCAGACATTTCGAAATTCAGTGATCCATCAAAATGACCCCCCCCCCCCCCCCCCCACACACACACACACCAAACCCCAGTTTATATAGAGAAAACTTGGGTTTATAGGGGTATACATTATTTTTCTTATTTCTGCTCCAAGACATATATTGTGGGTACTCGTTAGAACCGCCTTAATAAGGCGGTTCTAACGAACACCCACAACCTATGTTTGGAGTAAAATAAGAAAAATATCAAAAATTTTCATGAGAAATTTCCCCATTTTGGAGATATGAAAGTATGCACTATTTCGCACGGATGTGTTATCATAAAGGCTAATTTTCCAGAACAATGAAATGTCCTTGAACGCATACTTGCATTTTCAGTTCAATTCCAATAAAACTCCTATATTTATTAATTGTGACGTAATCTCGAGAGACATCACATGGTCATTCATTTTTCTCCCATAAATGATTGGTTATCGCACCGTTATGACGTCAACAACGTTGTTTCGTCATTTTTATGAAAATGGGCGACAATTTTATATTTTAACTCACAACATAGCTTGAAGAAATAGATGGGCTGCATGATGCTTCCAAGTAGAGCTGAAACCGACCAGCACATGAGTACTGCTAAACCGCTCAGAATATCTAAGCCTGCCCAGGGGATGCGGTGCGAGTCGGCCCGTCCATGCTTATAAACCCTATTGGTTTCATTAGGCGGCAGGGCTTGAGATGTCATTTCATCTTAATGTCGGGTAAAAGTCCCACAAACTTGGAGGCAACATCTCCAAAATGACCTTTACAGTGTTGACGGGGACGTTAAACATCAAATCAAACAAACAAACCTGTACTCGTGTGCGGTCGGTCTCAGCTCTTCGTGGAAGCATCATGCAGCCCATCTTTTTCTTCAAGCCCCGATGGGCGGGAGCCGTCAAGCACTTCCGCAAAAAAAATGTATGAAAGAAATATATATACGAAAGTACAAACAGCTAGGGCGGCCTAGCAATACATAAACAACGGTCTAAAACGCTCCTCGAACAAAAAATAAGTTTTCATGGAATAGTCTTTAGCATGACCCACGAGTAAGTTTTGTTTGTTTGTTTGATTTGAGGTTTGACGTCCCCGTCAACACTGTAATGGTCATTTTGGAGACGTTGCTTCCAATTTTGTGGGACTTTTACCCGACAATGAGATGAAATGACATCTCAAGCCCTGCCAACCAATGAAACCAATAGGGTTTATAAGCATGGACGCGCCGACTCGCACCGCTTTGCCTGGGCAGGGTTAGATCCTCTAAGCGGTTTACCAGTACTAGTGTGCGGGTCGGTTTCAGCTCTGCGTGGAAGCATCATGCAGCCCATTTATTTCTTCAAGCCCCGATCCCACGAGTGAGTAATTAAGGTTTAAATTGAAAGTAACTCTACTAAAACCACAATGTACATATAATATTTTGAAGGTCTTGACTCATTGCCTTATTATAAAACATATTTTCAAATGAAAAAAATATGACAAAATGCCAAGAGCGTATGATGGTGCTATTTGCAAACGTAGATATTCGTTACGAAAACATGCCTATTAAAATACATTGTAACCTTTATCGCCGAAAAAATGAAAAATTTTAAGATGAAAAATTGTGATATTTTTCTTATTTCTGCTCAAAATATAGATTATGGGTACTCGTTAGAACCGCCTCGATGAGGCGGTTCTAACGAGTACCCACAATCTATATTTTAGAGCAGAAATAAGAAAAAATAAGGGTTACCCCTGTAAACCCCAGTTTTACCATATAAAAGTGGGGTTCAAGGGGGTCAAAATTATATAGGCGTGTTTTCATGATGGCTACTTGCAAACGTATATATTCGTTACGAAAATTCCCGGGCTTCTCCAGACTTTCGGATGAGTCTTTAAACCGAGGTCACGTCTCCGTATGACCTTAGCTATTGGCGGGACGTAAAACTAAAACACTCATTCACTCGTTACGAAAACACGCTTGGTCGTTGTACCAAAGCGTTAATCCAAAATCATTAATCCATTGACAAATGGCAAATATCAATGTTCAGATCAACAGACATGGACTCCTGAAGAGTGTAATCAGGCGTCCGCGGATAGTAAGCATTACTTGGTAAGCAAGCTTCGCCCACCATGCCTATCGGCCTGAACGAAGAAAAGGTGTAAATACCGAGGAGGGTCTTCCTATGGCTTTCCATTGGCAAACACATCAGAAATAATTCTAGAAATGGCCACATTGTACGGATCAACAAGATCATGATGCCTCCCATATATGTCAAGATGCCTCCCAAACAAAGATTATTGGTGTCGGTTAGAACCGCCACAATGAGGCGGTACCAACCCGGAGTATACAAAATCTGAGCAAATAAAAAGGAAAACAAAATAAATGCACTTACGTCAACCCTGTATATTGTAATGTATAATGCCGCGTGTGTTTCACTGCGCACAATTATCATGATTATATACAAGCGAACTTCATAAATTGTGGCGTTTCTGATGAGAACCCAGTCTAGGGTCTGACACCCCCCCCCCCCCCCACCCCCCAAAAAAATGCATTTCTGTCTACACTGTATATACTGCAATACTGTGTATTCCAATATTTTTCTCACTTCTCCAAATTGTGGATGCCGTTAGAATCGCCTTGTTGGCTGATTCTTGCGAGTACCCACAATCTATTTTCTATCACGAAAACACGCCTATATACTTTTGACCCCCTTGAACCCCACTTTTATATAGTAAAATGAGGTTTACAGGGATGAACCTTATCTTTCTTATTTCTGCTCTAAAATATAGATGAGGCGGTTCTAACGAGTAGCCACAATCTATATTTTTAGCAGAAACAAGAAAAATATCATAATTTTTCATCTCAAAATTTTATTTTTTTTTTCGGCGATAAAGGTTACAAGGTACTTGTATAGGCATGTTTTCGTAATGTATGTTCTGAGCTAAACGGAAACTAATGTAGCGATATCAACCCATGTATATCCCTCTTTTTTTCCTCTATGTAAAAAAAAAAAGATTTTTCAAGAGTGTTCATAGAATGGACTTGTTAACATGATGAAATTAAATCTTTTCCTATACATCACTGGAGACGTCATATGGGGTGGTTTAAGGGTGTTTTATTGACGTTTAATTAACTCACAAATATCCGCTAAACCACTGTCAATTATATGTTTAAGATTGACAGGATAGGCGAAATAAAATGATTAAATGGGTGTGAATTCGGAAAAAGTCATAATACGATATACGGTATCGTAGTAGACAATAAAAGCTTCATGTCATTATGACATTGATTTATTCCATACATATTAGTTTCCGAGATAACCTAGCCTGGTCCGAAAAATAAAATACTCCTCTTTAACTATTTTTCCTGCAAATATTATCGCCCTTTACCAGGCACAAACTCGTATGAGTTTCTGGGCTTCTGGGCTCAGACAGTGAGAATTCCCTTATTGATATAACAAGAAATATCTTTAAAAAAGATATGCGGCGTAGATTTAATTGGAAGGTTGTTTAGAAACCAGTGCTTCAGCTGAAGTGCACGACCCGCCGGATGCTTTTAGCTTGATGAGTGTTACCATATATGGGTATGGCGGCCATTTTGGTCATGTGACCTGGACCTAAAACGGTTCCCCCAATAAATGCGCCTTATCGTAAGGAGCAAAAATATATCTAATACTTAAGTACTGTATTCTGAATCGTTTGCAGGATAAAATGAATTCTCACTTTTCCAATACAAAAGCATATATGTCAAAGTTTGACCTAGGCACAAAGAAGGTCAAGGTCAACCCAGGGTCACCATTTTAGCAATTAATGATGGGCCTACGCCCCAGATGTTATTTATCAAGTTTCGTGGAAATCTGCCAAGTGGTTCTGGAGAAGACTATTTTGAAGGGTTTTTACCATATATGGCTTGGCGGCCATTTTGGTCATGTGACCTGGACCCCATGAGCAAATTTTGGTTTCCTCCATCCCATAGAGGCTCCATATGAAATTTGACCTTAATCGGCCCAACGGTTTCCGAGGAGAAGCAGTTCGAAAATTTTCACATTTTTCGCCTCGGCGAGGCTATACTAAATGGAATGTAATATTTCGCAAGTTCATTGGTTAGACTTCATTGATACTAGCAGTATGCCAAAAATTGTTTAAATATTCCAAGCGGTTAAGTCACTATCACCAATTTTCACAAACGGGTTACGGACGGACAGACAGACAGACCATATATGGCTTGGCGGCCATTTGGGTCATGTGACCTGGACCCCATGAGCAAATTTTGGTTTCCCCCATCCCATAGAGGCTCCATATGAAATTTGACTTCAATCGGCCCAACGGTTTCCGAGGAGAAGCAGTTCGAAATTTTTCACATTTTTTTCGGCTCGGCGAGCCTATACTAAATGGAATATAATATTTCGTAAGTTCATTGGTTAGATCTCATTGATATCTATCAGTATGCCAAAATTGTTTAAATATTCCAAGCGGTTAAGTCACTATCACCAATTTTCACAAACGGGTTACGGACGGACAGACAGACTGACAGAATGACACGGTGATTTTAGGGCACTCTTAGAAAATCAACCGACTTCAGTCGGTCGCTTTTTCTGCGGGTCGTGCAATATGAGCTACGATAGTGACAGCAACAATTGTCTAGCTATGAACTGGCTTACTGTATTCAAACAATTCAGATGTCACGCGAGGAAAAATAGCTTTGCAGAGGGCGGTGTCCCGCCTGTTTGAGCTAAGGTCAATGTAAAAGGTCAAGGTTAAAAACATGACCTCATTTCAAGAGCATATGATCTCAAGTATATGCACAACAAATAAGAAAACGTTATCCCTTACTGTTTTTGAACACAAATTCTAGGGTTAACATTTCGGGTTGTCGCTATGGTGAACGTAAACGCATAGGCGGACGAACAAACGGACGAGCAGACAAACGGACGGAAACTTGATCTTATGTGCACCTAATTAAAACTCAAATTACACTTATTCCTTTTCAGAATTTATATAACATTAATGATATTCGAAAATGTCCATTTTGTGTTAAAATGGAGGACATAAAGTATGCTGAAGACAAATGATACACTGCAACTTTTATTTAGCATATATTGTAAATTAAACATCTGTCAATTTGTAATGCGATTATTACATGTTTTTGTCATGCTATATCTCTTTATTGGTTTCATTGGGCAACAGGGCTTGGGTGTCATTTCATCTCAATGTCGGGTAAAAGTCCCACAAACTTGGAAGCAACGTCTCCAAAATGACCTACACAGTGTTGATGGGGACGTTAAACCTCAAATCAAACAAACAATTCCTTTCGCAGAAAATTCTTCTTTTCGCGAAAGGAACCTTCCTTTCGCGAAATGGTTCCTTTCGCTATATAGACCAACCACGTGAAATTAGGTCAAAATGGCTTTTCACCGCAGCAGTTACAGAATTCACTAGAAACACAATTATACATATGACGTATGGTCATCAAAGGACAAGACGGTGAGCAAGCCGAAAAAACGAAACATTTCCTAGGTTAAAACTTCAGTAAACTGTCGTACTTTTGAGTAGATTTATTTATGCAAATCATTGACCAATGAAATGGTCATCTCCTTGGACATGTGGTTTTATTGACCAATGGAATAACGAAAAATGTAGGACAAAAGCAAAACTATAACGGCTACGCCGTAAAAAGCCGTTAGCTTGAACAGAACATTGCACATTCTTTCGCCTGTTATACTGACAAGCAGCAGAAGGAGAGAATGACCGTCGAAAATCTCCACCAAAGAACTTTGCAAACCCGGCAGGAATCGAACCCGCGACCACCTATTTAACAGTCAGACGCGCATCTGACTGCGCTAAAAAGATACCGAGGCCGACGCTTTCTACAATGACAAAACATCAGTTAAGCCCCAGTCACACAGTCACGTAGTGAGGGCAATGTTTTATTAAGACCTACCCTGCTGGCAAACGTCGCAAGGGCAACGTCAAGTCAACGTCGGTGCAACGTCATGACGTACCGACGTTGATGTGACGTCATAATTACGCCATGTGCCTGCTGGGTACTGCAAACGTAAAAACAAATGTAGTATAAAGCGTAGGAAAGCATATTAGGACATAGAAAACAGTAGGTAATGCGTAGTAACGCGTAGAGAACCTTATTAGGTTTTTTTTTTGTTGTTGTTGTTGTTGTTGTTTTTGTACGTATTGAATGCGTTTCGTCCACGTTTTAATGCGTTTTTCTACGTGTTTTGTGTATACGCTACATATATCGAGTTGCCACGTATGTTTTGAAAATTTCAAAGCAAACGTAGCTGGGTCAAATATGTAGCGGTGTGTGCTGTTTTCACTACGTTTTACTACGTTTATTGCCTTTTTGCTATGTTTTAAAAACGTGGTAAAACCCAGCCCTCAGTACGTGACAGTGAGAGTGTGGTATATGATTTGATGTTTAACGTCTCCGTCAACATTATTTAGGTCATTTTGGAGACGTTGCTTCCAATTTGTGGGACTTTTACCCGGCATTGAGATGAAATGACATCTCAATCCCTGCCGCCCAATGAAACCAATAGGGTTTACAAGCATGGACGGTCCGACTCGCAGCAATTTTCCTGGGCAGGCTTAGACGTTCTAAGCGAATTGCCAGTACTCATGTTCGGTCCGTATCAGCTCTGCGTGGAAGCATCGTGCAGCCCAATCTATTTCTCCAAGCCCCGATGGGCGGGGGCGGGGCAGTGTAGTATATGTAGCCATATGTAATGCGTTTTCACAGCGTTTTACTGCTGCTGCGTTTTTTTTGTTTGTTTTTTTTAAGCTAGTAAAATCTAGTCATTACGAAATCACGCCTATCCGTAGGTTCGAGCCTCGCTCGGTCCACGTGTGAGACGCCAAGTTCTGCAACGGAAGGTCAGGTGGTTTTTCTCCGGGTACTCCGGTTTTCGCCCACCTCTGATTAACGATCGGCTCGATATGAGTGAAATAATCTTGAAAGGGCCGTAAAACCCAAACCAACCCCCCCCCCCCCAAAAAAAAAACACGCCTATACAAATGCAGTGTAAACTTAACCTTCGAAAAAAAAAACGAAATTTTTAAGATGAAAAACTGTGATATTTGTCTTATTTCCACTCAAAATATAGATTGTGGGTGCTCGTTAGAACCGCCTTATCGAGGCGGTTCTAACGAGTACCCACAATCTATATTTTAGGGCAGAAATAAGAAAAATAAGGTTTACCCCTGCAAACCCAAGTATATCTATATAAAAGTGGGGTTCAAGGGGGTCAATAGGATATAAGTGTGTTTTGGTGATGTTACCGAAAAAAATGTTAAACTTTGTCTCTGGGGTGGTTGGGTGAGGCAAAGGATTCGTGGATCTTGCGTCACTGGGGCGTCCAACTGACACTAGATTACAGTTATCCATGTAGCAGGTAAGGATATAGAAGGGTGATATTACAAGAATCTTACATGGGTGTGAGGGGTGGATTGAAAAATCCGTCCCGAGGGTTATTGTCCGGCATCACGAGGCTTGCCGAGTGATGCCGGACAGTGATCCCGAGGGACGGATTTTTCTATCCACCCCTCACACCCATATAGGATTCTTTTTCTTGCATACCTTCCATTTCTTAGCGCGGATTTTTTATGCTGCAGTCACTTCGGTTACCAACGTCCGCTATATTGTGATGACACTACAGGAATGTTTAGTGACGTCACGTAACGTGCATGACGTAAACCTTAACGACGGCGCATATGAGGTCGTATTCAACCAGTGCATTTATTAAACACGCTAGAATATTCGATTTTAGATAAGAACACCAGGGTTAGGACAGAATTTCTATCCAAAGCTTAAACTTTGGATTTCCTTATCTGGCGTACAAGAATATTTCTTCTGTTTCTACACTTCATTCATTTTCCTCCTTCTTCCCTGTACCTCACTGTTATCTGTAGTGTGGCCCATCTATCTCTTGTGTCCCTTTCTCTGGGAGACGACAAAAATGACACACAATATGTTTGTTTGATTTGAGGTTTAACTTCCCCGTCAACACTGTAAAGGTCATTTTGGAGACGTTGCTTCCAATTTTGTGGGACTTTTACCCGACAATGAGATGAAATGACATCACAAGCCCTGTCGCCCAATGAAACCATTAGGGTTTATTAGCATGGACGGTCCGCCTCGCACCGCGGTTCCTGGACAGGCTAAGATCCTCTACGCGGTTCACCAGTACTAGTGTGCGGGCCGGATTCAGCTCTGCGTGGAAGCATCATGCAGCCCAAATATTTATACAAGCCCCTATGAGCGGGGGTGGCAAATGACACACAAAGTTGAATTGTTTTTAAACCCAAACACAGCCAATTAATCCACTTTTCTTTATACAAGATGGGGTTTACAATTTCATTCATGGCTCGAAAAGGTCTTAGTGACGAAGCAAGGAGGCAAACCAAAGGATAATTCCAGAAAAAAAAATCTAGAAGAGTCCTGTTCAGAAACTCAGGGATGAAAGAGTAAAACCTCAAACCAGTTATATGAAATTCATATAACTGGTCATCGGAGTCCCCCGGAGTATTGTTTTCTTTTCAGAACTCGTCTTTCTGTGTCAATTTATTTGTAAGCGATAATTGTAGCATGTTAACCATTAAGAACTTTTCTGAAGTTCCATCCTCATCATGGTACTGTGACGTTTGGTCTTATAGATTATTTGCATTGAGTGTATGTTCAAAGAAGCGCGGAAGCCCAAATCCAGTACCGAAAGTAGAATTGAGTTGACATACAAACTTGATACAATTATCAACTTTCAAAAATTGTTCGAAAAATAATGGACAATGCTATCGCTTCCTAATTGGAATTACTCTGTTACTCTTAAAGAAAAGAATGTACCGAAAAGGAAAGGAAAAACTTTGCTCTTTAAGATTAACGCCCTCGTGATCCCAGCAGGCACATGACGAAATTGCGACATGTGCCTGCTGGGATGTGTTTGTTTGTTTGTTTGATTTGAGGTTTAACGTCCCCTTCAACACTGTAAATGTCATTTTGGAGACGTTGCTTCCAATTTTTGGGGACTTTTACCCGACATTGAGATGAAATGACATCTCAAGCCCTGTCGCAAAATGAAACCAAAAAGGTTTATAAGCATGGACGGTCCGACTCGCATCGCTTTGCCTGTGTCAGGCTTAGATCCTCTAAGCGGTTTACCAGTATTCGTGTGCGGGTCGGTTTCAGCTCTGCGTTAAAGCATCGTGTTGCTCATCTATTTCTTCAAGCCCCTATGGGCGGGGGCGGTCCTCGTGATATGCAAAAACGTTAGGTGCAATGATCCGCAATGAGTTTACATACACAATGTACAGCCTGGCAAGTGAAATTCCCTTACACATTTGACAAGACTCTGCTTCTTTTTCTTCTTTTTCTTCTTTTTCTTCTTTTTCTTCTTCTTCTTCTTCTTCTTCTTCGTCTTCTTCGTTTGCAATACACAGTGTATACGCAAATGCGCTTTTACGTAAAGACACATCGACCTTTCCGAGTCATGCTCCATCGTCTCCCTTAGCCCTTTTGGTACCGGAAACCCCAAAACGGGTAGTTGGAAAACAGTGCAGGCCCAGATCAGACGCCACAGTTCGCGGCTTCTGATCAGGGCCTACACTGTTTGCAGAATTTTCAGCCTATTTCCAAATAGATTTTGAAGAAAACACAACCCGATACCCCCAAAAATTTTGAAAAAGTGAAATGGACTCCTGCTATATCCTGCTGTATATTAAAGGTGAAACATTCCATTTGGTACAATCTACTCACCAGTGATCATGTGTTAGTCACAGGGGCAAACCAGTAATAGCCCTGTTACATCGTTACCCATATGTGCCTGTCATCCTCTTAGCGACATTGACAAACAGTGTGGACCCGAATCAGCCGCCGCAGAACGCGGTGGGTCTACGCGGCTTGCTTAAGGAGAATGGGTACACTTCAGGGGAGGCAACTACTGTATAAGTATTTTTGTCTCCCATGCCAATAGGGGTCAACTCTAAAAGGAAAGAATTTTCTCCTGAGGAGAAAATTCTTTCCTTCAAGAGTAGATCCCTTTTGCAGTGGGACAGGGCTTACGGAAGTCCCAGAAAATGTCCCCCTTTTAAAAATGGCGAAAATATCTGCCAGGCGTTGCCATTCCCCTTAAAGTACAAGGGGTTTTTCGTCCTTTACTTGGTTTTCTTTGTTTGTTTGATTTAAGGTTTAACGTCACCGTTAACACTGTAAAGGTCATTTTGGAGACGTTGCTTCCAATTTTGTGGGACATTTACCCGACATTGAGATGAAATGACATCTCAAGCCCTGTCTCCCAATGAAACCAGTAGGGTTTATAAGCATGGACGGTCCGATTCGCACCGCTTTGCCTGGGCAGGCTTAGATCCTCTAAGCGGTTTACCAGTATACGTGTGCGGGTCGGTTTCAAATCTGCCAGGTGTTCCCATTCCCCTTACTGGTACAAGGAATTTTTCGTCCTTTACTTCGTAATGAACCTTTCCAAGTCTATTAGGTGGACGATTCTATTTGTCATGTATGGCCTAACTTCTTGTTGTTATCTGGGCAATTAAGGACACGATATCCGTGAAACAAACACCGCTAACTTCAGAGGGCCAGCTTAACTCCCTAATTGGTGAATATTGGCTGTAGATAGATTAACAGCAGGGACAAATTGACTTATCTCGCCAGTAACAGGATAGACAAGCTCAATAATGAAAGGTGATTTGATGCTCTCATGTAAATACTGTTTGATCGTCGTGTTTAATTAATAGCTTCATTAAGTGGTATTAATTGTAAGTATTCCATTGTAGTCATTTATGGTACGTTTGGATTGTGATATTGTTGTGTATATGTAAATGCCATTCTTGCATCCGGCCCCCGCCTATCGGGGCTTGGAGGTTGGGCTGCATGGTGCTTCCACGCAGAGGTGAGGCCGACCGCACATGAGTACTGGGATAACTGTATTATATTAGGGAGGTAAATCGTTGGTTTTAAGGTCGGAAATTATGTTTTACGGCGGCGCGAAAGCGGAGCCGTAAACGCAACTCTGCGACCCTAAACCCACGATTTTTCTCCCTAAAATGACAATTTTCAAGGCAGATATTCCCATTCTGATGCACATTTGTAGGCTTTGCCTACCCCCCCCCCCCCCCACACACACACACACACACACACTATTAAATTCTACTTTATCTAGTTAGCTGAA
Source organism: Lucinisca nassula (assembly GCA_963580285.1). Lineage (NCBI taxonomy): Eukaryota > Metazoa > Mollusca > Bivalvia > Lucinida > Lucinidae > Lucinisca > Lucinisca nassula. The sequence continues at coordinate 25,584,340 of OY757023.1, forward strand.
ATTAACAGGACATTTAATGCTTTTTAGGGACCGGCTGCTCAAAGCTGACGATGCCGTAGCAATTTGTTAAACCTAAAATAATCTGATGAACGTATATCTAAACAAGTATAGCTTTTTAAAAAATCTAGGTTTACGCTTAGCACATATTAAAATGTGAATGTCTATAGTTATAGCCCAGAAATGTGTTTTATATATTTGACTGTCTTTGGAAATATTCTAATTGCCAGTCTGCACCCAGGATCCTGCCAAATGAAGTATAATTCCTGAAATGTAAAAGTTGCAGATGTTATAATTTTGTCAAAAAGAACTTTTTTTCACCTTTAAAAGGTACAAGTGCAACTTCAATATGCTTGTGACATCTTATCAAATGGAATGTTTGAAAAATGTTGGAGAAATTAACTAGACAACTATAGAATACTAATTGAAGATGAACCCAAACAGTTTGCTTACGGCGAGGCAATTTTATTAGCCCAGCAGAGACGAAGGCTCCTGGGGAGCTTATAGGATAGACAGTGGTCCGTCGTGGTCGAGAGTTTGTAGATGTATATTTTGTATTAGCCTGTACAAATAACAGCAAATATGGGCTAGTACAAACGTGATAGCAATTCTGTGCCAGAGCTCTGCCTGTGGGCCTCTTTTTGCGTGAAAGCTTGTACTTGTTATGGGCCGCGCTTTTTCTTCTTGTGAAAGCTTATACTTGTTGTTGCATTGTGGATAACAAATGACTGTACCTCTGTCTATGGGTGTAGACATATATACGTCTTTGGGCAAATCTGTCAAAATGCGACGGTACGGGTAGCTTTAGCAAAATATAAATTATAGAGATTTAACATTTTGTCGAGTTCGTTAATCTAACGATGACTCTGACGTAAAATCTGGAGATGCGCAAAATAAATGCGCAAGCGCCGCGAGGTTGGAATCGCAATACGTTCATAATGTTTTGCCAGAGCATTTTTGCATTAGTTTGTAAACGTAGGGTCAGGTCCTTACCGAATACAAATTAGTGAAGGAAAATGTGGCTATTTTGTTCGGCTGGACGTTTTCGGCCCCTTCGCTGCTATAGGGTGACGTGACTACATTCAAACTTACTTTAGACAACGCAGCTTTGTAAATGCATTCTTATCTGTCATGGCTCTGAACATGATATATTTCTGATGCAAATTTGCAATAATATTCTTGTTTCTGCTGTAAACATAGACTGCGGGTGCTCGATTAGAATCGCCTCTTTGAGGAACCGCCTCTTTGAGGTAGTTCTATCGAATAAACAATCTACGTTTCAGAGCAAAAACAAATAGTTAAATGATCTATACCATTTTAATCCGCATTTTTTCTTCATATAATGCAATGGTGTTAATAGCTTGATGTGAAAGTAACATCATTACGAACACACGCCGGGCTGCATGATGCTTCCACGCAGAGCTGAATCCGGCCCGCACACTAGTACTGGTAAACCGCTTAGAGGGTCTAAGCCTGTCCAGGAACCACAGTGCGAGGCGGACCGTCCATGCTAATAAACCCTATTGGTTTCATTGGGCGACAGGGCTTGAGATGTCATTTCATCTCAATGTCGGGTAAAAGTCCCACGAAATTGGAAGCAACGTCTTCAAAATGACCTTTACATTGTTGACGGGGACGTTTAACCTCAGATCAAACAAACAAACGAACACACGCCATTACAAATGCATTGTAAACTTTACCGCCGAAAAAACGATAATTTTGAGATGAAAAATTGTGATATTTTTCTTAGTTCTGCTCAAAATATAAATTGTAGGTACTCGTTAGAACCGCCTCGATGAGGTGGTTCTATCGAGTTACCACAATCTATATTTTAGAGCAGAAATGTGAAAAATAATGTTTCCCCCCTGTAAACCCCAGTTTGACTATATACAAGTGGGGTTCAAGGGGGTCAAAATTATATAGGCGTGTTTTCATGATGTTACAATGTACACACAAGTAGGTTCAACTTTACAGTTCATTCAAGTTGCGGACCCGCACACATGCGGCTTGGTTCTTTATGGTTGCTTTTCTTACGAATAAAGTACATGTAGTATGGGGAATTCGGCAGCTGTACTGAGTGTCTGAGCAGACCTTTTAAAGATCGTACTGCTCGCCCCTTATCATGCTGGAGGGACAGAAAAGGTGCCCTAAACAGTTGCGTGCTTCAAAACCCTTGGCTGGTCAACCGCGATCAGAGAGATCCCATTTAGCTGTCAAGATAAAGGTGATACTTTAAAAAAATCGGCACGTGCAATCGATGGGCAGTGCTGGTTCAGACAGACCACAGCGAAGAACAGCTCTAGTTGGTTGAGAACTTCATCGTTACAAAGTCGAGATTGCAGCTCTGAGTGAGACTCGCCTTGCAGGGGAAGGGCAAATACAATAATTTGGTGCTGGCTACACTGCCTTCTTGAGCGGACGCAGAAAAGAAGTGCGGCGTGAAGCAGGAGTAGGCTTCGCCATCAAATCTAACCTTGTCATGCAAGACTCATGGCTGAGCAATAAGTCGGATGAAATCAAGAAAGAATATGAAGAAGTTCTTTGATATACTAAAGACAATTTATGGTCCCCAGAGCTCAGGAACCAACCCTCTTCTCAGTGCAGGTGGAACTAGTCTTCCGACTAAAAAATGGCTATCTTGAAAAGATGAGCTGAGCACTTGGATAGTGTTCTTAATCGGCCATCCTCTATCATGACGCTATCAACAATCTACCACAGGTTGAATGTAACCTGCTGCTTGACGAGTTCCCAACCGTTACTGAAACAATGAAAGAAATAAAAATTCTGGCATCTGGCAAGGTTCCAGGACCAGATGCAATACCTGCTGAGGCTTTGTACTCCAGTTGCAAAGAAGATGACAAGAGTTATTTCACATTATGAGGAGAAAAGAGGTCATCCCTCAAGAATCAAGGGTGCGTCAATTATCAACCTATTCAAAGGGAAAGGGAGCCCAAAGAACTGTGACAATCATCGCGGCATCTCTTTATTGTCAATTGCTAGGAGTCCTGCTTAACCGACTTAATGAACACTTTGAACAGCCAGGGCTTCTACCAGAAAGCCAGCGCGGGTTTAGAAAAGACAGATGAACAACTGGTATAATCTTCACTGCAAGGCAGCTTCAAGAGAACCATGACATCGGTCGACCGTACCAAAGCATTCGACACAGTCAGTCGTGAGGGTCTTTTGAACATCATGGTGAAGACTGGGTGTCCAACCAAGCTCATAGCAATGTTGAGGCAGTTCCACGATGGTATGGTTGTACGGGTCCAAAATGATGGTGAGTTTTCAGATCCATTTCCTGTGACAAACGGAGCCAAGCAATGTTGTGTGCGATACCCAACACTGTTCAGCATGGTGTTCTCTGCCTTACTCACTATCGCTTTGATGGGAAGCTTTTCATCTCAGAAGGTTGCAAGCCAAATCCAAGGTGCAGACAGAGGTGCTAGATGAGTTCCTGTTTGCTGATGACATGGCAAAAGGTACTCCAACAGAAGCGAAGATTAAAAAAGGTAGAGATCAATTATCTGACTCCTAGCTATGACCTCACAATCAGCATAAAAAAGACAGGAAGTCTATCACCCATCATCTGGCAAGCCTTACAAAAAGCCCATCATCACAATGGAAGGTCAAAGATTGCAAGTGGTAAACAAGTTCTACTACCTTGGGAGCACACTGTCAAAAGCCGTGCAGATTGATTATGAAGTCAATGCCAGGATTGCCAATGCTAGGGCAGCATTTGGCCGGCTATGTGGTAGTGTCTGAGACCGAAATGGAATCAGGCTACAGAGCTGTGGTGCTACCAACACTATATACTGTATGCATGTGAAACCTGGACAGTTTACCAACGGCACACCAAAAAGTCTGAATCACTTCCATACAAACTGTCTGAGAATACTCTTCAAGATTAAGTGGCAAGACGGAAGTCCTGAACAGAGCAGGGATGCAATGAAACTAGCATAGTTATAATGGACAGGCCATGTTACCAGAATGCCTGAGGAACCTTTGCTGCAGAAAATTCTTTATATGGAGAACTAGAAATGGACAAACGCTCCAATGTCGATCAGAAGAAGTGCTACATGTACAAGGACACCCACAAAGCCTCCCTCACGGATTTCAACAGTCTAACAGAGTCGTAGGAACAAACTGCGCAGGACAGAGCAAAGCAGCGAAGCCTTATCAGAAAGGGTGCTAGTGAACAGCGCAAAGCCAGAGCTAAGGCATCAACAACAGAGTTGACTTTCTGTAGCCTCTGTTTGCTCTATCTGCAACAGACAAGTTGTCTCATTAGCCATCTTAGAACACAACCAGTAACATTTCTTGAATGGGATTAAAATTGGTCATTGTCAGTAATGACAGACGAACTATTATTACATTTTATTTTAAATAAAAGAGTGTCTTTTACGAGTGGCCATTTCGCATGGAATATATAAAACTCCATATGAAATGATCACCAGTATCACGTAGCTATTTCATGTCGGATTTTTCTGAAGAAGATATTCAAAAGAATTTAAGGAGAGTTGAAACACTTTCAGGGGAGGCAACTCCTGCAAAGGTATTTTTGTCTCCCATGTCAATAGGGGTCAACTCTTAAAGGAAAGATCAGGAGCAAATTCTTTCCTTTAAGAGTAGAACCTTTTTAGTGGGACAGGGCTTAATATAGAAAAGCGAACAGGAAGTCCCGTAAGTTATCTCCCTTTGAACAATGGCGGAAAATATACAGAGTGTTCCCATTCCCCTTAAATAGATAACATAGGATTGACATTACGTTTCGTGCCGGTAACGACACGTTATTTAGGAAGGTGAATTTGGTGTGATTTTCGTTTTTCGTTTTTCGATATTCATTTTCAGGTGAAGTTGGTTTGATTTTCGTTTTTCGTTTTTCGATATTCATTTTCAGGTGAAGTTGGTTTGATTTTCGTTTTTCATTTTTCGATATTCATTTTCAGGTGAAGTTAGTTTGATATTCGTTTTTCGTTTTTCGATATTCATTTGCAGGGGAATTTGTTTTGATTTTCGTTTTTCGTTTTTCGATATTCGAATTGAGGCCGAATATCGTATTTTGACATTCAAAATCCTAGTTTGACATTCGATTTGGCGAAGAAAATCGTATTTTGACATTCAAAATCCTATTTTGACATTCGATTTGGCAAAGAAAATCGTATTTTGACATTCAAAATCCTAGTTTGACATTCGATTTGGCGCTGAATATCGTATTTTGACATTCAAAATCCTAGTTTGACATTCGATTTGGCGAAGAAAATCGTATTTTGACATTCAAAATCCTAGTTTGACATTCGATTTGGCGAAGAAAATCGTAGTTTGACATTCAAAATCCTAGTTTGACATTCGATTTGGCGAAGAAAATCGTAGTTTGACATTCAAAATCCTAGTTTGACATTCGATTTGGCGAAGAAAATCGTAGTTTGACATTCAAAATCCTAGTTTGACATTCGATTTGGCGCTGAATATCGTATTTTGACATTCAAAATCCTAGTTTGACATTCGATTTGGCGAAGAAAATCGTAGTTTGACATTCAAAATCCTAGTTTGACATTCGATTTGGCGAAGAAAATCGTAGTTTGACATTCAAAATCCTAGTTTGACATTCGATTTGGCGAAGAAAATCGTAGTTTGACATTCAAAATCGTAGTTTGACATTCGATTTGGCGAAGAAAATCGTAGTTTGACATTCAAAATCCTAGTTTGACATTCGATTTGGCGAAGAAAATCGTAGTTTGACATTCAAAATCCTAGTTTGACATTCGATTTGGCGAAGAAAATCGTAGTTTGACATTCAAAATCCTAGTTTGACATTCGATTTGGCGAAGAAAATCGTAGTTTGACATTCAAAATCCTAGTTTGACATTCGATTTGGCGAAGAAAATCCTAGTTTGACATTCAAAATCCTAGTTTGACATTCGATTTGGCCAAGAAAATCGTAGTTTGACATTCAAAATCCTAGTTTGACATTCGATTTGGCGAAGAAAATCGTAGTTTGACATTCAAAATCCTAGTTTGACATTCGATTTGGCGAAGAAAATCGTAGTTTGACATTCAAAATCCTAGTTTGACATTCGATTTGGCGAAGAAAATCGTAGTTTGACATTCAAAATCCTAGTTTGACATTCGATTTGGCGAAGAAAATCGTAGTTTGACATTCAAAATCCTAGTTTGACATTCGATTTGACGAAGAAAATCGTAGTTTGACATTCAAAATCCTAGTTTGACATTCGATTTGGCGAAGAAAATCGTAGTTTGACATTCAAAATCCTAGTTTGACATTCGATTTGGCGCTGAATATCGTATTTTGACATTCAAAATCCTAGTTTGACATTCGATTTGGCGAAGAAAATCGTATTTTGACATTCAAAATCCTAGTTTGACATTCGATTTGGCGAAGAAATCGTATTTTGACATTCAAAATCCTAGTTTGACATTCGATTTGGCGAAGAAAATCGTAGTTTGACATTCAAAATCCTAGTTTGACATTCGATTTGGCGAAGAAAATCGTAGTTTGACATTCAAAATCCTAGTTTGACATTCGATTTGGCGAAGAAAATCGTAGTTTGACATTCAAAATCCTAGTTTGACATTCGATATGGCGAAGAAAATCGTAGTTTGACATTCAAAATCCTAGTTTGACATTCGATATGGCGAAGAAAATCGTAGTTTGACATTCAAAATCCTAGTTTGACATTCGATTTGGCGAAGAAAATCGTATTTTGACATTCAAAATCCTAGTTTGACATTCGATATGGCGAAGAAAATCGTAGTTTGACATTCAAAATCCTAGTTTGACATTCGATTTGGCGAAGAAAATCGTATTTTGACATTCAAAATCCTAGTTTGACATTCGATTTGGCGAAGAAAATCGTATTTTGACATTCAAAATCCTAGTTTGACATTCGATTTGGCGAAGAAAATCGTATTTTGACATTCAAAATCCTAGTTTGACATTCGATTTGGCGAAGAAAATCGTAGTTTGACATTCAAAATCCTAGTTTGACATTCGATTTGGCGAAGAAAATCGTAGTTTGACATTCAAAATCCTAGTTTGACATTCGATTTGGCGCTGAATATCGTATTTTGACATTCAAAATCCTAGTTTGACATTCGATTTGGCGAAGAAAATCGTAGTTTGACATTCAAAATCCTAGTTTGACATTCGATTTGGCGAAGAAAATCGTAGTTTGACATTCAAAATCCTAGTTTGACATTCGATTTGGCGAAGAAAATCGTAGTTTGACATTCAAAATCCTAGTTTGACATTCGATTTGGCGAAGAAAATCGTAGTTTGACATTCAAAATCCTAGTTTGACATTCGATTTGGCGAAGAAAATCGTAGTTTGACATTCAAAATCCTAGTTTGACTTTCGATTTGGCGAAGAAAATCGTAGTTTGACATTCAAAATCCTAGTTTGACATTCGATTTGGGGAAGAAAATCGTAGTTTAACATTCAAAATCCTAGTTTGACATTCGATTTGGTGAAGAAAATCGTAGTTTGACATTCAAAATCCTAGTTTGACATTCGATTTGGCGAAGAAAATCGTATTTTGACATTCAAAATCCTAGTTTGACATTCGATTTGGCGAAGAAAATCGTATTTTGACATTCAAAATCCTAGTTTGACATTCGATTTGGCGAAGAAAATCGTATTTTGACATTCAAAATCCTAGTTTGACATTCGATTTGGCGAAGAAAATCGTAGTTTGACATTCAAAATCCTAGTTTGACATTCGATTTGGCGAAGAAAATCGTAGTTTGACATTCAAAATCCTAGTTTGACATTCGATTTGGCGAAGAAAATCGTAGTTTGACATTCAAAATCCTAGTTTGACATTCGATTTGGCGAAGAAAATCGTAGTTTGACATTCAAAATCCTAGTTTGACATTCGATTTGGCGAAGAAAATCGTAGTTTGACATTCAAAATCCTAGTTTGACATTCGATTTGGCGAAGAAAATCGTAGTTTGACATTCAAAATCCTAGTTTGACATTCGATTTGGCGAAGAAAATCGTAGTTTGACATTCAAAATCCTAGTTTGACATTCGATTTGGCGAAGAAAATCGTATTTTGACATTCAAAATCCTAGTTTGACATTCGATTTGGCGAAGAAAATCGTATTTTGACATTCAAAATCCTAGTTTGACATTCGATTTGGCGAAGAAAATCGTATTTTGACATTCAAAATCCTAGTTTGACATTCGATTTGGCGAAGAAAATCGTATTTTGACATTCAAAATCCTAGTTTGACATTCGATTTGGCGAAGAAAATCGTAGTTTGACATTCAAAATCCTAGTTTGACATTCGATTTGGCGAAGAAAATCGTATTTTGACATTCAAAATCCTAGTTTGACATTCGATTTGGCAAAGAAAATCGTATTTTGACATTCAAAATCCTAGTTTGACATTCGATTTTGCGCTGAATATCGTATTTTGACATTCAAAATCCTAGTTTGACATTCGATTTGGCGAAGAAAATCGTATTTTGACATTCAAAATCCTAGTTTGACATTCGATTTGGCGAAGAAAATCGTATTTTGACATTCAAAATCCTAGTTTGACATTCGATTTGGCGAAGAAAATCGTAGTTTGACATTCAAAATCCTAGTTTGACATTCGATTTGGCGCTGAATATCGTATTTTGACATTCAAAATCCTAGTTTGACATTCGATTTGGCGAAGAAAATCGTAGTTTGACATTCAAAATCCTAGTTTGACATTCGATTTGGCGAAGAAAATCGTAGTTTGACATTCAAAATCCTAGTTTGACATTCGATTTGGCGAAGAAAATCGTAGTTTGACATTCAAAATCGTAGTTTGACATTCGATTTGGCGAAGAAAATCGTAGTTTGACATTCAAAATCCTAGTTTGACATTCGATTTGGCGAAGAAAATCGTAGTTTGACATTCAAAATCCTAGTTTGACATTCGATTTGGCGAAGAAAATCCTAGTTTGACATTCAAAATCCTAGTTTGACATTCGATTTGGCCAAGAAAATCGTAGTTTGACATTCAAAATCCTAGTTTGACATTCGATTTGGCGAAGAAAATCGTAGTTTGACATTCAAAATCCTAGTTTGACATTCGATTTGGCGAAGAAAATCGTAGTTTGACATTCAAAATCCTAGTTTGACATTCGATTTGGCGAAGAAAATCGTAGTTTGACATTCAAAATCCTAGTTTGACATTCGATTTGGCGAAGAAAATCGTAGTTTGACATTCAAAATCCTAGTTTGACATTCGATTTGGCGAAGAAAATCGTAGTTTGACATTCAAAATCCTAGTTTGACATTCGATTTGGCGAAGAAAATCGTAGTTTGACATCAAAAATCCTAGTTTGACATTCGATTTGACGAAGAAAATCGTAGTTTGACATTCAAAATCCTAGTTTGACATTCGATTTGGCGAAGAAAATCGTAGTTTGACATTCAAAATCCTAGTTTGACATTCGATTTGGCGCTGAATATCGTATTTTGACATTCAAAATCCTAGTTTGACATTCGATTTGGCGAAGAAAATCGTAGTTTGACATTCAAAATCCTAGTTTGACATTCGATTTGGCGAAGAAAATCGTAGTTTGACATTCAAAATCCTAGTTTGACATTCGATTTGGCGCTGAATATCGTATTTTGACATTCAAAATCCTAGTTTGACATTCGATTTGGCGAAGAAAATCGTAGTTTGACATTCAAAATCCTAGTTTGACATTCGATTTGGCGAAGAAAATCGTAGTTTGACATTCAAAATCCTAGTTTGACATTCGATTTGGCGAAGAAAATCGTAGTTTGACATTCAAAATCCTAGTTTGACATTCGATTTGGCGAAGAAAATCGTAGTTTGACATTCAAAATCCTAGTTTGACATTCGATTTGGCGAAGAAAATCGTAGTTTGACATTCAAAATCCTAGTTTGACTTTCGATTTGGCGAAGAAAATCGTAGTTTGACATTCAAAATCCTAGTTTGACATTCGATTTGGGGAAGAAAATCGTAGTTTAACATTCAAAATCCTAGTTTGACATTCGATTTGGTGAAGAAAATCGTAGTTTGACATTCAAAATCCTAGTTTGACATTCGATTTGGCGAAGAAAATCGTATTTTGACATTCAAAATCCTAGTTTGACATTCGATTTGGCGAAGAAAATCGTATTTTGACATTCAAAATCCTAGTTTGACATTCGATTTGGCGAAGAAAATCGTATTTTGACATTCAAAATCCTAGTTTGACATTCGATTTGGCGAAGAAAATCGTAGTTTGACATTCAAAATCCTAGTTTGACATTCGATTTGGCGAAGAAAATCGTAGTTTGACATTCAAAATCCTAGTTTGACATTCGATTTGGCGAAGAAAATCGTAGTTTGACATTCAAAATCCTAGTTTGACATTCGATTTGGCGAAGAAAATCGTAGTTTGACATTCAAAATCCTAGTTTGACATTCGATTTGGCGAAGAAAATCGTAGTTTGACATTCAAAATCCTAGTTTGACATTCGATTTGGCGAAGAAAATCGTAGTTTGACATTCAAAATCCTAGTTTGACATTCGATTTGGCGAAGAAAATCGTAGTTTGACATTCAAAATCCTAGTTTGACATTCGATTTGGCGAAGAAAATCGTATTTTGACATTCAAAATCCTAGTTTGACATTCGATTTGGCGAAGAAAATCGTATTTTGACATTCAAAATCCTAGTTTGACATTCGATTTGGCGAAGAAAATCGTATTTTGACATTCAAAATCCTAGTTTGACATTCGATTTGGCGAAGAAAATCGTATTTTGACATTCAAAATCCTAGTTTGACATTCGATTTGGCGAAGAAAATCGTAGTTTGACATTCAAAATCCTAGTTTGACATTCGATTTGGCGAAGAAAATCGTATTTTGACATTCAAAATCCTAGTTTGACATTCGATTTGGCAAAGAAAATCGTATTTTGACATTCAAAATCCTAGTTTGACATTCGATTTTGCGCTGAATATCGTATTTTGACATTCAAAATCCTAGTTTGACATTCGATTTGGCGAAGAAAATCGTATTTTGACATTCAAAATCCTAGTTTGACATTCGATTTGGCGAAGAAAATCGTATTTTGACATTCAAAATCCTAGTTTGACATTCGATTTGGCGAAGAAAATCGTAGTTTGACATTCAAAATCCTAGTTTGACATTCGATTTGGCGCTGAATATCGTATTTTGACATTCAAAATCCTAGTTTGACATTCGATTTGGCGAAGAAAATCGTAGTTTGACATTCAAAATCCTAGTTTGACATTCGATTTGGCGAAGAAAATCGTAGTTTGACATTCAAAATCCTAGTTTGACATTCGATTTGGCGAAGAAAATCGTAGTTTGACATTCAAAATCGTAGTTTGACATTCGATTTGGCGAAGAAAATCGTAGTTTGACATTCAAAATCCTAGTTTGACATTCGATTTGGCGAAGAAAATCGTAGTTTGACATTCAAAATCCTAGTTTGACATTCGATTTGGCGAAGAAAATCCTAGTTTGACATTCAAAATCCTAGTTTGACATTCGATTTGGCCAAGAAAATCGTAGTTTGACATTCAAAATCCTAGTTTGACATTCGATTTGGCGAAGAAAATCGTAGTTTGACATTCAAAATCCTAGTTTGACATTCGATTTGGCGAAGAAAATCGTAGTTTGACATTCAAAATCCTAGTTTGACATTCGATTTGGCGAAGAAAATCGTAGTTTGACATTCAAAATCCTAGTTTGACATTCGATTTGGCGAAGAAAATCGTAGTTTGACATTCAAAATCCTAGTTTGACATTCGATTTGGCGAAGAAAATCGTAGTTTGACATTCAAAATCCTAGTTTGACATTCGATTTGGCGAAGAAAATCGTAGTTTGACATTCAAAATCCTAGTTTGACATTCGATTTGACGAAGAAAATCGTAGTTTGACATTCAAAATCCTAGTTTGACATTCGATTTGGCGAAGAAAATCGTAGTTTGACATTCGATTTGGCGCTGAATATCGTATTTTGACATTCAAAATCCTAGTTTGACATTCGATTTGGCGAAGAAAATCGTAGTTTGACATTCAAAATCCTAGTTTGACATTCGATTTGGCGAAGAAAATCGTATTTTGACATTCAAAATCCTAGTTTGACATTCGATTTGGCGAAGAAAATCGTATTTTGACATTCAAAATCCTAGTTTGACATTCGATTTGGCGAAGAAAATCGTAGTTTGACATTCAAAATCCTAGTTTGACATTCGATTTGGCGAAGAAAATCGTAGTTTGACATTCAAAATCCTAGTTTGACATTCGATTTGGCGAAGAAAATCGTAGTTTGACATTCAAAATCCTAGTTTGACATTCGATTTGGCGAAGAAAATCGTAGTTTGACATTCAAAATCCTAGTTTGACATTCGATTTGGCGAAGAAAATCGTAGTTTGACATTCAAAATCCTAGTTTGACATTCGATTTGGCGAAGAAAATCGTAGTTTGACATTCAAAATCCTAGTTTGACATTCGATTTGGCGAAGAAAATCGTAGTTTGACATTCAAAATCCTAGTTTGACATTCGATTTGGCGAAGAAAATCGTATGTTGACATTCAAAATCCTAGTTTGACATTCGATTTGGCGAAGAAAATCGTATTTTGACATTCAAAATCCTAGTTTGACATTCGATTTGGCGAAGAAAATCGTATTTTGACATTCAAAATCCTAGTTTGACATTCGATTTGGCGAAGAAAATCGTATTTTGACATTCAAAATCCTAGTTTGACATTCGATTTGGCGAAGAAAATCGTAGTTTGACATTCAAAATCCTAGTTTGACATTCGATTTGGCGAAGAAAATCGTATTTTGACATTCAAAATCCTATTTTGACATTCGATTTGGCAAAGAAAATCGTATTTTGACATTCAAAATCCTAGTTTGACATTCGATTTTGCGCTGAATATCGTATTTTGACATTCAAAATCCTAGTTTGACATTCGATTTGGCGAAGAAAATCGTATTTTGACATTCAAAATCCTAGTTTGACATTCGATTTGGCGAAGAAAATCGTAGTTTGACATTCAAAATCCTTGTTTGACATTCGATTTGGCGAAGAAAATCGTAGTTTGACATTCAAAATCCTAGTTTGACATTCGATTTGGCGAAGAAAATCGTAGTTTGACATTCAAAATCCTAGTTTGACATTCGATTTGGCGAAGAAAATCGTAGTTTGACATTCAAAATCCTAGTTTGACATTCGATTTGGCGAAGAAAATCGTAGTTTGACATTCAAAATCCTAGTTTGACATTCGATTTGGCGAAGAAAATCGTAGTTTGACATTCAAAATCCTAGTTTGACATTCGATTTGGCGAAGAAAATCGTAGTTTGACATTCAAAATCCTAGTTTGACATTCGATTTGGCGAAGAAAATCGTAGTTTGACATTCAAAATCCTAGTTTGACATTCGATTTGGCGAAGAAAATCGTATTTTGACATTCAAAATCCTAGTTTGACATTCGATTTGGCGAAGAAAATCGTATTTTGACATTCAAAATCCTAGTTTGACATTCGATTTGGCGAAGAAAATCGTATTTTGACATTCAAAATCCTAGTTTGACATTCGATTTGGCGAAGAAAATCGTATTTTGACATTCAAAATCCTAGTTTGACATTCGATTTGGCGAAGAAAATCGTAGTTTGACATTCAAAATCCTAGTTTGACATTCGATTTGGCGAAGAAAATCGTATTTTGACATTCAAAATCCTAGTTTGACATTCGATTTGGCAAAGAAAATCGTATTTTGACATTCAAAATCCTAGTTTGACATTCGATTTTGCGCTGAATATCGTATTTTGACATTCAAAATCCTAGTTTGACATTCGATTTGGCGAAGAAAATCGTATTTTGACATTCAAAATCCTAGTTTGACATTCGATTTGGCGAAGAAAATCGTATTTTGACATTCAAAATCCTAGTTTGACATTCGATTTGGCGAAGAAAATCGTAGTTTGACATTCAAAATCCTAGTTTGACATTCGATTTGGCGCTGAATATCGTATTTTGACATTCAAAATCCTAGTTTGACATTCGATTTGGCGAAGAAAATCGTAGTTTGACATTCAAAATCCTAGTTTGACATTCGATTTGGCGAAGAAAATCGTAGTTTGACATTCAAAATCCTAGTTTGACATTCGATTTGGCGAAGAAAATCGTAGTTTGACATTCAAAATCGTAGTTTGACATTCGATTTGGCGAAGAAAATCGTAGTTTGACATTCAAAATCCTAGTTTGACATTCGATTTGGCGAAGAAAATCGTAGTTTGACATTCAAAATCCTAGTTTGACATTCGATTTGGCGAAGAAAATCCTAGTTTGACATTCAAAATCCTAGTTTGACATTCGATTTGGCCAAGAAAATCGTAGTTTGACATTCAAAATCCTAGTTTGACATTCGATTTGGCGAAGAAAATCGTAGTTTGACATTCAAAATCCTAGTTTGACATTCGATTTGGCGAAGAAAATCGTAGTTTGACATTCAAAATCCTAGTTTGACATTCGATTTGGCGAAGAAAATCGTAGTTTGACATTCAAAATCCTAGTTTGACATTCGATTTGGCGAAGAAAATCGTAGTTTGACATTCAAAATCCTAGTTTGACATTCGATTTGGCGAAGAAAATCGTAGTTTGACATTCAAAATCCTAGTTTGACATTCGATTTGGCGAAGAAAATCGTAGTTTGACATTCAAAATCCTAGTTTGACATTCGATTTGACGAAGAAAATCGTAGTTTGACATTCAAAATCCTAGTTTGACATTCGATTTGGCGAAGAAAATCGTAGTTTGACATTCAAAATCCTAGTTTGACATTCGATTTGGCGCTGAATATCGTATTTTGACATTCAAAATCCTAGTTTGACATTCGATTTGGCGAAGAAAATCGTAGTTTGACATTCAAAATCCTAGTTTGACATTCGATTTGGCGAAGAAAATCGTAGTTTGACATTCAAAATCCTAGTTTGACATTCGATTTGGCGCTGAATATCGTATTTTGACATTCAAAATCCTAGTTTGACATTCGATTTGGCGAAGAAAATCGTAGTTTGACATTCAAAATCCTAGTTTGACATTCGATTTGGCGAAGAAAATCGTAGTTTGACATTCAAAATCCTAGTTTGACATTCGATTTGGCGAAGAAAATCGTAGTTTGACATTCAAAATCCTAGTTTGACATTCGATTTGGCGAAGAAAATCGTAGTTTGACATTCAAAATCCTAGTTTGACATTCGATTTGGCGAAGAAAATCGTAGTTTGACATTCAAAATCCTAGTTTGACTTTCGATTTGGCGAAGAAAATCGTAGTTTGACATTCAAAATCCTAGTTTGACATTCGATTTGGGGAAGAAAATCGTAGTTTAACATTCAAAATCCTAGTTTGACATTCGATTTGGTGAAGAAAATCGTAGTTTGACATTCAAAATCCTAGTTTGACATTCGATTTGGCGAAGAAAATCGTATTTTGACATTCAAAATCCTAGTTTGACATTCGATTTGGCGAAGAAAATCGTATTTTGACATTCAAAATCCTAGTTTGACATTCGATTTGGCGAAGAAAATCGTATTTTGACATTCAAAATCCTAGTTTGACATTCGATTTGGCGAAGAAAATCGTAGTTTGACATTCAAAATCCTAGTTTGACATTCGATTTGGCGAAGAAAATCGTAGTTTGACATTCAAAATCCTAGTTTGACATTCGATTTGGCGAAGAAAATCGTAGTTTGACATTCAAAATCCTAGTTTGACATTCGATTTGGCGAAGAAAATCGTAGTTTGACATTCAAAATCCTAGTTTGACATTCGATTTGGCGAAGAAAATCGTAGTTTGACATTCAAAATCCTAGTTTGACATTCGATTTGGCGAAGAAAATCGTAGTTTGACATTCAAAATCCTAGTTTGACATTCGATTTGGCGAAGAAAATCGTATTTTGACATTCAAAATCCTAGTTTGACATTCGATTTGGCGAAGAAAATCGTATTTTGACATTCAAAATCCTATTTTGACATTCGATTTGGCGAAGAAAATCGTATTTTGACATTCAAAATCCTAGTTTGACATTCGATTTGGCGAAGAAAATCGTATTTTGACATTCAAAATCCTAGTTTGACATTCGATTTGGCGAAGAAAATCGTAGTTTGACATTCAAAATCCTAGTTTGACATTCGATTTGGCGAAGAAAATCGTATTTTGACATTCAAAATCCTAGTTTGACATTCGATTTGGCAAAGAAAATCGTATTTTGACATTCAAAATCCTAGTTTGACATTCGATTTTGCGCTGAATATCGTATTTTGACATTCAAAATCCTAGTTTGACATTCGATTTGGCGAAGAAAATCGTATTTTGACATTCAAAATCCTAGTTTGACATTCGATTTGGCGAAGAAAATCGTATTTTGACATTCAAAATCCTAGTTTGACATTCGATTTGGCGAAGAAAATCGTAGTTTGACATTCAAAATCCTAGTTTGACATTCGATTTGGCGCTGAATATCGTATTTTGACATTCAAAATCCTAGTTTGACATTCGATTTGGCGAAGAAAATCGTAGTTTGACATTCAAAATCCTAGTTTGACATTCGATTTGGCGAAGAAAATCGTAGTTTGACATTCAAAATCCTAGTTTGACATTCGATTTGGCGAAGAAAATCGTAGTTTGACATTCAAAATCGTAGTTTGACATTCGATTTGGCGAAGAAAATCGTAGTTTGACATTCAAAATCCTAGTTTGACATTCGATTTGGCGAAGAAAATCGTAGTTTGACATTCAAAATCCTAGTTTGACATTCGATTTGGCGAAGAAAATCCTAGTTTGACATTCAAAATCCTAGTTTGACATTCGATTTGGCCAAGAAAATCGTAGTTTGACATTCAAAATCCTAGTTTGACATTCGATTTGGCGAAGAAAATCGTAGTTTGACATTCAAAATCCTAGTTTGACATTCGATTTGGCGAAGAAAATCGTAGTTTGACATTCAAAATCCTAGTTTGACATTCGATTTGGCGAAGAAAATCGTAGTTTGACATTCAAAATCCTAGTTTGACATTCGATTTGGCGAAGAAAATCGTAGTTTGACATTCAAAATCCTAGTTTGACATTCGATTTGGCGAAGAAAATCGTAGTTTGACATTCAAAATCCTAGTTTGACATTCGATTTGGCGAAGAAAATCGTAGTTTGACATTCAAAATCCTAGTTTGACATTCGATTTGACGAAGAAAATCGTAGTTTGACATTCAAAATCCTAGTTTGACATTCGATTTGGCGAAGAAAATCGTAGTTTGACATTCGATTTGGCGCTGAATATCGTATTTTGACATTCAAAATCCTAGTTTGACATTCGATTTGGCGAAGAAAATCGTAGTTTGACATTCAAAATCCTAGTTTGACATTCGATTTGGCGAAGAAAATCGTATTTTGACATTCAAAATCCTAGTTTGACATTCGATTTGGCGAAGAAAATCGTATTTTGACATTCAAAATCCTAGTTTGACATTCGATTTGGCGAAGAAAATCGTAGTTTGACATTCAAAATCCTAGTTTGACATTCGATTTGGCGAAGAAAATCGTAGTTTGACATTCAAAATCCTAGTTTGACATTCGATTTGGCGAAGAAAATCGTAGTTTGACATTCAAAATCCTAGTTTGACATTCGATTTGGCGAAGAAAATCGTAGTTTGACATTCAAAATCCTAGTTTGACATTCGATTTGGCGAAGAAAATCGTAGTTTGACATTCAAAATCCTAGTTTGACATTCGATTTGGCGAAGAAAATCGTAGTTTGACATTCAAAATCCTAGTTTGACATTCGATTTGGCGAAGAAAATCGTAGTTTGACATTCAAAATCCTAGTTTGACATTCGATTTGGCGAAGAAAATCGTATGTTGACATTCAAAATCCTAGTTTGACATTCGATTTGGCGAAGAAAATCGTATTTTGACATTCAAAATCCTAGTTTGACATTCGATTTGGCGAAGAAAATCGTATTTTGACATTCAAAATCCTAGTTTGACATTCGATTTGGCGAAGAAAATCGTATTTTGACATTCAAAATCCTAGTTTGACATTCGATTTGGCGAAGAAAATCGTAGTTTGACATTCAAAATCCTAGTTTGACATTCGATTTGGCGAAGAAAATCGTATTTTGACATTCAAAATCCTATTTTGACATTCGATTTGGCAAAGAAAATCGTATTTTGACATTCAAAATCCTAGTTTGACATTCGATTTTGCGCTGAATATCGTATTTTGACATTCAAAATCCTAGTTTGACATTCGATTTGGCGAAGAAAATCGTATTTTGACATTCAAAATCCTAGTTTGACATTCGATTTGGCGAAGAAAATCGTAGTTTGACATTCAAAATCCTTGTTTGACATTCGATTTGGCGAAGAAAATCGTAGTTTGACATTCAAAATCCTAGTTTGACATTCGATTTGGCGAAGAAAATCGTAGTTTGACATTCAAAATCCTAGTTTGACATTCGATTTGGCGAAGAAAATCGTAGTTTGACATTCAAAATCGTAGTTTGACATTCGATTTGGCGAAGAAAATCGTAGTTTGACATTCAAAATCCTAGTTTGACATTCGATTTGGCGAAGAAAATCGTAGTTTGACATTCAAAATCCTAGTTTGACATTCGATTTGGCGAAGAAAATCGTATTTTGACATTCAAAATCCTAGTTTGACATTCGATTTGGCAAAGAAAATCGTATTTTGACATTCAAAATCCTAGTTTGACATTCGATTTTGCGCTGAATATCGTATTTTGACATTCAAAATCCTAGTTTGACATTCGATTTGGCGAAGAAAATCGTATTTTGACATTCAAAATCCTAGTTTGACATTCGATTTGGCGAAGAAAATCGTATTTTGACATTCAAAATCCTAGTTTGACATTCGATTTGGCGAAGAAAATCGTAGTTTGACATTCAAAATCCTAGTTTGACATTCGATTTGGCGCTGAATATCGTATTTTGACATTCAAAATCCTAGTTTGACATTCGATTTGGCGAAGAAAATCGTAGTTTGACATTCAAAATCCTAGTTTGACATTCGATTTGGCGAAGAAAATCGTAGTTTGACATTCAAAATCCTAGTTTGACATTCGATTTGGCGAAGAAAATCGTAGTTTGACATTCAAAATCGTAGTTTGACATTCGATTTGGCGAAGAAAATCGTAGTTTGACATTCAAAATCCTAGTTTGACATTCGATTTGGCGAAGAAAATCGTAGTTTGACATTCAAAATCCTAGTTTGACATTCGATTTGGCGAAGAAAATCCTAGTTTGACATTCAAAATCCTAGTTTGACATTCGATTTGGCCAAGAAAATCGTAGTTTGACATTCAAAATCCTAGTTTGACATTCGATTTGGCGAAGAAAATCGTAGTTTGACATTCAAAATCCTAGTTTGACATTCGATTTGGCGAAGAAAATCGTAGTTTGACATTCAAAATCCTAGTTTGACATTCGATTTGGCGAAGAAAATCGTAGTTTGACATTCAAAATCCTAGTTTGACATTCGATTTGGCGAAGAAAATCGTAGTTTGACATTCAAAATCCTAGTTTGACATTCGATTTGGCGAAGAAAATCGTAGTTTGACATTCAAAATCCTAGTTTGACATTCGATTTGGCGAAGAAAATCGTAGTTTGACATTCAAAATCCTAGTTTGACATTCGATTTGACGAAGAAAATCGTAGTTTGACATTCAAAATCCTAGTTTGACATTCGATTTGGCGAAGAAAATCGTAGTTTGACATTCAAAATCCTAGTTTGACATTCGATTTGGCGCTGAATATCGTATTTTGACATTCAAAATCCTAGTTTGACATTCGATTTGGCGAAGAAAATCGTAGTTTGACATTCAAAATCCTAGTTTGACATTCGATTTGGCGAAGAAAATCGTAGTTTGACATTCAAAATCCTAGTTTGACATTCGATTTGGCGCTGAATATCGTATTTTGACATTCAAAATCCTAGTTTGACATTCGATTTGGCGAAGAAAATCGTAGTTTGACATTCAAAATCCTAGTTTGACATTCGATTTGGCGAAGAAAATCGTAGTTTGACATTCAAAATCCTAGTTTGACATTCGATTTGGCGAAGAAAATCGTAGTTTGACATTCAAAATCCTAGTTTGACATTCGATTTGGCGAAGAAAATCGTAGTTTGACATTCAAAATCCTAGTTTGACATTCGATTTGGCGAAGAAAATCGTAGTTTGACATTCAAAATCCTAGTTTGACTTTCGATTTGGCGAAGAAAATCGTAGTTTGACATTCAAAATCCTAGTTTGACATTCGATTTGGGGAAGAAAATCGTAGTTTAACATTCAAAATCCTAGTTTGACATTCGATTTGGTGAAGAAAATCGTAGTTTGACATTCAAAATCCTAGTTTGACATTCGATTTGGCGAAGAAAATCGTATTTTGACATTCAAAATCCTAGTTTGACATTCGATTTGGCGAAGAAAATCGTATTTTGACATTCAAAATCCTAGTTTGACATTCGATTTGGCGAAGAAAATCGTATTTTGACATTCAAAATCCTAGTTTGACATTCGATTTGGCGAAGAAAATCGTAGTTTGACATTCAAAATCCTAGTTTGACATTCGATTTGGCGAAGAAAATCGTAGTTTGACATTCAAAATCCTAGTTTGACATTCGATTTGGCGAAGAAAATCGTAGTTTGACATTCAAAATCCTAGTTTGACATTCGATTTGGCGAAGAAAATCGTAGTTTGACATTCAAAATCCTAGTTTGACATTCGATTTGGCGAAGAAAATCGTAGTTTGACATTCAAAATCCTAGTTTGACATTCGATTTGGCGAAGAAAATCGTAGTTTGACATTCAAAATCCTAGTTTGACATTCGATTTGGCGAAGAAAATCGTATTTTGACATTCAAAATCCTAGTTTGACATTCGATTTGGCGAAGAAAATCGTATTTTGACATTCAAAATCCTATTTTGACATTCGATTTGGCGAAGAAAATCGTATTTTGACATTCAAAATCCTAGTTTGACATTCGATTTGGCGAAGAAAATCGTATTTTGACATTCAAAATCCTAGTTTGACATTCG
Organism: Lucinisca nassula; assembly: GCA_963580285.1. NCBI lineage: Eukaryota > Metazoa > Mollusca > Bivalvia > Lucinida > Lucinidae > Lucinisca > Lucinisca nassula. The sequence continues at coordinate 25,605,453 of OY757023.1, forward strand.
ATTTGGCGAAGAAAATCGTAGTTTGACATTCAAAATCCTAGTTTGACATTCGATTTGGCGAAGAAAATCGTATTTTGACATTCAAAATCCTAGTTTGACATTCGATTTGGCAAAGAAAATCGTATTTTGACATTCAAAATCCTAGTTTGACATTCGATTTTGCGCTGAATATCGTATTTTGACATTCAAAATCCTAGTTTGACATTCGATTTGGCGAAGAAAATCGTATTTTGACATTCAAAATCCTAGTTTGACATTCGATTTGGCGAAGAAAATCGTATTTTGACATTCAAAATCCTAGTTTGACATTCGATTTGGCGAAGAAAATCGTAGTTTGACATTCAAAATCCTAGTTTGACATTCGATTTGGCGCTGAATATCGTATTTTGACATTCAAAATCCTAGTTTGACATTCGATTTGGCGAAGAAAATCGTAGTTTGACATTCAAAATCCTAGTTTGACATTCGATTTGGCGAAGAAAATCGTAGTTTGACATTCAAAATCCTAGTTTGACATTCGATTTGGCGAAGAAAATCGTAGTTTGACATTCAAAATCGTAGTTTGACATTCGATTTGGCGAAGAAAATCGTAGTTTGACATTCAAAATCCTAGTTTGACATTCGATTTGGCGAAGAAAATCGTAGTTTGACATTCAAAATCCTAGTTTGACATTCGATTTGGCGAAGAAAATCCTAGTTTGACATTCAAAATCCTAGTTTGACATTCGATTTGGCCAAGAAAATCGTAGTTTGACATTCAAAATCCTAGTTTGACATTCGATTTGGCGAAGAAAATCGTAGTTTGACATTCAAAATCCTAGTTTGACATTCGATTTGGCGAAGAAAATCGTAGTTTGACATTCAAAATCCTAGTTTGACATTCGATTTGGCGAAGAAAATCGTAGTTTGACATTCAAAATCCTAGTTTGACATTCGATTTGGCGAAGAAAATCGTAGTTTGACATTCAAAATCCTAGTTTGACATTCGATTTGGCGAAGAAAATCGTAGTTTGACATTCAAAATCCTAGTTTGACATTCGATTTGGCGAAGAAAATCGTAGTTTGACATTCAAAATCCTAGTTTGACATTCGATTTGACGAAGAAAATCGTAGTTTGACATTCAAAATCCTAGTTTGACATTCGATTTGGCGAAGAAAATCGTAGTTTGACATTCGATTTGGCGCTGAATATCGTATTTTGACATTCAAAATCCTAGTTTGACATTCGATTTGGCGAAGAAAATCGTAGTTTGACATTCAAAATCCTAGTTTGACATTCGATTTGGCGAAGAAAATCGTATTTTGACATTCAAAATCCTAGTTTGACATTCGATTTGGCGAAGAAAATCGTATTTTGACATTCAAAATCCTAGTTTGACATTCGATTTGGCGAAGAAAATCGTAGTTTGACATTCAAAATCCTAGTTTGACATTCGATTTGGCGAAGAAAATCGTAGTTTGACATTCAAAATCCTAGTTTGACATTCGATTTGGCGAAGAAAATCGTAGTTTGACATTCAAAATCCTAGTTTGACATTCGATTTGGCGAAGAAAATCGTAGTTTGACATTCAAAATCCTAGTTTGACATTCGATTTGGCGAAGAAAATCGTAGTTTGACATTCAAAATCCTAGTTTGACATTCGATTTGGCGAAGAAAATCGTAGTTTGACATTCAAAATCCTAGTTTGACATTCGATTTGGCGAAGAAAATCGTAGTTTGACATTCAAAATCCTAGTTTGACATTCGATTTGGCGAAGAAAATCGTATGTTGACATTCAAAATCCTAGTTTGACATTCGATTTGGCGAAGAAAATCGTATTTTGACATTCAAAATCCTAGTTTGACATTCGATTTGGCGAAGAAAATCGTATTTTGACATTCAAAATCCTAGTTTGACATTCGATTTGGCGAAGAAAATCGTATTTTGACATTCAAAATCCTAGTTTGACATTCGATTTGGCGAAGAAAATCGTAGTTTGACATTCAAAATCCTAGTTTGACATTCGATTTGGCGAAGAAAATCGTATTTTGACATTCAAAATCCTATTTTGACATTCGATTTGGCAAAGAAAATCGTATTTTGACATTCAAAATCCTAGTTTGACATTCGATTTTGCGCTGAATATCGTATTTTGACATTCAAAATCCTAGTTTGACATTCGATTTGGCGAAGAAAATCGTATTTTGACATTCAAAATCCTAGTTTGACATTCGATTTGGCGAAGAAAATCGTAGTTTGACATTCAAAATCCTTGTTTGACATTCGATTTGGCGAAGAAAATCGTAGTTTGACATTCAAAATCCTAGTTTGACATTCGATTTGGCGAAGAAAATCGTAGTTTGACATTCAAAATCCTAGTTTGACATTCGATTTGGCGAAGAAAATCGTAGTTTGACATTCAAAATCGTAGTTTGACATTCGATTTGGCGAAGAAAATCGTAGTTTGACATTCAAAATCCTAGTTTGACATTCGATTTGGCGAAGAAAATCGTAGTTTGACATTCAAAATCCTAGTTTGACATTCGATTTGGCGAAGAAAATCCTAGTTTGACATTCAAAATCCTAGTTTGACATTCGATTTGGCGAAGAAAATCGTAGTTTGACATTCAAAATCCTAGTTTGACATTCGATTTGGCGAAGAAAATCGTAGTTTGACATTCAAAATCCTAGTTTGACATTCGATTTGGCGAAGAAAATCGTAGTTTGACATTCAAAATCCTAGTTTGACATTCGATTTGGCGAAGAAAATCGTAGTTTGACATTCAAAATCCTAGTTTGACATTCGATTTGGCGAAGAAAATCGTAGTTTGACATTCAAAATCCTAGTTTGACATTCGATTTGGCGAAGAAAATCGTAGTTTGACATTCAAAATCCTAGTTTGACATTCGATTTGGCGAAGAAAATCGTAGTTTGACATTCAAAATCCTAGTTTGACATTCGATTTGGCGAAGAAAATCGTAGTTTGACATTCAAAATCCTAGTTTGACATTCGATATGGCGAAGAAAATCGTAGTTTGACATTCAAAATCCTAGTTTGACATTCGATATGGCGAAGAAAATCGTAGTTTGACATTCAAAATCCTAGTTTGACATTCGATTTGGCGAAGAAAATCGTATTTTGACATTCAAAATCCTAGTTTGACATTCGATATGGCGAAGAAAATCGTATTTTTACATTCAAAATCCTAGTTTGACATTCGATTTGGCGAAGAAAATCGTATTTTGACATTCAAAATCCTAGTTTGACATTCGATTTGGCGAAGAAAATCGTATTTTGACATTCAAAATCCTAGTTTGACATTCGATTTGGCGAAGAAAATCGTATTTTGACATTCAAAATCCTAGTTTGACATTCGATTTGGCGAAGAAAATCGTAGTTTGACATTCAAAATCCTAGTTTGACATTCGATTTGGCGAAGAAAATCGTAGTTTGACATTCAAAATCCTAGTTTAACATTCGATTTGGCGCTGAATATCGTATTTTGACATTCAAAATCCTAGTTTGACATTCGATTTGGCGAAGAAAATCGTAGTTTGACATTCAAAATCCTAGTTTGACATTCGATTTGGCGAAGAAAATCGTAGTTTGACATTCAAAATCCTAGTTTGACATTCGATTTGGCGAAGAAAATCGTAGTTTGACATTCAAAATCCTAGTTTGACATTCGATTTGGCGAAGAAAATCGTAGTTTGACATTCAAAATCCTAGTTTGACATTCGATTTGGCGAAGAAAATCGTAGTTTGACATTCAAAATCCTAGTTTGACATTCGATTTGGCGAAGAAAATCTTAGTTTGACATTCAAAATCCTAGTTTGACTTTCGATTTGGCGAAGAAAATCGTAGTTTGACATTCAAAATCCTAGTTTGACATTCGATTTGGTGAAGAAAATCGTAGTTTGACATTCAAAATCCTAGTTTGACATTCGATTTGGCGAAGAAAATCGTAGTTTGACATTCAAAATCCTAGTTTGACATTCGATTTGGGGAAGAAAATCGTAGTTTGACATTCAAAATCCTAGTTTGACATTCGATTTGGTGAAGAAAATCGTAGTTTGACATTCAAAATCCTAGTTTGACATTCGATTTGGCGAAGAAAATCGTATTTTGACATTCAAAATCCTAGTTTGACATTCGATTTGGCGAAGAAAATCGTATTTTGACATTCAAAATCCTAGTTTGACATTCGATTTGGCGAAGAAAATCGTATTTTGACATTCAAAATCCTAGTTTGACATTCGATTTGGCGAAGAAAATCGTAGTTTGACATTCAAAATCCTAGTTTGACATTCGATTTGGTGAAGAAAATCGTAGTTTGACATTCAAAATCCTAGTTTGACATTCGATTTGGCGAAGAAAATCGTATTTTGACATTCAAAATCCTAGTTTGACATTCGATTTGGCGAAGAAAATCGTATTTTGACATTCAAAATCCTAGTTTGACATTCGATTTGGCGAAGAAAATCGTATTTTGACATTCAAAATCCTAGTTTGACATTCGATTTGGCGAAGAAAATCGTAGTTTGACATTCAAAATCCTAGTTTGACATTCGATTTGGCGAAGAAAATCGTAGTTTGACATTCAAAATCCTAGTTTGACATTCGATTTGGCGAAGAAAATCGTAGTTTGACATTCAAAATCCTAGTTTGACATTCGATTTGGCGAAGAAAATCGTAGTTTGACATTCAAAATCCTAGTTTGACATTCGATTTGGCGAAGAAAATCGTAGTTTGACATTCAAAATCCTAGTTTGACATTCGATTTGGCGAAGAAAATCGTAGTTTGACATTCAAAATCCTAGTTTGACATTCGATTTGGCGAAGAAAATCGTAGTTTGACATTCAAAATCCTAGTTTGACATTCGATTTGGCGAAGAAAATCGTAGTTTGACATTCAAAATCCTAGTTTGACATTCGATTTGGCGAAGAAAATCGTAGTTTGACATTCAAAATCCTAGTTTGACATTCGATTTGGCGAAGAAAATCGTAGTTTGACATTCAAAATCCTAGTTTGACATTCGATTTGGCGCTGAATATCGTATTTTGACATTCAAAATCCTAGTTTGACATTCGATTTGGCGAAGAAAATCGTAGTTTGACATTCAAAATCCTAGTTTGACATTCGATTTGGCGAAGAAAATCGTAGTTTGACATTCAAAATCCTAGTTTGACATTCGATTTGGCGAAGAAAATCGTAGTTTGACATTCAAAATCCTAGTTTGACATTCGATTTGGCGAAGAAAATCGTAGTTTGACATTCAAAATCCTAGTTTGACATTCGATTTGGCGAAGAAAATCGTAGTTTGACATTCAAAATCCTAGTTTGACATTCGATTTGGCGAAGAAAATCGTAGTTTGACATTCAAAATCCTAGTTTGACATTCGATTTGGCGAAGAAAATCGTAGTTTGACATTCAAAATCCTAGTTTGACATTCGATTTGGCGCTGAATATCGTATTTTGACATTCAAAATCCTAGTTTGACATTCGATTTGGCGAAGAAAATCGTATTTTGACATTCAAAATCCTAGTTTGACATTCGATTTGGCGAAGAAAATCGTATTTTGACATTCAAAATCCTAGTTTGACATTCGATTTGGCGCTGAATATCGTATTTTGACATTCAAAATTCTAGTTTGACATTCCATTTGGCGCTGAATATCGTATTTTGACATTCAAAATCCTAGTTTGACATTCGATTTGGCGCTGAAAATCGTATTTTGACATTCAAAATCCTAGTTTGACATTCGATTTGGCGAAGAAAATCGTATTTTGACATTCAGTCCAGGTCACATGACCAAGATGGCTGACAGGCCCATACATGGTAAAACCCTTCAAAAATCTTCTTCTCCGGAACCACAGGGCCGATTTCCACGAAACTTGACATGTAGCATCTGGGACGAGGGCCACATAGGCATTTGTATGGAAAAAAAATCGAAAATGCATTATATCATACAAATGGTTTAGAATACCACCCCTAAACCAAATATATTCTTGCTCCTTGTGACAAGGCGCATTTAGTGGGGGGGGGGGGGGGGGGGGGCATTTTGGCCCAGGTCACATGCCCAAGCTGGCCGCCATGTCCATATATGGTAAAATGTTTAAACTTTTACTCCTCAGAAACCGCTGGGCCAACTGAAGTCAAATTTCATGGGGAGCCTCCATGGGATGGGGGAACGAAAGTTTGCTAATGGGTTCCAGGTCACATGACCAAGATAGCCGCCATAATCATATATGGTAAAACACCCTTAAAATCTCCATAACCGCTATGCCGATTTTCATGAAACTTGGTAAGTATTATCTAAGACGTAGGCCCATCATAAATTGTTAAAATGTTGACCTGGTTCGACCTTGACCTATTTTATGCTAAGGTCAAGTTTAGTCACATAGGCATTTGTATAGGAAAAAGTGAAAATGCATTATATCTTACAAACGGTTCAGAATACCACTCCCAAACCATACATGTTCTTGCTCCTTACGATAACGGGCATTTAGTCCGGGGACCATTTTTGTCCCAGGTCACATGACCAAGGTGGCCGCCATTTCCATATAAGGTAAAATGCTTAATATCTTGGAAACCTTTCAGATCCCCACCAACCAACCATATATATACTTGTTCCTTGTGAAAAGGGGCATTTAGTGGGGGGACCATTTTTGGTCCAGGTCACATGACCAAGATGGCCGCCGTGACCATATATGGTAAAATGCTTAATATCTCAGAAACCGTTCAGATCCCCACATATGAACCATTTATTAGCTCACCTGAGCCGAAGGCTCAATGGTAAGCTTACAGGGTGGCCAGAGTTTGTCTGTCTGTCTTGTGTCGTGTGTGTATGTGTGTTCACATTTTCAAGCGTCTTCTCCTCTGGAACATGTGGAGCCTCCATGGGGTGGGGGAACGAAAGTTTGCATTTTTGGTCCAGGTCACACGACCAAGATGACCGCCATGCCCATATATGGTAAAAAAAACCCTTCTAAAATCTTCTTCTCCGGAACCACTGGGCCGATTTGCATTAGACTTGGTATGTAGCATGTGGGACATTGGCCCATTATAAATTGCATAAATGGTGACCCTGGGATGACCTTGACCTATTTTTGCCAACGCCAAATTTGGTCACATAGGCATTTATATGGGAAAAAGTGAAAATGCATGATATCTTACAAACGGTTTAGAATACCACCCCTAAACCATATATTTTCTGGCTCCTTATGATAAGGAGCATTTAGTGGGGGCCATTTTTGGTCCAAGTCACATGACCAAGATGGCTGCCGTGCCCATATATGGTAAAATGCTTAATATCTCGGAAACGGTTCAGATCCCCACCCATAAGCCATATATATTCTTGTTCCTTATGATAAGGGACATTTAATCCGGAGACCATTTTGGGTCCAGGTCACATGACCAAGATTGCCGCCATGCCCATATATGGTAAAATGCTTAATATCTCTGAAACCGTTCAGATACCCACCCATAAACCATATATATTCTTGTTCATTATGATAAGGGCCATTTAGAGGCATGGATCTTTGGACCCTAGAGTGTACAACGGGGGCATGCCCCACTCCCTCATTTCATCAATTGCATAATATCTAGTTTTACTACTTTCTTCTTCTTCTTCTTCTTCTGGTGAGCGATTCATGACCAAGAGACATGGATCTTGGGATCCCAGGGTGTCCCTTACCCCTTCAGATCTTGAGCTGTTAGGTGAGCGCTTCAGGACCAACTAGATGTCAGTAAGCAGGGCTTACTAAATACAAATACCCCCCCCCCCCCCCCCCCCGCAATAGTACAATGGCATGTAAAAATCCCAAGCTATATTTGGTCAACATCAATTCACATACCAAATTAGATCAAAATTCATCATTTCTTTTCTCAAGATATCGAGCAGAAACGAATTTTTGATGCCATTCAGGGGTCATAACTCTGTTAAAAATAGAGACAAAATTTGGCATGACAATCCAAAGCTAACTCTTGTTGATATAAATTCACATATAAATATGATCAAAATTAATTAGACTTTCTGGCATCGGGCAAGGAACATAACGCTGTTGAAAATTGACGCAAAATTGAGCTGTGTAATAACCCCAAGCTAGAGGTTGTCAATATCAGTTCATATGCAAAAATTGATGAAAATCCATTAATGTGTTTTCAAGATATTGAGCGGAAACAAATTTCTGACATAATTCATGGGCCATTACTCTGCTGAAAATTGACGCAAAATGCCATGTAACAATCCCAAGCTATATTTTGTCACTATAAATTCACATACAAATTTTGATCAAAATTCATCATTTCTTTCTCAAAATATTGTACTGAAGTAAATATTTGATGTCATTCAAGGACCATAATTCTGCTGAAAATAGATGCAAAATGCCGCTTAACAATCCCAAGTTAGATCTTGTTAATATAAATTCATATACCAAATATGATCAAAATTAATCATTTCTTTCTTATGATATTGAGTGGAAACCATTTTCTGGCATCATTCAAGGGCCATAACTCTGTTGAAAATTAACGCAAAAGCCGTGTAACAATCCCAAGCATCAATTCATATGCAAAATTTTATCAAAATCTATCATTTCTTTCTTAAGATATCAAATGGAAACAACTTTCTGGCATCCTTCAAGGGCCGTAACTCTTTTGAAAATTGACGCTAAAAGCTGTGTAACAATCCCAAGCTAGAGGTTGTCGATATCAATTCTTATGCAAAATCTGATTAAAATCAATCATTTCTTTCTTAAGATATATGTTGAGCGGAAATCATTTTCTGGCATCATTCTAAGGCCATAACTCTGTTGAAAATTGACGCGAAAAGCAGTGTAACAATCCCAAGCTAGACATTGTCAATATCAATTCATATGCAAAATTTGATCAAAATCCATCATTTCTTTCTTAGACATTTTACACCAATACAGAATACGGATACCGATGCCGATGACGGAGAAAAACGCTAGGACGTTCTCAACGTTGCCTTTAACTGTAATTTATTTATATTAAAAGGCGGATCTAGCGAAACGGAGAAAACAGTGTGTTTTACTCAAAAGTGACAGTTTTGGGACTTTTTCCTTTAAAATGAAATCCTTCAACACAGCAATGCCACCATGCAGGCTTCACATTGGTTAACACAGGTTTCACTGACGCCAACACCGATGCAAACGGAATTCGCACCAAAATTATGTCCTCCCCACCTCTGCTTGATAGAGCGAACTTACTCACTTGACATGAACACATAAGATACTTGCCTAAGGCGAAGTCTCCAGAGAACTCACCAGAGGCAAAGTTTCCACTGAACTCAACTTAAGCCTCATCTGACGTGAAGTTTCCATTGAATTTAAACGAGACGGAGTCCGTACTAGTCCTTTGGTGAATATCTTGACTCCTCTGCAGTGAACTAACCTGGAGCGTAGTCCGTGAGGACATTCTTTCGCCAGAACGAGAATTGACAACTGCCCTTCTTGAATCAGCGAAAGGGAGATAATGGCGGTATAAAATATTTCATGATCAATTTCCACGAAAGAATGCTGTAGACCCCGGCTAGAATCGAACCAACGTCCTCCTCATCGCCAGTCAGACGCGCACCCGACTGAGCTACCGAGGCCGGACCACATAAGCGAGGCCTCCATTTAATTATTTTTGTTTAAATTTAGATTTAATGGCCAAATAACACTATTTTAATGATTTAGGATATTTTCCAAGCAAACGCCTGACATCGGATCAACATTGGTATTTGTTTGTATTTAGGTCGCAACACAACACAACACAACATCGATACAACGTTGTAACTGCGATGTCAGTTCAAGGTCAGAATGCGACGTTGTAGAGACGTTGTATTTTTGTTGAAATTGGATCGCGACCTACATAACCACACTGCAACGTCGATGCAACGTCAGGCCAACCTCTAAATGAGATGCTGTATAAAAGATGTGTGTTGTCATTTTTTTTCGGCGTAATATTTTTTTTTTTATTTCTTCTCAAAACATAGATTGCGGGGTTCGATAGAACCGCCTCGACGAGGTGCTCTATCGAGTACCCACAATCTCTGATTTAGAGGAGAAATAAGAAAAGAAGAAATAATGTATACTCCTGTAACCCCCATGGTTTTACCTATGTAAACCTAAGGTTCAAGGGGGGTAAGAGGGGTGTTTTCGTATTGCGAAAAGGCATATTGCATATCATACCCCACATCAACCCTCGAGCTCATATGGGGTATAATATGAAAAAAATGCGTATGATAATCTTTATATAGTACGTCACTGCAGCTGGTGTTAAGGCAGACGTAAAAAAGTCACCCTATCCTACATCATAGCGTAATTTATATTTTCTTGTCCTTTGGGATCATTTTTGCCACTGTTGAATGTTTAATATATCGGAGGGTCACTTATGAGGCCTAAATGGCTAGTCTGCCCAAGGAAACATACACACTTCCATTACGAAAACAGGCCCTGTCTAAATGTATTGGAAATTTAAATCCAAAAGAAATAACTTTTCTTTTGAAAATTCTGATATTTTTCTTATTTCTGCTCGAAACCTAGATTGCGGGGACTCGATAAAACCGACTCGATGGGGCGGTTCTATCGAGTACACAGAATCTAAGTTTTTTTTAATCATAAATAAGAAAAAATAGCGTTTAACCCTATATACCCCAGTTTTGCTGTATAAAAGTGTGGTTCAAGGGGGTCAAAATTATATAGGCGTGCTTTCGTGATGATAATTTCAGTTCTGCGATGTCTTCCTTGATTTCAAAGGATAGACTTTTTATAGAACATACTTTATGGACCGCCTTAGATGAAATTTGGTCGAACTTGGTTCGATATATCATTGCCACTTAAAATATTTTATTTGATTTGGGTGACATTGACCTTAAATATATGAATTTGTCAAGTTAAAACTTTATCTTCTTTGCAGCGTCGTATTCGTGTTCATGTTGATGCGACGTTGCTTAGACGTTGGTCAAGGATTCAGACAAAAAGTCTGGTTCGAACGAACACTAGAAAATCATCTATAATCAACGAGCATAATCAGACACCGCATTGGAGTGTTTTGTTTTGTTTGATTTGAGGTTTAACGTCCCCGTCAACACTGTATAGGTCATTGTGTTTGATTTGAGGTTTAACGTCCCCGTCAACACTATTTAGGTCATTTTGAAGACGTTGCTTCCCATTTTGTGAGACTTCTACCCAAAATTGAGATGAAATGACTTCTCAATCCCTGCCGTCATATAAAACCAAAAGGGTTTATATGCATGGTCGGGCCGACTCGCAGCAGTTTTCCTGGGCAGGCTTAGGCCTTCTAAGCAGATTACCAGTACTAATGTTCGGTCGCGATCAGCTCTGCGTGGAAGCATCGTGCAGCCCATATATTTCTTTAAGCCTCGATGGGTGGGGACTTAATATAGGTCATTTTGGAGGCGTTGTTTCCGATTTTGTGTGAGTTTTACCCGACATTGAGATAAAATGACGTCTAAAAGCCTGTCGTCCGATGTTTATAAGCATGGTCCGTACCGCTTTGCCTGGGCAGGCTTAGATCGTCTAAGCGGTTTACCAGTATTCGTATGCGGTCGGATTCAGCTCTGCGTGGGAGCATCATGTAGCTCATCTATTTCTTCAGTCCCCGGTGGACGAGGGCGACTCATTTGAGTGTGTCCTTTGTGTTGTTACGTTACTATACTTGTTGAACTCTCTCTCTCTCTCTCTCTCTCTCTCTCTCTCTCTCTCTCTCTCTCTCTCTCTCTCTCTCTCTCTCTCTCTCTCTCTGTTAAATATAAAACACAATTTTCGCCCTTCTGAAGCGGACGATCGGCTCTACATAACCCTAGGGGGTCAAATCATAATTTGGATACTACACTCCGAATTCCAAAGACCATCCAATGACCAAGTTTCAGAATTGTAACTCCAAAGGTTTAGAAGATCTGACCATGGCCAGCTTTTTGACCTTTGACCTTGGGGGTCAAGGTCACACTTAAAGGGGCCCAGTACACCATACATTCCAATGACAATCCAATGGCCAAGTTTCAGAAGTGTAACTCCACCGGTTAAGAAGATATGACCATGTCCTCCTTTTTGACCCGTGACTTTGGAGATCAAAGTCACACTCAAAAGGGCCCAGTACACTCGACATTCTAAGGACCATCTAATGACCAAGTTTCAGGAGTGCAACTCCAACGGTTTAGAAGATATCAACATGTCCTAGTTGTTGACCTTTGACCTTGGGGGTCAAAGTCATACTCAAAGGGGCCCAGTACACCCTACATTTCAAGGACTATCCAATGACCAAATTTCAAAAGTGTAACGCCAACGGTTTAGAAGATATGACCATGTCCTACTTTTTGACCTTTGACCTTGGTGCCAAGCATGCACTCAAAGGGGCCCAGTACATTCTACATTCCAAGGACCATCCAATGACCAAGTTTCAGAAGTGTTATTCCAACGGTTTAGAAGATATGACCATGTACTACTTTTTGACCTTTGACCTTGAGGATCAAGGTCACGCTCAAAGGGGCCCAGTACACTCTAAATTCCAAGGACCATCCAATGACCAAGTTTCAGAAGTGTAACTCCCAACGGTTTAGAAGATATGCCCATGTCCTACTTTTTGACCTTTGACCTTGGGGATCAAGGTCACGCTCAAAGGGGCCCAGTACAGCCAAATAGAATGTCAGAATAGGATTTTGAATTTCAAAATACGATATTCGGACACAATTCGAATGTCAAACTAGGATTTTGAATGTCAAACTACGATTTTCTTCGCCAAATCGAATGTCAAACTAGGATTTTGAATGTCAAACTACGATTTTCTTCGCCAAATCGAATGTCAAACTAGGATTTTGAATGTCAAACTACGATTTTCTTCGCCAAATCGAATGTCAAACTAGGATTTTGAATGTCAAACTACGATTTTCTTCGCCAAATCGAATGTCAAACTAGGATTTTGAATGTCAAAATACGATTTTCTTCGCCAAATCGAATGTCAAACTAGGATTTTGAATGTCAAACTACGATTTTCTTCGCCAAATCGAATGTCAAACTAGGATTTTGAATGTCAAAATACGATTTTCTTCGCCAAATCGAATGTCAAACTAGGATTTTGAATGTCAAACTACGATTTTCTTCGCCAAATCGAATGTCAAACTAGGATTTTGAATGTCAAAATACGATTTTCTTCGCCAAATCGAATGTCAAACTAGGATTTTGAATGTCAAACTACGATTTTCTTCGCCAAATCGAATGTCAAACTAGGATTTTGAATGTCAAACTACGATTTTCTTCGCCAAATCGAATGTCAAACTAGGATTTTGAATGTCAAACTACGATATTCAGCGCCAAATCGAATGTCAAACTAGGATTTTGAATGTCAAATTACGATTTTCTTCGCCAAATCGAATGTCAAACTAGGATTTTGAATGTCAAAATACGATTTTCTTCGCCAAATCGAATGTCAAACTAGGATTTTGAATGTCAAACTACGATTTTCTTCGCCAAATCGAATGTCAAACTAGGATTTTGAATGTCAAACTACGATTTTCTTCACCAAATCGAATGTCAAACTAGGATTTTGAATGTCAAACTACGATTTTCTTCGCCAAATCGAATGTCAAACTAGGATTTTGAATGTCTAACTACGATTTTCTTCACCAAATCGAATGTCAAACTAGGATTTTGAATGTCAAACTACGATTTTCTTCGCCAAATCGAATGTCAAACTAGGATTTTGAATGTCAAACTACGATTTTCTTCGCCAAATCGAATATCAAACTAGGATTTTGAATGTCAAACTACGATTTTCTTCGCCAAATCGAATGTCAAACTAGGATTTTGAATGTCAAACTACGATTTTCTTCGCCAAACTGAATGTCAAACTAGGATTTTGAATGTCAAACTACGATTTTCTTCGCCAAATCGAATGTCAAACTAGGATTTTGAATGTCAAACTACGATTTTCTTCGCCAAATCGAATGTCAAACTAGGATTTTGAATGTCAAAATACGATATTCAGCGCCAAATCGAATGTCAAACTAGGATTTTGAATGTCAAACTACGATTTTCTTCGCCAAAACGAATGTCAAACTAGGATTTTGAATGTCAAACTACGATTTTCTTCGCCAAATCGAATGTCAAACTAGGATTTTGAATGTCAAACTACGATTTTCTTCGCCAAATCGAATGTCAAACTAGGATTTTGAATGTCAAACTACGATTTTCTTCGCCAAATCGAATGTCAAACTAGGATTTTGAATGTCAAACTACGATTTTCTTCGCCAAATCGAATGTCAAACTAGGATTTTGAATGTCAAACTACGATTTTCTTCGCCAAATCGAATGTCAAACTAGGATTTTGAATGTCAAAATACGATTTTCTTCGCCAAATCGAATGTCAAACTAGGATTTTGAATGTCAAACTACGATTTTCTTCGCCAAATCGAATGTCAAACTAGGATTTTGAATGTCAAACTACGATTTTCTTCGCCAAATCGAATGTCAAACTAGGATTTTGAATGTCAAACTACGATTTTCTTCGCCAAATCGAATGTCAAACTAGGATTATGAATGTCAAACTACGATTTTCTTCGCCAAATCGAATGTCAAACTAGGATTTTGAATGTCAAACTACGATTTTCTTCGCCAAATCGAATGTCATACTAGGATTTTGAATGTCAAAATACGATTTTCTTCGCCAAATCGAATGTCAAACTAGGATTTTGAATGTCAAACTACGATTTTCTTCGCCAAATCGAATGTCATACTAGGATTTTGAATGTCAAAATACGATTTTCTTCGCCAAATCGAATGTCAAACTAGGATTTTGAATGTCAAACTACGATTTTCTTCGCCAAATCGAATGTCAAACTAGGATTTTGAATGTCAAACTACGATTTTCTTCGCCAAATCGAATGTCAAACTAGGATTTTGAATGTCAAAATACGATTTTCTTCGCCAAATCGAATGTCAAACTAGGATTTTGAATGTCAAACTACGATTTTCTTCGCCAAATCGAATGTCAAACTAGGATTTTGAATGTCAAACTACGATTTTCTTCGCCAAATCGAATGTCAAACTAGGATTTTGAATGTCAAACTACGATTTTCTTCGCCAAATCGAATGTCAAACTAGGATTTTGAATGTCAAACTACGATTTTCTTCGCCAAATCGAATGTCAAACTAGGATTTTGAATGTCAAACTACGATTTTCTTCGCCAAATCGAATGTCAAACTAGGATTTTGAATGTCAAACTACGATTTTCTTCGCCAAATCGAATGTCAAACTACGATTTTGAATGTCAAACTACGATTTTCTTCGCCAAATCGAATGTCAAACTAGGATTTTGAATGTCAAACTACGATTTTCTTCGCCAAATCGAATGTCAAACTACGATTTTGAATGTCAAACTACGATTTTCTTCGCCAAATCGAATGTCAAACTAGGATTTTGAATGTCAAACTACGATTTTCTTCGCCAAATCGAATGTCAAACTAGGATTTTGAATGTCAAACTACGATTTTCTTCGCCAAATCGAATGTCAAACTAGGATTTTGAATGTCAAAATACGATATTCAGCGCCAAATCGAATGTCAAACTAGGATTTTGAATGTCAAACTACGATTTTCTTCGCCAAATCGAATGTCAAACTAGGATTTTGAATGTCAAACTACGATTTTCTTCGCCAAATCGAATGTCAAACTAGGATTTTGAATGTCAAACTACGATTTTCTTCGCCAAATCGAATGTCAAACTAGGATTTTGAATGTCAAAATACGATTTTCTTCGCCAAATCGAATGTCAAACTAGGATTTTGAATGTCAAACTACGATTTTCTTCGCCAAATCGAATGTCAAACTAAGATTTTGAATGTCAAACTACGATTTTCTTCGCCAAATCGAATGTCAAACTAGGATTTTGAATGTCAAACTACGATTTTCTTCGCCAAATCGAATGTCAAACTAAGATTTTGAATGTCAAACTACGATTTTCTTCGCCAAATCGAATGTCAAACTAGGATTTTGAATGTCAAACTACGATTTTCTTCGCCAAATCGAATGTCAAACTAGGATTTTGAATGTCAAACTACGATTTTCTTCGCCAAATCGAAAGTCAAACTAGGATTTTGAATGTCAAACTACGATTTTCTTCGCCAAATCGAATGTCAAACTAGGATTTTGAATGTCAAACTACGATTTTCTTCGCCAAATCGAATGTCAAACTAGGATTTTGAATGTCAAAATACGATATTCAGCGCCAAATCGAATGTCAAACTAGGATTTTGAATGTCAAACTACGATTTTCTTCGCCAAATCGAATGTCAAACTAGGATTTTGAATGTCAAACTACGATTTTCTTCACCAAATCGAATGTCAAACTAGGATTTTGAATGTCAAACTACGATTTTCTTCGCCAAATCGAATGTCAAACTAGGATTTTGAATGTCAAACTACGATTTTCTTCACCAAATCGAAAGTCAAACTAGGATTTTGAATGTCAAACTACGATTTTCTTCGCCAAATCGAATGTCAAACTAGGATTGTGAATGTCAAACTACGATTTTCTTCGCCAAATCGAATGTCAAACTAGGATTTTGAATGTCAAACTACGATTTTCTTCGCCAAATCGAATGTCAAACTAGGATTTTGAATGTCAAAATACGATTTTCTTCGCCAAATCGAATGTCAAACTAGGATTTTGAATGTCAAAATACGATATTCAGCGCCAAATCGAATGTCAAACTAGGATTTTGAATGTCAAACTACGATTTTCTTCGCCAAATCGAATGTCAAACTAGGATTTTGAATGTCAAACTACGATTTTCTTCGCCAAATCGAATGTCAAACTAGGATTTTGAATGTCAAACTACGATTTTCTTCGCCAAATCGAATGTCAAACTAGGATTTTGAATGTCAAACTACGATTTTCTTCGCCAAATCGAATGTCAAACTAGGATTTTGAATGTCAAACTACGATTTTCTTCGCCAAATCGAATGTCAAACTAGGATTTTGAATGTCAAACTACGATTTTCTTCGCCAAATCGAATGTCAAACTAGGATTTTGAATGTCAAACTACGATTTTCTTCGCCAAATCGAATGTCAAACTAGGATTTTGAATGTCAAACTACGATTTTCTTCGCCAAATCGAATGTCAAACTAGGATTTTGAATGTCAAACTACGATTTTCTTCGCCAAATCGAATGTCAAACTAGGATTTTGAATGTCAAACTACGATTTTCTTCGCCAAATCGAATGTCAAACTAGGATTTTGAATGTCAAACTACGATTTTCTTCGCCAAATCGAATGTCAAACTAGGATTTTGAATGTCAAAATACGATATTCAGCGCCAAATCGAATGTCAAACTAGGATTTTGAATGTCAAACTACGATTTTCTTCGCCAAATCGAATGTAAAACTAGGATTTTGAATGTCAAAATACGATTTTCTTCGCCAAATCGAATGTCAAACTAGGATTTTGAATGTCAAAATACGATTTTCTTCTCCAAATCGAATGTCAAACTAGGATTTTGAATGTCAAAATACGATTTTCTTCGCCAAATCGAATGTCAAACTAGGATTTTGAATGTCAAAATACGATATTCAGCGCCAAATCGAATGTCAAACTAGGATTTTGAATGTCAAAATACGATTTTCTTCGCCAAATCGAATGTCAAACTAGGATTTTGAATGTCAAAATACGATATTCGGCCTCAATTCGAATATCGAAAAACGAAAAACGAAAATCAAAACAAATTCCCCTGCAAATGTATATCGAAAAACGAAAAACGAAAATCAAACTAACTTCACCTGAAAATGAATATCGAAAAATGAAAAACGAAAATCAAACCAACTTCACCTGAAAATGAATATCGAAAAACGAAAAACGAAAATCAAACCAACTTCACCTGAAAATGAATATCGAAAAACGAAAAACGAAAATCACACCAAATTCACCTTCCTACGTTATTTCACCTGCTGGTCATATGATTTTTATGACATGACGTTATCCTCTAAACAACACTATATATGATAAATACAATACGATTTATCATATGACGTCGCGTCTGAGAAAGTAATAACGACGTGTAATAAATTCGATAACCCACTAGTGGATTCAATATGTAAATTAGTATATAGATACACTCCGTAACGTTACAGGTCGCGTTTACTAATGGCGGAATATTGACATTTTTGTAAAACAATCGCGAGTGAAATGCGTTTTAAATGTCATATGATAAATAGAATCTTGCATTCGTGCTCATGTATTTTTGCATTTATTGTGAAGCCTGGCATTTTATCCTTTTTCCTCAACTCGTTTAATAAATTTGATAATACATGAACGCTCATGTAAGATTCTATTTGGCATGACGTTATCCTCTAAACAACACTATATGATAAACAAAATATGTTCATATTATAGTCTCGAAAAGGTGAGGCCCTGGCATTTTTATATATTTGACTACCTCGGGAGCAAAATTTAAGATACCCCGCGAAGTGCTTAGTCAAGAAGGCTTGAAATTCGTCAGTTTTCACCTAGATTAGTATACTATTTACATGTCATAATTCTTTTGCGATAAAACCATATTAACAGCTAATAAATGCCAAAATTACATTGAAATCTCGTGTGATAGTGCATTGCAAACAAGAGAAAGGACATAAAGACGGTCTTCGTTCGGTAGAAACATTACGAAAACACGCCTATACAAATACATTATAAATTTTACCACCAAAAAATGAAAATTTTCGGATGAAAATTTTCGATATTTTTCTTATTCCTGCTCAAAACATGGAGTGTGGATGCTTGTTAGAACTGCCTCGACGAGGCGGTTCTAACGAGTACCCACACTCTATGTTTTTGAGCACAAATAAGAAAAATAATGTATACTCCTGCAAACCCCAGTTTTACTATATACAAGTAAGATTTAAGGGGGTCAAATTTATATAGGCGTGTTTTTGCGATGGCATCGAGCCTTACTTTTTTCTAACTTTTTATTTCACCTTTTAAAGCGTAGGAAACTATTTTCTGATAATTAAGGCTCCAATAATATGTCCAAAACACTTATTATTTGGATGAAAATTATCTTTTGGCATAGGGTCTATTTGCAAAGCTTTTTTTTCTGAAAATGTCCTACAGTCAGCCATTGAAATCATCTGATGTTCTGGTACGCCTACATAATTTTGACCCCCCTTGAATCCCACTTTTATATAGTTAAACTGGGGTTTACAGGGGTTTAAACCTTATTTTCTTATTTCTGCTCTAAAATATAGGTTGTGGGTACTCGTTAGAACCGCCTCGATGAGGCGGTTCTAACCAGTACCCATAACTATATTTTGAGCAGAAATAAGAAAACATGTCACCATTTTTCATGTTAAAAGTTTAGTTTTTTTTTTTTTAGGCGGTAAAGTTTACAGTGTATTTGTATAGGCGTTTTTTTCGTAATGGCGTAGGAAACTGTTTTCTGATAATTAAGGCTCCAATAATATGTCCAAAATTCTAACTTGTTAGATGAAAAATATTTTTGACAAATGATCTATTTGCAAAGCTCAAGTTTTTTATCATTTTTCTGAAAATGTCCTCCATTCATACATTGTCGGCCCCCGCCCATCGGGGTTTGAAAAAATAGATAGGCTGCATGATGCTTCCACGCAGAGCTAAATCCGACTCGTCACACGAGTACTGGTAAACCGCTTAAAGGATCTAAGCCTGTCCAGGCAAAGCGGTGCGAGTCGGACCATCCATGCTTATAAACCCTATTGGTTTCATTGGGCGACAGGGCTTGAGATGTCATTTCATCTCAATGTCGGGTAAAAGTCCCACAAAATTGGAAGCAACGTCTCCAAAATGACCTATACAGTGTTGACGGGGACGTTAAACCTTAAATCAAACAAACAAATTCATACATTGAAATTAGCAGGTATTCTGTAAATCCTTAAACAAAGCAATCGATTCCCAACCCCCGCAGCCCCCTGTATACTTAATCCCCCCCCCCCCACCCACCTCCCCGTTGATAAAACGTAGCTTTCTTTCTTTGTTTGTATTGGAGTTTAATGGCCCTGTCAACACTATCTTAGTTCATTTTTGAGCCGGTCATTTTTGCCAATGAACACTTTATTCGTAAGCGGTTAACCAATACAGTGCACACTCTTTCGCCAGAAACTGAGAACTGCCCTTCTTGACTCAGCGGAAGGGAGAGAATGACCGTAGAAAGGATTCCATGATCAATCTCGACGAAAGAATGTTGCCGACTCAGGCATGTATCGAACCCGCGTCCTCCTGATCACTAGTCAGACGTGCATCCGTCTGAGCTACCGAGGACGGCTGCTAAAACGTAGCAAGATATTCTTTGAAAAGGCAATACTTCGGAAGCTAAGACAACAATAAAAAGCTTAAAGGTTGCCTTTGGAAACAAAGAACACTGTATATGAAGAGATTCAATAAAACCGAGTCTCCGATTTTCGTTCTTTTATGTGACATAAAAGAACGAAAATCGGAGACTCGGTTTTGTTGAATCTCTTCATATACAGCAAAATGTAGTTTGCAAGGCTGCATACGCCCTCCAGCGCCGGCTTGAACGGTATTCGATTTTCAATGAAACCCGGATGGGCTCAATGATCCCATTGAAATGAGAAGATGATGAAGCACGGGGAGACTTTTTATGGCCGTCACATGGCACTTAACACCAGCTGCATTGAGGTTGCCTTTGGTAACAAAGAACACATAAAAAAACGAAACTCGGAGACTCGGAATTGGAATCTCTGACTATATATAATGAGAGTAGAAGTTTTTTTTACTTTATTTATTTATTTATTTATTTATTTATTTATTATTTTTCTGGACCTGACTGGTTAGTTTCGACCAATTAGGCATCATCAGTGACCCTCAAATATTTTCAAAATTCCGCGGTGGAAAAATGATCCCAAAGGACATAGCACAGGAAAACTTCAATGACTCCAATGCTCGTTTCCCATTTCTCAGTATTACGATTACACGCCTATACAAATACATTGTAAACTTTACCGCCGAAAAAAGAGACATTTTTAACTGAAAATAAAATGTGATATTTTTCTTATCTCTGCTCAAAATATTGATTGTGGGTACTCGTTAGAACCGCCTCATGGAGGCGGTTCTAACGAATACCCACAATCTATATTTTTGAACAGAAATAAGAAAAATAAGGTTCACCCCTGTAAACCCCAGTTTTACTGTATAAAAGTGGGGTTCAAGGGGGTAAAAATTTTATAGGCGTGTTTCCGATGCATCAGGAAAACAAGTCCGTGAAATGAATACCGCTCTAATCATGCTAATTATGTTCTAGAAAGGGTTATTCTTTGGAAGTATGGAATACACCACAGAACTGGAAAATAAGGAGTGAATTTATTTTCTGGGCCAAACTAGCTAGTTTCGGCCAATTAGGCCTCATCAGTGACCCTCAGATATTTTCAAAATTCAACAATTAAATCAATGATCCCAAAGGACAAGAAAATATAAACTACACTATGATGTAGGGCACTTTATATAGAGAAAAACCGGGGTTTGCATGCAGGGCTAAACATTATTTATTTTATTATTTTATTTATTTTATATTAAAAAAAGAATAACTGCAACCCGCTACATAAGCATTGTAAAGCAGATTTAGTCTTAAATTTAGGTGGTCTTAATAACGGAATTGTATTGTACTAACCTGCCGCTGCAAACCAGTACAGGTTGAAACAAGAAGGCCCAAGTTTTGGTCCCACTGTGTCTGCTCACATCTTGTTTCCCTTTAATCTTGACAAATAACCCGATTAATAACTTTGACATAAATATTGAAACAATCGCGGCTTGAAAGTAAAATTATAATGTAACACTGTATTGATACAAGCTTAATATAAGCCTGCGACATCTTAAGAAGTGATTCAATGATTCTGGGGGACAGGGTCAATAGACTTTGGCGTTGACATGTCATTGAAATTTGTTAGATACTCCTGGGAAGATTTCATCACTACGTAGTATAATTTCCGACATAGAACGTTTGACCCGGGCCCTTGGCTGCATTGTGCTACCGCGCAGAGCTGCAACCGACCTAGCACCCCCGCCCATAGATTGAGCTGCATGATGCTTCCACGCAGAGCTGAATCTGACCACAAACCGCTTAGGACTAAGCCTGCCCAGGCAAAGCGATGTGAGTCAGATCGTCCAATGCATATACACGTAAGCCTTCTGGTTTCATTGGGCGGCAAGGTTTAAGATGTCATTTCATCCCAATGTTGGGCAAAAGTTCAACAAAATTGGAAGCAACGTGTCCAAAATGACCTAAATAGTGTTGACGGGGACGTGAAATCCCAATTCAAACTAACAAAAGCAACCGACCGAACTTAAATACTGATATATCGCTTAGAAGGTCTAAGCCTGCCCAGGAAAAATGCTGCGAGTCGGATCGCTCCTTAAACCCTAGCAGTTTTGAGCGGTGAGGCTTGAGTTGTCATTTCATCTCAATGTCTCTTAAAGGTCCATACGTTTCCAAAATGAACTAATTAGTGTTGACGGAAACGCAAAAACACAACACAAACAAACAAGAACGTTTATGACCTGCGCCCATTTTTTCAAAGTTCCATTTGTTTAACTAACTTGGAAGTGACCAAAACGTTACACGGGCTATCAATCAAAATCAGTGATCACAATTTTAACAGTACACTTACCAACAGGCACATGACGGAATTATGACGTCACATCAACGTCGGTGCGATATCATGACGTTTATGCAACATCACATCAACGTCGGTGCAACCTCGTGACGTTGCACCGACGTTGATTTGACGTTGCCCCAGCGACGTGGTTTTGCTGGGTTACGACATTGTAAGTTTTGAACTTTGGTATCCTGTTATCTGACCTGTTGTGACAGATGAAAGCCCGCATTTTATTTATGCTCCAAGACATAGGTTGTGGGTACTCGTTTGAACCGCCTCGGTATAGCGGTTCTAACGAGCACTCTTAACCAATGTTTGGAGCATACATAAGAAAAATATCTCAAATTTTCATCAAAATGTTATCATTTTGGAGTTAATGTCAGTAATGGGAAAGACAGAACTATAATGCCCCACAATTTGCGCTCTCTTTCCATCTCAAAATTCCTGTATGCACACTGACAAGAAGAACCCAACAGAAGGATCTGTAACATCTCTTAAAAAAGAACCAGATCATAAATGAAGAGGTTTGCAGTCGGGTGTGGGTACTGACTGGCCCTTACGAAGAAATCACTACGATATAAAAGAAAGCTGAGATGGTATGGACATGTCTCCCGCTTATCAGGTCGTAGCCTTTGCAACATACATTTTCAAGATATATTAAGACCAGTTCGTGTATCTCAAATATATATAATACGCCCCGGCCCATCGGGGCTTGAAGAAATAGATGGGCTGCATGATGCTTCCACTCAAAGCTGAAACCGACCGGCACACGAGTACTGGTAAACCGCTTAGAGGATCTAAGCCTGCCCAGACAAATCTGTGCGAGTCGGACCGTCCATGCCTATAAACCCTTTTGGTTTCATTGGGTGACAGGGCTTGAGATGTCATTTCATCTCAACGTCGGGTAAAAGACCCACAAAATTGGAAGCAACGTCTCCAAAATGACCTTTACAGTGTTGACGGGGACGTTAAACCTCAAATCAAACATGAACACGTTAAAGGCATTTATTCTTGATTATTGAGGACTATCATTTCATTACATAATATTATGTAGCCCACATTGTTGACTGAAGAGAAGTCTTCGTAAGGGGTCTCCTTTGGGAAAATCAATAGTTTACTTACTGTTAACACGGCCGTTGCCAACGGGCCATCGTTGATCGAGCCATAGAAGTGTCACTGTATATCGGAGGATATTTGCTGAAAAAAAAAATCAAATAAATAAATAAGTAAATAAAATATAAACTGTTAGTCCGTCATTAGTAGGGGAATACCAACCCTATGTGAATTGTTACACATTATACTGTGTATACTTTTTGGGATTTCATTTATTTCTATCTGAAATTAAACATATTGTTTTCCCCACAGGTAACTACAGTCTGTACAAGACTCGGTTGCTTAACAAGGGACACTACTTGGCTGAACCCCGGTTCACCACCTTTACCTGAGCTGCAGGATTCTCTCATGACTTGACTTGATAGATTTTGTAAGGTAACCGGGCGCTAAAAGCACATAGGGGCTACCCCCATCTCGCTAAATGGAATTAGTTTATGAACTGCTCTTCCCAGGGCCTCAAATGTGCTGGCACTTGTCAATTCGACAGGTGTCAGCTGACCAATGGGAATATACTGAACTCTTAACTGGAGGAAGGCACAAATCGCACCCAAGGTACAGCGTTTGTCCTAAGAAACACAGTTCTATAGCGATTTTAGAATTTTGAGTGCAGGAATCAGACCAAAGACGGGCTCTAGTATGTGATGACGTGTTGCCAATTTCGACTGCCAAATGTGTCAGAGCACAGCCCTGTTTTCGAATGTCTGGCCGAGGAAAAAAGCTAACATACATTATCAGTTCTGGCTTCCATTATTCTCTGCCTCCACCCCTGACATGGCAAAGAAAACGCCTTCGGTCACGATGCTTGTTAAAGGGTGATAACGCATGAAATTTTTGAATTTTGAACAGGCATCTAAAGTGAGCCAGGATGGGTGACTAATAGACCAGCCAATTCCGGCTGTGCAAAAAGTCCTTGTACCCGTGCTCTCATCACGGAGACCTGCCTATGCAAGTGGGGTTCAAAATTGGACAGGTGTGTCTTCGTGATGTGTTTGGAGGTATGTGTTTGTTTGGGAAAGGCAGTGATGAGGCTAATCAGCCGTTTTGCAATCCCGCTAATTTTTATTTTTGAATGGTCTTCCAAAAGGCATTTTTAAGGGACTTCCTATTTCCAAATACCTAGCAAATGGTGGATATTGCCGTTGCCCCGCCTATAAAGATATTAAGCGTGTGACCTGTCCCCGTTTGTATGCTCTGTTCTGGCAGTATTTATGCCTTCGCTTTGCCTACTTCCGGGGACTTCATTCTGTTGGTACTTAGGGGGAGCCCAGTACGGGCTTTCTCCCAGGTGCCCTCAGGATGTTGTCCCGACGGGCTCCGTCGAGCCTCCTCTCGTTCCTGAAATAGAAAAGTCGGATTAGTGCTTTGGGACCCCATGTGTGCGCTCGGATCAGTGTAGTTGTGTCCAGTTTCTTGTCCCCCGGGGTCCCACCTGTACCTGTAATTCAAACAAAAATCATTAGTGCATATTGTGCTTGTGCTAATATGACACCGCCATCCGTCACATATTTTGGCTACCCATTCTGTGCACAGGGCGGGCCGGGCTTGTGAGGGGGGTCCCCCCATAAAGGCACGGTCCGGCTCTTAGGGTAACTTGTTCAAAACCAAGTTAACGGGTGGCGCGGTTATTGTGAAGAATTGCCTTCCCATGGGGGCTGCCTGTCCTGCCGCGGCATGTTACCTCATCGGAACACTCATAAGTGCAAAGCACATGAGCCGCAACCACAGTGTCCCGAATCGGCTTGTCGCCGCAGGTTCAAGCATGTCTGTGGGAGTTTTCGGGCTATGGGATTTTCTTATGATGCGCCCTTGCCCGTGGTCTGTTATTATGTTGAAGGTATGGGAGGGTCATTGGTTTGTCCTTTGACGGGGGGTAGCCTTGGCGGGGCACCCATAAGTGCAAAGCAAATGAGCCGCAACCACAGTGTCTCGCTTTGACGCCCCCGTCTCAGGTCCAAGTGCAGATTGACGGTAGGTGATGGTTGCCTAAGCGCGGTGTGTGGGTAACAAAAGCTGTTTTTCTTATATTACTTCCCAGTAATTTGTGTCTTTAAGGAATTTCTTAACCACCTCGGCTATGGCCGAGCAGTGTTTTTCGGGGGGAGCGAGGAGATCTTGTAGGTGTACCGATTCATATCCTAATTTGAACATTTCAGATTTTATCTCTTCTCGTGCATGGGCGTTTGTTACACATTCAAACAAGATGTGTTGTGTTGATTCTAGTTCATAGTTATCGCATTTTCTGCATAGACCCGTTGTGTTTCCTAGTTGAGTGAGGTTGGCATTTAGGCCGTTATGGTTAAATCTCAAACGGTAGAGCACCACGTCTAATTTTCTGTTGTTGCTAAATTGGTGGGCAGATTTACCTACTGTGGGCTGGAGGAGTTGGTAATGCCTCCCGGTGTTGGTTGGGTTTCTATCCCATAGAGCTTGCCATTTTTTCGTTATGGCGGTGTCTATGATTGTATAGATCTCCCGTTTTGAAGGGAGAGTATAATCTTTAATACCTATATCTAGTGCTAATCTGGCTGTTTCATCGGCCGCCTCATTACCGGGGATGCCGACATGGGATGGGATCCAGTCGATTTCAATGTCTTGCCCTTCTCTTTTTGCCTTATCTAGTTTAGACAGGATTGAGTCAATTTGGTCAGGTCGTGTTTTGAATTTTCCTGACTGTAGGGCCTGGATAGCGCTAAGGCTGTCCGTGAGTACTGTGGCTTTGGGTGTCTTAACTGTGATGGCCCAGGAGATGGCCCAGTGAATGGCAATCAGTTCAGTTGTGAATACTGAGAGGTGTTGGTTTGTTTTAATCGGTACGTGAAGATTTCTCTCTGGGACAACGAATGCTGCGCCGGTTTTTCCTGTTGAGGGGTCCTTACTGCCATCTGTGTAGATTAGAGTTTTCCCGGCATGGCTGGTGCGAACATAAGAGAGGGTTTTATTTTTCACAGTATATTCATTTGTATTTTCTTCTTTCCTCCCCAGGACCTGATGGAGGTAACAGGAGGGTGTGTTGTGTTTGAGATCCCATTTGGATCTGTACTTTGGTGCCTGGATCTTATCGGGTATGTTGTGCTCTTTCAGGAGGGCACGGACTTTCTTACAATATGGGTTGTAGTTCTTGGCTCTCCTACATGAATAGCAACCATGATCTGTTAATAGATCATTCACTGGGAGGGATTTGCCAAGTGAGGAGGATCTAGCCCAGTATTTTAGTATGAGTTCTTCCCTTCGTAGATGTAGTGGTTTAAGTCCACATTCTACCTCTAGTGCGTTGATTGGGGTAGATCGGTATGCTCTTGTTGCTATCCTGAGGGCGTGGTTTTGAATGATATTCAGAGTTTTAAGGATATTCTCCGACGCGGAGTTGTAAGCCTGGGTTCCATAGTCTAGCTTACTAAGAATAAGGGCTTTGTATAGGATCAGGAGTGTCTTTTTATCAGCTCCAAAGGTGGTACCTGACACTACTCGTAGTAGGTTCAGGTCTTTTTCACATCTTTCTTTGAGATCTTTAATGTGATCTCTCCAAGTCAGATGTTTGTCGAGGATCATGCCCAGAAATTTGATGTTCTGGGCCCATTCTATTTCACTACCAAAGAGGTATAGTTTGTTTTGAGTGGTCTTCAGATTTCGTCGTTTGCTGAATATGATTGCTTTAGTCTTTAGGTTTGATACTTTGAATCCCCATCTTAGTGCCCAGGTTTCGATTTCTCTTAGAACTGATTGTAGGTCTTTGACCGCCAGTTCTAGAGTAGAGCGTTTCCCCCACACCGCGCTATCATCGGCAAACTGTGACAGGCCTATATTATTATGTGGTTTCAGGGCCTCGTGAAGGGTGTTAACAATTACGTTAAAGAGTATGGGACTTAGTACTGAGCCTTGGGGGCAGCCGTTTTCCAGGATTAGTTCCTCTGAGGTATTGTCCCCAACTCGGGTTTGAATTTTTCTATCCTTGAGAAAGCTATGGATCCACTTTAGCATGTTTCCGCTTATTCCTTATTCCTTTAGTTTGGTTATGGTGCCGGTTGACCACATGAGGTCAAAGTCCTTTTCAAGATCGAGGGCTACCGCTACTAGGATTTTGTGTTCCATGAAAGCCATGTTTATTTCTGATTCCAGTCGGACAAGTTGATCAGTTGTGGATCTGTTAGGCCTGAAGCCTGATTGGTTGTCTGAGATGATATTATTAGCTTCTAGATAGCTGGAGAGGCGTTTGGCGATCATGGTTTCCATAGTTTTACATGTGCATGAGGTGAGGGAGATGGGTCGATATGATTGTGGATCCAGCTTATCCTTGAGTGGTTTTTTATTGGGATTGTTATGGCTAGTTTCCATTGTGTGGGGACTTCTCCTCTACGCCAGGAAGTGTTTATGAGGTCTAAGAGTTTTTGTTTGCTATCTGGTGGGAGCTGTTTCAGCATTTCATAATGATTTTGTCCGCTCCTGGAGCTGTGCTGCGTTTACTCTGCAGAGCCTCATTAAGTTCAAATAGGGTGAAGTCGCAGTTCAGGTTACTGCTTCTACGGTCATCGTTGAAGAGGTCAGGGAGAGATTGGTTGAAGGTTCTCTCCTCGGTCTCTTTTATTATTTGGAAGGCAGGATCTTGGTTGGAAGTTTTCGACATATTATGGTAGTGGTTGGCAAGGGCGTCTGCTTTCTCTCTATCATTAGTTATGGTCTGGCCGTTAATTTTGAGACAGTTTATCTTTTCAGTAGGTTTACCCCTAAATTTATTAAAAGTAGACCACATTTTCTTACTAGTGGTCTTATGGTTAAGTTTGTTGACTATTTCTTGCCACCCTTGTTTTTGTGCTATTTGTAGGGTGGTTCTAGCGTGTGCCTTAGTTTAATTGTAGTTATTCTTAAGCTCGGAAGTTCTATTTTTCAAGTATTTCTTCCTCGCTTGCTCGCGTTGATTTATGGCTTTCCTACAATCTTGATTCCACCAGGGTGGGAGTAGTTTTTTTATGTTTAACTGAGGTCGTTGGAATTGTACTGTCACAGATCTCTTTTAGGGTGGACGTAAACTGGTTGGCAATTTCGTCTATGTTTTGGTTGTCACTAATTTCTAATTTTTGTGAGCAGAGATTTTTAAAGAGATCCCAGTCGGCCTTGTTTAGGTTCCATTTTTGGGAAACGGCTGCTCCCGTGGTGTTGTATTTGGCATTATATTTGGACAAAATGGGGAGATGGTCACTACCACAGGAATTGTCAAGGGTATACCATTCTGAGCGGGCTGAGAGGTTTGGGGTGGCTATGGTGGTGTCAGGTGAAGATTCAGTTTCTGCCATGGTTGGTGCCCCATCATTGAGGATGGTAGCCCCGTATTCAAGTGATAACTCTGATAGTGCCTTCCCCCTTGGGTTCTGCTTTGGGCTCCATAGCGTGTCATGGGCGTTAAAGTCACCTACAAGTATGTAGCTTTGGTGCGGGATATGGTCGAAAAGTTTTCTTAGTCTATCTAGTTCTTTTGTTGCGTTTTTATTGCTGGGCGGGTCGTAACAGTTTATCAAGGCTACTTTACAGTTTTTCAGATGGATGGTGACAGCGCACGATTCAAAAGTTGGGTCATTGATATTTAGGTCTAGCTTTTCGAATGGGATGTTATCTTTCATATAAATGGCTACGTCACCTCCTCCTTTTTCCTGTCTGTTGGAGATGGCGGCAAGTTTGAATGTCGGTATCGTAGGGGTTCTTTTATTATCTTTGAACCAGGTTTCTTGTAGGCATATAGCGTGGGGGGATATTGTTTTTTCATCTAGAAAGACTCTAAGTTGATGTAAATTGACAGCGCTACGGGAGTTCCACTGCAGAACGTCAAGTCGGGAGGCTGGTGGAGGGGGTGGTTTTGCAGTGGAGTCCGCCATTATATATCCTTATAGGGTCGGGTGGGTGGGGGTCGGAATGTCTATGGGCTTGAGGTCGGGTTTGTTGGGTTGGGTGTTGAGGTATCCATGGATTCTCTCATGCACTGACTGTTAAGTAGCCATGTCAAGGGGCATGCATGCTCAAGCTTCTGCGGTGTCTCTATCCACAGTTCGGCTCAAACATCAGACTAGCTGAGACACACTGGCCCTTGTATTAGGTTGCCCTGCACTGGGGGTGTACAGAGTTCGATGCTAGTCTTAGGACATTCATAACTGGGTTGGTTTGTTATGCCAGATTTATGTTGAGAAGTATGATGTAGTTTAGGTTATTAAACATTATCAAGACACATTCTTTGTGTAACTTAGTTTCTGTATCAGCAAACATCTCGCTGTTATTAATGATGCTGTTGTTGTTTTTTGTTATCGTTTGGCTGTTTTTTCTGGAGTTAGTGAGTGTTTGAGTTTTACGTCCCACCAACAGCTAAGGTCATACGGAGACGGGGCCTCTGTTTAAAGACTCGAAGAAGCCCGGGATCGATCCTGCGAACCCTGGTTTACAAGGCGAGTAGCGTAACCACTACACCACGGTGGCTTCTACTGTTTTTTTCTGGAAGTGTCCTCGTTGAGCGGCGTCTGATCGGGGTCTTCACTACTGGCCAGTGTCTCATTTGTGGGGCGCATGCATACTTGTGTAAATGGGTTAACTTTACAGTAAACATCCAAAAGTTAGTAGAAATTTATGGTAATGAATATTGAAACAAATCCTTATCTTAAAATTCAAGTATATGATATGCAAATACCTGTAGGCTTTGATAAAATATAACTGCCATAAGAGCACTTCTGAATAAATTATTAAATAGTTTGGTAAAAATTTTGATAACTCTATAAAGGCGATTGTTTTATGATCATTTCAATAAGATGCCAATATACTGGTTAAGATAAGAAAAAAATCATTAACCCAGATATTTTGCTACAAACAAATCATCACGTGTCATGAACGTACAGAAAAAAATCCTATATTAAGACCACCTTTGGGCCTGTTCAAAAGTGGTCTTAAAGACCACTTTTGAATAGCCCCAAAGGTGGTCTCTGACCAGAGGACACTGAATATGGAAAACGCAAAGAAAGAATAACCGCAATCACTAAATAAGCTTTTTAAGCAGAATTAGTCTTAATTTTAGGTGGTCTTAATTGCGAATTTTTTACTGTATTTATTTAAGAAATAAATTTTATTTTTCGGCTGTTCAGGAAAATATGAACGCAGTGGGTGGCGTGCAAAGTAAATGAACCATGCTAACTTTGCCAGCGATCCGCTGTCGTTCATACTTTCATGAAAAGCAGAAAAATTAAGTTTTATGTTTAGTCGGTGATTCACGAAGTGAACTGGCCAGACTTTAGTTGTTGCTCGATGACCCTTCTCATCCACCATCTATTGAGTGGTTTTTAGATGTATATTAGTTGTCTCTTTTTGGATATGCCTTCGGATTCATGTAAAGTAGAAGTAAAACAAAGATCAGGAATTGATACAATTAACTTACTCCATCCATAAAAGACACCAAAGGGAAAGAAATCCAAACATTAAGCGACCAGACCATAATGGAAACCTAAACAAAGGAAGGCCATATGGACAGTTACTTTCCCACAAAATGGCCATATGGCCATCCAAAATTAAAAGACACAAGTGATACACACAGTAAGTAACAAACAACAACATAAATAAATCGCCACAGAAGAGCCGCCTTGGAACGGTCAGTGGAAGATTTCCACTGGGGGGCTTAAATCGATTTTACGTGGCCACAATCCTCGCCCTTACTTCCGTCGCGATTTAGACAAATAATTTGTTCAGTCCGCATGAAGACCTCCTAACTCATTTCAAAATGTAATTCCTGCCTAATAAAAGATCAATTGATAAATAGTATATTCTGCTATCAACACAACTGTGTTATGTCTGCTGAAAGAGAAAGTACAATTTTCTCTGCATTCTTCATCAGAATGCATGACCCGATAATCTGATTAAATGTGGCAGCGCATAATTGACACCGTGTATTCCATGGAGTGGCGTCTTGGAGTGGAATTTGGAGCGAAATTTTGGAGCCAGATTTTGGAGTTACTTTTTTTTCCACGCCTTTGCTCTTTTTGGCCGAAGGTGACCTATCGTGGTTGGTCTCAATGTCCGTTGGACGTCATCTGTCAGGTGCTGTCCATAACTGCTTTATAAACGTGTAATCCAGCATCATTCTGGTTGTTTACAAGATCCCAATTTAAAGAGCAAACAATTTAAGACTCATAAGGTCAACAAGCCTATGTAATTAACACCCCCATATACCCACTTTTTCAGAGAAAAATAAGATCTGCAGGGCTTACAGTATTCTTCTTATTTCTCTTCTAAAACAAGGATTGTGGATACTTGTTAGGACTGATTCATTGACGCAGTTCTAATGAACACCTAAAAACATTACCAGGAAAACCTCAGTGTTCGAGCTGTAAAAGAATGCGTCTACGATGTGTATATCTACCCCCACCATATAGTCATGTTCCCCACCCTGGTACAGTTTAGTGATGCTGTGTGGCGGGTGGTGCATGTGTCCCCCTAGTCACTGGCCTCTGTTTTTACTTTTAACTATACTTAACACTCTCCTCGGACTGTACAAACTCATTTCACCTGCTATACTTATCTTTCATTTCAACTAACCCCCTACAGTACTTGGTATACTGGAACCCCTTCTGAAAGTCCTCCTCGGAGGTTAAGAAGTGTCGACAGATAGATAGATAGAGGCAGAAATACATGTAACAGTCCAGAATCATTCCTGCAACTGTTTTGTCAAAGAGACATCTTAGACGAAAATCAGATAATAATTTCAAATGTTATATGATAACCGCTATAATAGCGTTTCTTCCATACGAATTTTGGACACTGGCAAATAGTATAGATCCGGATCAAATACCCTGTAATTCACCGACTTTGAGGCTTCTCAAGCCTTTGATTTATATTTACATTCTTTGCCCCTCATCACTCGGCGAAAGAAATGCTCATAGGGCAAAATTTTAAAGATGAAAAAACATGTATACGCTGTTTTTGCTTGCGACCCGCTATCGTTCATTCTTTCAAAAGCGGAAAAATTAAGTTGTTTTTTTTATATTTACGTTCTTTGCCTCTCATCAGTGGGCAAAAAATGTTAATAGGGCAAACTTTTAAAGCTGAAAACCATTTGCACGCTGTTTTTCTACAAAGCGTGGAACAGCGTTGACGTCACCATCGCCCGTAGAGATCCATGGCATAGACTGACGTTACTTGACTTCATTGAAAATCATGTGATTCGGTGCGTTCATTGAAGTATGGACTACATTGTTTTCTATGGGTTTACATTAGACTTTACCGCTTACGTATAAGCCTGCCCAGGAAAAGTGTGGATAGGTAAACTGACCGGCTCAAAATGACCTAAATTTTCAACGGTTGACTGGGCCGTTAAACTCCAATACAAACAAACAAACAAAACATTAGACTTTGCACTGGAAATGTAAATATATGGAGATGTACAGAAACGTTTCTTTTTTTAAATGCTGTTCTTTTTAACTGAATATGCTTGTCTCATATTGTAATGATGTTACCGCTATAATAAATGTGTTTAAACCAAGTACATGTATAGCTGCACGGCTGTCTTTCTAAAAGATTTAGCTGGATATCAATTACGAAAAGACGTCTATATAATTTGACCCTCTTTAACCCCACTTTTATATTGCAAAAGAGTGGTAATCGATATTTTTTTCTTATTTCTGCTTAAAATGGATAAAATGATTGGCGAGGCGGTTCTAACGCGTTCCCACAATCTATGTTTTGAGTAGAAATATGAAAAATATCAGAATTTTTTATCTAAAAATTTTTTAATTTTGGTGGTAAGTTTTTCAATATATTCGAATAGGTGTGTTTTCGCAGTGATGTATGGTGTACTCAAAGGTTCAACGCATCGATATGCGGGTGGAAAATATTCTAACAGCGCGCTTTATAGATAATGGAAAGGAATTTGATTTCTGTGCGGAACAGCATAACGTGAAAAGCAGTAGTTTTATGACGTTACCTGTAGATGCTTTGACGTAAGACGACGTAACGTCATTTTGCTCGCATCGCAGAAACGTTAGAATTTTGTTCTACCTTACAACTGACCTTCACTGCGAAAACACGCCTATACAAATACATTGTAACCTTTATCGGCGAAAAAAAAAAAAAAAAATTAAGATGAAAAATTGTAATATGTTTCTTATTTCTGCTCAAAATATAGATTGTGGGTACTCGTGAGAACCGCCTCATCGACTGGCGGTTCTCACGAGTACCCACATCGAGGCGGTTCTCATGAGTACCCACAATTTATATTTTAGATACTCGTGAGAACCGCCTCATCGATGCGGTTCTAACGAGTGCCCACAATCTATATTTTAGAGCAGAAATAAAAAAATATGAATGATCCCCCTGTAAACCCCATTTTTATTATATAAAAGTTGGGTTCCAGGGAGTCATAATGATATAGGCGTGTTTTCGTGATGAAACTATTCATTGCTAGAGCATCATCTTAAATCATGCGATGATTCCGATGCTTTTATAAAACTGGTTTGTGCAATTGGAAACTAATATCACTACAGCCCCCGCCCATCGGGGCTTGGCTGCACGATGCTTCCACGCAGAGCTGATACCGACCACACGAGTACTGGTAATCCGCTTAGGAAGTCTAAGCCTACCCAGGAAAATTGCTGCGAGTCGGCCCGTCCATGCTTATAAACCCTATTGGCAGGGCTTGAGATGTCATTTCATCTCAATGTCGGGTAAAATTCCCACAAAACTGGAAGCAACGTCTCCAAAATGACCTATTCAGTGTTGACGGGGATGTTAAAGCTCAAAACAAACAAACAGACAAACAAACAATTTCTTAAATCATGCGATATGATTCCGATGCTTTACTTTAACAGGTATGTACAGTTCGAAACTAATATCACTAATATGTCGCTAATTTATACTAGTCATCAGACCATTACAAATCAAGTAATAGGGCGGGCCAGTGCTTCTTAAAGATATCTCTTTCGATTGTTTAAGAGCATTTTTTATTTGACTAACTTATTAAAACGCAATTTTTGGAGATCAAATCGCGAAAGCGAAGGGCCGTATTAGCGACTCGGCGGTTAAAAAACAAACATTTAAATCTTTAGATAAATATATTTGGCGACCTTATCCCATTGAATGAATTACAGAACCATGCACTTCTGTGTCTATCCTGCTACTGGGTAATATTTTGGCATGTCTTGAGGGTGTGGTATAGAGTTCATTGGCACCATTTGTCTGTGAGATTGCCCCTCACTTCCTGAGGCGATTTTGTCACAGGTTTCGAGTGGAGAGGTCCCACGGTTGTTGAAACGGATTGTGCCAGGGATTGCCGTTCTTACTCAAACAAGTACTCCTATACTGTCTCACGGGTCTTGTTTTGGTTGTTTGATTTGAGGTTCAACGTCCCCGTCAGCACTGTATAGGTCATTTTGCGGGAGACGTTGCTTCCAATTTTGTGGGACTTTTACCCGACAGTGAGATGAAATGACTTCTCAAGCCCTGTCGTCCAATGAAACCCATCACGAAAACACACCTATGCATTGTAAATTTTATCGCCAAAAAGTTAAAATTTTAAGCTGAAAATTTTGTGATATTTTTCTTATTTCTGCTCAAATTATAGATTAAGAGTACATGTTAGAACCGCCTCATCGATGCGGTTCTAACGAGCACCCATAAAATATATTTTAGAGCAGAAATAAGAAAAACAAGGTTTACCCCTGTAAATCCCGGTTTTACTAAATAAAAGTGGGTATCAACGGGATCAGAATTATATAGGCATGCTTTCGTGGTGAATAGGGTTTATTAAGCATGGGCTGTCCGACTCGCACCGCTTTTCCTGGACAGGCTTAGATCCTCTAAGCGGTTTACCAGTGTCCGTGTGCCGTCGGTTTCAGCCTCACGGGGCTTATGTGTACCGTATGTGCGATGATAGACTGGCTACAGTCTGGAACATTAATCATATTATGTAGGATTAAAACACACACACACACACACACACACACACACACACACACACACACACACACACACACACACACACACACACACACACACACACACACACACACACAAAATTGTCATTTTTAGTGAAGTTGTTTTCTTTATATAAAAAAATATCTCCCACTAGCCATACGTACTCGTATATTCTTGTAGCTAGTCTAATTCTGGTGGCTCTTCCATCGGCACAAGGAGTATGAATTTTTCTATGATTGAAATTAATAATAAAAAAGAGCTGTTTTACGGACTGAGACTCTAATCCGATGATAAAAAAAATAGAAGTGAAGGCAATGATCAAGAATCGATACAATTAACCGACAGCTCCCATCAGAGACACCAAACAAAGGGAAAGAAACACAAACATGAAAAACTAGATCCTAATGGAAACATCAATAGCGGAAAGGCAAAAGGACAGTTACTTTCCCACAAAATGGCCAATTGGCTATACAAAACAAAATGATATAAGCGGTACACACACTCAAAGACAAACCATAACAAAAATAAACCGAGACAGAAGAACCGCCTTGGAACGGTGAGCGAAACGAATTCCACTGGAGGGCATAAATCGATTTTACGTGACCACAATCCTCGGCCTTACTTCCGTCGCGATTTAGACAAATAATTTGTTCAGTCCGCATGAAGGTCCCCAAACTCGAATTTATCATATGACGACGCGTCTGAGAGTGTAATAAAGCCATGTAATAAATTCGATAATCCACTAGTGGATTAAGTATGCAAATTAGCTAGATACGCACCGTAACGTTACATGTACGGCATCCTTAACGACGTCGCGTTTACTATTGGCGGAATATTGACATTTTTGTAAACAAATCGTGAATGAAATCCGTTTTAAATGTCATATGATAAATAGAATCTTGCATTCGTGCTCATGTATTATTGATACATGAGCACTCATGTAAGATTCTCTATGTAATACGAATCAGTCAATTCCAAGATGGAAAACTATATTAATGATTAAGATAGAGAAACCATCTTATCCGAATATCACTCTTTTTCGGAGTATTTCTTCCTTTACTCGTCATTATTTGAGCCAGCGCACGACAAAATCTGCAATAAGACCTGGGCGACCAGCTAAGACTCAGATCAGCCTGCGCATCCGCGCAGTCTGATCAGAGTCTTCGCTGTTCGCATGAGCCTTCTATAGCCTCGAGGCCATTCGTAGGACAACAAGAGAATGCTTCGACAAGGCTGACCGGACGGCCCAGCTGAATTGAGTCTTCGGCCATAGCACAGGTCTTATTGTAGGTTTTGTCAGGCTCCGGCTCATTTGCTATAATGAAGGCCCAGTGGCTTGCTCCACCCTCCTATATCTGTAGTGGAGGACGGAATCGAATTAAAACTTGACCAGTCTGCATTCAAACGAAAAGCGTCGCGATTTGTGGTGTAAAAATATATATTAATTTCAGGTGTTTGTTTGTTTGATTTGAGGTATAAAGTCCCCGTCAACACTGTAAAGGTCATTTTGGAGACGTTGCTTCCAATTTTGTGGGACTTTTGTTTGTTTGTTTGATTTGAGGTTGAACGTCCCCGTCAATACTGTAAAGGACATTGAGATGACATGACGTCTCAAGCCCTGTCGCCCAGTGAAACCAATAGGGTTTATTAGCATGGACAGTCTGCCTCGCACCGCGGTTCCTGGACAGGCTTAGATCCTCCAAGCGGTTTACCAGTACTAGTGTGCGGGCCGGATTCAGCTCTGCGTGGAAGCATCATGTAGCCCATATATTTCTTCAAGCCCCTATGGGCGGGGGCCCTTGTGGGACTTTTACCCGACATTGAGATGAAATGACATCTCAAGCCCTGCCGCCCAATAAAACCAATAGGGTTTACAAGCATGGACGGTCCGACTCGCACCGGTTTGCCTGGGCAGGCTTACATCCTCTAAGCGGTTTACCAATACTCGTGTGCGGGTCGGATTCAGCTCTGCGTGGAAGCATCATGCAGCCCATATATTTCTTCAAGCCCCGATAGGCGGGGAACAAATTTCAGATGTTTACAAGGTATTATTCAAAACGAATAATATTTCTTTGCTAAACGTAGAAATTCTATAAAAAATATATGCAAATATTAAATATGCAAATTAAGTAGATATGCCCCGTAACGTTACATGTACGACGTCCTTAACGACGTCGAGTTTACTAATGGCGGAATAGTGACATTTTTGTTAGACAATCGTGAATAAAATGCGTTTTAAATGTCATATGATAAATAGAATCTTACATTCGTGCACATATCTTATTGAATTTATTAAGCTCGTTGAAAAGGGGGAAATGCTCGGCAAAACCTCGAAATTTCTCCCTTTTACTCAATTCGTTGAATAAATTCAATAATACACGAACACTCATGTAAGATCCTCTTTGTAGCGAGCTCAGGAAAAATATAAATTCAACTCTGTTTGCTACAGTCGAACTTCAGTAACTCGAATAACTTTGGGATCATGAAAAAAAATTGTTATTGGAGATAGGGGAAATACGAGATACTCTCCAACTTCGATGGCTCGAACACCTTTCGGACAGCGAAAATCTGTTCGAGACAGGGGCAGTTCGAGCCACTGAGAGTAACTGTCAGGAGGCATAAAGGGATTAATTTTGGGACATCTTTTCGGTGTTCTATAATAAAATGTATGTTGTGTGTACTCATTAGAATCGCCTCATTGCAAGTTTAAAGTCGAAAATCTCCTTACTTATCCAACACTTCTTATGTGAAGGAATTCCCTTGGGACTCAAAAACGGATTCGGCTCATTCATGGTAAACGAGCCATCGGTGTTCGATCTATCGAAGTTCCACTGTACTTAAGTATTAGAATTGCATCATCTCGGCGATTCTAAGGCATCATAAATTACGGGGGCCCATGGGATTACATTCCCCACATGAGAGCGATATTTGCACGAACCATTATGCGAGATAAAATGGCGCTTTCAGGCCATGTTCCCACAGGGGAACGCTTTTTTGGCGACATTTTGTACATTGTTGCATGTTTTCCAATGTGCCTCGACGCAGAGCTGAAACCGACATGAGTAAACCGTTTGTTAGTCTAAGCCTACCGAGACAAAGTGGTGCGTATAAACACTATTTGATTCATTGGGCGACAGGGCTTGAGATGTCATTTCATCTCAATGTCGGGTAAAAGTCTCACCAAACTGGAAGCAATGTCTCCAAATTCGTTGACGGGGACGTTAAACCTCAATTCAAACAAGCAAAAAAAAACAAACATAAAGCCCTTGTGTAGTGCAGAGTTTACAGACGGATCATGCATCGAACATCGAAGACTCTGATAAGAGTGTGAACATAATCTGGTTTGATCTGTGTCTTTGCTGGTCGCACGTGTCCTGTTTGGTTTTGACGTCCTCCGGCTCATTTGCAGCTTTCAGGACGTCATTTGTTTGATTTGAGGTTTAACTCAAGCCCTGCCGCCAAATGAACCAATAAGGTTTATTAGCATGGACGGTCCGCCTCGCACCGCGGTTCCTGGACAGGCTTAGATCCTCTAAGCGGTTTACCAGTACTTGTATGCGGGCCGGATTCAGCTCTGCGTGGAAGCATCATGCAGCCCATATATTTCTTCAAGCCCCTATGGGCGGGGACCGGGAGATAGGGATAATACGAAATACAGTAGAACTTCGATGACTCGAACACCGATAACTCGTTTACCATGGATGAGTCGAACCCGTTTTCGAGTCCCTAGGGAATTCTCCGTAAGACGAAGTGTGGGACAATATCGGTGATTTTCGACTTTTATCTTGCAAATGTATGCTATGTGTACTCATTAGAATCGCCTCTATAAAAAGACCAACTTTGGGACTGTTCAAAAGTTGTCTTTAAGACCACTTTTGAACAGTCCCAAAGGCGGTCTTTTTCTTGAAGACACCCAGGGCCGAAAACACACGGAAGGAATGACTGAAATTTATAATTATGCTTTCATGATTTCATGTGGTCTTAATTGCGGAATTTCACTAAATTTTCTTGTTGTGAGATGTGTAAATATTGGAAGTTTTCACGTCATTTTATGGACTATTCCATCACTCATACCCACTGGGCACGTGACGCCACATCAACGTCGATGCATGACGTTGCATCGTCGTTGATACATCGTCGTTGATATGACGCTTCCTGTACGCTGTGCGCCCGCTGAGAATAAACGGAATGGGGACAGTGCTGTTCGAGCAAAAAGAGTGTATGTAATTGTTGTTGTTGTTTTGTTTTGTTTTAAGGCAAGATTATTTCACCTATTTCGAGCCGATCGTTATTCAGAGGTGGGCTAAAATCCGAGTACCCGGAGGAAAACCACCTGACTTACCGTTGCAGAACATGACACCTCACCTAATGATTAAGAATCAGCGCTCTCATCCACTAGGCCATGGTGGCCCCTTCCCAAAGAGATAAGCAAGGGGTGGATGCTTAGGCTTACATATGTCTCTGCTGGTCGTAGAAGGATTTTGTAGGTTTTGCCGTGCATCGGCTCAACAGTATCTATTCCTTATGCACCTATCACTGTCCAGTCACCCCTATCCCACCGCCCCACCTACCCAATTGGCAAGCGTTGGGATTTCGGGAATACCATGGGGATTAGACAGCAAAACCAAAGTCTTAAAGATTCTGGTGTGGGACCTTAGATACCGAAGCCATAATTTATTAAAAGGAGATATACAAGAAATATCGTTTTTTTTTTTTTATTATTTCTTCCAAATCAGACGCGATGTTTCGTGGCGGCACGGTTTGAAAAATTTTCAACCATATTCTAAATAATGTAATTCCTTAATCCACCCCCCCCCCCCCCCCACACACACACACACACACTCCCCTATTTTCTGAAACAGAATCCTCTATAT
This sequence comes from Lucinisca nassula, assembly GCA_963580285.1. Classification (NCBI taxonomy): domain Eukaryota; kingdom Metazoa; phylum Mollusca; class Bivalvia; order Lucinida; family Lucinidae; genus Lucinisca; species Lucinisca nassula. The sequence continues at coordinate 25,646,014 of OY757023.1, forward strand.
ATGTGAGGCGGAAGACGCTAAGCTTGCATGGACAATATTGTACCGGGGTAATTGGCAAACAGATCGCGGCGTTTGATCAGGGCCTACACTGTTTGCAAATAAAAAACAGTCATTTTCCAAATAAATTTTGAAATAAACAAAACCTGACACCCCTAAATTTCGCAACGAGCTCCTTTTGGCACAAAAAGGGTTAAATACCAACCAAGGGGATTTTCGACTCCTATCCGCCTTGTAGTGCTACTGCAGAGAAAGCCCTTGGGACTATGGAGACGTTAAACACCAAAACTTTACTACTACTGATTTACCCCAGCGCTCCCTCCCGTCGGGGCTTGGAGAAATAGATTGGGCTGCATGGTGCTTCTACGCAGAGCTGAATCTGGCCACACACGAGTACTGGTAAACCGCTTAGAAGGACAAAGCCTGTCCAGGCAAAGCCGTGTGAGTCAGACCGTCTAATGCATATAAGCCTTCTGGTTTCATTGGGCGGCAGGGCTTGAGATGTCATTGCATCTCAATGTCGGGTAAAAGTCCCACAAAATTGGAAGCAACGTCTCCAAAATGACCTTAATAGTGTTGACAAGGACGTTAAACCTCAAATCAAACAAAACTAACAAAAACACTATCCTGGTAAGGCGTGTAGAACCATGTCAAATTTGTCTTCCTTTTACTAGTGACAAATGACCCGAAAAAGGACAAAAATGATCTGGCGATAAGTCTATAAAAACAATTTGTTAACCAGGAATCGCATGACCGATCCCGGACTTCTCCAAACTTTCGGATGAGTCTTTAAACCGAGGTCCTGTCTCCGTATGACTTTAGCTGTTGGTGGAACGTAAAACTCAAACACCCACTCTTAACTCCTTTTTATGGGGCCCCTTTATGGGGACTAACATCGACAGGTGCATTAAAACGGAAGTTCTTCAGTCAGAGTACACACATCCTCCTAAGTTGAGCCCACTGGAAGTTTCAAAAACTCTTGAGCATGGCTGAATGACTAGGAAACAGTTCTTACGTCACCAAATCTCATTAACCCTTAAGTCGCCAAGAAAAACTACTCTGCTGCATCTTCTCGCAAACTTTTTAAAACATATTTTTTTTTGCATACAGGCATACAGTGTGGACGCAGATCAGACTGCTCTTATAAGAGCAGTCTGATCTGGGTCTACACTGTTTTGCAACAATTTCTTGTAGGGCAATTAGCAGACCGAATAAAGCAGACAACCATTGTCATGATTAGCGTCTTTAGGGTCAACGCTTGCAAACAGTTGCCTTCGTCGGTACACACTATCACTTCATTGGCAAATAAAGATTACCATAACATCCAAATATGTCCAATTAAGTAACACCAAAAACTATGATAAGTGTGATTAAGGCTATCTAAACTAACTTCAGATCCTATTATTACCGTAAAGCCACGTAATTTAAGCTAATATTATTGTCTGATAGTGGACCGCGATAACAAAATGGCAACCTGAATGTACAACGTTATGGGTACTTCTTCCTGTCATGTGATGCCTTTTGTGAACTAAACAGGAACGACACTATACATGCACTTATGTATAACGCTATAACACTTATGCATATTTTTTTTAAACATTTGAAAGCTAAACCGTTCAACTCTATGCATAGGTTAATATAAATATACCACTGTTACAACGCAAAATAAAGTTTGTTTTGTTTTGTTTGTTTGATTTGAGGTTTAACGTCCCCGTCAACACTGTATAGGTCATTTTGGAGACATTGCTTCCACTTTTGTGGGACTTTTACCCGACATTGAGATGAAATGACATCTCAAGCCCTGTCGCCCAATGAAACCCATATGGACAGCCCGACTCGCACCGCTTTGCCTGGGCAGGCTTAGATCCTCTTAGCGGTTTACCGGTACTCGTGTGCGGTCGGTTTCAGCTCTGCGCGGAGGCATCATGCAGCCCATATATGTCTGATAGTAAACCGCGATAACAAGATGGCAACCTATGGGTGCTTCTTCCTGTCATGTGATGCCTTTTGTGAACTAAAAAGGAACGACAATATACATAGCTATAACATGTATGCATATATTTTTTTTTAACTTTTTGAAAGCTTAACCATTCAACTCTATGCATAGTTAAAGATACCACAGTACTTAAAAGTTAGAAGCCTCCGTGGTGTAGTGGTTATGCTACTCGCCTTGTAAACCAGGGGTCGCAGGATCGATCCCGGGCTCCTCCAGACTTTCGGATGAGTCTTTAAACCAAGGTCCCGTCTCCGTATGACCTTAGCTGTTGGTGAGACGTAAAACTTAAACACTCACTAGCTCACTCAATGCGTAAAGACTCCAGATTAATTGATTGTTTGGGGTTTAATGGCATACCAACCCTTGTGGGTCATCTTGTGTCATCTCCCTATGAAAAGGAGAAAAGAGAGAGCTAGTATAGAAGATGAAAGAGACAGAGGAAACTGAATGAGATTGTAGAAATGGAATGACAATATTTCCTCTCAAGTCTTACCTGCTTCAGACGCCCAGTGATGCAAGATGCACAGTGACACACAACCCCCTAGGGAGTCAAGAACACATTCGAATCCCCTATTACAAATGAGCCATTGGTGTTCGGTTTATTTAGGGGATAACTGTATTTAAAATTGTCACTTGGGGAGGTAAATCGGCGATTTTACGGTCGGAAATTTCGTTTTACGGCGACGAGCTAGCGGAGCCGTAAAACGTAATTTGGGGAGGTATACCCCGACGGTTTACTTATCCCCATTCTAATGCATTTATTCATTTATTTTTTTTTAAAAATTGCCCTACTGGCACAAAACGGCAAGCGTTGCGAGCTGCGTAAAACCAAATAAAATACCAGCCAATGAAAGGTGATGTTATATGATGACGTCTGGTTTCCGACAGTATATTGCAGAATATACCGTCGCAAATTTTTTACGTTATCCAATCAGACATACGCGACTGCATTAGAATGAAGTTTTACTGTATAAAGCCCTAACTTGATATAGACAACTTTTGTTTCATATTTCTCTCGTGGCTACAATGTGGGGTTTGATAGAAATAACTTAAGGGGAAGGATACACCTTCAGGGGAGGCAACTCCTGCAAAAGTATTTTTGTCTCCCATGTCAATAGGGGTCAACTCTTAAAGGAAAGAATTTTCTCCTGAGGAACCAATTCTTTCCTTTAAGAGTAGAGCCCCGTTTTCAATGGGACAGGTCTTATAGAAAAGCGAACAGGAAGTGCCGAAAGTTGTCTCCCTTTGAAAAATGGCGGAAAAAATGTGTCAGGTGTCACTGCATTAGAATGAAGTTTTACTGTATAAAGCCCTAACTTGATATAGACAACTTTTGTTTCATATTTCTCTCATGGCTACAAGGTGGGGTTTGATAGAAATAACTTAAGGGGAATGGATACACATTCAGGGGAGGCAACTCCTGCAAAAGTATTTTTGTCTCCCATGTCAATGGGGGTCAACTCTTAAAGGAAAGAATTTGCTCCTGGGGAACCAATTCTTTCCTTTAAGAGTAGAGCCCCGTTTTCAATGGGACAGGTCTTATAGAAAAGCGAACAGGTAGTGCCGAAAGTTGTCTCCCTTTGAAAAATGGCGGAAAAAATGTGTCAGGTGTTCCCATTCCCCATAAGAAAGGAATGTTGACCCATATGGGACGCTGCGTTCAGTGTCGTGTGATATGGGTATACACTGTGCCAATGTCCCGATTAATTGTTTTACTGTTTGAGGTTTAACAACACGTCAACCGTTTTGGGCCATTTGTGTCGTCTCCCATAGAAAGGGAGAGAATAGATAGAATTGACAGAAGAGGAGTTGAAAGTTAGGGAAAAGGAGAAAGAGGAAAATGGGGTTTAACGTCCCCGTCAACACTGTAAAGGTAATATTGGAGAAGTAGCTTCCAATATTGTGGGACTTTTACCCGACATTGAGATGAAATGACATCTCAAGCCCTGTCGCCCAATTAAAACCCTTAGGGTTTATAAGCATGGACTCGCACCGCTTTGCCTGGGCAGGCTTAGATCCTCTAAGCGGTTTACCAGCACTCATGTGCGATCAGATTCAGCTCTGCGTGGAAGCATCATGCAGTCCTTCTATTTCTTCAAGCCCCGATGGGCGGGAGCCGGAATGGGAGTATAGAAACAGTAGAAATAATATCACCCCTCTATACCCCTCTATCACCCCTCTATACCCTTACAGCAGGTCTTGTCCAACTGTAAGCAAATATCAATCGGACGCCCCAGTGACGCAAGATACACCTCACCTTTGCCTCACCGAACAACTCCCGCCAGTGTCCCGAAACTGAGCCACTAGGCATACATACATGTAATTATATGGGTTTAGTTTTCACTTACGTCATTTGTTGCTGATAAGTTTATTTCTATAATATTTAAGATATGAATTTTGTGTTTCTGCTGTTCATGAAAGTACGAGTATGAACCCAGTGGATCGCGTGCAAAGTAAATGAATCCCAAAGGTGTTCATGTAAACTTTGCTAGCGACCCGCTGTCGTTCATACTTTCATGAAAAGCAGAAAAATTAAGTTTATAGTTTATATTTACATTCTTTGCCCCTCATCACTGGGCGAAAAAAATGTTTATAGGGCAAACTTTTAAAGCTGAAAAACATTTACACGCTGTTTTTCTACAAAGACCGGAACAGCGTTGACGTCACCAACGTACAGTGTTTTCTATAGATTTACATTAGACTTTACGCTGGAAATGTAAATAAATACGTAAATAAATAAATTGTGTTTGTTTTATTTTAGGTTTAACTTCCCCGCCAACACTGTAAAGGTCATTTTGGAGACGTTGCTTCCAATTTTGTGCGACTTTAACCCGACACTGAGATGAAATGACATCTCAAGCCCTGCCGCCCAATGAAACCGATAGGGTTTATAAGCATGGACGGGCCGACTCGCATCGCTTTTCCTGGGCAGCCTTAGATCCTCTAAGCGGTTTACCAGTACTCGTGTGCGGGTTCGTGAAGCACCACCCATTCTTCAAGCCCCGATGGGCGGGGGCCGAGACGATAACAAAAAAGGCATATAATCAGAAGTTAATCAACAAAGAGTAGCGCCCATAAATTTATTAGAAAACTTTCAAGATAAATCTTCAAAGGTTTTATTATAGATGCTATTATCAATACAAACAACAAGTTAGATATAGGGCCCGTCCTCGCCCGCCGTAGATACTCTAAAAACCAGGGGCTTCTTGTTCAAATCTAACGACGTTGTCCTTTATTTGTTCGATTTGAGGTTTAACATCCCCGTCAACACTGTTAAGGTCATTTTGGAGACGTTGCTTCCAGTTATGTGGGACTTTTACCCGCAATTGAGATGAAATGACATCTCAAGCCCTGCCGCCCATTGAAACCATTAGGGTTTTTAAGCATGGACGGGCCGACGTGCACCGCTTTGCCTGGGCAGGCTTATATCCTCTAAGCGGTTTACCAGTACTCGTGTGCGGGTCGGTTTCAGCTCTGCGTGGAAGCATCATGCAGCCCATCTATTCAGTTCTTCAAGCCCCAATGCGATTGCAAAAGCTGCTCACTTTTTTTCAGCAAAAAAACCACTATATTAGAGATTTTTTACTAGAACAGTTAACGATTTGACTACTAACGAGCTCATTAAGCTAACGATGCTTTGAACAACTGAGCCCAGGATTTGGTTGTTCAAGGCTTAAGATGTGGTTAGTTACCATATCATTAAAACTTTGCTCATTTGGCACGGCAAAGGTGTTAACATTTTACGGCAAAAGTGCTACATGTAACATTTGTTATGGAAAAATGTCAGTACTTTCGTATTGCATCCGCGCAGCCTGATAAACATCTATAGTACCGTGTAGTTGGGTAGTGTTACAACATCAAATGAGCCGGCGCATAACAAAACCTACAATAAGACCGGTGTGACCAGCACAGACTCAAGCTGCGCACCCATCTACTATAACAAGACCTTATGCTTATGTCCCTTTGCATAGATCGGCCCCTGCCCATAGGGGCTTGAAGAAATATATGGGCTGCATGATGCTTCTGCGCAGAGCTGAATCCGGCCCACACACTAGTACTGGTAAACCGCATAGGGGATCTAAGACTGTCCAGGTGCGAGACGGACCGCCCATGCTAATAAACCCTATTGGTTTCATTGGCCGCCAGGGCTTGAGATGTCATTTCATCTCCAAGTCGTGTAAAAGTCCCACAAAATTGGAAGCAACGTCTCCAAAATGACCTTTACAGTGTTGACGGGGGGGGGGGGGGGGGGGGGGGGGTGCGGACGTTAAACCTCAAATCAAACAAACAAACTCATTGCATACATATTAGCTTATAGTAGTTGCATGCGATCAGGGAAGACTCTGATCAGACTGCGCGAATGCGCAGGCTGTTCTGAGTCTTCGCTGGTCACCCAAGACTTCTTGTAGATTTTGTCATGCGCTGGCTCAAATGAAATAACGCCATCAAATGAAATAATAAATGTGCACTGTACTGGTTAACCGCTTACGTATAAGCATGCCCAGGAGAAGTGTGGGATAGGTAAACTGACCGGATCAAAAATGACCTAAATAGTGTTGACTGGGCCAGTGAACTCCAACTCCAATACAAACTAACGAGTAAACAAATCATTTGATGTTATAACAGAGTACGCGTTCGAAACGCCGTAGACAAGTTATCTCGAGACGGGGCTAAAAAATAAATGTATCAGTAAAATTCCTATATTAAGACCACCTTTCGGACTGTTCAAAAGTGGTCTTGAAGACCACTTTTGAACAGTCCGAAAGGTGGGCTCTGACCAGAGGGCACTGTATGCAGAAAACACAAAGAAAGAATAAATGCATCTTTCTAAATAAACTTTTTAAAACAGAATGAGTCTTAATAGCGGAATTTTACAATATAAGTATTCATGTGATATGATTCTTCCTTTTATTGTTATTTTTGTTTTTGTTTCTTTTGGAGTTTAATTTATTTATTTCATTTATTGTGAGGAAATAGAAAAAACTTTGATGCGACCACTTTCATTTTGTGCGACTACATTATCAGAATGAGGGCCACTGTTTTTATGACAATTACGGTACATCAGTAGCTCACAGACGGAAGATGCCTCATGAATATTCAAACTCAAGTGGCCCGGGTCGCCGGATATTATTTGACTTTATTCTTCCAGTGTTTGTTTAGACCCTGAAGAATGCTACAAGTCATTATTACTCATTTTCGATGGCTCCCACATCTTTGAAGTTGAGAAAAAATAAAAATAATAATGGTTTATATGGAAGACTTTTGTCGGTAGGGCGCTATATTTCCGCTATATAACAGTCTCTTGAAACAAAAGTGGCTACCATGTTATGTGGTAAGGGAAAACATGCTTGCTATTTCGGTTTGTTTTGTTTAATATAAGTTAAGTTTGATTTGAGGTTTATCGCCCCCCCCCCCCCCCCCCCCCCCCTCAACACTATATAGGTCGTTTTGGAGATGCTGCTTTCAATTTTGTTGGACTTTTATCCGACATTGAGATGACATGACATCTCAAACCCTGCCAGCAAATGAAACCAACATGTTTTATCTGCAGGGACGGTTCGACTAACTGTAGCACCACTTTGCCTGTGCAGGCTTAGACCCTCTAAGCGGTTTACCAGTACTCATGTTTGGTCGGTTTCAGCTCTGCGTGGACGCACCATGAAGCCCAATCTATTTCTCCAAGCCCAAATGGGTTGGGGCAAACCTATAGGGTTTCAGTGCAGGGGTGTTTCGACTTGCACCACTCTGCCTGCGTATGCTTAGACCCTCTAAGCAGTTTACCAGTCCTCATGTTCAGCCGGTTTCAGCTCTTCGTGGAAGCACCATGAAGCGAAATCTATTTCTCCATGCCCCAATGGGTGGGGGCAAGCTGTGTTATGCCTTGTGGTGGTAAATACCCTATGATGTCCGATCCAGCAAGGCGAGCCACATTCTTCCGTGGCGAATGATCATGAAATCCCTTCTTTCCCTTCCACTGATTCATGTAAGGCAGTTTTCGGTTTCTGGCGAGAGAATGTGCACTATACTGGTCAACCCTTTATGTATACAAGCCTGCCCAGGAAGGTGACCGGCTTGATATAATCTAAACGGCGTTGACCGACAGAGTTAAACTCCAAAAAGGAAAACTTGCTCCAATCTTGACACTGTTACCCAGTAACAGCATTTGGTCATTTTTCACCTTTCTGGACAACGTCATGGCAAAATTCTTCATTCAGTCTGTGGGAAACACTTTTAGGGCGTGTGTTCTCTATAAAATTTGCAAAATATGAACCCCTTGTCTCAACAGTTTCGTTACGAGTCGGTGAAGCGGTTCTAATGAGAGACATGCGGTTGTTATCTTGGTGTTCTACTGCACTGACTGGCATAGAACTTTATTATTAATATTATTATTATTATTATTAATTTTATTATTATTATTATTATTATTATTATTATTATTATTATTATTATTATTCCTAGAAACCTCCGTGGTGTAGTTGTTAGACTACTCGCCTTGTAAATCAGGGGTCGCAGGATCGATCCCGGGCTTCTCCAGACTTTCGGATGAGTCTTTAAACCGAAGTCCAGTCTCCGTATGACCTTAGCTGTTGGTGAGACGTAAAGCTCAAACACTCACTCATTATTTTTTTATTATTATTTTTATTTATTTATTATTATTATTTATTTATTTTTTATTTATTTATTTATTTATTTATTTTTTGGTTTTACGGCCCTTTCAAGATTATTTCACTCATATCGAACCGATAATTAATCAGAGGTGGGCGAAAACCGGAGTACCCGGAGAAAAACCACCTGACCTTCCGTTGTAGAACTTGGCGTCTCACATGTGACCCGAGCGAGCTTCGAACCACAGCGGTGAGAGACCTAATTATCAAGAGTCGGCGCTCTTAACCACTAGGCCACGGAGGCCCGTTTCACTCATTATTTTTATACCTATTCAAGTTCAAAATGTAGATGCGTGCTATTTAAGTGTTTCAAGCGTTCTCCGACAATTGTGATATTTTTATGAGAAATAAGACACTTGACCTGGCCCTGGAGACCTACTTTTATCTTCAAAAAATGGCATTGTCTGGGTATTCGTTGAACGGCCTACGTGCTATTATACCCCTGCTTTAGCCCGAACAAAACTTGAGTTATTGTTTGTGTAAACAATATGGCGCGAATGCAAATGGCATCAAAGAAGCACGTGTTGTAGTGGGCCCCATTGTCGACAACACGCCTATTCAAATACATTGTAAATTTTACCGCCAAAAAACTAAAAAAAAATTCAGATGATAAGTTGTGGTCGATTTTTTATAACTCCTCAAAATATGGATTGAGGGTACACGTTAGAACCGCCTCATTTTTCTTCCTCGCAACTCAATTGGTTTTTATCTCGAAGCTCATTTTTGAAACTCGAGACCCACACTCACTACTCAACCAAACCTCCACATCTCCAAAACGGCACCTCTTCTCATGATGAGTGGCATTTTGCTTATTTATACTGCAGCCATAGACTTTTGGTTCTTGAAACCGCCTATATGTACATGTATGTCTTGGGCAGAAATAAGTGAGTGAAGCACCCAGTAACGGATCGTACCTATAGTAGCGGATCAACTTACCAACTTACTTAACTATTTAGCATAAAACCTCCGGTCAGGCAGTCATACTTAGAATCCAGAAAATCCATTTTACAAAAAGTACACCTTTTTATCGACCGGTCGCGTGCAGAATGGCTTTTAGACGCTGATAAAAAGTATAAACCTGCTAGGAACGGAGAGCAGGCGACCAAACGCTGTGGCCATCTTGAAAGACAGGAAAGGGTCGATATAATTATCCCCAAAACGAGAAACTGAAACAATGACGGGATAGGTATTTTGTAAACGAATAAACATTGAAGTTTTAGACCCTAGTAACGGATCAATTGTTTTCGTACATTGTTTTTTGGCTTGCAGCGCAAGCCAGTTAGATTGGAAAAGTGGTTCCGGTTTTAGACTTCTCTTTCTATGGTATTTTGGGTCCTCAGGTGTTTTTTTTTTTAAACAAAAATCAGAGATACAGTCAGCTTTTTCCGGTGTTCTGGTTCCCTCATCCTATAGCTCAATAGCTTTCGCATATTTTAATAGAATACAGGGTACCAGTTTAGTGAGAAATGGTCTAGTGACAGAGTTATCGTTTCTGTGCGAAAGTTTAACTAAACACCGAAGCAAATTTATCCACTAGGCCACGGTCTACTCAGCACTACCGTCAATACAGTTTACCTGACCACATTCACTCAGGTCCGTACCTCAAAAGTCAAGGTCATACTTAGAGTTTAAAGGTCAAAAAGGGTCTGTCGTGTCCAATCAATAACGTTGTTATTCCTGGGTGGATTTAAATATTACTTGGCAGAAATGTTAACCATAATGTGACGGAGTGTCTCGCGCAAGACCCACAGCCGTACCTCAAAGGCCAAGGTCATACTTAGAGATAAAAGGTCAAAAAGCGTTATTTTTATTGTGTCCAATCTATAACTTTCTTATACCTGGATGGATTTAAATATTACTTAGCAGAAATATCAACCATAATGTGACAGTGTGTCACGCGCAAGACCCAGGTCCGTACCACAAAGGTCAAGGTCATACTTAGAGGTGAAAGGTAAAAAACGTCTTTTTTATCGTGTCCGATCAATATCTTTCTGATTCCTGGATTGATTTTAGGATAACTTGACAGTAATGTTAATCATCATGAGAGGATGTGTTGTGCGCAAAACCCAGGTTGGTTTCTAAAACCGAGTTATCATGTTCAAAATGATTCTTTGAGCTATGTTCTTTCATTTCCTTGTTCTTTATAGTTTTTTAACATCAACATTTTCCTACTCCTCTGATAGCGCTGCCGGGGCGCTAGTCAGTTCCACTGACAGCTCTAGTTATATTGAAGGTACTGCCACCAATAAATGAACAAAGTTTACGGCGTACTGACAGTCAATTGGTCCAGTTTTTATCAAGATTAAGATTCACCTTAAATAGCTTTATACTGTTTATTTCTTTTTAGACTTTCAGATAAAAACTGTTAACATTGGTAACATTGTTTACTTTGGTTGTCTCTTGTTTATAATATTTTATACTTTGCTAATAAAAGATGTTAACATTTAATGTCTCTTCCTCCTTCGTCTTATACTCCATTGTATGAATATTTGTGTCGTCACCTAACAATTACATGTTTACTGGCCACATGACATGAATGTATACTCGGTATGTATGGAAGACCGCCTCCGTGGTCCAGTGATTAAGGTCGCTGACTTGTAATCACTGGAGGGTCATGGGTTCGAGGCCCGCTACCGGCCATGATCGTTTATGTGAAATCATTTGGTAGTTTGTGTCGGAGGATCGGAGTCTAGTACCGGTACTTTCAAGGAACGATGGTTAGGAAACTACCCGCCTGTATATGACTGAAAGACTGTTGAACGGGCGTAAAACCTAGCAAAACAAACAGTATGTATGATGTGTTCTACCACATTATTTTTAACAATGTCTTCTTCCAACTACTATTCAGATACTACTGAGCAAATTTCAATAAAACAGAGTCATCACAATGATCCCTTACTATCATAGTTGGTCAAAAGTGAGAATGTGATCATTGGGTCACATGTCAATGCCTCAATTACCTTAACATTGAACTATTTCTTCCAATAAATGTCAGGGTAATGCCACATAGAAAATTGACACCTCATGGGTTTTTCCATTCCAATGTGTAGATAAACCATATATTGACTTTGAGTACACTGCATCAAAAGTCTATGTCCCATTAACAAGAACAGTGCAACTTGCTTCCTCACCAGTACTTTCATCTACATCAACTCGTACATCCACGTGGTGGCAATATGGCTACATTTACACCAGGAACAGTACCCTTAAAACCAGGCAAGCCTTTCCTTTTAAAGGGAACCTTTATCAGACATTGAAAACGAACAGCCAGTTTCTTTGAAGCATAATTGGGCCCCGTCAAGCGATTTTGGTACTTATCGCCTATGCGAGCAGCGAAGGTTCAGGCGAGCCTGCGCATCCGCGCAGTCTCGCCAAAACCTTCGCCGCTCGCTCATACAAGCAGTGAATCAAGAGGATCCTTCAGATAGAAAGCCATATCCCTGGCACCTCTGAATGGCTGGGCATGCGTAGTTAAAATGTGTCATGACGGAATGCGCGAAGACACAAATTCGCTTGGCGGGGCCCAATTATGATGCATCAGTTGACTAGTCTTGCATTTTGAACACTTCACTATCAAATTACTAGACGGCACTGGGTAGGGTCGGAAATTGAAAATGGTAGGGTCGGTGTTTTAATGTTGACCTTTTTATTGATAAAACAATAGTAGAGTCTTGGGGTATGAAGCAGGGTCGGTCGGGTTAGCGGAACCACGGCTATTTTTAGGCCTAATTGTTATCTCGATGGATTTTAAACACGCCTTCCATCGGCTTCCTCAGTTACGTGATCCTGCTCATTCAAAACTTGGCGTAGCATTTTAACGACATCAGTGATTTTCGGCAGTAACAAGAAGCGGTGCCATGTCGTCTGCAATTTGAAAACTATCGACTTTAATCCGGTTCAAAGACACTGTATAATAAATATTGAAACAGTTTGGGCATCAAGGGTTTGGGGTTGTATGTTAATATTGTCTTAAGTATTAACATGTAACCGCTACATCTCAAGAAGTGGTGATTAAGGTGTTTCATTTCAAAATCATCTCAAAATTACGACATACTTGGCTTGTGGAATCTTGTCCAGGTCCAGTCTGCATACCAGAGCCTCGTTCTGAGAAACAAAAGATCTTTGAAACTTAGGCATCAGGGGACAGTTAATCACCGCACTTTTTTGTCCGCGCCACACTTAGTTTGTGAATCGTTATCGACAACACCTGGAGAAAGCGATAACTTCTGTTTTGGTTTCAAAGCGCTCCACACATGCACAAAATCAAAACAGAATACCAAAGAAACACTTATCTCTCTCTGTTTGCATAAGCCGACAGCAGCATCATTTCACTTACCCCACCCACTATTTTTACATACAAAAAGCATGACTCCACCTCACTTTGACAGAACCCAAAACACCAGTACTTGGCACCTGATGAAATGTCATGTACACTCAGTCACATGCAAAGAAATAGATAGGAAGGTATACAAAAACCAGCAAACTTTCTCAGGAATCCTCTTTGAAAAACAGCCACTTTTTAGTGCCAAAGCTACCTCCGTTAATTCAGATATGCCGCTGCACCTTGAACTTGCACAGCATCCAGAGTGTTAGTTTCGTATTCCATTCCATAAAAGTACAGATACCCAGCAAATAAGCCAACATTGGCAAAAATATCCACATATCACAATTTCTATTAGAAACCATACCATTATTGACCCTACTACTATAATATTTTGAAAAACGTGCTCCCTCAAATGCGAAACTGTCCCCTGATGCCTTACAGTAGGGCATCAGAGTGTCCAGCGTAGGTAGATTTAAAAACAAAATTCTCGTGCGTCGATTCGATGGGACTACTTCCGATTTTGATGCTCCCATTCGACTACCTATTTCCACATCAAATTACGTGATTGTCGTTTATTTTTTAGCTTTGACAAAGATAAAAGCGATATATATAAATATTGCTGTATTCAATATAAAGACTAAAACCTGAATTAGCATTTTGGTGTGGGCAGACCAAGGGTTTGAAAATGGCGAATTTTCAACCATGTCGGTACCAACGGGGAAAACAAAAATAAACTATTATAATATTCCTCGCGATTATTCTCACCTATATCATCAATTCCGGCATATATTAATCTGTTCACCTTGAAATTTGTGCCAAAATCGGCGAGGGAGCATTTTTTTGTGCCATTTTTTTTCTACCCACTTCCGGTCGAAACGTGTGTACAAAACCATTTTTGTCTTTCCAAAATGGCAGGTTTGGCTAAAAGTTTTAAGTGAAACTCACAGAATTCCCCTGTATTTTATAACAACGAATGAAATGCGAGTTGAATACAAGTCTTGTGGTACCATACTCATCTTCTTCACTGAACAATCCACCTTTCAACCATGTTTGTTTATAATTTACATTAATAATTTTGTCAATACACTGAATGTACAGTATATTTACACAAGCATGACACAGCTGTGTAGACAGTTTGGTGTGACGAAATCATATTAAATTACGTCATATTAAATGACGTCAGTATATCTTATCGACTAAATCAAAGTCCGCATACTACTGATTTTTTTAACTGACAGATTGGTCTCTCTCTCTCTCTCTCTCTCTCTCTCTCTCTCTCTCTCTCTCGTCGTCATTTCTTTCGGTTCATGATGCATTCCTTACGCGTATCTGTAAACTTTCGTTTTGATTCTCTCTCTCTCTCTCTCTCTCTCTCTCTCTCTCTCTCTCTCTAGCATAAAAAGGGGGCCAACGTCGGGCCCGGACAGGCACGTCGTATCGCTGTCGGCCCGACGTTGGTCCGACATGCTCTGCTAGCTGGGTCTCTCTCTCTCTCTCTCTCTCTCTCTCTCTCTCTCTCTCTCTCTCTCTCTCTCTCTCTTCCACCCCAAGTATGGTTAGATTGCCAAAATAAATCAACTCATCAGACTGCACAGCATATTAAATAATGTCCCCCCCCCCCCCATAATCCTGAATCATGCGAGAAAAAAATGACTTGACAAGATATCGAAACGCGCATGCGTACTCTTCGTAACTCCAAGCAGAATTGGCTCTCAGTTGAACAAGGATTTTCTTAATGTACCACGCTCGCGACAACTCCCACTTAGTCCTTAAGACGGACTGATATGTCCTTGACAAATGTGCGAAAAATAATCTTAATCCGGAGGGGAGCATTTTTTGTGCCATTTTTTCCCAACATGTGTATCAAAGTACTTTGACGTCAATAAATTGAGGGGTCATTGTTTCGCGGCGTCTGCTAAGTCGGTTTAAGCCTACACACTCTCTACCCTTTTCTATAGAACTCAGAAAAGATCATTCTCATTAATTGTCCTTCATTTTTCTCCAATCTATATCTCGTAACAAAATGTCATGGCCTATAAATTACCGGAAGTTCTTGTGATTTTCTTCCTTATATTTTTTGACAAAATATAGTCCCAACCGGCGGAAGCAGATTGCGAATAGAATCATAGCAACGGCCTTAGATGCCGCCCTACTGTTATCTGAATCTGCCTTCTGTCAAGTTCTCTGAATCTGCATTCGTAACGTTTCTGATAACCATATATAGTTGCATCCCAGGCAACGTTGCAGCAACGTAAGCCCCCGCCCATCGGGACTTGAAGAAATAGACGGGCTGCATGATGCTTCCACGCAGAGCATAAACCGTCCCGCACACGAGTACTGGTAAACCGCTTAGCGGATCTAATCCTGCCCAGGCAATGCGGTGCGAGTCGGCCCGTCCATGCTTATAAACCCTATAGGTTTCATTTGGCGGCAGGGCTTGAGATGTCATTTCATCTCAATGTCGGGTAAAAGTACCACAAATTGAAAGCAACGTCTCCAAAACATGGCCAACTATATCTGACATTAGCCCGATGACTTTCAACCGTGACAGTCGCACAGAAAGTCAATATTGGGTTGTCTCCCTTCGACTGAGGCATACGATAGATACCTATGCGTGTACCTGTCGTGTAATCAATATTGTGTTTTAATCCGGCCGTGTGTGAAAATGACCCCGGGGGATATTGAACGATAGATACGTCTAGTTAATTTTGATCTGCGTGTTTTGGTACTTTAAGCGAGAAAAATTCTCGTTTTGTCAAACGGTTAAAATTGAGCCTTTTTGTACTTAAAATATTATCGGTTCTCATAAATCCATTTTTTTTTCTGGAATGTGATATTCCACATTATTTAAAAAAAAAAAAAAAAAAAAAAAACATTTATAGTTAATGGACGTCAGATTGCATAATTTAAAATTACATTGTTTAGTAAAGCAACATGTTCATAAGTCCATGTAATAACCCCCCTGTAAACCCCACTTAACATTACAGAAGAGAGAGGTTTAGAGGGGTTACAATGTGTATTATCCGCACCAAGACATTGTATTTTTCATCATAAAAATAATGTGCTTTTTTTAGATATAAATTAACATTTCGAAGATAAGAAAGAAAACATTGTCACAAGGATATGTTTTCTTAATGGGTTGACAGTTTTGTTTGATTAGAGGTTTAACGTCCCCGTCAACACTGTATAGGTCATTTTGCGGACGTTGCTTCCAATTTTGAGGGACTTTTACCCGGCACTGAGATGACATCGCAAGCCCTGCCACCCAATGAAACCAGTAGGGTTTATCTGCATGGACGGTCCAACTCGCACCACTTTTCATTGGCAGGCTTAGTGCCCCCATGCAGTTTACTAGTACTCATGTGCTGTGCAGTCAGTTTCAGCTCTGCTTGGAAGCATCATGCAGCCCAATCTATTTCTTCAAGCCCCGTTGGGCGGAGGCCGTAATGGGTTGACAGCAAAGGCCATGATCTAAGCTCGACGTCTGATCTGAGCATGCACTGTTTCCAGAATAAGTGTCCATGTTTGGGCTTTCCCGTCCAAAATGTACTTAAATTTGCTTGACTATCATTATAATGTTAACAAGTCCATGTCACTGATGAACACCCCTTCTAAATCCAACTTTATATAGAGAAAACTGTGGTTTGCTGGAACATACATGTATATTTTTCTATTACTTTCGTTCCAAACATATGTTGTGGGTATTCGTCAGAAGCGAGGCAGTTCTAACAAGATCCACAACCTATATTTAAAGAAGTAATAAACTATGACACATTTTTTTTTAATAACCGTTTTCTGCAACCTAAAGAATGCATTATTTCACATGAATGTGTTATCATAATGGTCGCAATGATTATTCAATATTGTAACATATCCATGTAAGGTAATGCTTACTTACACTCACGGTTTGAAATTAATTGTGACTAATCAAAAATATAAAACGAAGAATTTTAATTACTCTTTATTTACCTGTAACCATTTTAATTATCTATAATAACATACTGCAAATTCAAACATCAAATATTTATTCTGGAAAGAAAGGTTCATTGATTGTTAATTTGTTTGTTTGATTCGAAGTTTAACGTCCCCGTCAACACTGTATAGGTCATTTTGGAGACGTTGCTTCCCATTTTGTTTGACTTTTACCCGACATTGAGATGAACTGACATCTCAAGCCCTGCCGCCTAGTGAAACCAATAGGGTTTATAAGCATGGACGTTCCGACTCGCACCGGCTTAGATCCTCTGAGCGGTTTACCAGTACTCGTGTGCAGTCGGTTTCAGCTCTGCGTGTAATTGCATCATGCAGCCCATCTATTTCTTCAAGCCCCGAAGGGCGGGGCCGTTATTGATTGTTAATGTAAAGGGATATGTTCAAAATGCCGACAATAACAAACAACAAATTGGCCGATTTATCAAAAGGGACCAATCACTTACATATCTGCAAAATACATTACGAAAAACACGCCTATACAAATGCATTAAAAACGTTACCACAGAAAAAAAAAATAATAAGATGAAAACTTGTAATATTTTTCTTATTTCTGCTCAAAAACATAGATTTTGGGCACTCGACAGAACCGCCTAAGCGAGGCGGTTCTAACGAGCACCCACAATCTATGTTTTGAGCAGAAATATGAAAAATACCACAAGTTTTCATCTGAAAATTTTCACTGTTTGATTTTTAAATTTACAATGTATTTATATAAGGGTGTTTTCGTAATGTATCCGTTGAGACGAGAACCTTGAGTCTGAGTTGTAAGCGTAGAAATACAAAGGAGATACTCTTACTGATTTTAATGCGGATAAATCTGTCATGACACAATAATTGCCGATTATCTATCTATTTATCTTTCTTTCTTTCTTTCTTTCTTTCTTCCTCCCTCCCTCCCTCCCTCCCTCCCTCCCTCCCTCCCTCCCATCCATCCATCCATCCATCCATCCATCCATCCATCCATCTATCTATCTATCTATCTATCTATCTATCTATCTATCTATCTATCTATCTATCTATCTATCTATCTATCTATCTATCTATCTATCTATCTATCTATCTATCTATCTATCTATCTATTCTCAGTTGCTTCTTAGTGACTCAGTAAGCCTTAAATAGTATATTTATCATGCCATCATTGTGTGAAAGGAGTAAAGATAAACAACTTCAAGTTTTCAGTTGTTCACAAATAATATTCATCTTCCTTTTTTTCTTACTTTATTTATTTGTTTGAAAATACACATGAAATATTTTTATACTCTCATTTATGCTGATAGCACAGAGTTTGAGCACTCGTAAGACCGCCTCGTCGAGGCGATTCTAATGAGGTCCAACAATCTCTGTTTTAAACAAGCAATAAGAATACTATATTATTCCCTTTCCCCCCGAGAAAGTATTTGTGGCGGCCTGTGCCGCCAATGTCTCTTAGCTAGTTTATATGTTTCTCTTCCTTATTTTGTTCGTGCTAAACCAGTAAATCTTTCTTTCTTTTTTAAATGACGATAACTTCATCATATACGCTCTTTCTTTCTTTCTGCTCAGGTAAACGACGCACGTCAATATAATCGTTCATGATGGATTGTTAATCGATCAATACATTGAGTAAGCACACTTCCGACTACCTGTCGATAATCGAATTATCACCAAGTATTGTGACGCGCGCCGTTAATCTTTGCACCAATAGTAGTCACTAGACCAGTAAGTGGCAAATTGACCTGTAGTTGTATTAGTAATATCATAAACCTGGGGACGGCAAATAAAAATAATTCAGATAAAATGATCAATTAGGACTCCGGTTCTCATCCGAGATTACGCTTCTTGCTAAAAAGAATCACCGTTTTATCATCACGATAGCAAGTCCGTGTAATGAAAACCCTCTAACACACACTTTATATAGAGAAAAGTGGGTATACATTATTTTCTTTATTTCTGCACCAAGACATAGGTTGTGGGTACTAGTTAGAACCAATCGCCTCTACTGACAGTGCATTTAGATAATATATTTATTTACAATATTTTTTATTTACTTTGTTTTACGCCGCAGCCATAGATATTTTTGTCATATCGAGTTGTACGCAAAAATTATAGAATATAGACAATGCGTTTCTGAAGATTTAGAAAGTCAACGGTTTTCCTAGACATATTACTGAGCAATTACTGAGTTTCATGTCAGCTTAATCTATCTATCTATCTATCTATCTATCTATCTATCTATCTATCTATCTATCTATCTATCTATCTATCTATCTATCTATCTATCTATCTATCTATCCTATCTATCTATCTATCTATCTATCTATCTATCTATCTATCTATCTATCTATCTATCTATCTATCTATCTATCTATCTATGCGAGTTGGATCGTTCATGCATATAAACCCTATTAGTGTAATTGGGTGGCAGGGCTTGAGATGTCATTTCCTCTCAATGTCGGGTGAAAGTCCCACAAAATTGGAAGCAACGTCTCCAAAATGACCTATACAGTGTTGATGGGGATAAATAAAGACGTATGTTATCAATGAAATGTTTCCAGCAATCATCCCAAACCTTTTCTTCTGTACAAGACATAGGTTGTGGGTACTCTATAGACCGGTTCTTGCAAATCTTGGATAATATGTATTTGTCTGTTGAAGCAATTAAAATAAATTTTAAAACAACAGTTCTAGCAATAACCCTCAACCTATAAGAAGGTACTGTGTCAAACGGATGTATTCTCGTAACTTGGACCCAGTATACATGTATAATTCACGGTCCCCGCCCATCGGGGCTTGAAGAAATAGATTGACTGCATGATGCTTCCACGCAGAGCTGAAACCGACCGCACACCAGTACTGGTAGACCGCTTAGAGGATCTAAGCCTGCCCAGGCAAAGCGGTAGGAGTCCGTGCTTATAAACCCTATTGGTTTCATTGGGCGACAGGGTTTGAGATGTCATTGCATCTCATTGTCGGGTAAAAGTCCCACAAAATTGGAAGCAACGTCTTCAAAATGACCTTAGTCCTATACTGTGTTGACATGGACGTTAAACCTCAAATCAAACAAACAAATCAAATATTTATATTGGATCCAAGATATAATAATAATAATAATAGATTCTCATGATCTAAATAATACATATTCTGCTTAGAACTTAATGCATATGAATAAAGTTAATCTCTCCGGAAAGGAAATACAATATACCTTGCGCGCGTGTCCATTAATCTTCAGGCTTCCTGATGGTCAGTAGCCGGTATACAATACACATCACGTGTCATAAAAAACGATAATTGTCTTCAGCTTAAATACCCGTGATGTTTCCCCCAACCCCCCCCCCCCCCCCACCCTCCCACTGAGTGAGCTGAAAATATATGGGCACAGAACCGCCAAATTGATATGGTTCTTACAAGTACTTTCTACCTATATTTTGTGTAAAATCATACTGATTCCTGATAACCCGACTGTTTTATATAAAGTTTGGTTAACATGCATATTCTTTTTCGCAGCATCATGGAGAGAACACCAGAAAAAGGGTACACACCTCATCTTAAATCACTTAACAGTTGAAATAAATAAATAATTAATTTAAATAAAAAAAGAAAAATTTCTAATAATCATTTGATTATACATAAATGAATAGAATAATAATAATAATAATAATAATAATAATAATAATAATAATAATAATAATAATAAAATATACACATAACGATAATACATCCGTGCGGCATAGTGCATTTTTGATATCTCAAAAACAGTTAATTGGTCAAAGTAAACTCATCAATACTTGAAACATAGTTATAACCGCCTCATTGAGGTGGCTCTAACGAGTACCCACAACCTATATTTTGGAGAAGAAGTGAAAAAAATGAATACCACAGTAAACCCCAGTTTTCTCTATATAAAGCAGTTTTTAATTAGGTTTTCATTACAACCAAGATGATAATAATGAATACAAAAAATTAACATAGGCATAAATGGCATCTTTACGGTTATTTTTTTTTTATTTTTTTTTTACCAGACTGAATTCACAATAGCATTTAAATAATCAAACGCCTGTTAGAAAAATAAAAAATAAATAAAAATAAAATAAACATTCCTCTGGTATTCCAACAAAACAATGTGCGAACAACGAAATGTCAGATTAGCCTGTATCTGAGTAATTGGAATAAGATATATATTATAACCAAGTTATATATATTTTTTTTAAATTTCGTGACAAATTCACGTGGGTTTCTTTCTTTCTTTCTTTCAGCAGTAATCATACAAACATACAAAACAAACAAATGTAATCATAAACCTTATTACTAGCAATGTTTATTTAACTTTGCGTAGTAAGTATAAAGAATGTGCAAAAATCTAATCAGGTCATGAAAATAAAAAATTACGTAAATAAACAAATAAATAAATAAATAAATAAATAAGATGAAGATCAGACACCGCATTCTTAGATTAATTTACATTCCAAAGAGATGCCCAGGCGAAGTTGTGTTGATTTTACAGTCGATTGAAACTGACCCGCTTTGGGATTACACGCGTGTGTAGACGATAAAGCTTTTTCTGAATAAGCACCAAATTTAATCGCAAAATGCCGTTATTAAATATTATTTTGAAATATTGTAATTGCTATCAAAATGCACAATATTGTATACGCATTGCGTCTGATACGGGCGTTTTTTTACAATATTTACAGAAAGTGTAGATTTTAGCCGTTAAAGTCGGTTACTGTCGTTGTTTTTCCACAGATTTGTATGCTTCAAGTAAGGATTATAGGCTATTAATTTGAAAATAAAAATGCCGGCAGCTAATTAAATAAAAGTTCCACTTATTTGATATCGTTTTGAAGGAATTTAAAAGGACAATAAAATTTAATCGGAACATCTTTATCAAATTGAAAAATAAAAAAGTTATATTTGTTTAAAAATTGTTTTCCATTAAAGCCCCTGCTATTTCCAACAAGAGATGCCGTACAGGTAAGCCGAGAAAGTCAGCGCACAGTAAAAGGCTTAATCCTTTGCGCCAAAGGCATAAATGTCAATAATAGTTGCGGATGTGACCTTTACAGTGTTGACGGGGACGTTAAACCTCAAATCAAACAAATCTATAAATAAAGTACTGTAGATTATTATTATTATTATTATTATTATTATTTTATTATTATTATTATTTCATCCCTGAGTTTTTGAAATGGACTCATCAAGCTTTGAATGTGGACATACCCATTTTGGAAAATAGAGTTTTAGTCAAAACAATTGGCAGGATGAAAAATAGTAGATCCTGAAGAGACGGCTGCTTATGAGAAGGTATCGGTACCTGTCTAGAGGGATGAAAGGGTAAAAGGGCAACACTCTTCAATGCTCTCTTTAGCGGGATTAAGAAATATGACACGAGCGTAAGAGGGACCATGTGACGTGGGAAAACAAACGGACTCGATGAGAAAATAACACCTTCTCTTAGCTTTTCTCAGTTGTTTGCACACAACCGGGCGATCCTTAACTTGGATACATACCCAATTTTTTAACACCGTCTATATTATTTTGACCCCTTTAACCCCACTTGTATGCAGTAAAACTGGGGTTTACAGGGAAAACCTTATTTTTCTTATTTCTGCTCTAAAATACAGATTGTTAGTACTCGTTAAAACCGCCTCATCATATAGATTGTTGGTACTCGTTAGAACCGCCTCAGCGAGGCGGTTCTAACGAGTACCTACAATCTATATTTTGGAGCAGAAATAAGAAATATATCACAGTATTCCATCTTAAAATTTTATTTTTGTCGGTAAAGTTTTCAATGTATTTTTAATAGGCGTGTTTTCGTAATGGATATTTGTCTAGCGGTCATTTTTCTGGGATATTGGCAAACAGTGCAGACCCATATCGTCTTATCTGGGTCTACACTGTTTGCTTAAAGAACATTTAATTTTTGTAAAGTCGCCACAAACAAAAACAAACCTGACGCCCCTATAATTGGAAATGGACCACTCCAAAGCGAAATTGGAAGAAAGAAAGAAAAGATTGCTCCTTAGGAGCAAATTCTTTCCTTTAAGTGTAGACAGTGAATTCCATAAGGGAAAACCATCTTCCTTTTCCTAGTAAGTCGTCATGTATTTGTCATTCTTTCCTACAATGAAGCCCTGTTTTACAGCGTACTGATACATACTCCTATAGTAACAGTCAACCCTCTTTATACCGACATTCTTTATAACGACAACAATCATTATAACGATAATTTCAATGGAATGAATTCTTAGCTCAAGGCTTAGCCTCGATTCTGAACGACGTGGGCTTCCCTCGGGTAAGAAATGCCCAAATCGAATTCATAGTCATGAAAGATTATTGTAATTTAATACTCCAAGAAACAAATGTTATAGATATTTGTTCGAATCGCCTCACCGAGGCGATTCCAACAAATGTCTATAACATTTGTTTCTTGGCGGTCAGGCGATTCTAACAAATATCTATAACATTTGTTTCTTGGAGTAATGTTGTGGAAAAGACCTTTTATAACCTATCATTCTCCTAACTGGGATTCGTTATAACTACAATTTCATTATAACGGCACAATAATATAGAACAAATACTGTCGTTATAACGTGGGTCCTCTGTAATCAAATAATAACCTGACCAGACTGTATGCAAACAAGGCCCCTGTGATGAAAAGCATCAAGATTACTGACATGAAAATGTCTGATCAACGAGGTATGGGCTTTAAATTTGCATTTCCCATGTAAACGAATACTTTTTCGTTGTCAAAAACAGAAATTCAAAGTGTGAATTGGTAACCTATGAGTACGGGTGGGCACAGTCAATTCAAGATAGGAAAAAAAACATCTGAGTAAAAATTATAGGTAAAGATAGAAAAATCATCTTCGAGTGTAAAGGTTTTCCATCTCGTTTATATTAAAGATGCAAAACCATCTTAAAGAATATGATTTTGCCATTTTAACTACAGTTCACATAAATCTAGGAAATAACACGGAAAATCCATTCAATGCGATACTGCTGAGTTTTACAGAATCCGTAACCATCCGTACCCCCTATTTTTTCATACTTTGGTGCTCTCTTTTTGGCTACGAGAAATTATTTGTCTACATGGGAAACCCAGTTGTAAATACCTGGAATTTAAAGAACCGTGGAAGTGACATGCGCTTTATTTTCAGATGTTGTGCGAAAAAGATAATATCTTGTTCGCAATTCTTTAGAATATCTTGTGCGCACAAGATATTATCTTGTTTGCTTAAGTTATTATCTTGTTCGCACAGCATATCATCTTGTTTGCACAACATAGCTTTTGTGCGAACAACATAATGGCTTGTGCGCAAAACTCATTATCTTGTTCGAACAACAAATTATCTTGTTTGCACAAAATAGATCTTGTGCAGACGACATAATATCTTGTGCGCGCAAGATATTATCTTGTTCGCACAACTTAATATCTTGTTCGCACAACATATTGAAAATAAAATTGAATGTCCCTTCCCGGGTTCCGTAGAAATTAAGACATTTTCTAACCACTTCTTCATTTGGGCCTTGTTTGTATGCAGGCTTCGAGATTTACAGAATGATTAAATATAGACGGGAGATCACTGTACTGTCATGATAGCAAATAATGCCGAGTACACGAGGAATTTCTCGAAAAAAGAGTAATACTGGGATATGAGATGGATTTTCCATCTAAAACATTAAGATAGTTTTCCATCTGCTAATTGACTGGTGATAATACATTTTGAAATCGTATCTGTTTCGGACAAGATGGATTTTCTATCCAGTTTTGTCCTGTTATTTCCTTCAACGAAATCGAAACATTTGTGTAAACTATTCTTAAGATGGAAAACCCGTCTTATCTTATTCTTAAAAATGGTTTTCCGGTCGAAAAAAAACCCTTAATGTTCTTTAAGATGGATGTTTTGTCTTTTTCTGTGATTTTTTTTACTTAGATAAATTTCCAACTTCATCAAGAAAACACGCCTATAATTTTGACCCCGTTGAACCCCACTTTTATATAGTAAAACTGGGGTTTACAGGGGTAAACATTAGTTTTCCTATTTCTGCTCATAAATATAGATTATGGGTACTCGTTAGAACAGCCTGCGGTAAAATTTACAGTTGTTTTTAATACGCGTGTTTTCGTAATGTTAGCATTGAGTGCTATAGGACACATTGATAAGGGAGGCAAACTCTCTTTGAAAGAGTTGTTTCCCCTGAAGGTGTACTATTTCCTAATCTGAGATGCGTTCAACAACGCGGGCGCTCGCCGAGTGCTCACTTTGCTGCCTACAGAACATAGACAAAAAAAGTGAGCGCTCGGTGGGCGTCCGCGTTTTTGAACGCACCACATGATTTCAATAAACACGCGGCTGATCATCATGATAACAAGTCCCTCTAAACCCCACCTGATATAGAGAAAAGTGGGGTTTACGGGGTATACATTATCCGCCTTATTTTTGCTCAAATACATGGATTATGGGTCCTTATTGAGGATGTTCTAACGAGCACCCATAATCTATGTTGAAAGCAGAAATAAGGAAGAAGCTATCATTTTTACTCAGATTTTGTCATTTCTGACACCATGTTGGACGCCATTATTTCACACGGACATGTTTTAATGAGCAGAGAACCATGGAAAATAAAAAAAAAGTACATGTGTATGTGTATGTATGTGTGTTTGCTAGAGTTTTACGTCCCGCCAACAACTAAGGGACCTCGGTTAAAAGACTCATCCGATAGTCTGGAGAAGCCCAAAATCGAACCTAGGAACCCTTTGTTTATAAGATGAGCAGTTTAACCACTACGTCATGGAGGCTCCCAAAGTACATGTACATGAAAATGTGTTCGGCCCTGTCTACATCGCCCGGGTATGTAACTAAAAATCCACTGACTGTTTTATGGAATTTTAAGGAAAAAAAGAAGGAGTTAAACCATGCCTTTCATATGAGCCCACTCTCACCCCCACCCCTCCGCGTGATTCGCGACCGTGTAAGATACAAACCGGCACGCTCAGCTACGTGTTCTACGGTAGCAAGAGGATATCGCAGAGCCAGCTTCACACAACTTATAGTTTTAGATAAACTCATAAAGCCCCCGCCCATAGGGGCTTGAAGAAATATATGGGCTGCATGATGCTTCCACGCAGAGCTGAAACCGACCCGCACACGAGAACTGGTAAACCGCTTTGAGGATCTTAGCCTGCACAGGCAAAGCGGTGCGAGTCGGCCCATCCATGCTTATAAACCCTATTGGTTTCATTGGGTGACAGGGCTTGATATGTCATTTCATCTCAATGTCGGGTAAAAGTCCCACAAAATTGAAAGCAACGTCTCCAAAGTGACCTTTACGGTGTTGACGGGGACAACAAACAAAACAAGGCTCCCAAAATACATGACAATATTCGTCCCTGCCTACCTCGCCCGGGTATGTAACTAAAATATGGAATTTTAAGGACAGAAAAAGAGGGAGTCAAACCCTGCCTTTCATATGAGCCCACTCTCAACCCCGCCCCCTCCCCGTGATTCGCGATCAGATAAGATACAAACCGACCCGCTCAGCTACGTGTTCTACGGTAGCAAGAGAATATCGCAGAGCCAGCTTCACACAACTTATAGTTTTAGATAAACTCATACGGTACTACTCAATCAGTGAACACAAAAAGCTTATCAGACTACGTAGATGCGCAGGCTGATCGTCACCTATGTTCGCAAATGGCGAAAACAGGATTTCGTATCGCGAGTCTCATGTTAATACTCGTATGCCAATCACAAAAATTGTCGTCTGCTTTGCTGTCTGCTGTTTACATTAAAAGTCATCGCTGCAAACAGTATGGGCCCAGATCAGACTGCTCCTGCAGGAGCAGTCTGATCAGGGTCTACACTGTTTGCCTGTGTGCAAAAATATGTATGAAACTTAGCAAAAATACGCAACAGACGACAAAAATATGCATGAACAGACGACATCTCTTGGCGTCATAAGGGTTAAGACTCCCTGTTAAGATGCGACATATCCGAAGCACGGTGGAGACAGTAATTTTGTTTACAATTTTTGTCATCTTTCTTAAAAATCAAACAGCAAAGATGTAAAACTACAAGCTTCAAAGGAAATACTTTTCAGATTATTTAGTTATTAGGCGGCACTATTTGGTCAGTAATAGCCGTACTTGCTGTAAAATTTATGCAAATATTTATGAACATAAAGTTTTACCGAAATTGTTGCATTATTTCAATATTTTAAAACCCATTTGGTATGTGGATAATGTTATTTCAAATGATAATGGCACAACCTTAAAGCCACAGGCACGCGCTTCAAGAGCCTTCACCGTAAAACCCCAAGTGACACGTTTAAAAAAAAATAACAAAAACACACACACAAAAAAAAACACTAATGAACACATCTTATCACAGGTTGTATGTTACAGCTTTATTATTGAGAGAATTTCCTCATTCCTTCCCTAAAAAACCGTGTCACCACGCAAAATGTTATAACGACGCAAAATTGCGTCGATGTGATTTTTTCCCCAACGCAATTTTGCGTTGGGGAAAAATTCACCTCGACGTAAAATGTTTTTATTTTATAACATTTTGCAGTGCGTAAGAATAGCAGCATATCACGTACACAAGTCCGTGAAATAAAAACCACCGGGAAAATAGAAGTGAATGCAATGATCAGGAATCGATACAATTAACCCAAGCCTCCCATCAGAGACACCAAAAGGGAAAGAAACACGAACATGAAATAACTAGACTCTAATGGAAACATCAATAGCGGAAAGCCAAACGGAAAGTTACTTTCCCACAATATGGCGAGTTGGCTATCCAGAATAAAAAGATATAAGCGATACACACTTTAGTCACCGAGAAAACAATCAAAGTACTGAAAGTACTGAGGAAAGTTGATTTATGAGGAATAATTATGATAACAATGTCAGTTATAATTCCTATATTAAGACCACCCTTGGGACTGCTCAAAGTGGTCTTTGAGACCACTTTTGAACAGTCCCAAGGGTGGTATTTGACCAGAGGACACTGTATGCAGAATACACAAAGAAAGAATAACTGCAACATACTAAATAAATAAGCTTTTAAAATAGCTTTTTGATAGCGGAGTTTCACTGTACCTCATTGCTGCAGATGTCAAAGATTTAGGGATAATTTAGGCAGTTTTTTGTCTTATTTTATCGAGAAAATGTATATTGCGTTTACCCATTAGAATCACCTCATCGAGGCGATTCTAATGAGTACCCACAAATTACTTTTTTATTTGAAAACTCGAAAAGACCAGGGTGTAAAATTCCAGGAATACAGGAATTTAATTGTTAAACGAAACAGTCCGGCTCCCGCCCACCGGGGCTTGAAGAAATAGATAGGCCGCATGATGCTTCCACGCAGAGCTGAAACCGGCCGCGTACCCCTTAGAGGATCTATGCCTGCTCAGGCAAAGCAGTGCGAGTCGGACCGACCATGTTTATAAACCCTATTGGCTTCATTTGGCGACAGGGCTTGAGATGCCATTTCATCTCAATGTCGGTTAAAAGTCCCACTAAATTGGAAGCAGCCGTCTCGCAAATGACCTTTACAGTGTTGACGGGTACGTTAAACTTCAAATCAAACAAACAAACAAAATCTCATTGTATTTTGGGATAATTTAGGCAGATTTTGTCCTATTTTATCGGGGAAAATGTATATTGTGTGTACCCATTAGAATCGCCTCATCGAGGCGATTCTAATGAGTACCCACAATCTACTATTTTGTTTAAAAAATCGAAAGGGCCAGGGTGTACAATTACAGGAATACAGAAATTTAGGGCCATTATCCCAGCCTACACTCAGAGGCAATCGACCCACCAGTGCTGTGAGTTTTGTTTTTACTTGAAGTGTGGTTTAATGTCCCCGTCAACAAAATTTAGGTCATTTTGGAGACGTGGATTCCATATTTACCAGGCATTATGATGAAATGACATCCCAAACCCTACCGACCAATGAAACCGAAAGGCTTAACATGCATGGACTCGTACCACTTTGCCTGGACAGGCTTAGACCTTCTAGTGGGTTTACAAGTACACATGGGCCGTCTGTTTCAGCTCTTCGTGGAAGCACCATGCAACCCAGTCTATTTCTCCAAGCCCTGATGGGCGGGGGCCTCAGTGCTGTAAGTGCTTTGAATTATCAATGGCACGTGGATCAGGAGCAGGGAATGCAAAAGTATTTTTGTCTCCCATGTCAATAGGGGTCTACTCTTAAAGGAAAGAATTTGCTCCTGAGGAGCAAATTCTTTCCTTTAAGAGTAGACCCCTTTTTCAATGAAACAGGGCTTATAGAAAAGCGAACAGGAAGTCCCGAAAGTTTTCTCCCTTTGAAAAATGGCGGAAAAATCTGCCAGGTGTTCCCATTCCCCTTAATATTGGTGACAGTGTTGAACTTTTTTACAACATCAGGACTGGGGAGCTATAAGTCGAGATTTTTCTACCATGCTTAAATGTATAAGTACAACACAAACACTTTGTTTGTGCGGTAGAACTTGAGATGTCATTGCATCTCAATGTCGGATAAAATCCCACAGAAATGGAAGCTACGTTTCCGTTGTGACCTAAATAGTATTGACGGGGGCGTAAAACCTCAATTGAAATAAACATTTGGACGGCACAGTAAAACTTATTTTTTTTTTTTTTGTTGTTGTTGTTGTTGTTGTTGTTTTGTTGTTATTGTTTTTTTTTCTAACTTTATCTTGAAAAAGATATGTATACGTTATTTGTACTGTATTGGAATGGCCACAATAAAGATTGAAAAGATAACCTTAAGGTGAATGGGAACACATGGCAGATTTTTCTGCCATTTTTCAAAGAGAGACAACTTCCCTGATCGCTTTTCCTGAGGAGCAAATTCTTCACTTTAAGAAGTTGACCCCTATTGACATGGGAGACACAAATATGTTTGCAGGAGTTGCCTCCCCTGAAGTTGTTCCCATTCCCCTTAAGTCATCCTCATTATGCCTCATGGCACGGCGCTATAACTGACCCTCTGTAGTTTGAACTTCCCCGCTCTCGAACAAATTACCATCCAGCAGGCAAACGTCGCTAGGGCAACGTCAAATCAACGTCGGTGCAACGTCACGATTTTGCACCTACGTGGATGTGACGTTGCATAAACGTCATGGCGTTGCATCGACGTTAGTATGACGTCACAATTACGTCATGTGCCTGCTTGGATAAATGGTCCAAAATGTATTCGAGCTATCGAAGTTGAAATCTTGACAGGTTCTATTGCAAAGAAACTTATAAAATACCATGTATGAAAATAGCTTTTGTGCGTTATTTCTCTTTTGAAATGACAATAGACATTTATAGTTGTATGGTATATTTCAGATTTAATTCTGTTTTCTGGTCCGAGGCCAGAAAAAAGGGACACCATAAACTGCACGCAGTTTGTTAGCCCCGTCAACACTATGGGTCATTTCGGAGACGTTGATTCCAATTTTGAGGTTTAATTTTTGCCCGACATTGAGATGAAAAATATAATAGAATAGAATAGAATTTATTACCAATTTTGGGCCATTCCTGGCATACAATCAATGTGAAATTAATAGCATGGATGGTCCGACTCGCACCGCTTTGCCTGGGCAGGCTTAAATCCTCTAAGCGGTTTACCAGTACTCGTGTGCGGGTCGGTTTCAACTCTGCGTGGAAGCATCATGCAGCCCATCTATTTCTTCAAGCCCCTATGGGCGGGGCCACCCCGTTTGCCAATGCCCCAGCATTTCTGAAGCCACAGTATACAGACTGTCACAAATATGTTAGCAGTACAGTGAAATTCCTAAATTAAGACCACCCTTGGGACTGTTCAAAAGTGGTCTTTAAGACCACTTTTGAACAGTCCCAAAGTTGGTCCCTGACCAGAGGACATTGTGTGCAGAAAACACGAAGTAAGATTTACTGCATACTACTAAATAAGCTTTTTAAAGCAGAATTAGTCTTCATTTTAGGTTGTCTTAAAAGCGGAATTTCACTGCAATAAAATTCCGCTATTAAGACCACCTAAAATTAAGACTAATTCTGATATAAATAGCTTATTTTGGTAGGTTGCAGTTATTCTTTCTTTGCGTTTTCTGCATTCAGTGTCCTCTGGTCAGAGACCACCTTTGGGACTGTTCAAAAGTGGTCTTAAAGACCACTTTTGAACAGTCCCAAAGGTGGTCTTAATAGCGGAATTTCACTATATTCTTATTCTCACGGTGGCAAAAAAGCGAAGAGTTCTTGTCACTGTTATTAAGAGTGGGGTCACATTCCTCGTCATGACCCGCTACTAATGAAAGATAAGTCATGGCATTTGGATCTCGTCACTAGACAAACATTCTAGTAATGTTTTCCAAGAACAGGTGGGAAGGAATAGCGCATGTTTTGCCCGTGATTACATGTATTACTAATTTTTATGGACAGACACCGAACCCAAAATTGTTCATCATTTCAATAATTGTACAACACACCCATGCGATGAAATGTTTGTCATTTTGCATTTTTAACGAATTGTTGACGGGCTTCCGTGACCTAGTGGGATAGAACGCTGATTTGTCTGTTTGTATTGGAGTTTTACGACCCAGTCAACACTATTTAGGTCATTTGGAGCCGGTCAGGTTACCATTTCCTGGGCAGGGTTATACGCCGTAAGCGGTTAACCAGTATAGTGCACGTTCTTTCGCTGGAAACTGACAACCGCCCTTCTTGAATCAGCGGAAAGGAGAGAATGACCGTAGGAAAGATTTCACGATCAATCTCCAAGAAAGAATGTTGCCGACATCGGCAGGTATCGAACCCGCGTCCTCCTGATCCCCAGTCAGACGCGCGTCCGACTGAGCTACCGAGTCCGAATAAAAAACGCTGTCTTAATCATAAGGCTATATGTGAGACGCCTGGCCCCGAGATTATAATTATTTTTTCAGGCTCAACTCACTTGAGCATGAAATTTGTCCTGTTCATAAATTTTAAAATACCAACAATTGTCGATATTTTAAAATTTATGAGCAGGACAATTTACATTCTGTGCTGATCTCAGGACAAAAATGACTTTTTCATTTGTATTTTAATATTTATGAGCATTATAAATTTCATGCTCAGCTGAGTTTGGCATGAAAAAAAGTTTTATAACTTCGGGGTCAGGTTCTGTAATGGAATGTCAAGTGTGCTTCTCTGGTTATTCCGGTTTTCGCCCACCTCTGATTATCGATCGGCTCAAAATAACGGTAATAATCTTGAAAAACCTGATTCTCTTCGGAAGAAATTGGGAGAAGAGGAGGTCCGCGTACTGCGTGCGTGCGTGCGTATTTTACGTTCTGTCCACAATTTACGTCATATTGAGACGGAACCTCGGTTTAAAGATTCATGCGAAAGTCTGGAAAAACTTGGAATCGAATACATCACAACCTCGTTATAACACGGTTCATATAACACGGCTTGGTTATAACACGGTTTCAAAATGGATCCCAAAATTGTGTATATTACATAGAAAAATGACCAAATGGTCATTTTTCTATATAATCTACACATTTTTGTTTGGATATAACACGGTTGTTTATTAAGGTTTCTGCTTTGGATCCCATTAAAAGTGTTATAAAGAGGTTTATGTGTACATGGCTCCTGCACCAAACACGGTGCGGTCTGGTAATCCTTGTTTGTTACGAGGGTCAGTCAATAATAAGTGTGACAAGAAATTTTCATTTGGAAGCACAAAATATATGTTGCAGCGATGTTTAACTGACCCTCGCCACGTATGTTTTCTCGTTGCCACGGCGACAAAACATGGAATGAATGAGTCAAAATACTGCATCATAAACTTAGCTACAGTGGAACTTCGAAGGCTCGAACACCGATGGCTCAGTTATCATGGCTGAGTCGAAATCGTTCTTGAGCCCCTAGGGAAATCCTCTACATAAGAAATAGTGGGGGACAATAAAGGAGATTTTAGTCTTTTTTCTATCAAATGTGTGCTGTGTGTACTCATTAGAAACGCCTCGATGAGGCGATTCTAATGAGTACACACATCATACATTTCCAAGATAGAAATCTAAAAGATGTTCAAAAGTATCTCGTTATGCCTCTTGGCATTTACCCTCAGTGGCTCGAACTACCGCTGTCTTGAATAAATTTCATTGTCCAAAAGGGGTTTGAGCTATCGAAGTTCGACTGTATATCGCAATCACCCTTGATGAAATGGCTCATCTACTGTATAAAATGTTGAACAAATCCAACTTTCCGTTCGAAATTTTGACAAAAGTGGCGAAATACAGCTTCTGGATTAGGGGATAGGGTTGCGATTTAGCATACAGTTTTTGAAATATATTGTCTTAAACTGAATGGTATTGCAACAAGAAGCTAAGGATCATGAGGACTCCTGTAGGGATAAATGCTTCTTGTCTGAATCTAGAAGATTCATGTTTTTAATATTTGGTATGCAGCCTCTACCAAGATTTCCAAATCGAAGCCCTGGGATCTATAATGACTCCGCCCTGGGATCACTTGTTTTGCCAAAAACTAAGATAGGGAAATTGCGAAATTAGAAGGGCTTTGATAGTTGGTATGTGCCTCATCTAGTGGTCTCTAACTCCGCCCAAGTTTTACTTTAATATAGGGAAAAATCTTCCGCAGACATTTTCAACTCATTCGGCCTAATGCAAACGCCCACGCACTAACATGTAATTTGTCTCCGGTTGGACTCGTGTCATCGGGTGTCAAAAACCAAAATTACCTCTCTTAATAAACGATGTTTTCAAGTCTTTCAACTACTGTCACTTGATAAGTATTACCGATTATACCTCTTTCAACCCTGTAGACCCGAATAAATGCAATCGAACTTCAATGGCTCGAACACCTTTGGGACCTTACACATTTGTTCGAGACAGGGGTAGTCCGAGTTACCACCTGGGGGTAGTCCGAGTTCTGAGTCCCCACTTGTTTTGGAAAGAGCTGCTGACTCGGTTTACCTGTTGTCCGTTTTGTTTATTGTCGTTACTGTCGTCTGGGAGGTAACTCCTGCAAAAGTATTTTTACCTCCCATGTCAATAGGGGTCAACTCTTTCCTTCAAGACTAGACCCCTTTTTCAGTGGGACTGGCCTATAGAAAAGTGAACAGGAAGTCCCAAAAGTTGTCTCCCTTTGAAGAATGGCGACAAAATGTGCCAGGTGTTCCCATTCCCCTTAAACCAGCAATAGAATAAAGGTGCATGTATGGTGTGTGTACTCATTAGAATCGCCTCATCGAGGCGATTCTAATGAGTTTACACAGCATACAGATATACTTTCAAATAAAATCAGAAACAAATCTCCCTAGTCCTATAAAATCGAAAAAAAATGCGTCCAAACTGACACAAGTTGAGTGTGTTGACAGAATCCAGTCCAGGAACTCAGGGAGTGAAAGTGTTAACATAATGCTGCATTATAATGCTTCCAAATGCATGACATTCCGACTGAGCCAGCGCATGACAAATCTTACAGTAATACGTGCGACCAGTCTGATCATAGACTTCGCTGATCGCATGAGCCTAAACCTCATAGTATCGACACAATATGAAATAAAAACTACTTCATTTCGCATCGACTAAGCCAACGCAAAATGAAATAAACTGTCCGAAATGAGAAAAAAAAATGCTTCACTATTTCATTTTGCGTTGTATGGGGCTTGAAATAGATGGGCTGCATGATGCTTCCACGCAGGGCTGAAACCGACCCGCACACGATTACTGGTAAACCGCTAAGAGGATCTAAGCCTGCCCAGGCAAAGCGGTCCATGCTAATAAACCCTACTGGTTTGAGATACCATTTCATCTCAAGGTCGGGTAAAAGTCCCACAAAAGTGGAAGCATCGTCTCCAAAATGACCTTTACAGTGTTGACGGGGAGATTAAACCTCAAATCAAACAAACAAAAAAATTTGCGTTGTATAACTGCTGATATCCAAAGAGAGACAGGCGAAAGTTTTGACCATATTTGGTGACTGTACAGACTGATCTGACTCATTACTATAACACACATTTTTTTTTTTTCGTGATTTTTTTTTTCTAATGTAATTCGAACCTACGTGAATCGTCCCGGGTTCCGTAGAATCGAACCCCTATGTTGACACGGTGCATTTTTTATATCTCCAACGATGAAAATTTATATTTTTCTTATTTTCACTCAAAACATAGGTTGTGACTGAAGGCTGTTGTAACGAGTACCCACAACCTATTGTATTGGAGCAGAAATAAGAGAAAATATTGTATACTCGTGTAAACCCCAGTTGTCACTATATAAAGTTGGGTTCAGAGGCGTGCTCATTATATGTACTTGTTAACGTGACACAGTTCTTATTGCAGGTTTTGTCTTTCGTCGGCCCATTTAAGGGGAATGGGACACCTGTCAGAATTTTCCGCCATTTTTCAAAGGGAGGCAAATTTCGGAACTGCCTGTTCGCTTTTCTATAAGCTCTGTCCCACTCATAAAGGGAACAACTCTAAAATGAAAGAATTTGCTTCTCAGGAGCAAATTCTTACCTTTAAGAGTTGACCCCTATTGACATGGAAGACAAAAATACTTTTGCAGCAGTTGCCTCCCCTGAAGGTATATCCATTCCCTTAAGATGTATTTTGTTTTATCGAATACTCACAACTTACGTACACCACAACGTCTTTATAACACGGTTTCGATATAACGCTGTTTAAAGATGGATC
The DNA here is from genome assembly GCA_963580285.1 of Lucinisca nassula. Classification (NCBI taxonomy): domain Eukaryota; kingdom Metazoa; phylum Mollusca; class Bivalvia; order Lucinida; family Lucinidae; genus Lucinisca; species Lucinisca nassula. Next base: position 25,681,651 of record OY757023.1, read on the forward strand.
CAAAAATGTATAGATTATTCAGAAAAATGACCATTAATGGTAATTTTTTCTGTATGATCTATTTTTTTTTTTTTTTTTTTTTTTTGTCTTTTTTTTGAGATTACACGTTTGTTTACCTTACACGGTTTTTGCTTTTGACCCCAACAATAGTGCTATAAAGAGATTCAGTGCATTAAGCAGAAAATAAGACACAACCACCACCATTTTGCACCCCCCCTCCCCACCCCCACCCCCAGCACACACACACACACACACACACACACACACACACACACACACACACACACACACATACACACACACACACACACACACACACACACACACACACACACATCTCCTGCAATAGCATGTTGATAACTGGAACATGAAAAAAATATAACGTACAATTATATTTTCGAATGGGTGTGAGTTTTGGTAGGGTCATTGTTATAATAATACCACGGCTTCAAGAATAATAAACTAAAGAGGTCTGTTTTATCCTTCAAAAAGATTTTAGGTGTCCCATGGAACCGCAAAATAGGGCAGTTCTAAGGTGTACCCCCAGCTAAAAAAAGAATATAAAGATCAACCTGAGATAAAACCCCTATTTCTCTTACATAAAATGCAGGTTTCCATGGGCTTGTTGATACGACAGCCCTCAGCCCAGCAGCGCATATTTTAAAATCCATTCTATTCATTGCTAATTTGTTCCGTACATTCCACTTTTTCGACGCATAAGTAAAATAACCAAATAACTGAAGTAGTATGTTAAATATTTTGGCGACTTCAGACACTTAAGTGTCCCGTATCACTGATTGAATTTGCATGTTTCCCTGCGCTACTGTTTTAGTATGGTTCCTTATAGACGGTTTGTCAGTTTTAAACGTATTAGCCGACACATGAGAAAAGGGCGCCTAGCGTTCTCGAGTTGTGTTAATCAAATTCGCAAATGGCCGCTCGTGTAAATCTACTTCAAGGTCTTCTCTACATGTCTGCGAGCAGCAAAGACCCAGGCGAGCCTGCGCATGCGCGCAGGCTCGCCTGGGCCTTTGCTGGTTGCCTATGCGATAAGTACCTTTATTCGTGTGTTGACTCATTATTCAAAACAATATATAAACGCATCATCGAAGGCGCGGATATTGCGTATTGTGGTCATACGTGGATAAAATCGAGGTACCCACCTTGGACGTCGAACACTACCCACTGGATATCGAACCCGGATCGCAGTGGTAACAAGCGAGGGACATACGCCTGCGCAATCCAGGAGGGAGAAGGGGGTATACTTCGCTACTACATATTCCGAGAGTAGTCCTGTCAGTTCTTGGTGAAATAATCAATCCGCACGATAGTGGACAACCAGTTGTTCAGTAATTAAGTAAAATGATCGACTCACCATGACCGTAGATAGTGCTGACTCGGCCATTAAACTTTTCATCAGTCAATCAATCAATTGCACGCAATACTACTGCTTCAAACTGTCCCAGTTTATCAAAACCATTACTTTTTTGTAGCCGGCAAGCTAATACTATTCATAGGCAAATTCATATCAAAAGCATCATTGCACGTTATGTATAACTATAAACATACGACCCACTGCGTTTATACTTTCATGAACAGCAGAAAAAAATCATTTCTTTATTGACAAACATTTACAGTGACTTTACGCGAAATCGCTATTGATTTTTTGGATATTCTTTGTTTTTCACCCTCTAATGGATGGTGTGTCATATATGATGCATGACTTTATTTTTGGCGCCGTGACCAGGATATTCCAACAAAGTGCTGATATCTTATGTCGGGATGTAAGGTAAAAAGAAAATAAAGTTGAATGCCCAATGCCTTTGGTTTAGGTATGCTTTTCCAGCCATGAAAATGAAAAAGGTGAAAAGAATTGAATGTATCATAATGTGATTCATTAGACATTATAATTAAAATTTCCTCTGCTAACCACACTTTTAAAGACAGACTTTATATCTATTTTCTAAAGAAAAAACTGCTAAATAAATTTTCTTTGATATTGCACAAATAAATCCGGAACGTCTCCATTATAGCAGGTTGTGGATCAGCAGAAAGTTATGAAAACGCTGAAGTAATACTGGTCGGACATTTTAAACCGTTATTTGGATATAATTACTGGTGTTCATGTTCTATGTCCCAGCCGATATATAATAGTAGTGTTAAGGCCGAGAAATATGGGTCTATGTAAAGAATATTGGTTTATGAAAATTTTTGACAGTGCTTCGCCATCACTGAGTCGTCACATGTCAAACTAAATACGTGCTAAAACCTCAACGAGCACTCACAATCTATGTGCTCGAAAACATCACAAAATATGCAATCGAAATGTCAGTCTGTGAGAGGAATATTTTTTTTCACACGAGAGGGGTCTGTGTGTAAAGAAGTGCTTTGTTACGTCAGCACATCTATGCATAATGCCATATTTGCAAAACATTTTTGAAAAGACTGTTCACGTAAGGAACTTTTCAAGCTACTTCTTCAACTTTTTCATCGACTGAGCTAGAAAAGATTTTAACGCAAAATCACTGTTGACAAATGTTTGCCAATAGCCATTTTCACGTTAAATCGCTATTGCCATACGTTTGTCAATAATAGCCTCTTCAATAATAATAATAATAATAATAATAATAATAATAATAATAATAAAAATAATATCCACATCATCACCGTTCCTTAAGATCTATGTTTCTGGGCAGAAAGAAGGATAGAACATAAGAATCTTATATGGGTGTGAGGGGTGGATGGAAAAATCCGTCCCGAGGGTCACTGTCCGGCATCACGAGGCTTGCCGAATGATGCCGGACAGTGATCCCGAGGGACGGATTTTTCTACCCACCTCTCATACCCATATAGGATTCTTTTTCTTGCATACCTTCCCTTTCTATTGCAAATTTTTAATGCTGCTGTCACTTCGTTTACCGACGTCCGCCATTTTGTGATGACAGAACAGGAATGCTTAGTGACGTCACGCATGACGACGCTGCGCATGAGGTTGTAATCAACCAGTGCATTTATCAAACACGCGATTAAATTCGATTTGGGGTCGGAACACCAGGGTCAGAACATAAATTTCTATCCCAGGGTAAAATCATGGATTTCCTTGTCTGGTGTGCAAGAATATAAGAATCTTATATGGGTGTGAGGGGTGGATGGAAAAATCCGTCCCGAGGGTCTCTGTCCGGCATCACGAGGCTTGCCGAGTGATGCCGGACAGTGATCCCGAGGGACGGATTTTCTATCCACCCCTCACACCCATATAGGATTCTTTTTCTTGCATACCTTCCATTTCTATTGCGAATTTTTAATGCTGCTGTCACTTCGGTTACCGACGTCCGCCATTTTGTGATGACACAACAGGAATGTTTTGTGACGTCACGCATGGCGACGCCGCGCATGAGGTTGTAATCAACCAGTGCATTTATCAAACACGCGGGAATATTCGATATTGGTCGGAACACCAGGGTCAGAACATAAATTTCTATCCCAGGTAAAATCACGGATTTCCTTGTCTGGTGTGCAAGAAAACCTTTTCCTACCCAGGTTATCATACCCGGGGACAGGATAAAAATCGAGAATTTGCACGTATTTCATGTGCACTGGTCATCACGAACACACGCCTATATAATTTTGAGCCACTTGAACCCCACTTTTATATAGTAAAACTGGGATTTCCGGGGGTTACCTTATTTTTCTTGTTTCTGCTCTAAAATATAGATTGTGGGTACCCGTTAGAACCGCCTCGATGAGGCGGTTCTAACGAGTGCCCGCAATGTATATTTTGAGCAGAAATAAGAAAAATATCACAATTTTTCGTCTTAAAATTTTCATTTTTTCGGCGATAAAGGTGGCAATGTATGTGTATAGGCGTGTTTGCGTAATGTGAATAGGATGTCACGTACGCTGTTGTTAAGTTTGACGTCACTGCACGAAGCGTCGCAGTGTTGTAATCAAAATACGGCGTACTTCGGCAATCGAAGTGCCAGTATTATAGAGAGGATCTTACATGAGTGTTCATGTTTTATTGAATTTATTAGCCTCGCATTTTATCCCTTTTCCTCGGCGAGTTTAATAAATTCAATAATACATGAGCATGAATGAAAGATTCTATTTATCATATGACATTTAAAACGCATTTTATTCACGATTTGTTTACAAAAATGCCAATATTCCGCCACTAGTAAACGCGACGTCGTTAAGGACAGCGTACATGTAACGGGACGTATCTAGCTAATTTGCATATTTAATCCACTAGTGGATTATCGAAAATATTACATGGCGTTATTACACTCTCAGACACGACGTCATATGATAAAAGAATCTTACACGGCTGTGAGGGGTAGATATAATGTTCACCAACTAGATGCGTATAGCACTAAAAAGTCCTCAAATTAGGGAAAATATCTTCCGGAATGGTACCCAGCAGGCACATGTCGCTAGGCCAACGTCACATCGACGCCGGTACAACGGCGTAAGTGTGACGTTTCATAAAAGTCATGGCGTTGTACCGACGTTAATGTGACGTCACAGTTACGTCATCTGCCTGCTTGGTATTAATCTCTGTGAGGATGCATTTTCTACTGACCGTGCAGAAAATAAAATGCTTCCTGACTTACGGATTAACATAACAGGGTATTTTGCACAACATCAATTCGTAGATAAAACAATGAAAACGAACGGATTACAAATATTTACAAAGCAATCATTAAGCAACAGCGATCATATTAAAATTCAATAACCGACTAAATTCTTCAGAAATAAATTCCAGTACCGTGTATATCATTTTCGAGATAGTGACCAGAAAAATGAGCTTATTCTGTGTCTGACCTGAATAACTGTGGACCATTACACCACAGTTATTTGGTGTAGATATAGAATGGTCCAAGAGTTACGAACATATCTCTTTCGGTAAGTTGTAGGACCCAACAAACAAACGATTGAGTCAAGTGTGAAAAACACAGTTGGTTTTTTTCCTCGAGGAGTTGGTTTTCATTAGTTTGTTCTTGGTGGCATATTTACTAGCCATAAATTCAGATTTCAATATATGCATATCAAAATCAAATAAAAGATAATTGAAATGAACATAAGAAGTTTGAAACATATTGACTCTTTTTCGCGAGTTATCGGCGGAGGACTCCTTAAGTAGCCATGCAAACACTGCTCTCTCGGTAAAAGTAATAAAATAAAACAATGCTGTATATTTTGATATACATTAGTCAGTTTTCAATAATGTTCTGCTTCGACTCGTTTTTGACAATGGCGGCAAAGAAACAAGATTTGTTTTTATTATTATTATTATTATTATTATTATTATTATTATTTGAGGTTTAACGTCCCCGTCAACACTATTTAGGTCATTTTGGAGACTTTGCTTCTAATGGTGTGGGACTTTTACCTGACACTGAGATGAAATGACATCTCAAATGCTGCCGCCCAATGAAACCAATAGCGTTTATATGCATACTCGCAACACTTCGCCTGGGTACGCGTAGGTCTTCTAAGCGGTTAACCAGTACTCATGTGCAGTCGATTTCAGCTCTACGTGGACGCATCGTGCAACCCAATCTATTTCTCCAAGCCCCGATGGGAGGGGCCAAAAGAAAGAAAGAAAGAAAGAAAGTTGATTACGCATGTGCGTATGAGCAAACAAACGAAATATAGTGAGTGCGTTTGATTGTGTACTCCATCATCAGCCAAGGTCATACGGAGACTCATCTGAATGTCTGGAGAAGCTCGGGATCGAACCCACGACCCCTGGTTTATGAGCCGAGTAGCTTTATACTCTATATTTATAGTATAGTAGTCGCAGATAAAATTGACTAGGCGGGGCTATCGTTTGTACCTGCCTTTGGAATGATCTATTAACAAAAAGGTAAAGCAAGTCACCAGATTGTGTGAATTCAACTGTAATACACACATAGCTGTGGCGTATATGGCAATTTGGTCCGCTTGCAGAAAGCATGCGAAAGGCACTTTACCGAATCTTCTGGTGGACTCGGCGAATTTGACATATATTGACAACACCTGAATAGCTCCGCCTAGTCAATTTTATCTGCGACTACTATACCTACCATTATGTCGTTCATCTGTTCTTACCCTAACTTCAAATGTCCGCTCCTTACCTTAATACTAGGGCGTTACTAGTTTGCTGCCATGAGTGTGTGCAGTGTGTTATTATAAGCCCTGACAGTTTAGAAACAGAAGGTAGATCCAAGCAGCGAACATGTAGATACTGATCAGACTGAACGGTTGCGCAGGTTGTTGTTCGCAAATGGCATACATTATACAAATAGGATGTAAATTTTACCGCCGAAAAAAAAAACAAGAAATTTTTAGATGAAAATTGCGATAATTTTCTCATTTCTGTTCAAAATATAGACTGTGGGTACTCGTTAGAACCGCCTCGATGAGGCGGTTCTAACGAGTACACACAGTCTATATTCTAGAGCAGTAATAAGAAAAATAATATTTACCCCTGTAAACCCCAGTTTTTCTATTTAAAAGTGGGATTCGAGGGGGTCTAAACTATATAGGCGTGTTTTCGTGATGCGACTGGCGGGTGCTGTTTTGAAGGTTTCCGGGCAATATAGAAGCACCAAGGGGCTACCCCGGTTTCTAATGCAATTGCTATAGACACATCCAAACACTACGTCATCACTCAATAATACTATTTGCCGGGACTTACCGGTGGTGGGCAAAAAACGTCATTGGCGTCTTGTCGCCATTGTAAATGCGACGTTATTTTCTGTAAACTTGTATTTTGTTTGGAATCAAAATGACAAAACTGACTTTTATTAAACTTTTAAAATAGACATGTCTTAGCTAGTAATTATTGGTTTCTAGAATAGTTGAGGATGCTTTGATGATAATTACCTGTTAAACTTAGGCAGGTAACGAGGCGGGATGGTCTTAATTATTTGTAATGAAAATGCGCAAAAAGAATGACTAAAAATGCGGAAAATGCAGGAATGAAGTCCAGAATATATTTATCTACATATTTAAAGTGCAATTTGTTCGATTTTCTGCAACAGTCAACTAAAATATGCCCGTAATATTAAACCTATTTACAATGTGTTTATATGGAACCAGCGGCTTTTTGCCAACCACGAAAGATTGTTATCAATTGGAAAAAAAGTAGTTTTGCGCATGCGCAGTGACAAGTAAACAAGGTCACGTGTCAAAACACATTGGATCCGTCTATACGGAGAACATTTGGTCCAGGGGAGAGAATATACCAGAACCCTTTCTACTTTGACTTTTCAGATTTGTTTACCCTTGAACACAGCGATACACTCAATAGAAAAAGAAATGCTACATTTTCCCCAGAAGCTATATATCTTTGATATATCTTCATTTTCCATCGTTATATAACAAATAGACCACAGCGTCTATGAAAAATAAATCTCGCAGTCTGACTGTCTCATTAAGAACGAACAAAATGTTTCATGTCGACCGTGTACTCACGCACGGTATGCGAGAGGCCCTGGATTTAAGTCCCGATCGAGTCAGGTAGTTTTCCTTTCCTGTGACATTTGGTGGACAGTCTGGATACAGCATGTGTCGGAGAGCATGAAAGAGAAACAAGAATAGATATGACAGTCAATTTTGATACCAGTACCTCGATTAACTGCAAATGTGTCTGTGCGTGCCAAAGTAAGAATGGATTAAAAACTCAAAACATTCGTGGTGGATACCAGCTCGGACCCAATATACAGGTATTGGTCCGTGAAACCATTAGCCCTTTTTGTACCAAATGGTATTTTCCTCCTTATATATCACACCGTACAACCGACTGCGGCGAAGACAGATTACTGCCTCGAAGACAGATCGCGCAAAAGGTTTCAAAGAAAGGGTAGGTGCAGTTTTATTTATTTGTATGAATCGAGAAGGCAATCTGTTGACTTTTGCTGCTATTGGAGAATACCGCAAATGCCTGGAGAAGCCGCAGCGACATTCTAACTTTATTTCAAAACCAGATAAGGCTTTTCCAGTTCTTTGAAAAATATTTTCAAAAAAAAAAATTCATTTGAAATTTTGTTTTCGGCGTCAAGTGTACGTCTACGGAACAAAATATGTTACATTCACTTACTCACGCTAAAACTACGATTATTCAGCAGCATTTCTGCCAAATTGGATCGTATATTTCCTCCTTATATATCACACCGTACAACCGACTGCGGCGAAGACAGATTACTGCCAAATTTGATGTAGCGTGATAGCTCAGTGGTTAGTGCACTTGCCTCTGATGCTAGAGGTCCCGGGTTCGATCCCCGGCAGCGGCGATAAAATTTCGGTGTCCGAACACGCTCCATTGGCATCATTTGCAGGGATGAATGTCATTAAGTGCACCGTCCTTCGGATCGGGACGTTAACTGGAGGCCCCCTGTGCAGGGAGAACCATCCCCTGTGCAGGTTAAAGAACCCTACCATAATTACATGATTACTGTGTAGGCCTTCATCCTGCAAAACTGGTGTGTATGTAATATACACCTGCCTAGAATGTCCGCGAGGGCGTATGGCAGTATATATAGAAAGAAAAGAAAGAAAGAAAGATAACTCGGTTAAACAAACAAACTACGCTCCCCTAAAGAGACCAGGTGTCAAGAAGAATGCGTAGTTGACCTATTCACCTTATTTGCATTATCTGCTGGTTCCTATTCTGAAGGTAATCAGTGTTGGAAAAACCTTGCCCCTGTTTTTCCAATATTGACAATTTGCAAGCTGGGAGCCAGCAAATAATGCAGAAATGGTGAATATATTTCAGTGTTTATAATGCAACAAATATGCTAAAAATTGCCCAATACACAGATAAGTGTTCCAGTGGAAACGTGCTCGATCGCGAAACCTTGACTGACATATGAACCAGAGGGTCGTGGGTTCGAATCCCATAGCATTTTTGGCATGAAAACATAATAACGGTTATTAGCTTATTATTACTTGCAAGTTTGAAGATTTCTGTATCAAGAACTGAAAAATATATATATTTTTAAATGCGAAGGCTTGAGAGTAGTTTAGGTCGTAGTACCAAAGCGTTAATCCAAAATCATTAATCCATAGACAAATGGCAATGCAAAAGAGGACTTCTTGTTCATTTGTTCTAAGGGTTCGCATTTAGTTACCATTTTGAAGGTCGAAATTTGAAAACCGGAGTACCCGGAGAGCAACCTCATGGATTTCAGTTGCAGAACGGCGTCTCACATGTGTCCCTAGCTAAACACATCTGTTACACATTCAGTGCTCTTATCCACCCCTTCAGGTCATTCATCTGTAATCAGATGTGGTCGAAAACTCGAGTACCCGGAGCAATCCCGAGTTGTGTTTTAGCTCACTATTAAGGGCAAGAAACAAGTAAAATGAATGGCTTAAGTTTCGTACTTGTTCATAAAACTTGTATTACCTTTGTGGAAACAGACTTGGGCAAATTTATCATGCAAGGCTTAGGACAAATTGTAGCTCGTTAAACCAGCATCTCTTCTCTAAAAATATTATTGATAACCCGCTATGTGTTTGTGGCTCAATAGAAGATACATATCACTTTATGTTAATTTGCAATCGTTACACTAACCAAAGACAAGATTTACTCAAAACAGTATCGGAGTTTTGTCGCCCCACTCTTAATCTGCTGCTCTTTGGCAGTTCAGAGCTTTCTTTACTCCAGAATAAACAGGTTTTCCTCGCTGTGCAGGAATTTCTACTAAAAACAAGACGCTTCAAATAAAGCGACGAATTCACTTTATACATTACGTCAATTGCAGTATAAAACATCCCATTAGGAAGGCATATAAGGTGGATCTCTTGTCCTGTTCTGTTCTACAAATTCCTACCTTTTTCATAGGTACCAATGCTACAATGAAAACTTTCTAGAGGTTAATAATTGGCAAATAACGCTTTGTCTTTGCTTACATACTTACATGCGCAAAGTCGTTAGTTTCTTAAAACACGGTGTTGGAATAAGAACTTATCCACTCCCCGTGGAGCCTGCAGCAGATTATGTAAATTCTAAGGAATGTTGACACACAAATCCATGAAATAAAATACTAAGGGTCTTGTTTACAAGCTAAATCACGTATCACTATTGTCTTCACTATAAGCAAGATGGGATACAGATTTTTCAAAAGTCTAAAGACTTTCTTCTGAATCCCATTTGTATAATATTGTTACTTTGTAGCTTCTATGTGTTGAATGTATATGTATTAGTTATACAAATAAAATAAAGTTTAAACTAAAACTTGTATTGTGGTTACTTGCTTAAATAAGCTCGACGAGGCAAATCCAATACATAGGCTTCTGAAGAGATAAACATATACTCAGTCAAAAAAGTTCCTATACCTAAAATTGCTTCTGTTACTATAGCTACTACAGATAAAAACTACACAAAGTTTGTTATGTTTTGATAAGAAGACTCATTTTTACGTGCAAAAGCACCATTCGTTTTTGAGTTCGTAAACACATCATCGTAGACTATTGCTTTAAACACCCAAGGGATCACTGTGTCATTTTCGCAGAGAAAAATCATTAAAACATGCTATGATTTAACATCACTAAATTTCCCTGTACCCTACATTTCTAAAATTTGATACATGTGACATTTCTTTAGATACCATTTGCGTCTATTCACAAAAGATTTAGAACTTTAGTTGCATCAGCTACGAGAAACAGGCTATCACATATTGGCCTCCAATTCTTAGAAGTTGTGTGCAAATGCTGCTTTCAATGGGAACTCCATAGAAAATCTCAATCGATACATGAATTTTCTGTATTTTTTACCATCATGATGAACTGCAATGGTGGACCCAAAGCGTTTTTTGAAAAAATGGCAAAAATTTATTGACAGGAATAAAAATTACAGCAGTTCGAAAATTGCTATATTTTTAATTGCAAGGGAGATAATTTGAGAATTTCACAAATTAAAACCTCGCTTATAATGCGAGGTCATGAGATATTGTAAAAGTAAAGTGTTATCCGATGTTCAGAGAATATTGCCTTCCATCTTAGACAAAAAAGAACTTTCTGCGCATGCGCAATGTCCATTTTCTACCAAAATCTTTCTAGGCACATACTGGAAGGCAACTCTGGAGCAGAAAGGTATGGACAAATGCAAGTTTGAGCATTCTCTAGCTAAACGTCCGATTTAAATGTCTAAAGCCAAATTTAGCTCAATAGCTGCCAGATATCTAGCGAGTTTCACCCGAAAGTTGGTATAGTTATTTTTTTGACTGAGTATATAACGACATGCTTATTAAAATGTTTATAGTGATCAGAATTAGTGATTTAAAGATCTGAAAACAGGTTTTTAATGGTTTTGGTTTTATGGCCCTTCGTAGATTATTTCTCTCATTTCAAGCCGATCGTTATTCAGAGGGGGGGGGGGGGGGGGGAGAAAACCGGGGTACTCTGAGTACAACTACCTGACCTTCCGTTGCAGAACTTGGCGCCCCACATTTGACCAGAGCGATGATCGTACCACAGCGGTGACAGACCTAATGATTAAGAGTTAGCGCTCTTATCCATTAGGCCACGGTGCCGTAAAAAAGTTTATATTTGCTTCAGAAAAATACATAAACACGTTGATTTTTTCCATAGTCCAAAACATTAAAACGCGTAGTCGCTTCCCAGTAAGCATTCTACATAAATCTACAGCGGGCCGTTATGTAGAATGCTAGCAGGGTTCCTTGTTGTAAAATCCATTAAAATTAGCCAGGCTTTTCTTATCAATGAGGTCAAAGTCTATCTGTAGAATCTGGGCTAGAATCATGTGTTGGGTTAAGCAAATAGTATAGCTGGCAAACAGTGTAGCCCGAGATCAGAATGTGGCATATATATAATCAAGTTTTACACGGTTTGTTTCATCACGAAAACACGCCTTTATAAGTTTGACCCCCTTGAACCCCACTTTTTATATAGTAAAACTGGGGTTTCCGGGGGTATACCTTATTTTTTTCTTATTTCTGCTCTAAAATATAGATTGTGGGTACTTGTTAGAACCGCCTCGATGAGGCGGTTCTAACGAGTACCCACAATCTATATTTGAGCAGAAATAAAAAAAAATATCACAATTTTTCATCATAAAATTTTCATTTTTTCGGCGATAAAGGTGGCAATGTACACTCAGTGGACATAAATGAGTTTTTGGAACTCATTTATGGCCACTGAGTGTATTTGTATAGACGTGTTTGCGTATTGACAGCTAAAAATTAAGGATTGAAGGGAACATTTTAAGTCCTCGTTCAGGACAGATTTAGTGTGTATGTTTGAATTGAAGATTACCGTCCCCGTCAACACCGGAGACGTTGCTTCCAATTTTTTGGGACCATTGTCCGCATTTGAATGAAATGACATCTCAATCCCTGCCGACCAATGAAACAAATAGGGTTTATATGCGTTGGACTCGCACCACTTTGCCTGGGCAGGCTTAGACCTTCTAAGCGGTTTACCAGTACCCATGTGCGGTCGGTTGTATGTAATGCAAGAGGAGCTTTTGTAGAGCTCTCGTTATGCGCATTGCTATTATTATTATTATTATTGTTGTTGTTGTTGTTGTTGTTGTTTTCAAATGGTTGTATCTGAACAGTCAGGTATCAAAGATCATTCATATTTAGAACTTGGGCGCCTGGGAGTGTTTTCTGAGATAGCCAAAAATAATAAAAAAAAAATCCAGGTTAATGCTGGCGGTGAGGCAAGGGGTCAAAATCTATGGCACTTTTTAATATGTCATATGCAGTTCCACTATGCTAACAGGTTTTATCATATGACGTCGCGTCTGAGAGTGTAATAACGCCATGTAATATTTTCGATAATCCACTAGTGGATTAAATATGCAAATTAGCTAGATACGTTCCATAACGTTACATGTACGACGTCCTTAACGACGTCGCGTTTACTAATGGCGGAATATTGACATTTTTGTAAACAATCGTGAATTAAATGCGTTTTAAATGTCATATGATAAATAGAATCTTGCATTCGTGCTCATGTATTATTGAATTTATTAAACTCGTTGAAGAAAAGGGATAAAATGCTCGGCAAAGCCACGCATTTTACCCATTTTCCTCAACTCGCTTAATAAATTCAATAATACATGAGCACTCATGTAAGATCCTCTATATATAAATCAGCCTATTATATGACATTGATTCTAGCGAAAAAGGGTGAAGAACATGGGGACCTGGATTACAGGGTGATTTCACTTTATATGTGTTTGAATTAAGGTTATGCGTCATCATCAACACTATTTAGGTCATTTTGGAGGCTTAATTCCATTTTTATGGGACTTATATCGACATGGGACGAAATGGCTCAAGCCCTGCCGGTTAAACAAACCAAAAGGATTTATTTAATGTGCGGTTTGACTCGCATCCTGTTGCCTAGACAGTCTAGCTCAGATCCTCTACGCGATTTACCAGTACCCAGCAGTTTGTTATGTTGGTGATTCTGATTCTTTTCCCCATTATGTATACTGCTCCTTTTTAGTTGGGTTTGGGTATTCTGAGTCACCACCTGTTTGGGAAGGAGTTGCTGACTCGGTTTACCTGTTGTTCTTTTTGTTTACTGTCGTCACTCCAAGTGGTTACGCTACTCGCCTTGTAAACCAGGGATCGCAGGATCGATCCCGGGCTTCTCCAGACTTTAGGATGAGTCGTTAAACCGAGGTCCCGTCTCCGTATGACCTTATCTGTTGGTGGGACGTAAAAACTTAAACACTCACTCACTCACTCGTCACTCCATGTTTCGACTTCTTTCCCTAGTGATATTGTGGAAAGAATTTGGGATCTGATTGTATCAGCTCCTGATCTTTTCTTTTTAATTTTCACATTTTTATACGGTAGCTTCTTTATTGCTGAAGAACATACATTTTGGTTACTCCTTATAACCAACAATCAATGTTTGAACTTATAAAAGATCACTGATTATCATCTGAAAAATGCATTGTCATGATTGAGCCAATGCACAAGAACTCCTACAAGTAGATTTGTGCGACCAGCGAAACGTCATGAGTCTGTACATTCGTATCAGAGTCTTCGCTGGTGGCATGAGTCTATTGCAGCCTCCGAGCCTTCTAGGGCCGGGTAAACGAGAACCTTTGCTAAATCGGGAGGTTTTGTCGTGAGTGGCCCATTTAGATTAAGAAAGGCAAGACTTGGAAGAGACTGATATTGTACTCCACCAATATCAAGGGACATGTTCAAAGGAGGAAGTCGTTTCTGTGAAATTCATTTTGGTTCGAGAGTATCGTTGCATAAGTGTCGGCGCTGCGTAGAATCGTGACGTTGACGTATCCTGGATGTTGCTTCGTCTAAAATGTTTAAAATGAGTAATTTCTGTAAAATTCATTTTGATCTGAGAGCAGCGTGACATTGTCGTCGGCGCTGTATAGAGACGTAGCTTCGACGTAGATGTATCTTGGATGCTACTGTTTCTAAAATGTTTAAAAGAAGGAAGTCATTTCTGTAAAATTCATAGAGCAGCGTGACATCGTTGTCGGCGCTGCGTGGAGACGTTTGTTTGTTTGATTTGAGGTTTAACGTCCCCGTCAGCACTGTAAAGGTAATTTTGGAGACGTTGCTTCAAATTTTGTGGGACTTTTACCCGACATTGAGATGAAATGACATCTCAAGTCCTATCGCCCAATGAAACCAATAGGGTTTATTAGCATGGACGGTCCGCCTCGCACCGCGCTTCCTGGACAGGCTTAGATCCTCTAAGCGGTTCACCAGAACTAGTGTGCGGGCCGGATTCAGCTCTGCGTGGAAGCATCATGCAGCCCATATATTTCTTCAAGCCCCTATGGGCGGGGGCCGTGCGTGAAGACGTAGCGCCGACATCGATGGGTGCTGCTGTGGCTAAAAGGGAGAAGTCATTTCCGTGAATTACATTTGGGAGCAACGCGCAAGTGTCTAAAATGGTTAAAGGATAATTGTTCGGAACATTTAATAAGATTACATACTCTACCTTATCCAACGGCTTTATGTAAATATAAAGAGTAGATCATGATTTTTATCAAAAAAAAAAAATTCAATTCTGATCATCGAATCTGTCATTTCAGTGCTTTTGGCGCTTTGATTACATTCGCTTCGTTAGTTGCTTTGCATTTTTGGTGAAGTATACATTACGCGGAGAACCAGCCAATGATAAGAGGAACCAGTTTATTTAGTGACCAAAGAGTGGACTGCGCGATGTAAAAGTTGGAATATTTTTCAATTATTTTCAGCTTTTCTTTTTTCTCATCGGGTTTAGTTTGGCGCCTTTAACTGTCTCATTAGGTCGGCCGTAAAATGTGAGCCGGCCGATATGAGCCCAGGAACAGAATGGCTTGGACTTTGGCTGCAACTTTTCTACATTGTTTACTAATTTCGTCATGGTTGATTGAGTTCGCGGAACTATCAGCTGATCCTCAGCTGTCAACAGACTGTGCAGTGAAAGTGAAAAGTGGAGTTATAAATTTGAAGCCACTTGCCGCTTCTAAAAATTCCAGGTGAGGCACTTTTAAAAAATCGGTTACTTTTGTGTCTTAACAAAGTGCATTACCCTATTTGTCCTGATAAGGACACTGGTCCTGTCAAAAGCGCTCTTCCCTGCAGGCACACGTCGCTACGGCAACATCAAATCAACGTTGGTGGAACGTCCTGATGTTGCATAAACGTCATGACATTGTACTGACGTTGATGTCACATCACAATTACGTCATGTGCCTGCTGGTTTGCCCTAGTTCTCTTGTTTGGGATTTTATGTCCCCGTCAGCAATATTTAGGTCATGTAACCCTTATCCACTCAGATACGTGTATTTACGTGCCTTAACCCCCCCCCCCCCCATTTTAAGCCCCAGAAGCACCTAAAATCTGCATTTCTACCCCTAAATATTTATGTGTGCTTAAGGATTTGTTGGGCAAAAAAGTGACCTGTTTTATCGCGCGTCTCCCCACTAAAAATATTCTGAGGGGGGGGGGGGGGGGGGGGGCAATGCCCCCCCACATCCCAAAACATTTTGGGTGTATGGCCCAACCGACCGCTAAACTTTATAGCTGAGGGTGTCTGGGGTCAAAAATGCCTGAAAATTGATGCTGATAAAACATGCTGCAAACAGTGAAAATGGCCAGTGCCAAAACCTTAATTGTTGCCTTGACAGCTGTGCAAAGATTAAAATTGGGTCAAAAATCGGTAGGTGTAATATGCGAAATCAAGTTGATTTCGCGAAATCAGCCCGATTTAGTGAAATCAACTCATAAAATCAATGTTTTTATAAACAGGCAAAAAATTGTTATTGCATATTATCAAGAATGTTATTATACATTTATGAGCCAAGTTTCATGAGAAAATTTGAATATTCAGTACGTGTTTGATCGGAAATTCTATTCTGCCACTTGATTTCGCTGGTAATCACATGTGCAAAATCAACTCATTTTAGCGAAATCAATGATTAAAATAAATATTTCCCAAAACTGAATAAAACATATTGGTAAATATTATTAAGAATGTTGTTAATCATTTATGAGCCAAGTTTCATGGTGAAATTTGAATATTTAGCATGTTTTTGAGAGGAAAATCTTTTCTGCCACTTGATTTCGCTGGCAATCACATTTGCGAAATCAACTCATTTTAGCAAAATTTCCCCAAAAACTGATTAAAACATATGTGTGCATATTATTAAAAAGGCTGCGTCTCCTGACAACCGGTTGTCAGGAGCATTTTTGCTATGTAAAATGCTCCTGACAACTGGTTGTCAGGAGCATTTTTGGTGTCAAAAATGCTCCTGACAACCAACAATATTTTTTCAATAAAAGCCTGCTATACATGTATTAGCATTATTTTGGTTACTTAACACAGTATATTAAGTTTCTAGATACATGTTTAATATTTTTGTCTTCTTTGGTATTTTAACATAACTACTGGATTGAAAATAAAAGAGAAAAAAACATGGTATTTGTAGAATTTAATGTTTCATTTATTACTGAAAATAAATACCAAATAAATATAGCAGCAATTTCACTGGAGTGCTATGGAAAAAAACATGTCATAAATTCCCTTTTAGAGAATATATATGGTTAAGGGGTGGGGATCTGAACGGTTTCTGAGATATATTGCTTTTAATGAAGCAAAGGGGTGGGGCATGGCCAGTGGCACCCCGGGGGGGCCCCATGCTGATGCACTGATTGTGTTTTATCATTAGAAACAAGAATATATATGGTTTAGGGGTGGGGTTTAAACAGTTTCTCAAGGATATGGTCTTTTGTGAAGTCAAAGGTGGAGCATGGCCTGGGTGCGCCATGGGTGACCCCTAGGTTGGTGTCACTGAATGTGTCTTATCATAAGGAACAAGAATATATATGGTTTAGGGGTGGGGATCTGTAAGATTTCTGGAATATTGGGCCTTTTATGAAGTGGAGGGGGTTGGGCATAATCCCGGCACATCCCGGGGGACCCTCAGGTTGGTGTCACTGAATGCGACTTATCATAAGGAACGAGAATATATATGGTTTAGGGGTGGGAATCTGTAAGGTTTCTGGGATATTTGGTCTTTTATGAAGTGGAAGGGGTGTGGCATGGCCCTGACACATCCTGTGGGGTGGGGTGGACCCCAGGGGTGGTGTCACTGAGTGTGTCTTATCATAAGGCACAAGAATATATATGGTTAAGGGGGGGATCTGAATGGTTTCTAGGACAAATGGCATTTTATGAAGTGGAGGGGGTGGGGCATGGCCCGGCACAACCTAGGGGGCCCCCAGGTTAACATAAAAGCATTATGGCTGAGAAAAGTTCACAAGGAACATTTCTATATGAAAGTTTGGCAAAATATTTGCAAAGGTTTGGCAGTTAATGCCATTTTTCAATTTTCCCCATAATAAGTCTATGAAAAGTCTAAGTTGCCACAGCAAACCATCTAAATGGCTGAATTTCATAAAAAAACACACAAAACCTGTAAAGGCAAATATGGTGATTGGTGAATATTTTCATTAAGTCTCTGCCGCCTAGAGCATGTGGTTTCTGAGGAGTTGATTTTTTAAGTATTTTTTTTCTATTTTTTTTCATCTTGGTTTCCATGGCAACCAACAAAAATGAGCAGTAAGCCTAAAATCATATGACAGGTAGTAGATTGCCTAAGGAACATTTCCATGAAAGTTTTGTCAAAATATCTGCAGAGGCTTGGCAGTAAATGCCATTTTTCAATTATCCCCATTATAAGTCTATGGAAACTATATGTTGCCATAGCAACCAAACTAATGAGCCGATTTTCATTAACAAGAGGCCCATGGGCCAATATGCTCACCAGAGCTCAGGTGCGCACTGCCCAATGGCAGCCATGTAGTTTAACATAGGCGAGGTCTGCTGACAGCCGGCTGGCACCAGACTTTTAGGTCTAGTGACAGCCGGCTGTCACCAGACCTAAAAGTCTGCTGACAGCCAGCAATAATATTTGTTCAATAGTAAGTACATTTATGTATCTTTTCACTTTTAATATTGAATATTCTTTTTATATGATATTAGACTACTTCTGTTGGTGAAAATGGAAGTTGAAAAGTAATTATTAGATATAAATAATTTAGTTAATATTTCATGGTGGAGGCCTGAGTGGGTGGGGTTTCCATATCAGTCTACACCTGAAGAAATTAACTGGCTATATCTCTCCATATCTAAGCCAGTGAAAGAAATGTTACGGACCCTGGCAGGTATCAAACCTGCATCCTAATCACCAGTCAGATGCGCATACTTGTATAGTGTAAGAGCCAATAGGCGTTATCCGCTTCTTTGTTCATATATTCTTCATTCTTCTTTCTCTCCATATCTAAGCCAGTGTCAAAGATTTCTCAGGAACTGTAAAAGCTAGAAGACTTAAATGCAATGATAATGACTTGTATTGTGTAACTTTAAAAGACAATGAGCTTTCTGGGCTTGTTTGTTCATCTTTTCTTTTATTCTTCTTTCTCTCCATATAGGCCCATGTTAAATTTTTCACCAAAGACTTCTTAGGGACTATGGAAGCCAGACACCTCAAACTTTGTATGCAGTGTAGTAATGGTGACTTATACCATGTTAGAGACAATTGGCTTCCTTGGCTCATTTGTTCTTGTTTTCTTCTTTCTCTCCCTATAGGCCAGTTTGAAATTTTATGTCAAAGATTTCTCAAGAACCAAAGAATCTAGAACCCTCAAACCTGATACACTATGCAATCATGTATAAGAGACAGTGGGCAATATAGGCTTATTTGTTCATCTTTTCTTTCATTCTTCTTTTTCTCCTGTTAGAATTTATCAGAAACTATAAACGCTAGGTATACTCTGCAATGATTTTGAATTGTGTCATGTGAGATACAATGGTCTTACTAGATGCTTATTTCTTCATCTGTTCTTTCATTCTTCTTTCTCTCAGTGTAGGCTAATGTTAAATTTATCATCAAAGATTTCTCAGGAACTGCTTCCTTGGCTTATTTGTTCATCTGATTAGATTGTGTACATGTATAGACATTTGGGCTTTCTCAGCTTATGTGTTCATTTGTTCTTTCATTATTCTTTCTCTCCATATACATGTCAGTCAATGTTGATTTTTTCTTCAAAGATTTCTAAAATTTGCTGCCTCAAACTTGGTTTGCAATGCGATAATGATTTATTGTTAACCCTTGTCCTGCTGAGCCCGGATATGCCTTATCTTTGAAACAATGTAGATCCAGATCAGATGGCTTCTGAAGAAGCCATCTGATCAGGATCTTCATTGTTTGCCATCCAGTTAATGAATTTATTGCAATAATTTGCATCAAGTAATCTGATTGGCTGATAATCAGTAGTGGGTGTGACATATTTAAATATTCAGCAGGACGAGGGTTAAAGAGTCAGTGGGCTTTCTTGGCTAATTTGTACAATTGTACTTCCTTGATCCGGCCAATGTTTAATATTTTATCAAAGATTTCTCAGGAAATACCAAAGCTGGAAGCCTCAAACTTGGTATACAATGCAATAATGATGACTTATATCATGGTAAAGGTGATGGGCTTTCTCTGTGTTTTTGTTTATATGTTCTAGACACCATCAACTTAGATGCCGTACAGTAATGATTACTGATATGATGCAGGAAACACTGGGCTTTCTGACTGGTGATCAAGAGACAAGAGATTGTGCTTTTTTGCAAAAATGCACTTAAGTAGGGGTTTGGTCAGAACTTCTGACAGTTCTTTTTGTTTTTTCATTTTTCAACCCTTTCAAGATTATTTCACTTATTTCAAACCTATTGTTATTCAGAAGTGGGCGAAATCGGATTACCCGGAGAAAACCCATATGACCTTCTCTTGCAGAGCATGGCCTCACACATGACTCGAGCAGTGCTTGAACCACTGCAGTGTGAGCCAGTGTTCTTACTTACCAAGTCTATTTTTCCTTTTCTTTGTGTGTGGGGGGGTTGGGAGGGGGGGTGCACAAGTCTGGTCAAACTTGGTTCCATTTTTTGTTTCCTTATTTTGAGCCGATCATTAATCAGAGGTGGGCAACCTGATGACAAACCATCTGATCTTCTTTTGCAGAAGTTGGTGTCTAACATTTGGTCCGAGCGAGGCACGAACCACAGCGGTGTGCGACCTAATGATTAAGAGTCAGTGCTCTTACTCACAATAAATAGGCCAGGGAGGCCCATCTTGGTACATCATGTTTATCATGGCAATTGATTCTGCCTTGATTACCCCGACCTCATTTTCAAACCAAACAGCTTTTGGGATCATGTTCATAGAGGGGGCATAGTTTTCATATGAAAACAATTATTCAAAGCTAGACTAATTTTCTTCTTCATTAGCTAAAAAAAAAACCTTCACCCTGTATTTATTCTTCAGCTAGGTGCTCTTTGGTAGCATGCACTTTTAACTTATTCTGGAAAACTTGCATTCAGTGAATCACAAGTTGAGGTCACAATATTACACTTGCAGCATCTGTCAAAAATCCATGTATAAAAGCATTTGCCGGCCCCCGCCTATCTGGTCTTGAAAAAATAAATGGGCTGCATGATGCTTCCACGCAGAGCTGAAATCGACCCACACATGAGTACTGGTAAACCGCTAAGCAAAGCGGTGCGAGTCAGACCGGCCATGCTTATAAACTCTATTGGTTTCATTGGGCAAAAGGGCTTGAGATGTCATTTCATCTCAATGTCGGGTAAAAGTCCCATAAAATTGGAAGCAACGTCTTCAAAATGACCTTTACAGAGTTGACGGGATGTTAAACCTCAAATCAAACAAACAAAAGCATTTGTGCCATATCTCAGATGTTCTAGTTCCATGTCAGTGTTGTTCAAACCCAGATAAAGTGTGTACCCAACACTCTTGCCCCTGCTTTGCATATACAATCATTGTTGGGATTTGCACCGAAGTTATGTCTTATCCATAGTTTGAACATATAAGTTCTGCTGGTGGTATGCCTTGCTCTTTAAACATGTACTCATTATGATTTATAAGTTGCAATAATACCACATAATGCACATAATTTTACCAAAAATACAAGTTCAACTAAGAAAATATTGCATCCTTCACTTCCAAAAAAGTTATGGAAGTAGTATAGTATCTGATGAAAAAGGGTATGTTTAACAAAGAATATTCTTTTACTGAATTATTGGACAAATATTATAGCCGGCTGTCAGCAGACTTTTAGGTCTGCTGACAGCCGGCTGTCACTAGACCTAAAAGTCTGGTGCCAGCCGGCTGTCAGCAGACACTTCCTTTAACATATCATTTTAATCTACCAATTATAAAGTCTCCCAAATGAACCCCATATCCAAATTAGCACCCATGTAGACTCAGTATCTGAAACATTAGGCCTTTTATGGAGTAGAGGGGTAGGGCATGAACCTGATGGAGCCCAGGTTAGTATCACTAAAAGCGTCTTATCACAAGGAACAAGAATATGGTCTAGCAGTGGGAATCTGTATGCCGAAGATATAAGCGGTGGCGGGGTTGGGGCATGCCCTGTTGATCCCAGGAAAACACCAGAGTGTTGTCCCTAAATGTGTCTTATCATAAGGACCAAGAATATATATGGTTTAAGGGTGGGAATCTGAACGACTTCTGGTATATGAGGTCCTTCTATGAAGTGGAGAGGAGAGGAATGGCCCCTGTGGACCCCCAAGTTGGTGTGCTATTGATAAGGAACAAGAACATATATGATTTTGGGGTGGAGATTTGAATGGTTTCTGAAATACATGTATCTGGCCTTTTCTTGTGGAGGGGTAGGGCATATTACCTCAGCACAAAGTGACTCCCAGGATGGTGTGATTGAACGAGCCTTATCATAAGGAACAAGAATACACAAACTTTCAATCCCCCAGCCCAAAGATGCTTCAGATGAAATTTGGGCTCAAATGGCCCAGTGGCTTCAGAGGAGATGTCATTTGAAGGTGTTGGCGCCAGATGACATACGACGACATGACAGACGACGGCCCCCACCAATCGAGGCTTGAAGAAATAGATGGGCTGCATGATGCTTCCATACAGAGCTGAAACCGACCCCCACATGTGTACTGGTAAACCACTTAGAGGATCTAAGTCTGCCCAGGCAAAGCAGTGTGAGTCGGTCTGTCCATGCTTATAAACTATATTGCTTCAATGGGCGACAGGGCTTGAGATGTCATTTCATCTCAATGTTGGGGAAAAGTCCCACAAAATTGGAAGCAGCATCTTCAAAATGACCTATACAGAGTTGATGGGGATGTTACACCCCAAATCAAACAAACAAACAGACGACAACGGACAACTGCCTATCCTATAAGCTCCCCCGGAGCCTTCAGCTCTGGTGAGCTCAAAAATCTGAAAAAAAAATTATATGAATTAAGTTCTTTTGAATAGTACTAAAAATTACAAAAAAGCATTAAACATGTATCAAGAACCATGAAATACTTAAAAGGTAACTAAAATAATATTAATATTATAGGTTTTTATTGGAAAAATATTGCTAGTTGTCAGGAGCATTTTTGATAGCAAAAATGCTCCTGACAACCGGTTGTCAGGAGCATTTTATACAGCAAAAATGCTCCTGACAACCGGTTGTCAGGAGACACTTCCTATTAAAAATATTGTTAATCATTTGTGAGCCAAGTTTCATGATGAAATTTGAACATTTAGTAGGTTTTTGATAGGAAAATGTATTCTGCCACATGATTTCTCTTGCAGTCTCATGTGCAAAATCTACTCATTTTAGCAAAATCATTGTTGGTTGGTTGGTTTATTTGAGGTTTAACGTCCCCGTCAACACTGTTAAGGTCATTTTGGAGACGTTGCTTCCAATTTTGTGGGACTTCTACCCGGCATTGAGATGAAATGACTTCTCAAGCCCTGTCGCCCAATGAAACCAATAGAGTTTATTAGCATGGACGGTCCGCCTCGCACCGCGGTTCCTGGACAGGCTTAGATCCTCTAAGCTGTTTACCAGTACTAGTGTGCGGGCCGGATTCAGCTCTGCGTGGAAGCATCATGCATCATTTCTTGTATAATAAAATAACCTTTTTCTCCAAAACCAACTAAAACGTTTTTATACATGTGTATTAACCCATTCAGTACCGGAAACCCCTAATGGGGGTAGTTGGCAAACAGTGCAGGTCCAGATCAGACGCCGCAGCAGAACGCGGCACCTAATCAGGGCCTACATTGTTTGCAAAAAAAATAGAAGAAAACACAGCCTGACACCCCCAAATTTTGAAATGGACTCCTGTTATATATAATGAGGAAGATTCCATTTGATACAAAAAAGGGTTAAGAATGTTGTTCTACATTTATGAGCCACTGTTTTATGAGAAAATATTGATGTTGAGTTCTAGCTTTTGTTTCGGGCGTTATATCACCAAAACAAACAAGAAGCAGAGATAAAGGAAAATATTATTAGAAAGACCGGGCGATACATCACCAAAAAACGCCTGTATAATTTCGATCCCCTCAAGCCCCATTTGTATACAGAAAAACCTTGGGCTTACAGGGCTTTAAATTATTTTTCTAGTTTTTGCTCAAAACATAGAATATGACTCGTTAAACGGCCTCACTGGTCCAGTCAGAAGGAGTACCCACAATCTATGTTTAGAGCACAAATATGGAGAATATCGCAATTTTTCGCCAGAAAATGTTCATTTGTAAGGTGGCAAAATGTTCAATATAATTGAATCTGCGTATTTCCGTGTTATTTATCACGGATGCGTTTTTATTAGAAGCCTCCGTGGTGCAGTGGTTACGCTACTCGCCTTGTAAACCAGGGATCGCAGGATCGATCCCGGGCTTCTCCAGACTTTAGGATGAGTCTTAAAAACCGAGGTCCCGTCTCCGTATGACCTTAGCTGTTGGTGGGACGTAAAACTCAAACACTCACTCACTCACGGATGCGAATTTTTTTTATTATTATTATCATCATCATTGTTTGCTACAACAATCGGGCAACAAATGTATTCTGCCGCATGATTTCTCTTGCAGTCTCATGTGCAAAATCTACTCATTTTAGCGAAATCATTGTTGGTTGGTTGGTTGATTTGAGGTTTAACATCCCCGTCAACACTGTAAAGGTCATTTTGGAGACGTTGCTTCCAATTTTGTGGGACTTTTACCCAACACTGGGATGAAATGACATCTTAAGCCCTGTCGCCCAATGAAACCAATAGGGTTTATAAGTCGGGCTGGCTAATTGGAGCTGAAAAGATAATCGATTATCAGTCCTGTCATTGCGATCGATAATCGATTAGTAATCGCTAAGGTTTTTGTCATAATTTTACCTGTCTGGCTTTCTGTCTGAGCATGACTCTTACCATATGTTGCAGTTTACCATATGTATATTTGAACAGACAGGCCTGAGCAAACAGTGTAGCCCCAGATGAGACGGTGCAGAATGTGGCATCTCATCAGGGTCTGCACTGTTTGCCACTCATCTTGCTAGTTTAGGCATAACTTTGGGTAGTAAATTGTACCTAACAAGTAATTGATTAATGATAATCATTTTTGTGAAATTTATCGATCTATTAATCAATTATACGATTAATCGTGTCAGCCTTATTTATAGACACATCCAAACACTACGTCATCACTCAATAATACAATTTGCCGGGACTTACCGGTGGTGGGCAAAAAACGTCTTTGGCCGTTTGTAGCCATTGTAAATGCGATGTTATTTTCTGTAAACTTGTCTTTTGTTTGGAGTCGAAACGACAAAATTGACCTTTAAACTTTTAAAATAGACACGTCTTAGCTAGTAATTATTGGTTTCTAGAATATTTGAGGATGTTTTGATGATAATTACCTGTTAAACTTAGGCAGGTAACGAGGCGGGATGGTCTTAATTATTTGCAATAAAAATGCGCAAAAGGAATGACTAAAAATGCGGAAGATGCAGGAATGAGGTCTAGAATATATTTATCTACTCATTTAAAGTGTAATTCGATCGATTTTCTGTAACAGTCAAATAAAATATGTCTGTAATATTTAACCTTTTTACAATGTGTTTATATGGAACCAGCGGCTTTTTGCCAACCACGAAAGATTGTTATCAAAGGGAAAAGTAGTTCTGCGCATGCGCATTGACAAGTAAACAAGGTCACATGTCAAAACATTGGATCCGTCTATAAGCATGGACGGGCCGACTCGCGCCGCTTTACCTGGGCAGGCTTAGATCCTCTAAGTGGTTTACCAGTAATCGTGTGCGGGTTGGTTTCAGCTCTGCATGGAAGCATCATGCAGCCCACCTATTTCTTCAAGCCCCGATGGGCGGGGGCCGAGACATTCACGGCAGAAGAGGGAAGAAGTGGGATAGTTCTAGGAAAAAAAGATATTGTGTGTTGTTTACTTTTGATGCCCTTTTTTTGGTTGAAGCTGTTGTAGGGGTCAACTACCAAGCTTTATTAACCCTTGTCCTGCTGAGCCCGGATATGCCTCATTTTCCAAACAATGAAGATCCAGATCAGACGAAGCCATCTGATCAGGATCTACATTGTTTGCCATTCAGATTGTGAATTTGTTGCAATAATTTGCATCAAGTAATCTGATTGGTTGATAATCGGTAGTGGGTGTGGCATATATGAATATTCAGCATGACAAGGGTTAACAGACACTATCACCACGAAAACACGCCTATATAATTTTGACCCCCTTGAACCTCACTTTTATATAGTAAAACTGGGGTTTGCAGGGGTATACACTATTTTTCTTATTTCTGCTCAAAAACATAGATTGTGGGTACTCGTAAGAACTGCCTTCTTATTCCTGCTCAAAAACTTAAGATTGTGGGTACTCCTAAGAACCGCCTCGTCAAGGTGACCTATATTTCATGGTTCAGTGATTTTGCCTATTATCTTGAATACTATTTGATGGAGAAATGTCTCATTTGGATTATTAGTTCCGTGTGACCCGATGATTTACCTCAAAGTATATCTAGGCCAGTGTGACCTATATTTCATGGTTTAGTGATTTTGCCTATTATCTAGAATACAATTTTGATGGAGAAATGTTATACCTAGGATATTTATGACTTCAATGCAACCAGATGATTGACCTCAAAATATATGTAGGTCAGTGTGACCTATATTTCTATCATTCATGGTTCAGTGACTTTGCCTTATATCTTTAATAATTACTATAGTATTTGATGGAGAAACTTCATATCTGAATAATCAATTCCATGTGACCGGATGAATGACATAAAAATATATCTAGGTCAGTGTGACCTATATTTCATAATTCAGAGATTCTGCCATATATTTTGAATACAATTTCTTGGAGAAACTTCAAACCTGAAGTATAAGTTCCATGTGAACAGATGATTGACATAGAAATATATGTAGGTCAGTGTGACCTGTTTTCATGGTTCAATGATTTTGCCTTATAATTCAGACACTGTTTGATTCTGAAATGTAATATCTGGAATATACATGTATGTTCCATGTGACCTGATGATTGACCTCAAAATATATCTAACACCTTTCGGACCACAAAAATCTGTTTGAGACAGGTAGTTTGAGCCAGCGAGGGCTACAGCGAGGACGTATAAAGGGGATAATTTTGGGACTTTTTTTTGGTGTTCTATGATATAAATGTATGTTGTATGTACTCATTTGAATTGCCTCATTGAGTTAAACCTGTTTTAGTGGCCACCTCTATTAACCGGTAAATGCCACTGGTAAATACCGGGGGTGGAATTTGCCACCCAACCTTGAAGCAACCTGTCTTAAGCAAGCAGGCATTTAGTTCCCCAAACAGGCAAATGCATTAAAATTCACCTGTATTAAGCAAGCACCTGTCTTAAGCAAGCACATTTTGATTATCCATGAGGTGCTTGTTTAACACAGGTTGGACTCTGCATACAACATACATTTGCAAAATAAAAGACGAAAATATCCTAAATTTTCCATCACTATTTCTTTAATATGAAGAGAAATTCTCAAGGGACTCAAGATTTGTTTGTTTGATTTGAGGTTTAACGTCCCCGTCAACACTGTAAAGGTCATTTTGGAGACGTTGCTTCCAATTTTGTGGGACTTTTACCCGACATTGAGATGAAATGATATCTCAAGCCCTGTCGCCCAATGAAACCAATAGGGTTTATTAGCAAGGACGGTCCGCCTCACACCTCGGTTCCTGGACAGGCTTAGATCCGCTAAGCGGTTTACCAGTACTAGTGTGCGGGCCGGATTCAGCTCTGCGTGGAAGTATCATGCAGCACATATATTTCCTATGGGTGGGGACATCCAAGGGACTCAAGAATGGATTCGACTCAGCCATGGTAAACAAGCCATCGGTGTTCGAGTCATCGGAGTTCTATTGTGTATGTCAGGTTCAGGACAAAACGGCCAGAGAACTACCAGTACAGCATGATGGTGGACTATTATACATGTATAGTCCAAGCTGTATAAACCCATCTAGTACCAGAAATCCCAAAACGGGTACCCTGGCAAAAGTGCAGGCCCAGATCAGACGCCGCAGAATGTGGCATCTGATCAGGGCCTCCACTGTTTGCTAAAAGTTCAGTCATTTTCCAAATCGATTTTGATGAAAACACAACCGGACACCCCTAAATTTTAAAATGGACTCCTGCTATATACATCATGTGAACAAGTCCTAAAATAAAAACCCCACCTAAACCCCACTTTATATAGAGAAAACTGGGGGTTTACAGGGGTAAACATCATTTTCCTTATTTCTACTCCAAGACATAGGTTTTGGGTACTCGTTAGAACCGCCTCAATGAGGCGGTTCTAACGAGCACCCAAAACCTATGTTTGGAGTATATATGAGAAAAATATCACAAATTTTCATCAGAAAAATTACCTGTATTTGAGGTTTGAAAAATGCTCTATATCACACGGATGTGATATCATAGTATAAGGAGGAACATTCCATTTTTGTCGCGCCTGCTATTAGCATGGCGCGATATAGGCGCCCGGTTTTCCGTCCGTTTGTCCGTTCGTTCGTCCGTCCGTCTGTTTGTCAAGGCGTCAACATTTGCGACCACCCTAGCGTTCACCCTGAGGTTCAAGTTTATTTCTCAAGAACTATAAGAGCTTCATTAATGATACTTGGTACAAACTTGTATCTGGGGATGAAAACTTACATGCAAGCATCCATATTTGACCTTGACCTACATTTCATGGTTCACTGACTTTGTAAAATATTGCGACCACCCTAGCGTTCACCCTGAGGTTCAAGTTTATTTCTCAAGAACTATAAGAGCTTCATTAATGATACTTGGTACAAACTTGTATCTGGGGATGACAACTTACATGCAAGCATCCATATTTGACCTTGACCTACATTTCATGGTTCACTGACTTTGTAAAATATTACGACCACCCTAGAGTTCACCCTGAGGTTCAAGTTTATTTCTCAAGAACTATAAGAGCTTCATTAATGATACTTGGTACAAACTTGTATCTGGGTATGGTTACTTAAATGCAAGCATCCATATTTGACCTTGACCTATATTTCATAGTTCACTGACTTTGTAAAATATTGCGACCACCCTAGCGTTCACCCTGAGGTTCAAGTTTATTTCTCAAGAACTATAAGAGCTACATTACTGATACTTGGTACAAGCTTGCATTTAAGAATGGAAACTTTTGTGCAAGCATCTATGTTTGACCTTGACCTACATATCATGGTTGGGTGACTTTGCGCCCCCCACAGGCGCGACATAGCCTTCGGCGGAATTCTTGTGTACAAAAGGGGTTAATTACCACAGGTGAATTTTAATGCATTTTCCTATTTCGGGAACTGTATGCCTGCTTGTTTAAGACAGGTTGCTTGTTTAATAGAGGTGGCCACTACTAAGACAAATTTTTCTGTATGTTTCAGACTAGCAGCATCCTATGGAAGGCCCGGGGCCATCTGGAACTACAGCTTTGACCCATGCTCACCTTTTTCAATGCCAGAGGACCCAAATGAGGGATTTGGGGACAAATGTTTGTCAGTTGCAGTAAGTATCCACTAGTATTCATGTTGAGCTTTAACATCCCTGACAACACTATTTGGGTCATTTTCTGCAATTAAGACCACCTATAATTAAGACAAATTCTCCTAGAAAGCATAATTATAAATTCCAGCCATTCTTTCTGTGTGTTTTCGGCATTGAGTGTCTTCAAGAAAAAGACCACCTTTGGGACTGTTCAAAAGTGGTCTTAAAGACCACTTTTGAACAGTCCCAAAGGTGGTCTTATTGCGAGGAATTTTACTGTACTGAAGACTGCGTGAGAATGCCTCCTTGTCATAAATGGAATGGATGCACCTTCAAAAGTGGCAGCTTCCATAAATATTTAACACGCACCCGCCCCGGGCCCATTTCAGTTGAGTAGAAATACAGTAGTTTTGCGGAGCAATATCTCTTCCTGTTTCTGGAGATCCAGTTAACATGAAGGTAAACATGAATTCCTGATCGGCCACTGTCCATCGTCGCTTGAAGAAATAGATGGGCTGCATGATGCTTCTACGCAGAGCTGAAACTAACCACACACCAGTACTGGTAAACCTTGTAGAGGATCTAAGCCTGCCTAGGCAAAGCGGTGAGAGTCTGCCCGTCCATGCTTATAAACCCTATTGGTTTCATTTGGCGGCAGGGCTTGAGATGTCATTTCATCTCAAGGTCGGATAAAAGTCCTACAAAATTGGAAGCAACGTCTCCAAAATGACCTTTACATTGTTGACGGGGATGTAAAACCTCAACACAAACACTAGTTTTGTTTGTTTGATTTGAGGTTTAACATCCCCGTCAACAATGTAAAGGTCATTTTGGAGACGTTGCTTCCAATTTTGTAGGACTTTGCCATATGTATTTGAACAGACAAGCCTGAGCAAACAGTGTAGACCCAGATGAGACGCCACATTCTCGTCTCATCTGGGTCTGCACTGTTTGCCACTCATAAAGCTATTTTAGGCACAACTTGGGGTAAGAAATTGTACTTATCAAATAATCGATTGCAAGCAAATCAGAAATGATAATCATTTTTATGGAATTTATCGATTAAATAATCAATTATCCGATTAATCATGCCAGACTTAGTACTCAAGTGGGTCAATTGTTTCAGGCACTGGGCTTGGACAATGCAATTGTAATTCTGGACGGAGACTTTGAATGTTAAAATATCCGTTAACCTTTTCTTTCTTGTAGTGTAAGCAAACAATGTAGACCCTGATCAGACTCTGCATACTGACACTTGAATTCCTGTAATGTAAACAAGCAGTGTACACCCTTATCAGACTGAGCCCCACCCATGAAACTAATCCACTTCAATAAATAAATTGAAAGTGAAGGCAATGATCTGGAATCAACACAATTACATGTACCTCACAACTCCCATCCAAGACCTCAAAATCACTATAATGAAGTCACAGGCAGAAAGCCAAAAGGAATGGCCAAATGGTTATTCAAAATAATAAGATAACAGCAACATAGGCAAGAAAAGATGAATTACATGTACATGTATATCAATAATAAATAGATAACGAGACTGACCTCCCGGTGACTATTCTCTATAAAAACCTGTAAGGTTACATGTACGTACAGATTTCCTTCCAACTATTCTCATTCTGCCAAACATGCTATATGTATTTATGTTTTCCCAATGGGGTTGGATGGTGTGGTTACCATTGGAGTTGAAAACAAGACATTTAATTTCCTATCCATGAGGCATGATTTCAGGTCTATTCACCGGGCACCAAATTTGCACAGATACCATATTCACCCTAATTACCGCACCGTGCGCTTAGTTTTTTCAAAATCTTGTCATAAAATCATGGTGAAAAATCTACCTAATTAGCGCACACTTGATACGAAAACAACAGCTTCTAAGATGATGCATACTGATATTTAATGGGACGGAAAAAGATACTTAAGCATGCAAATACGGTATGCACAATTTGGGTCATTTGTTTGTTAATTAGCACAAAGTTACTAAACACAGTAGCTTTACCTTGGGTATGTCCATGTGACTGATTATACCCCCGCTTTGAAAACCGGAGTGGGGGGTGGGGGATGGGATACTAGTTTTCATCTGTCATTCTGTACTTCCAAAGGGTCCATTGGTGATAAACCTGGTATATAGCATTGGGGACTTGGGGCTCATCATAGTTTGTTCAAATGATGACCCTAGGCTGCTTTGAACTATTTTACACCAAGGTCAAATTTGGTCAGATACCAATAGACTCTGTAATGGGAAAAAAGTCAAAACCACCTTGGCATATTTTACGCCAGGATCAAATTTGGTCACATTGACCAAAAGTGGAAAAGTCAAGAAACTATTGGTTTGATCTGGAAATTTTTAGATGCAAGTAGCTAAAGAAGTAGGTTAAACTACATGAGTATTCAAGGTCAAGGTCATTCTTTTACCTTGCCAAAGGTCATTGAGATGTGAAAAATAAAACTTATTTTCACCAGGAATAACTGGGCCATTTATAACCAAATTTCATATGGAAGCCTTTAGGAACAAGGAAATGAAAATTAATCAATGTGAGTTTGTTCAGTATGGCCACCATTCCCATATTCAGTTAACCCTTGTCCTGCTAATCCAGGATAGGCCTTATCTTTGAAACAATGTAGACGAAGCCATCTGATCAGGATCTACATTGTTTGCCATTCAGATTGTGAATTTGTTGCAATAATTTGCATCAAGTAATTTGATTGGTTGATAATCGGTAGTGGGTGTGGCATATATAAATATTCAGCAGGACAAGGGTTAAAAAAAACCTTCAGACATCTTTGTCTAATCATTTGGTTGATTTTCCTGAAACTTGGTATTTAGCATTTGGGACTCGAGCCAATCATAGTTTGTTCAAATGATGATCCCTGGGGATGACCTTGACCCAGGGTTCTCTAGTGGACTTTGAAAACTGGGGTAAAAATGCTGTCCTCCAGAAAAAGTTTTACGGGCCGGCCCGTTTCTTCCCCACCCCAGATTTTTCTGTTTACAAAAAATTCTTGTGATAAATTTTCTTTGCTTTTTAAGACAAATCGGTATAAACTAAAAAAGATATAATAAGCAACAAATGTTTGGAGCTCAAATTTAAATATAATTTGGAGGCTGGGGGTGGGGAAGAACTGGGCTGGCCTGTTTCTTCACAACCCCAGATTTTTCTGTTCACTCTTACAAAATACAGACTTTTTGTGAATTTTCTCTATTTTGTTATCTGACTTTAATCTCTAAACTAAACCATCTTTCTCCTTTTGACTGTCAGAATGGGTATTTTATTACCAGAGCTGGCAAAAATCTGGAAACACTCAAAAGAAGTTGCTAAAGCTAAGGACAATATAGATGGCTTTTACCTATACAGAGGAAAATAAAAGAAACAGTTTTCAGTGGGTGAGTGAGTGAATGGCTCAACTGAATAAGTGAAATAATCTTGGAAGGGCCGTAAAACCACAACCATTACGATTACACAGCCGTGACATATAGTGCTTTTTTTCACATCACCAAAATGGCTACTTTTCTGATGAAAATCCATGATATTTTTCTTATTTATACTCCAAGCTTAGGTTGCGGTGCTCGTTAGAACCGCCTCATTGAGGCGGTTCTAACGAGTACTCACAAACTATGTCTTGGGGCAGAAATAAGGAAAATCATGTATACACCCGTAAACCCCAGTTTTCTCTATATAAAGTGGGGTTTAGGGGGGCATTCATTTCACAGACTTGTTCTACTGATGAAAACAAAAAATTTTGAGCAGGCTGGTCAATGGAAACTAAATAATGTTCAACTCTGCTACAATCTGGAAAACTAATTATACTCTGCTTTTTCTAGAATTTTATCTCCTTCCTACAACCAGTGTACCTTTTTCTAGAATTTAATCAGACAGTCTGACATATTATCTGATTTATAGTCTTTTGCTAGGATCTGTTTGTTTTAATTGTTGGAGCTAGAAAGATCAAAGCCACTCAAATTGAGGAAACTTTGGTCACATTTTTGCTGGAGTGTGTTTACAAAAAATTCTTGTGATAAATTTTCTTCTCTTTTTAAGACATAAATTGGTATGAACTCAAAAGACATAATCAGCAACAAATGTTTGGAGCTCAAATCTAAATAGAATTTGGAGACTGGAAGAACTCGCCCAGCCCGTTTCTTCCCCACCCCAGATTTTTCTGTTTACAAAAAATTCTTGTGATAAGTTTTCTTCGCTTTTTAAGACATAAATTGGTATAAACTAAAAAGATATAATAAGCAACAAATGTTTGGAGCTCAAATCTAAATAGAATTTGGAGACTGGAAGAACTCGCCCAGCCCGTTTCTTCCCCACCCCAGATTTTTCTGTTTACAAAAAATTCTTGTGATAAGTTTTCTTCGCTTTTTAAGACATAAATTGGTATAAACTAAAAAGATATAATAAGCAACAAATGTTTGGAGCTCAAATCTAAATAGAATTTGGAGACTGGAAGAACTCGCCCAGCCCGTTTCTTCCCCACCCCAGATTTTTCTGTTTACAAAAAATTCTTGTGATAAGTTTTCTTCGCTTTTTAAGACATAAATTGGTATAAACTAAAAAGATATAATAAGCAACAAATGTTTGGAGCTCAAATCTAAATAGAATTTGGAGACTGGAAGAACTCGCCCATCCCGTTTCTTCCCCACCCCAGATTTTTCTGTTTACAAAAAATTCTTGTGATAAGTTTTCTTCACTTTTTAAGACATAAATTGGTATAAACTAAAAAGATATAATAAGCAACAAATGTTTGGAGCTCAAATCCGGGTTCTTCCCCACCCACCAGTCTCCGAATTCTATTGAAATTTAAGGGCCAAACATTTTTGTCTACTGCATGCATATCTCTGTAGTTAATACCAATTTATGTCTTTAAAAGTGAAGAAAATTTATCACACAAATTTTTAATAAACAGAAAAGTCTGGGGTGGGGAAGAACCCCCACTTTCCAAAGTATATCTAGATTGGAGCACTAAAGAGTTGTTGCTTATTATATCTGTTTAGTTAATGCCAATTAATGTCATAAAAAGCTAAGAAAATGAATCATAGATTCTGGATTGCCTTGGATCTCCATATATTGTTGGCATAGAGGAAATTTTGCCATTCAAGCTGTAAAGACTCAAAACTAATTCAGAATGGTTTCTTTTCGAATTTTTAACAATTTGTGAGTCAGAATTTACTCGTTCTCTATTGTTCTAAAAAATTTCAGGTGGGGAAGAAACTGACTGATTGGGGAAGAAACTGACTAGTCAGTTTCTTCCCCGGGGAAGAAACTGACTAGTCAGTTTCTTCCCCGGGGAAGAACTGGGCTGGCCCCGGGGAAGAATCGGCCCAGTTTACACCATGTTACACCGGGCTCAGCAGGACAAGGGTTTTAAGATTTTCTATTATATGGCCTCTTTCTTTCAGATCTGCAAGTATGCTGAACAGAACAAACGGATGTATTACTACACGCTGGGTTTCCATGCTCAAGTCGATGTTGAGATTCAGACTGACAAGAACAATCAGATGGAAGTTGTTCTGGAATATGAAGCCTACTTGTAAGTTCAGCTTGAGCATCTTTGCATTACAAAAACATGTCTATACAAATACATTGTAACCTGCCGGCCTCAGTGGCTCAGTCGGATGCGCGTCTGACTGGTTACTGGTTCGACTCCCGCCGGGGTCGGCAGCATTCTTTCGTGGGGATTGATCATGAAATCTTTTCTATGGTCATTCTCTCCCTTCCGCTGATTCAAGAAGGGCAGTTGTCAGTTTCTGGCGAAAGAATGTGCACTGTACTGGTTAACCGCTTACGTATAAGCCGGCCCAGGAAAGTGTTGATAGGTAAACTGACCGGCTCAAAAATGACCTGAATAGTGTTGACTGGGCTGTAAAACTCCAAAACAAACAAACAAACAAAAACATGGTAACCTTGTTTACCCAAATAAGCCAGTGGTACTTTAAATGGAGGATCTTGCATGGATGTCTGTGTATTATATTAATGTCATTGTTTAAAAGTTTGTTGCGAGTGTTGGTTTGTTTGTTTTGATTTGATTTGAGCTTTAACATCCCCATCAACACTGTAAAGGTCATTTTGGAGATGTTGCTTCCAATTTTTGGGACTTTTACCCGACGTTGAGATGAAATGACATCTTGAGCCCTGTTGCCCAATGAAACCAATATGGTTTATAAGCATGGATGGTCCGACTTGCACCGCTTTGTCTGGGCAGGCTTAGATCCTCTAAACGGTTTACCAGTACTCGTGTGCGGGTCCGATTTAGCTCTGCGTGGAAGCATCGTGCAGCCCATATATTTCTTCAAGCCCTGATGGGTGGGGGGCATGAGAGTGTTGGGGGAAAAGGGTTTAAATTTGAGGCTTTGTCGGATATTTGATACCTTTTCCTCAATACAGGTAATACATGGTATAATGCATGGGCAAAAATGCAGGATTCTATTTATCATCTGATTTTTGGAAAGCATAATATTCAATTTTTATACAAAACTGTCAATATCCCACTATAGACATAATGAGAAGTCATGAGGGCTTATTGTGTGTAAGGTTATGGTTGTATATGACTTGTTTGTATACTTGCCCCAAAGTAGAATACTGAGTTTAAAAATGACGTTACTATATTCTCAGGCTCGACGTCATATGACAAAAGGTTACATTCTTGATGTTACTTTGCACTCTATTGTTTGTATGCATATGTTATTAAAATAAATTATATAAACAAAAATACATTGTAACCTTTATCACCAAAGAAATGAAAATTTTAAGATGAAAAAATGTGATATTTTTAGCTCACCTGAGCACGAAGTGCTCAAGGTGAGCTATTGTGATTGGTCTTTGTCAGACGTCGTCTGTGCGTGCATCCGACCGTCCATCATCAACTTTTGCTTTAAATGACTTCTTCTCCAAAACTGCTGGACAGATTTTGGAATGTTCCTTGGGTGACTCTCTACCAAAATTGGTCAAACCGTTCCGCTCGGATGAACAAGATGGCCACCAGAGCTAAAAATAGAAAAACTTTTAAACGACTTCTTCTTAACCAGTGAATGGATTTCAAAATAATTTCACAGGAATGTTCCTTGGTTGACCCTCTACCTAAATTGCTCAAATTTTTCAGCTTGGGTGAACAAGATGGCCACCAGAGCTAAAAAAAGAAAAACCTTTAAACGAGTTCTCCTCCTTAACCAGTGCATGGATTTTTAAATAATTTCACAGGAAGGTTCCTTTGGTGACTCTCTAACAAAATTGCTCAAACCATTCCGCTTGTTTGAACAAGCTGGCCGCCAGAGCTAAAAATACAAAAACCTTTAAACGACTTCTTCTCCTTAACCAGTGAATGGATTTCAAAAAAAATTCACAGGACTGTTCCTTGGTTGACCGGCTGTACCAAAATTGCTCAAATTGTTCCGCTCGGGTGAACAAGATGGCCACCAGAGCTAAAAATAAAAAAACCTGTGAATGACTTCTCCTTCATGGATTATGAAATAATTTCACAGCAAGGTTCGTTTGGTGACTCCCTATCAAAATTGCTCAAACCAGTCCGCTCTGATTAACAAGATGGCCACCAGAGCTAAAAAATAGTAAAACCTTTAAACAACTTCTTCTCCTTAACCAACAAATGGATTTCAAAATAAATTCACAGGAGTGTTCGTTGGTTGACCCTCTACCAAAATTGCTCAAATTGTTCCTCTCCGGTTAACAAGATGGCCGCCAGAGCTAAAAATAGAAAAACCTTTAAACAACTTCTTCTCCTTAACCAGTGCATGGATTTTGAAATAATTTCACAGGAAGGTTCCTTGGGTTATATACTCTCTGCCAAAAATGCTCAAACCGTTCCACTCAGAATGAGATGAACGAAATGGCCGCCAGAGCTAAAAATAGAAAAACCTTTATAAATGATTTCTTCTCCTTAACCAGTGGATGGATTTCAAAATAATTTCACAGGAATGTTCCTTGGGTGACCCTCTACCAAAATAGCTCAAATCATTCTGTTCGGGTGAACAAGGTGGCCGCCAGAGCTAAAAAATAGAAAAACCTTTAAACAACTTCTTAACCAGTGGATGGATTTCAAAATAATTTCACAGGAATGTTCCTTTGGTGACCCTCTACCAAAATTGCTCAAATCGTACCCCTCGGGTGAACAAGATGGCCACCAGAGCTAAAAATAAAAAAAAACCTTTAAACGAATTCTCCTCCTTAACCAGTGCATGGAGTTTGAAATAATTTCACAGGAAGGTTCCTAGAGTGACCCTCTACCAAAATTGCTCAAAATGTCCCGCTGGGATGAACAAGATGGCCATCAGAGCTAAAAATAGAAAAATCTTTAAAAGCCTTGTCTTCCTTAACTATTGGATGCATTTTGAAAAAAAAATGCACAAGAATGACCCTTGATGAACCCTCTACCAAAATTGCTTAAACTGCTCTGCTCGGATGAACAAGATGGCCACCAGGGCTAAAAATAGAAAGAAAAACTTTAAATGACTTCTGGTCCTTAACTAGTGGATGGATTTCGATATAATTTCACAGGAATGTTTCATGGGTGACCCTCTATTAAAATTGTTCAAACAATTCTGCTGGGATGAAAAAGGTGGCCGCTAGAGCTCATAATAGAAAAACTTTGAAATTACTTCTCCTGTTTAACCATTGGATAGATTTTGAATTACGGTAGGTGACCAATAAGTTTGAACACCCTAGCAGTTCGAACACCCAAAATTATTTCGAATTTGTGGCTGAAAACTTTCTCATTTAATTCGAACTCCCAAATTTTTCAGAAATCAGAATTTTTAATACTTCGAACACACAAAAAAAAAATGCTGAAAAATGCATCCAGAACAAGCATTTCGGACCGTTCCCGGGTTTATCATTACAACATCGTACTGGTCGTATATGAGCTAGCGCATGAAAAAAAGAAAACTTAGCATATGTGCGACTTACAAAGACTCGGATTAACATGCACTTTGGATAGCCCCTGTGGTAATGGAAAGTTCATACCCTCACCGAATACTGATCAGACTGTGAGAAACGCAGGCTGCAAGTGCTTAGATCAACCTTGATGAGCCACATGAGTTTTGCTTATTTATGTTGTGAAAATCCCATCGTCTGCATCAGGCTCATGCGATCAGCGAAGACTCTAATCAGATTGCATGAATGAGTACGCTAAGATGCGTCTTCGCTGGTTTCTCAA
This sequence comes from Lucinisca nassula, assembly GCA_963580285.1. Classification (NCBI taxonomy): domain Eukaryota; kingdom Metazoa; phylum Mollusca; class Bivalvia; order Lucinida; family Lucinidae; genus Lucinisca; species Lucinisca nassula. The sequence goes on from OY757023.1 coordinate 25,720,206, forward strand.
AGACCTGCAAACACTGACTACCGGTATGTCAGGCAAAGGGGTTCCCCTTAGCCTTGTGTGTTCTCTGTTTACTCATAAGCTGTCTCAAATCAGCGTAAGCCGGGGGCATGTAGCAATTCAATGCCCATCGAAGTAGTCCAGTGAAGACTGATAAGACTGTACGGATGCAAAACCATCATGTTATTTAGATAGGCAAGTAACAAGAAAAAGAAAATGCGGACATCATACACAAATTTAACATGTGCATGTGTGGTCTTTACTTTGTGCGCGATGAAAAGTTTCAAACCTCTTGAACATTGAAGACACAATCCCGATTGCACAACTGCGCAGACTTATCAGTCTTTTCTGTACGCACATACACAATAAGTATTTTACTCGAGATAGAAGATCTGAACAGACTGATCCTTGCACTTGGTAGCTTAGAATGTGTTTGTAATGTCGCAAGCAGATTTGGCCGGTTAAATGTACACACCATCGCTTTAAGCCGGCGCACTGCGAAAAAAAAAATGTTTCTAAGGAAGGACCAGATCAGCCTGTGCTTCTAGCCAATGTGGCCATAGTTTTCACCTGTTGTTCTTTGATTAGCACAGAGGCCATGGTAGGCACATACGAACAACAAAGACTGTTCAGACTGCATGCATGTGCAGGCTGACCTGAGTCTTCGCCCATCGCATAAGACTTATTTTCTTAACATCACGTGAACGAGTCCGTGAAATGAAGACCCCCCTATACCCCACTTTATATAGAGAAAACTGGGGTTTACGGGGGTATACATTATTTTTCTTATTTTTGCTCCAAGACATAGGTTGTGGGTACTCGTTAGAACCGCCTCAATGAGGCGGTTCTAACGAGCACCCACAACCTATGTTTGCAGTAATTGTAAGAAAAATATCACGGATTTTCATCAGAAAAGTACCCATTTTGTAGATATGAAAAAAATACATTATGTCACACGGGTGTGTTATACTAATGAAGTGAATGACCACCATTTTTTTCTGAGATCCATTTTACAATATAAACCATTGAGGAATGATAAAATCATATTCTCCTCCTAAGTTGTTGCTCTAATTAACTGTAATGGCTCATTAAAGTTGTTTATAGGGTGTCAGACATTTTAAAAGATTACATCTCCTGCAGTGATCTCAAGGAAACTGTTCAGTCCATGTTCCGACAGCTAACTTTAGCAGCTGAGGATTATAGAGGAGAAAGTGATCTTTAAAATAATAAAAATGCCTTCTTGTAAGGGCAAATACTGGACAAGGAATTAGCTGTTTTTCTATCCCTGACCCTTAGAAAAATAGAGAGTTATGTAAAAAAAATGGATTCATAATCTTGGAACAGAGAATCTTAACATCAAGGCATTTGTTTATGCAAAGCATAACATTTGTGCTAAACATTTTGAAGATAGCTGTTTTCAAGTGGACTTGAAAGCTTGTTGATTACTTGTTTCTCAAAATTCTTTTCTTCATTAATTAATGCCTATCAGTATCATTTAACCAATCATTTCCTTAGCATGCCTTGACAATTTTAGGTAATATTTCATGGCACTTTTTATGGTCTTTTGTGGTATTTTTCTTAACCTTTTTTTGTACAAAATGGAATCTTCCTCTTTATATATACCAGGAGTCGATTTCAAAATTAAGGGCTGTCAGGTTGCTTTCTTCAAAATTTATCAGGAAAATGGCTGAACATTTTGCAAACAGTGTAAGCCCTGATCAGAGGCTGTGTGCTGCGGCGTCTGATCTGGGCCTGCACTGTTTGCCAGAGTACCTCTTTTGGGGTTTCTGGTACTAAATGGGTTAATCCAGATTAAAGCATAGATTGTGGGTACTCAATGAGGTGATTCCTTTGAGTACCCATAATTTATGTTTTCATTTTTGGATAAAGTCCTGGATTTTATGCAAACAGTGTACAGGTGTACAACATGATTAACTGTAGATCAGACAAGGATTACAGAAAACAATTGTTTTGCAGGAAAGAAGAGATTTTGTTTGTTTGATGTCCGCATTTTCTTTATCTTGTTGCTTTCCTATCTAAATAACATGATGGTTTTGCATCCGCACAGTTTAATCAGTCTTCACCGGACTACTTTGATGGGCATTGAATTGCTACATGCCCCCGGCTTACGCTGATTCGAGACAGCTTATGAGTAAACAGAGAACACACAAACAAGGCTGCGCAGTCTCGCCGGAGGCTTCACTATGCGTTTAAACAATATAATTTTTTTGGTGGGGAAGGGTTATGTATCTATGCACCTAGCTCCACTGGGTAGCTGCACGTGTGGGTTTCAACATCACATCCCATATATACATGTAGCTGACTTTGTCTGCTGCGGTGTAGCCAGAACAACAAAAAATATTATAGACTCATGATAAGGAAATTCTTTGAAAAATCATTTTTGTCCTAGATATAGGCTACTCTTAAGAAAAGAATTTGCTCCAAACAAATCAATTTCTGTTATTCCTGAGATCACAAATTGACTCGCCCATTTTAAAGGCAATAGTGATAGTTCAATATGTGTATATGTCATTAATGACAATGTGTAACCTTATACTTGTAACTAATGATAAACCTGCATTCAAAGACCCCCTGCACACACTGACAAAACGGTTCCGCACTGCATAAGTGATATTTATAACTTCTAATCACGTGCGGATTGACAGGGCCACTGGAAAAAAACGGCATGTTCTAATTTCTGGCCTAGCCTAGCCTGGCCTTGTCTGATCTCATCTGACCTAATTCATAACTATGACATAATAATTGGGACCAGCCCAGGCCAGGCCAATACATGTATTTCAAACTTTCATCAGGAGGGCTGTTCAGGTCATGAACCTTGACACTCCATCCCTTGAGACAAACTGCTGGAGGATGGCACTGATTTACTACTTTAATAAGAGATGTGTGCAGGGATACCATGTTAATGCCTAGCAGCCCATATATAGTACTTTGGCAAACAGTGTAGGTCCATACAGTTAAGCTGTCATGGAATAGGGCATGTGATCAGGTTCTACACTGTTTGCCAAAAAAAAAAAAAGACTTAGCAAACTAACTGATATCATGACGCATCTGATCTTTGAAAGGTATAAACATGCAAATGGGCGGCGGAAGAAAAGATATTTTAACAAACAAGCCTTCCAGGTAGGTAGTTGTATGTGCATACAAAAATTTGTAGGTAGTTATGAAGTAGTATGTAGGACAGGGTAGGGTAGTGTAGAGTAGGGTAGGGCAGGGGTCGGTCGGGTCGGGGCAGGTCGGGTCGGTCGGTACTCATAGCTGTGTATGTAGGTATGCAGGCAGACAAACAGATGGACAGACATGCTTTAGTAACGTAGTTTGGTAGGAAGTTATAGATATGAACCTAACTGCAGGTACGTTATTGATTGATTTATTATTTGATTGATTTATTATTTGATTGATTGCTTGATCGATTGGTTGATCGACTGGTTGATCGATTGATTTTTATTTATTTTTTTATTTGTTTGTTTATACAACAAACAAATTACTGAGAATTTTACACCTTGCTGATAAAAGATTTTTCTTACATGTATATATACATGTATAAAGCTTTTACAGTGAGTGGCTTTCAAGAATTACTCCCTTGAAACTGACCTGGTTCTGCAATTAGAGTTTGTTTTCCTGCTTGATTTGATTTGCAACAAGCAAACACACTGTCTTTGAGCATGCAGGTAACAACGAACAAACAGTGAAGACCCAGATTAGTGGCCACTTGCCTAAGTTCCAACATGGGACACTGACAAAAGTTGTAGATCCAGATCAGAGGCCACATGTCTCAGGTTCCAACACTGGACCCTGACAAATATTGAAGTCCCTGATTAGACGTCCCAGAATACAGGTTTGAACTTAATCTTCACTGTAATTTTTAGCTCACCTGGGCCGAAGGCTCCAGGGGAGCTTATAGTATAGTGGGTCCTCCGTCGTCCGTCGTCCGTCCGTCGTCCGTCCGTCCACACTTTTGAGCAGCTATATCTCTGTATCCTGCAGGCTGATCTCAATCATTTCTCACCTGTAGTATGCCTCTGGTGGGGCATTGATGACATAAACTTTTTTTTGAAATCGCTCTAAAACTTTGGTTCCTATGGCAACCACAAGGTCCCATAGACTTACTATGGGAAAATGCTTGTCATCACCATAGCGCCTTCAGTTTTAATCGGATCTTTCTGAAACTTATATGTAAGGTGACTGGGGATAAAAGCTCGGATGAGTTCGAAAACCGGCCAAGTCGGCCCATTTATAATAGAGTTACGTCCCTTTGATTGCTGAAAATGCCCATTTTCGACCTTGTCATCACCGTAGCCCCTTCAGTTTTGATCGGATCTTTCTGAAACTTATATGTAATGTGGCTGGGGATAAAACCTCGGATGAGTTCGATAACCGGCCAAGTCCGCGGGTTTATCATAGAGTTACGTCCCTTTGATTGCTGAAAATGCCGATTTTTGACCTTGTCATCACCGTAGCCCCTTCAGTTTTGATCGGATCTTTCTGAAACTTATATGTAAGGTGGCTGTGGATAAAATCTCGGATGAGTTCGAAAACCGACCAGGTCGACCCTTTTATCATAGAGAAACGTCCTTTTGATTGCTGAAAATGCTGATTTTTGACCTTGTCATCACTGTAGCCCTTTCAGTTTTGATCGAATCTTTCTGAAACTTATATGTAAAGTGGCTGGGGATAAAATCTCGGATGAGTTCGAAAACCAGACAAGTTGGTCCATTTATCACAGAGTAACGTCCCTTTGATTGCTGAAAATGCCGATTTTTGACCTTGTCATCACCGTAGCCCTTTGAGTTTTGATCCGATCTTTCTGAAACTTATATGCAAGGTGGCTGGGGATAAAGCCTCGGATGAGTTCGCATACCGGCAAAGGTGGCCTATTTATCATAGAGTTAGGTCCCTTTGATTGCTGAAAATGTTGATTTTTGACCTTGTCAACACTGTAGCCCCTTCAGTTTTGATCGGATCTTTCTGAAACTTATATGTAAGGTGGCTGGGGATAAAACCTCGGATGAGTTCGAAAACCGGCCAAGTTGCCCCATTAACTATATAGTTATGTCCCTTTGATGGCTGAAAATGTCGATTTTTTACCTTGTCATCACCGTAGCCCCTTCAGTTTTGATCGAATCTTTCTGAAACCTATATGTAAGGTGACTGGAGATAAAACCTAGAATGAGTTTGAATACCGGCCAAGTTGGCCCATTTATCATTGATTTACGTCCCTTTGATTGCTGAAAATGCCGATTTTTGACAGTGTCATCACCATAGCCCCTTCAGTTTTGATCGGATCTCTCTGAAACTTATATGTAAGGTGGCTGGGGATAAAATCTTGGATGAGTTTGAAAACAGGCCAAGTTAGCCCATTTATCGTAGAGTTCTGTCCCTTTGATGGCTGAAAATGTTGATTTTTGACCTTGTCATTACCGTAGCCCCTTCAGTTTTGATCGGATTTTTCTGAAACTTATTATGTAAGGTGGCTGGGGATGAAACCTCGGATGAGTTCGAAAACTGGCCAAAACGGCTCATTTATTTTAGAGTAACATCCCTTTGATTGCTAAAAATGCCAAATTTTGACCTTGTCATCACCGTAGCCCCTTCAGTTTTGATCGGATCTTTCTGAAACTTATACGTGAGGTGGCTGGGAATAAAATCTTGGATGAGTTTGAATACTGGCCAAGTCGGATCTGATCTTTCTGAAACTTACATATAAGGTGGCTGGGAATAAAACCTCAGGTGAGTTCGAATACCGGCCAAGTTGGCACATTTATCATAGAGTGACGTGCCTTTGATTGCTGAAAATGCCTATTTTCGACATTGTTATCACTGCTGCCCCTTTAGTTTTGAACGGATCTTCATGAAACTTACAAACAAGGAAGTCAGGCAGAAAGCTTGGAGGAGTTTGAAAACTCTTGTTTTTGAACTTGTCATCACCATAGCCACTTCAGTTTAGATCGGATCTTCTTAGCAAGTCAGGAATAAAAGCTTGAATGAGTTTGAAAACCGGTGAGGTCAGCCTGTTTATCATAGAGTTAAATTCTACTTGATTTTCAGAAAATGCTTACCCTGCCATCACCATGTCCTCCCATAAAGCCTTCAGTAAAGGTTGGCACTTCCTTAAACTTTGAATCTGTTAGCTCAGGTGAGCGATACAGGACCAAGCTAGCTTGGTCCTCTTGTTTAATCTACAGAAATACAGCCTAAGACCAGATCACGGGCGGGACAGTGTTGACCCCTATCAGACACCATGGAATGGAGCATGTGAGCAGGGTCTATACTGTTTGCTTAAGCTACAGAAATTTAACCCTTATCCTTGCTGAACACAACAACGCCTATCTCACCAGGCATCTCACCACTATGGTTCAAGCCTGGCTCGGCTCATATGAGAGAAGCCAAATTGTGCAACAGAACGTCAAGTGGTATTTCTCCGGTACTCCGATTTTCGCTCGCCTCTGATAAAGGATAGGCTCATTATAAGTGAAATAATCTTGAAAGTGTTGTAAAACCAAATCCATAACAAACGCCTATCTTTGCATTTGCAAACAGTGTATTTGTTTGTTTGTTTGATTTGAGGTTTAAAACGTCCCCGTCAACACTGTAAAGGTCATTTTGGAGATGTTGCTTCCAATTTTGTGGGACTTTTACGCGACATTGAGATGAAATGACATCTCAAGCCCTGTCACCCAATGAAACCAATTGGGTTTATTAGCATGAACGGTCCACCTCGCACGCGGTTCCTGGACAGGCTTAGATCCTCTAAGCTGTTTACCAGTACTAGTGTGCAGGCCGGATTCAGCTCTGCGTGGAAGCATCATGCAGCCCATATATTTCTTCAAGCCCCTATGGGTGGGGGCTGTGCAAACAGTGTAGATCCAGATCACAATCCATCTGATCAGGATCTTCAGTTTTTACATTAGTTTGAAAATTTGAAAGAATACATTATATCACATCATTTGAAAGTCTGAAAGTCAATAATGGCTGTGGGCATATATACTCGATTCAATGAAAACGCACCACTTTTAGACTTTTGATCTCTTTAGTTTAAGGTAAAAATGAGTGACTTTTACATCTGATAAATAGTCTTGTTTTTGTTTGTTTGAGTTGTGGTTTAACGTCCCCGTCATCACTGTATAGGTCAGTTTTGAGACGTTGCTTCCAATTTTGTGGGAATTTTACCCGACATTGAGATGAATTGACACCTCAAGCCCTGTCGCCAAATGAAACCAAAAGGGTTTATAAGCTTGGACGGAACGGGCCTCCGTGGCCTAATGGATAAGAGCCCTGACTCTTAGTCATTAGGTCTCTCACCACCGTGGGTTCGAGCCTCGCTCGGGTCACATGTGAGACGCCAAGTTCTGCAACGGAAGGTCAGGTGGTTTTTCTCCGGGTACTCCGGTTTTCGCCCACCTATGATTAACAATCGGCTCGATATGAGTGAAATAATCTTGAAAGGGCCGTAAAACCCAAACCAAAAAAAAAAAAAAAAAAAAAAGCATGGACGGACTGACTCGCACTGCTTTGCCTGGGCAGGCTTAGATCCCCGAAGCGGTTTACCAGTACTCGCGTGCGGTCGGTTTCAGCTCTGCATGGAAGCATCATGCAGCCCATTTATTTCTTCAAACCCCAACGGGCGGGGGCCGTATAATCTTGCTGTAAATGTTTCGACTAAATAGCATGTGGCACCAACAAGTGGTATAAAAGTTGATACTATAAACGTTGTGTTCTAGCAAACGGCGTAGACCAAAATAACAATGCTCAAACATGTCTACACTGTTTGCTAAGGCGTATCAGTTTTCTATGTTTAGGTGTCCAAGGGCCAGTTGTTCAAAGTATCGTTAGCTTATTGGGCTCATTAGTGGTCATATTGTTAACTGTTCTAGCAAGTTTAATATCTCAAATTCTGTTCTTTTTGCTGCAAAAATGTGAGCATTTTTTCAGCAAAAATATTAGAATATTTGACATATTAAATGATCAAAGTTTAAATGATTTTATTAACTAATGATGTCGTTACTTTTGAACAACTGGCTCCAAGTATTTAGGAAACATACGGTTGGGTTTCTCATATTTTCTCTGCTGAAGCAGAAGACATTAAAACTGCAGACAGTCTAGATTATCTAAACATTTAATTGGGGGAACATCACACTGGAGAGGCAATAATATGAGTATAATTATAACCATCAATCTTTGGATATCTAGCCTGGCCTGGGCTGGCCCGATGTATTATGTCATAGGTATTAATTAGGTCAGATGAGACCAGACCAAGCCAGGACGGGCCAGGACAGACCAGGCCAGAAATTAGAATATGCCGAAAAAAGGTAGTTGTATAAAATATTGAACACAGCCTGATCCAATCCATGGAATTCTTTCAGATTTTTCTTATCCGATCTGACCAAAATCAAAGATGATCTGGTAAATGCCTCTGTGCCGTGATTAGCAGAAAATGAGCAAAATGTTTTAATACCATTATTCACATGATCGGCCATTCAAATGCTTTACAGTTTGAGTCAGAGGACAGCAGTTTCTACAAAAAGGAATGAGCACCCTCGTGACGGAAGAATCACAACAGCCTTTGCAGTGCGCATCCGCAATACAAACAGACGTGGCTGTTCACAAAGAGGAGCAATACACCCTTACCAACCCATAAAAGTGCTTGGTGACCGTGGTGAGCAGGTTTAGAGGGGCTTGCGTGACGCACACACCGATTCAAAGGAATTGCTGTGCCCTAGCTGCAGTGGTATAGTCACCGCACAGCAGCTCCTACAAAATGCCAAGGTCAACTGAAGGACTAAAAGTCAACCTGTGCAATATGCTGTCTATATTACTAACAACTAGTGCCCAGAAAGGACTTACATTATTAACCATTTTCTGGCTGTTGGTGACAATCCCTACAGTGTAGTTCCAGATCAGATGGTTTCTGATCAGGATCTTCACCGTTTGCAATGCAGTTTGTGAATTTTGACACCTGTGAAGACATGCACTCTCAAAGAAAGGCTCATTTTATAAGCACATATTTTTTATATTTTCCAGTCACGTTCTGCGTATCAGACAGTTAGAACACTGATAAATTGCCGATCTGATATTTTCTAATAATTCGAACACCCGGATCAGTATTTATTTTTTTTGTCTGATCGAATTAATTGGTCATTTACCGTAATTTCATTATGATAACACACCCGTGTGTCTTAGTGCATTTTTCATATCTCCAAAATGGCAACTTTGCTGATGAAAATCCATGATATTTTTCTTATCAATGCTCAAAACATATGTTGGTGCTCGTTAGAACGGCCTCATTGAGGCCATTCTAACGAGTACCCACAACCTATGTCTTGGAGTAGAAATAAGAAAAATAATGTATACCCCAAAAAAAAACAGTTTTCTCTATATGGAGTGGGGTTTAGGGTCTTTATTTCACAGACTTGTTTTAAAATTGCTCAACCCATTGTGCTTTGATGAACAAGATGGCTAAAATTATAAAAACCTGCTTGTGTCAACCAAAATTGCTCAAACCCTCTACTCTACCATATATTATCTTCAATTTCATTTGTACAATATGGATCAGGTGAGCGATCCAGGGCCATCATGGCCCTCTTGTTCTTATTTCTGCTCAAAATATAGATTGGGCTACTCGGGGTGGTTCTAAAGAGTACAAAAATCAATGTTTTCGAGCAGAAATAAGAAAAATAAGGTTGACCCCTGTAGAGTGAGTGAGTGTTTCAGTTTTACCTCCCACCAACAGCTAAGGTCATATGGAGACGGGATTGACCCCTGTAATCCCAGTTTTACTATGTAAAAATTGGGTTCAAGGGGGTCAGTATTATATAGGTGTGTTTTCGTGATGTATACACAATCAGTTCAGAGTCTTCACTGTATGAACTTTCCCCATTTTTGGGGTTGATTGGTTTTCATCACGAAAACACGCCTATTTAATTTTGACCCCTTAGAACCCCACTTTTATATAGTAAAACTGGGGTTTGTAGGGGTAAACCTTATTTTTCTTATTTCTGCTCTAAGATATAGATTGTGGGTACTCATCGAGGCGGTTCTAACGAGTACCCACAATCTGTATTTTGACCAGAAATAAGAAAAATATCACAATTTTTCATCTTAAAATTTTCATTTTTTGGGGGGATAAAGGTTACAATGTATTGGTATAGGCGTGTTTTCGTAATGAAAGTTATAAAGTACAATAGCTTTTTAATGCTGAAGTTCACATGATTGTGACTTGTCGGAAAATCCAGATAATTGTGATCTTGTGATCTTTAGATAATTGGCTTCTTTCTGAGGTGTTAGACTATAATTTTGAGCAAAATCTTTAAGACCCTTTTTGGGCCTGACTTTTGATTGGTCCCACTGACACTTCTAAAATATGAATCTATTGGTTGGATGAAAGAGTTTGGTTTATTGGCTCATTTTGGAGACAGGGCTGATGAGCCCACACAACATAAAACATTAGCAGATGGGGAGTTAAAAGACAATCTTTTGAACTAGAACATTGAACTGTTAACTTGGTTTTGCATCGTAGACCCTGCACAGACTGTTTGATTCAAAGTTCTGTGTAGAGACTTACAAATCTTTGCTAAATCTTAGTAACAAACTGAAAGAAAATAGAGACTCTTCAACATAAGGAAATTAAGGAAATGAATAGCTAAGTAAGGGAGATAACTTTAGGAAATTTGCAAGACATTTGACGAAGTAAATTGATGAATGTTAACCCTTTTTCTGCTGAATTTACTATATAGTTCTAGTGCTCCTGGCTGAGTATTTTTTGGTAATCTTGTAAAATGTGGGTATTATGTTTTAGATAAGATTGTTGACAATATTTGATGTTTGGATGTTGACATGTTATATATCATTGTAAAGGTATTATATTGTACTTTGAGAATTTTTATATTTTTTTCATTAATGTCCACTTACCTGTAAAATATTAATTAGTTAATTAAGGTAAAGGTAATAAAAAGTAATAAAATGCAATAAAATGCTGTAAAACCTGTGTTATTTCTTTCAATACCATGCTGTTTTGTGATATTTTTGTGCCCCTTTGATTTTGTGGCCTGTAGAAAAAAATTCGGGTTCTCAGGTGTGACGAGAAAGTCTAGCATCAAAGGTTAAAAGTACAGGTAAGTTAAGTTTTTTTTTCCCAAAATATAAGACATCTGCATATTGAAAAGAGCAATTTTATCCTGCAATGAACCACTAATAAGGTAAAACCTCATGTACATGTGATGCAAAATTGTAAACAGTCCTATTTTGAAATCAGCATGTATGCGGAGACCTTTTACCTGTAGAATTAATTAATTAAGGTAAAGGTATGATAAAATTTGAAAAAACAACAAAATACCTGTCAAAGTTAGTTTTTTTTCCTTCAAAGGCCTGGTATCATTGTGAAAATATAAATACTGTCTTTTCTTAAAATTTTCACACTCATAAAGTTACTCAGGTATGAATGTTCGGTCAAACATCAAAGGAACATCAAAGGAAATACACACAGGTGTGCTAATTGAATTTTTCAGAATGGTAGTTTTTCACTGTGCGAGCCAGCAGACCCATCCTTTGGATTCTTTTTAAAGAAGCCAACTTGTTTTTTCACATTTATGGACTTAGTCGGTAATACTGGGGTCATCTGGCAGCCCCGTAGCCTCGGAAATGCCATGCACACCTGTGAATGCAACCGTAATGGTTGGGCATCTCCTTCGGCCCATATCGACGGAGTCTTCATCCCCGGAATAACGGTCTTCTCTGTCACTATTTATTTTGGCCGATTAAAAGCCTTCATTTCCAACCCGCTGTCGGAATTCACATTTAAATCGGGGAAAAATGACACATTTGTGTCGAGTATGTCGCCATCTTTAATTCAGGTACGCTTCCGAATTCTAATTGGACGTGACTTACCTGTAAAAACCAATAATATTGTCCGATATGCGGAAACGTTATTTCTGATGTTCATAGCAACCAACCGAAGCGTCAATAGTAGGCGGCGTTTCATTGGTTGAAGGATATATGCGGGTATAAGCCGGTACCGGTGAATCCGGATTATTCCGGGAGCCGCCATACGGCCTGGGCATGTGAGACCGGATTATTCCGGGACCCGCAGAACAAGGGTTAAGTTTTGGGAAAATTATATGCTGGTGACATTAACAATTTGTGTTTTAGGAACTTGACATTTCAGAACTTGTTTGGGACTTGACATTTCATGTGAATTTTAGAGGAAAATTGTGTGGAAAGTGAATAGTGACAGTTAGGACATTCTAGTGAAAAATAGGACATTGAAATATACAAAATAGTCTGCATCAATCGCGTTATTTGGAACTTTGACTAAATTTACAGAAATTATTTAAGGAGGGTCGCGCATAATTGACTCTGCCGTAATCAGGTTTGAATTTTTACCTCAAAATAATTTTTGTTTCTATTTAGTTTTCAAAGTGTTTTCTGAGGTTTTTGTAACATTTAATAACCATTGCAATGTGCATTTTGTTATAAATTATTTTGCGACTTCATAGACTACTTTCCGGTCTAGACCGCATGGCTGGAAGCACAGGAAAATAGAGGGATAAACAGACTAACCCTGTATTTTTCCAGCTACTGGTTTGTTTCCTCCAATTGCAGCCCATCAGCTGTCCATGGCAAATCTGAACTCTCTTTAACGCACGATGTTTACTTTATTTTTTCCATTGGTGTAAAAAATATAGCCTCGAAGAGTCTATCAGTTCACATATATTCCACGGCCATACTTTGTTAACACAAACAAAACAATGAATCAATAGTGACGTTAACTTTAGTTTGCGTGACGTCATATATATGGAAAGAAAACACTGCCATATTTGGTAACTAAAAGTGCAGACTGTAATGCCTGGCAGCGCACAATATTCTTTTAACTGTCAGTCGCAGTCTCAGGTTCAATTACTGTTAAGCCATCTCAGTGAACAAAAAGCCTGTGCCAGCACCCATAATTAGGATCTTGCACTCAAGAGGTGTAGGCCTACTGTTAAACTGCTTAGAGGATCTAAGCCTGCCCAGGCAAAGCGGTGCGAGTCGGCCTGTCCATGTTAATAAACTCTATTGGTTCAATTGGCGGCGGGGTTTTAGATGACATTTCATCTTAAGGTCGGGTAAAAGTCCCACAAAATTGGAAGCGACGTCTCGAAAATGACCTTTACAGTGTTGACGGGGACGTTAAACCTCAAATCAAACAAACAAAAATCAAGCATAAGCAAAAGGGTGTACAAGAAAAATTCACTTTGATCTGTTTCGAATATAAAGATGATGGTTTAGGTTGTTCCACACGGAGCCTTTGTATGCCCACACATCCACCATCATAACAGAATTTTGTCAATGTACTGGCTCCAGCCCATCGGGCTTCATGATGCTTTCACGCAGAGCTGAAACCGACCGCACGTGATAACTAGTAAACCGCTTAGAGGGTCTAAACCTGCCCAGGAAAATGGGTCCGAGTCGGACCGTCCATGCATATAAACCCTATTGGTTTCGTTGAGCGGCAGGGCTTGAGATGTCATTTTAACGTCAACATAATATTGGTCATTTTGGAGAGGTTACTTCCCAATTTGTGGGTCTTTTTACCCGACATTGAGATGAAACCTGAAGGCCAGTGAAACCAATCTATATGTTTATAAGGACCGTCTGTCTTGCACCTTTTACCTGGGCAGGGCGGTTTACTCGTACTCATGTTTGATTGGGTTAGTATCATGCAGCACAATCTTTTTCTTCAAGGCCAGTTCGGGGCTATCATGCATTGTACAGACTATATATATGAGAAGTTTTTGGGCGACGCCTTTGAAGTGGTGTAGCACACTGAAGTGATTCAGCTATGATTACAAAGGCCCCCAGAGCAGAACTCACATGACAAGACATAAAGCACAATGATGAAATGCATTAGGCTGTAAAAAGAGCCTTGAGGAACACCGACCTTCAGTTCGAATTAACACAAAAACGCAAACGGCTCAGCGAATTAGCATACACCCACTGGACCATTCGAACATTCCACTCCTCCACTTCGAATTTTCTCTGTGCCTCCCAGATGACTTTCCGAGACACTCAACCAAATGCCTTCTCAAGGTCCACGAAAGCCACTATGTGGGAATGTAACTGCCATTTTGGCTTTCCGCTAGTTCTTTCCCATTGGTGTGTCTGATCTGAGATGTTGGGTAATTGTATCGATTCCTGGTCATTGCCATCACTTCTATCTACTTTCGGAAAGTAAAAGGATAACTTATCTCACCTCCCTTTCACAGTTTACATAAACAGGCAATAGATAATTAAATAGCGTTTCCGGTCAATATGGCATGAGAAAAAAAAACTTGTCAAAATTATAGAAAAAAAATAATTAGAAGTTTTTCTACTTTCCCTATAACGTTGGCAGGAACTTAAATGGGAAAAAGGAAATTTTTGTATTCTTTTGTATCAGCTTATTGTATTTTTTTTTTTTTTTTTTTATCAATTTCAACCATTTCATTAGTGGGTGGGGTAATAAATTGTCAAAAAAGAAAGCTAAAAAATGTACAATAATGATTCCAAGGTATATTAATAACATACATCTGACATTGTTTGAACGTCTGCGACAATGTTAATGGCTTGATATCTTTTAAACATGAACAAAATGACAATATGGCTATATCAGAACATGCATTTTTGGCCAGAAAATCCATTTTTCACACCATAAAACTTATAAATGAAATTGTATTTCAATTCTAATGAAATACTTTGATTCATATCACATTAAGGAAGCAAAAGTATGTGCAATAATAAAGGTATAATCCTTGTTCTTGTCATTTAAACAATATCTTAATGCTTTTTTAGCCATTTTTATAGGGGGGTGGGGTAATTTTTTCTGCAATATTTCTCTCAGATGCCTGGTGACATGGTCAAATTTCACGCCTATTTTGTGTATCTAATATTATTACACAATATATATGAAAATAAGAAAAATCTAAAGACGAAAAATGCATTCTTTTTTCAAATATAGCGAAAATTGAATCTCAAAACAGCAAAACATGCAGAAAAGGACATTTGTTAATAGGTGTTTCGACAAAAATCTGTGAAATAGTTTGTCTTCACACATAGGTACGCAAACATGACATTATCCTGCATTGTGTTTTTTTTTAACCAAACTTGGAAATATTGTTTTAAACAATTGTTATAGACACTTTGTCAATGACTGGGATAATTATTGAAACATTTGATAATTTCGAAAACTGTACCCCTCTATAAGGCTAAAAAGCTCGAAAAAAAGCATGGTATGCCTATATTATCATACCGGCAAACGAATGCAGAGATTCCAAACTACAAAATATAAGCAAATAAAAAAAATCTAAAGACAAATGAATTACTCCCCACCCTCCTTAAGGAAGTGGCTATTGACAGCCGGCTGTCGATAGCGAATTCGCTATTGACAGCCAGCTAAGCGATTGGATATATATACTTATATATAAATGATTATAATCTGATAAGAAAACATGAATGCATAAATAAAAGTGAAATAATTATAGAATATTAAAGTGAACTAACTTTTTTCATACCAGTTAAAATTTTTCATCAGAATAATAATAAAATATGAAAATGAACTATTAAAGTGTTCATTACACTTAAGGCATAAACGGGTGGAACTCTATGCTGTGGCTAAAATAAATAAATAAAAAAATATTTTGTTTTATAGATTATTAAGAATCTCTATAAATAAATAAAGGAGTCTAAATAATATATACATGCAATTATTAACTCGGCTGTTTTCGAAGAAAACAACGAGGTATTGTCATAGCTCTGGCGTCGTTTGCGACATTGTCGTCGTCGTTCCAAAACTTGGACATTTTGTAATATATCTGTCATTACTGAACATATTTACTTGAAACTCGGACTAGTTGTTCATTATGAAAAGGGGAACTCAATACCAATAGTTGAGGTAACCCTCAAAATATTTTTGGCACAGTTATGCCCCTTTTTATGTCCCCGATAGTGAGAGCTGGGACATATTGTTTTTGCCCTGTCTGTTTGTTTGTTTGTTGGTTTATTGGTTTGTTGGTTTGTACGTGGACAACTTTAACGTTGGCCATAACTTTTGAACCGTTGGAGATAGAGTATTCATATTTGGCATGAAGGTTCCTTGTGACAAGAGCTTCACATTCATGCCAAAAAATTTTACCTGTGACATTGACCTTTGACCTATTTTAAAGAAAAAAATAACATTGGTCATAATTTTTGAACCGCTTGAGATACAGCCTTCATATTTGGCATGTATGTTCCTTGTGACAAAAGCTTTACATTCATGCAAAAAATTTTGACCTGTGACCTTGACCTTGACCTTGGACCTACTTAAAATACAAAAAAATAACTTTGGTCAGAACTTTTGAACCATTTGAGATACAGCCTTCATATTTTGCATGTAGGTTCTTTGTGACAAGAGCTTTACATTCACACAAAAAAATTTGACCTGTGACCTTTACCTTGACCTTTGACCTGCTTAAAAGAAAAAATAACATTGGTCATAACTTTTGAACCGCTTGAGATTCAGCCATCATATTTGACATGTATGTTCCTTGTGACAAAAGCTTTACATTCATGCAAAAAATTTTGACCTGTGACCTTGAACTTGACCTTTGACCTACTTAAAATACAAAAAATAACATTTTGGTCAGAACTTTTGAACCATTTGAGATACAGCCTTCATATTTTGCATGTAGGTTCCTTGTGACAAGAGCTTTACAGTCACACAAAAAAATTGACCTGTGACCTTTACCTTGACCTTTGACCTACTTAAAAGAAAAAAATAACATTGGTCATAACTTTTGAACCGCTTGAGATTCAGCCTTCATATTTGGCATGTATGTTCCTTGTGACAAATGCTTTATATTCATGCAAAAAAAATAATTTGATCTTTGACCTTGACCTTTGACCTACTTAAAATAAAAAAATAACATTTTGGTCATAACTTCTGAATCATTTGAGATACAGCCTTCATATGTTGCATGTAGGTTCCTTGTGACAAGGGCTTTACATTCACATAAACATTTTGACCTGTGACCTTGACCTTTGACCTACATAAAAGAAAAAGTTAAAATTGGTCATAACTTCTGAACCGTTTGAGATACAGCCTTCATATTTGGCATGTAGGTTCCTTGAAACAAGAGCTTTACATTCATGCGAAAAAGTTTGCATGAATGTCCTTGACCTTTGATGTACTTAAAAGACAAAATTAACACTTTGGCCACTTTCAAACCATTTGGGATAGGGCCTTCACTTTTGACATGTAGGCTCTTTATGATAAGAGCTTTACATTCATGCAAATTTTTTTACCATGACATTGACATTTGACCTACTTATAAGAGCAAATAAAATTGTTCATAACTTTTGAATTGTTTAAGATAGAGCCTTCATATTAGGCATGTAGGTTCCTTGTGACAAGAACTGCAAATTTTTTTGACCTATGACCTACTTTAAAGAAAAAAATATTATTGTTCATAACTTTTGAAACGTTTAAGATAGAGCCTTCATATTTGGCATGTAAGTTCCTTGTGCCAAGAGTTTCCCACTCAAACCAAAAATCTTGACCTGTGACCTTGACTTTGAATTGTGACCAACTTTGAAAAAAAAAATGACCATGCCCGGGGACATATTCGTGTTTCACAAACACATCTTGTTTGACTTAGAATTTCATACATGTGATAACCTTTCGATGACCCTGCTGGAGATTTGGTTTTCATTTCCTGGAGATTGGGTTCTCCTTCCTGGAGACTATTCGATGACAAGTTTGACACATCATTTTCATCGCTCTCTTTTACTAGGCATATTTGCAGGTACACCTAGACCTTGTTATAGCACGATTCATTACAGCATGAATTCGGATATAGCACAGTTTTGCTTTGGACCCCAAATTCTCCCCAACATTTATGAATATTATCTAAGGTTTCTATCTAGTTTCAAGCTATACAATTTTATTTTCCTCCAACTTTGAACTGCAGTAATTCAGTAGTTGGCGTGGTCAATAAAGTTAATTTGCAGACATGTCTAAACACCTTCTGGAATTAGCAACTTAAGACACAGTTATATAAGCTCATTTAACTTCAAACAAGATAAAAATGATCTGCAATCTGTATACTCAAAAGATTAAATGTGTCAGCTTAGCGAGATAAGAGATTAAAGAATGCATTAGTTTATAATTTAATGATCCAGCCACAAGGCCAGGACCCCTCCATCCAAAACGAGTCCAAACCCTACAAGCAAGTTCAATGGGAACATCAAAGTTTTCCACCACCCACATCGCCAAAAAATCCAACGTCGTCAATTAACCGCTACCATATTTCTGCACGCGATCGGTAAATGACGTCATCCGACCCCAGCAACCCCACACATGTTTAGTGTCATTGTTTTAATTTAATGGGGCATATTTCTTTCAAAAAAAAAAAATGTTTGGAATCGGTAAAATATATTTTCTCGATAGCTAAACGGTGGTGGATAAGGAACTCGACTCATCCCCAGAAGATCCGTGTCAATCACCAACAACAGCATGCATGTGTAATTGTGTTTACACAAATTAAAGCATTCCACTTTTCCCGCCGAGCATTCGCTATACATAACCATTCACGGGACAGTAGAAAAGTCTGTTTTTATTATGCATACATGGACTGTTAGATGTAGCTAAGATTAAATAATTTTCACATTCTTCAGTAACCGAATTAATAAAGATGTCTTGCCTGCAACTTTCATGATTTTTTAAGGTTGAATGAACCAGACTTAATGGTTGAACAATTCATCTACCACTAATCAGCGACAGAAAAAATCAACCTTGCCATTTTAATCATCCATGGCCCTTGAAAAGATACCTATTCCAGGTATAATTATCTTTGTAACAAGTACCTTTATTAATGCATGAATCACTTTCACATCTCAGTGCATCTTATCAGTGAATATACCGTTGATGTCCAGCAGACTGACAGCACCGATAATTGCACCCTGCTATGAAGTTAATCTCTCGACCATTAGTACCCTTATATACCAAACGAACAAAAATTGGACAGTTCGGAAAAAAATGTTACAGGAAAATTCAGATTCCGGGAGTTTTTTAGTCCTGTCCGTGAGCCCGGGAGATTGTGTCCATTTCTGGGAGCCTCCCGGGTGATCCAGGAGATATCACATGTATGGAATTTTTGTTTTCTAAAAGAAACTGCAGGCGAGCATTGGCACCCGCATGCGGTGCTCTTGTTTTTACTGTACTGTGGCTCTTATTGTTGGTCATAGTCAAGCGAAGTATTTTCATGAGTACATTGAAGACTCCAACGTGGTTACATTATCCAACCCAAGTTTCCAAATTGAACAGCTGTGGTCAGAAATCATTCCAAGTGAGTATCACAGCTAAAACTTTCAAGCCATCACGAAAACATGCCTCTATAATATTGATCCCCTGAAACCCCCATTTTATGTAGGGGTATACATTATTTTTCCATATTTCTGATCAAAATATAGATTGTGGGTACTGGTTAGAACTGCCTCACCGACACTGTTTTAACAATTTCCCACAATCACTGTTTTCAGCAGAAATATGAAAACTATCAGAAGTTTTAGCTGAAAAATTTCATTATTGGTGGTAAAATGTTCAATAAATTTGAATGTGTGTTTTCGTAACGACTTAAACCCCTGTCACACCAGGGCTGCGTTCTCACGGCGTCCAAGAAAAATGCAGAACGCCAAGGTGCGCGCAGTACGATCGCAAACATCGGCGTAGCAACGCAGTGGCGTCGCCAGTAGACGCGTTGGGATCGCATAGAACGCCAAGCAACGGCGCGCATTTTGAGCATGCTCAAAACAAACGCCGTCGCTCGGCGTTCTGATCAGAGCGCAGTGAGGTCGCCGTAAGGTTGCCATAGCAGCGCAGTAAGGTCTCCTACAACGCTACAGGAGCTCGGCAGGGGCGCACAGAGGTCTCCTACAACGCCATATAAGCTACGCTTGTATAATTGATTAACTGATTGATTGATTGATTGATTTGATATTTAACGTCCCAGTCAACACTGTATAGGTCATTTTGGAGACGTTGCTTCCAATTTTGTGGGACTTTCACCCGACTTTGAGATGAAATGACATCTCAAGCCCTGTCGCTAAATGAAACCAATAGAGTATACACGTTTAAGCATGTTTACACCAATAGAGTTTACATGTATCTCGCACCGCTTTGCCTGGACAGGCTTAGATCCTCTAAGCGGTTTACCAGTACTCGTGTGAGGTCGGTTTCAGCTCTGCGTGGAAGCATCATGCAGCCCATCTATTTCTTCCAGTCCCGATGGGAGGGGGGCCGCCCGCTTGTATAAACAATGGCTAGAGTAGAGTTTGATTGTGTACTGTCCCGAAAAACCTACTTCTGAGGTGACTCATTCCGGGTAAGGTAATGGCGGTGGACTTGCTCCTGCTTGCGGTGATTGCGATGGACATGCTTCCGACGGCACAGGAGTACTGGTAAACCGCTTAGGGGATCTAAGCTTGCCCAGGCAAAGGGGCGCGAGTCGGACCATCCGTGCTTATTAACCCTATTAGTTTCATTGGGTGACAGAGATTGAGATGTCATTTCATCTCAATTTCGGGTAAAAGTCCCACAAAATTAGAAGCAACGTCTCCAAAATGACTTATAATGTGTTGATAGGACGTTAAACCTCAAATCAAACAAAACTGTTCGACTGATGAAGATGTCTGTTTACACTTTGAGAACGTCTTCAACATGTGAGCGCCGTAAAAGCACAGTGCACGCATTGAGAGCGCCGTAAAAGCGCAGTGCACGCATTGTGAGCGCCGTAAAAGCGCAGAGGAAGCGCCGTGAAAGCGCATACAATCGCCATCAAGAACGCCGCAGGATCGCAGTAGATCGCCATGTAAGCTCCGTAGCAACGTTTTGGTCGCTGTAGGGACGCCATGACAGGTCCAAGTTCACAAAAAAATCCCATATTTCTTGCGTTCTCGCGGCGTTCTGAAAAATTAAACAACGCCGTCCCATCGCAGTGAAAACGCGGCATAGTGTGACAGGGGCTTTAGATAGTATAATAGCCTCAATAGCGATCACCTACAATTTACTTTGAAAATGGCTGATCTTATTGCAAACAGTGTACACCCTGATCCGTTGCCTCATTTTTGACATCTGCCCTAGACATGCACTGTTTGCATGTACCCTGCTTTGGGGTGTCCCATACAAAATGTGTTAACTTCACATTAACAAGTGTGCAACTGACAACCCTTTAAACCCCACTTGATAAACCTGTATACACCATATTGTTAGCTCACCAGATCTGAAGGCTCCGGGGGCGCTTATAGGATAGGCACTTGTCCATCGTCGTTGTCGTATGTCGTCTGGCATCAACACATTTAAACATCTTCTCCTCTGAAGCCACTGGGCCGGTTGGGCCCAAATTTTATCTGTAGTATCCTTGGGCTGGTGGATTTAAAGTTTGTGTTTTTTTATGAAAATTAGCCTTTTAGTTTTGTTGCTATGGCAACTTAGAGTTCCCATAGACTCGTATGATAGGGAAAATTGAAAAATGGCATTTACTGCCAAGTCATTGCAGATATTTCCACAAAACTTTCATAGAAATGTTTCATAGGCAATCTACTATCTGCTATATGATTTTAGGCCTACTGCTCATTTTTGTTGCACCTGCTTGTAGCAGGGTGCGACATAGGCGTCCGATTTTCCGTCCCTGTGTCCGTTTGTCCGTGCTTCCATCCGTCTGTTAACATTTACGTCGAAGTTCAACATTTACGTCAAAGTTTTTATTTTACAAACCTCAGCTACCATCAAACCTTACATGAAACATTTCATAGACCTTCTCACTTTGTAAGCACCTTGACCTGGTGACTTTGACCTATATTTTGCACTCCAGTGACTTTGACCATTACATCGAAGTTCGACATTTACGTCCAAGTTCGACATTTACGTCAAAGTTTTTATCTTACAAACCTCAGCTACCGTCAAACCTTACATGAAACATCTCATAGACCTTCTCACTTTGTAAGCACCTTGACCTGATGACTTTGACCTATATTTTGTGCTCCATTGACTTTGACCATTACGTCAAAGTTCGATATTTACATCAAAGTTTT
Organism: Lucinisca nassula; assembly: GCA_963580285.1. Taxonomy (NCBI): domain Eukaryota; kingdom Metazoa; phylum Mollusca; class Bivalvia; order Lucinida; family Lucinidae; genus Lucinisca; species Lucinisca nassula. The sequence goes on from OY757023.1 coordinate 25,742,301, forward strand.
TGTTTAAGTCAACTACAAACCTCAGCTACCATCAGACCTTACTGGAATTATGACCTTCTCACTTTGTAAGCAACTTGACCTGGTGACTTTGACCTTTTTTTTTGTGTCTGTTCGTCCGTCCGTCTGTTAACATTAACGTCGAAGTTCGACATTTACGCCAAAGTTTTTATGCCCCCAACTTTAAAAAAGTTGGGGGGCATATTGCTTCTGGCTTGTCCGTCCGTTCGTCCGTTCGTACGTCACGCTTTCTTGTGCATAGCATATCTTTAGAACCGTGTATGCTAGTGTTTTGAAATTTCATATATGGGTTCCTCATGAAAAAATAGTTGACCCGTATTTTTTTTCTTGTCCAAATTATCTCCCCTTCTTGAATTATTTCCCCTTTAATTAAATAACATAGAATTCTCGTTAGCAAGATATCTCAAAAAGTATTTGAGCTACAGCCTTGATATTTGGTATAGTGATTGGGACTAAGGAGGAGATTACCTGATTAAATTTTCAACCAATTCTATAAAATTTTGTTAGAGTTATGGCCCTTTGTAATTTTTTGCCACTCAATTGTGTTGCTTTCTGGTGCATAGCATATCTTTAGAACCGTGTATGCTAGTGTTTTGAAATTTCATATATGGGTTCCTCATGAAAAAATAGTTGACCCGTATTTTTTTTCTTGTCCAAATTATCTCCCCTTCTTGAATTATTTCCCCTTTAATTAAATAACATAGAATTCTCGTTAGCAAGATATCTCAAAAAGTATTTGAGCTACAGCCTTGATATTTGGTATAGTGATTGGGACTAAGGAGGAGACTACCTGATTAAATTTTCAACCAATTCGATAAAATTTTGATAGAGTTATGGCCCTTTGTAATTTTTTGCTACTCAATTGTGTTGCTTTCTGGTGCATAGCATATCTTCAGAACCGTGTATGCTAGTGTTTTGAAATTTCATATATGAGTTCCTCATGAAAAAATAGTTGACCCGTATTTTTTTTCTTGTCCAAATTATCTCCCCTTCTTGAATTATTTCCCCTTTAATTAAAAAACATAGAATTCTCGTTAGCAAGATATCTCAAAAAGTATTTAAGCTACAGCCCTGATACATGGTATAGTGATTGGGACTAAGGAGGAGACTACCTGATTAAAGTTTCAACCAATTCTATAAAATTCTGTTAAAGTTATGGCCCTTTATAATTTTTTGCCTCTCAATTGTGTTTCTTTCTGGTTCTTCTAAAATTTCAGCATTGCAGCCAAATAAAAAAAAGATATCTCAATTACTGTTAGGGACAAGCAGTGTTAGGGTCAAGCAGTGTTAGGGTCAAGCAGTTGGGGGCATTGTGTTTCATAAACACTGGCTCTAGTTATTTAAGTCAACTACAAGCTTCAGGTACCATCAAACCTTACATGAAGCATCTCCCTGACCTTCTGACTTTGTAGGCACTTTGACCTGGTGACTTGGACCTATATTTTGCACTCCAATGACTCTGACCATTGTGTTGAAGTTTGACATTACGTCGAAGTTTGTATTGTAATCAACTATATGACTAAACAACAGTCAAACCTTTCATGAAACTTCATCCTAAGCTCCTGACTAGGCAAGCACCTTGAACCGTAGACCTTGACCTATATTTTACGCTCCAGTGACTTTGACACAAATTAAGTTTATGTTCCAGATCTTGTCAAATAAAAGGCCTACAACGATAAAATCTTGTATAGTGCTTCTCCTAGATTTACTGACTCTGCAGGTACCTTGACATGGTGACCTTGACCTACATTTTACTCTCCACAGACTTTGACACATTTTACGTCGAAGTTCCAGATCTCCTCAAATAAAAGGCTCACAACCATCAAATCTTGCATAATGCTTCTCCTAGATGTACTGACTCTGCAGGTACCTTGACCTGGTGACCATGACCTATATTTTACGCTCCAGCGACTTTGACACATTTTAAGTCAAAGTTCCAGATCTCTGCAAATAATAGGCCTACAACCATCAAATCTTGTATAATGCTGCTTCTAGATGTACTGACTGTGCAGGTACCTTGACTTGGTGACCTTGACCTATTATGGTTCTCCATTGACTTTTACACATTTTAGGTTGACATGCCATATCTTCTTAACTATAAGGCCTACAACCACCAAACCTTGCATGGTGCTTCTCTTACATTTATTGACTCTGCGAGTACATGTACTTTGACCTGGTGAACTTGACCTATAATATGCGCTCTACTGACTTTAACACATTTTACGTCAATCTTCTATATGCCCTAAAACAAATGGCCTACAGCCACCAAGCCTTGCATAGTGCTTCTCCTTGATGTACTGATTTGGCACATACCTTGACCTGGTGACCATGGCCTATATTTTTTGGTCCAGTGACTTGGACACATTTTACATCACCTACCAACTACTAAGAATGAAGTTTACTTATTAAATAACAACGTTCTGATTGTGGCTCCTGTGACTTTTGCCCCTAGCAGGTGCGACACAGCCTTCTGCAGAATTCTTGTTATTGGTTGCCATGGAAACCAAAATGCAAAAAATAGAAATAAAAACAACTTAAATAATCATCTCCTCAGAAACCATATGCTCTAGGAGGCTGAGACTTTATGAAAATATTCATCATATTTGCCTTTACAGGTTTTATGTTTTTTATGAAATTTGGCCTTTTAGTTTTGTTGCCATGGCAACTTAGAGTTTCCATTGACTTATAATGTGGAAAACTGAAAAATGGCATTTACTGCCAAGTCATTGCAGATATTTTGACAAAACTTACATGGAAATGTTTCTTGAGTAAACTCCTCTTAGCCATATGCTTTTATGTCAACCTTGGGGGTCCCCTAGGTTGTGCTGGGGCCATGCCCCACCCCTCCACTTCATGAAATGCCTTATATCTCAGAAACCTTACAGATCCCCACCACTAAACCCTTGTATATTCTTGTTCCTTATGATAAGATGCATTCAGTGACACCAACCTGGGGGTCCCCCAGGATGTGCCGGGGACCACTCCACATCATAAAAGGCCATCTATCTCAGAAACCATTCAGATCCCCACCTCTAAACCATATATATTCTTGTTCCTTATGATAAGACGCAGTAAGTGACACCAACCTTTGGGTCCCCCAGAATGTGCCGGGGACATGCCCCACCCCCTCCACTTCATAAAATGTCATTTATCTCAGAAACCATTGAGATCCCGACCCCTAAACCATATACATTCTCATTCCTCAGGCCAAATATTCCAGAAACCTTACAGATCCCCACCTCTAAACCATATAATTATATTCTTGTTCCTTATGATAAGACACAGTCAGTGACACCAACCTATGGGTCACCCAGGGCACGCCTGTGCCATGCTCCACCCCTCGACTTCACAAAAGACCATTTATCTGAGAAACTGTTCAGAGCCCCATCCCTAAACCATATATATTTTTGTTCCTTATGATCAGATGCAATCAGTGACACCAGCATGCGGGTTCCCCCAGGGTGCCACGGGCCATGCCCCAGCCCTTTACTTCATTAAAATCCATATATCTCAGAAACTGTTCAGATCCCCATCCCAAAGTAAACCATATGTATTCTTGTTCCTTATGATTAAGACTCCACTTCATAATAGGCCATATAGCTCAGAAACCATTCAAATCCCCATCCTATAATCACATATATTCTTGTTCATTGTTACTAGACACATTCAGTCACCCCGTCTTGGTGGGGTCTGCAGGGGCCATTTCTCTCCCTGTCACTTCATAAAAGGGCCTCATATCTCAGAAACCATTCAGATCCCCACCGTTTAACCATATATACTCTTGGTCCTTATGATAAGACATATTCAGTGACAACAATCTTGGGCTTTTCTGGGATCTGCCATGCCCGAATCCCTCCATTGCTTAAAAGGCCTTACATCTATGGAACCATACATATCCCCACTGCTAATCCATGTATGTCTCTGTTCCTTTTGATAAGATGCATTTAGTGAAGCCATCCAGGGCTTCACTGGGTCCATGCCCCACCCTCTCTACTTTATAAAACACCTAATATTTTAGATACAGTCCACATGGGTGCTCATTTGGGTATGGGGTTTGTTTGGGAGACTTTATAATTGGTAGGTTAAAATCATATCATGTTATAATACATGGCTGCCATTGGGCAGTGTCCACCTGAGCTCTGGTTTATGAAATTTGGCTCTTTGGTTTGTTTGCTATGGCAAGTTAAGAGTTTCCATTGACTTATAATAGGGAAAAGTGAAAAATGACATTAATGCCGTTCAAGATATTTTGTCACACTTTCATAGAAATGTTCCTTTAATAATGTTCTTTTTGGCCTATTTGTTGCCACAGATGGGAAATTGTCAATTGTCATCTGTTGTCCTGCAACAACACATTCAAGCGACATCAGAATCTGAAGCCACTAGGCTGATTGGGTCCAAATTTTATCTGTAGCATCCTTGGGCACAGGGCTTCCATGGTTAATTAAAATACATTGCTGCCAGTGGGCAGTGGCTCCCTGAGCTCTGGTGAGCATTGTGGCCCATGGACCTCTTATTTCATGCATATCAGTCCGTGTAAAACATTTGTCCCAACACCTCTCTAAAGGAGGCAGTTCTTGACCCATGGGCTATAATTTTTACAACCTTGGTACAGTTCCCATAACCCATATCCTACTGAATACAACAAAGCCTACCTTTGTAAACAGTGTGGATTCGGATCAGGTGGCTTCTGAAGAAGCCATAGGATCAGGATCCACACTATTTGTCTCCAGGAAAACATTGTTTCAAGCAGTTTGACTGATATTCAGAAATGGGTGTGACAAATTTCATTATTCAGCAGGATGAGGGTTAGAACAGGCCACATATGAAATACATTTGCTTTGTGAAAGCAGCCAATCAAAGCACGGAGATTACCTATGGGTCGACTGAGTGTTGTCAGGGAAAATAGTCCTGGACTGAAGCTTAAACTGTTTCCTTTGGCCCTTTTATTCCCTGTTTATGACTGGGAAGCAAAAGAGTAGACTCTGATTAGATGCCGTATTCTGCAGTGCCTGACCTGGGTTCATGCTGTTTGCCACGCCCAAACCCATGATTTCAGTCCTGATTCTATCTAGATAACCCTCTTATGCAACACTTTCACCTCACATTGATAAGAATTGCCACTAAAAATAGCATGGTTTTTAGCTCAAAGGGCACAAAGTGCTCAAGGTGAGCTATTAAGATCGGTCTTTGTCCGTCGTCTGTCCGTGGGTCATCTTAGGCCTTCCAGGCTCCCCGCTTTCTACCTACCTGTATGTCACAGGCAGTCTTGACTGCACTGTTGGAGCATTACACAATGTCCATACCAGCGAAGCCTTCTCTCTTTCAAGATGAGGTCCAGGTCCTCAATGCCAAGATGCTCAAGTAACTCACTGGACCTGATGATGACAGCATCCTGTGGCTTGACATTGCAGATCTGTCTGATCATTGCCCTGTCATTGGAGGTTTGGCTTTGTCAATGGCCATGTCTCACTGGCATGGAGCATTGCGCTCCACACACAAGAGCTGTACACACGGCCATGTGTCTTGAACGGGAGATGGCGGGAAGAGAGAACTGGTAGCAACTCTTTGCATTTCATCCAGGCTGTTTTCACACGTGCTGTGGTTAAAAGGTTGCAACCACCTGCTGCAGAGAGCATATCACCTAGATAGCAAAAGGAAGCTACAACCTCCAGCTTATCAGATCCAACTTTGACTTCCCTCTGCCGTGTGACATCTAAGGGTCGTGCAGTTCCTTGGCACCGTGTACACCTGTAATCAGGGTCCTCTATCAAGCGCTTGAGCCAACTGCATTTCTTGTGCACCCAGAACTTGCAGCCATTACAAAAGATACTGTTGCTGCCCACTCCAGTGCGACATACGGTGCATGGGAACTGGCCTGTACTCTGCAGGAGGTTCAGACCTGTACCACAGATCATGATCTTTGTCTTTCCTGCATTCACTCTCAGCCCTTTCGCCTCCATTGCGTCTTTCCAAGTAAGGAGCCTCCTGACACATTCCTCAAGGGATCCAGAGCAGAACTCGCATGACAAGGCTTCAAGAACAATGATGAAAAGCAGTGGGCTGAGAACAGAGCCTTAATGAAACCAACCTTCACTTCGAATTTTTCACTGTAACCATCACGGACACGGCTCCGAGCATTAGCAGGCATCCCTTTGACCAGTCACACAATCCACTCGTCCACTCCAAGTTTTCTTAGTGCCCACCAGATGACTTTCCGAGGCACTCAATCAAATGCCCTCTCCAGGTCAACAAAAGCCATGTAGAGTCTCCTGTTGGCCGCCAGATACTTCTCTTGCAGCTGTTGTGCAACAAAAACTGTGTCTGTTGTGCCTGTTCCTGGGACGAAGCCAAACTGGGAAATATCGATGGACACCAACTGCTTAATGTGGCCATCCACAATCCTCACCAGGACTTTCATGACTTGTTCTGTCAGCTTGAGACCATGGTAGTTGCCCCATTCCAATGCATCGCCCTTGCCCTTGTAGAGACAGACAATGAAACTCTGTTCCCAGTCAGAGGGTACCTTTCCATCAGGGATGATTGCAGCTGCAAGGTTGCGGATCATCGAGGCACCCGCATCACCTGCAGCTCTTATCATCTCCACCACTATGCCAGTCTTCATCTGTGAGATAGCCTTCTTAACCATATCAATAGTGATTGGGATGGGCGGCCCTTCCACTGGTTGTTCATCAGACAGGTGGTCTGGGTCCCAGTCAAACTCAACATTGAGTAGCCTTTGGTAGTGTTCTAACCTGACCCTCTGCTTTGAGTCTTCACTCATTGACAACTCCTCTGCATCATTCTTTACTGGTTTGTCACCTACAACATCGGCTTTCTCTCTTCTCATCTGGTTAGCAAGGTGGTATACTTTTGAGCACTTAGGGTCTATATTCTTGTAGAGCTCCTTCTCAGCTTCTTGGGGAGCATGGTGCACTGCACGTCTTGCGATGCGCTTGGCAAATGTATCTGTTCTTTAACCATTGACTAGACAAAATGGGTCTAGAGCTCTGAAGGAACGTTAAATGGGCTGGAAACAAATAACATTGTTTTGTTTGTTTGATTTGAAGTTTAACATCCCCGTCAGCACAGTAAAGGTTATTTTGGAGACGTTGCTTACAGTTTTGTGGGACTTTTACCCGACATTGAGATGAAATCCTGCTGCCCAATGAAACCAATAGTGTTTATAAGCATGGACGGGCCAACTCGCACCGCATTGCCTGGGCAGGCTCAGATCCTCTAAGCAGTTTACCAGTACCCGTGTGCGGATCAGTTTCAGCTCTGTGTGGAAGCATCATGCAGCCCATCTATTTCTTCAAGCGCCGATGGGCCTGGGCTAAAATAACATTGTGGATTATCCTATCTACATCTCCAACAGACCACTATTTACCATTTTTCTGATGATCACGACAAACCCTACCTTTTGCAAACAGTGTAGCTCCTGATCAGATGGCTTCTGGATAAACCAACTGATTACGATCTAAATGTTTGTTATTCAGTTTGTAAACTGGACAAATTCATTATATTCTGCAATTTGTTTGGTTAATAGTCAGAAATGGGTGTGGCAAAATTAATTCATTCAGCAGGACAAGGGTTAATCGTTATGGGCCAGGGAGTTTTACTATGTTAGTTTGTCCTATAAAAAGTGTTCACTTTCCATATGCATGATTGGCCATGATGTGATGCATAGATAACTTGTGAAAAAACTCAGGAATTTCCGCCAACAATGGCCTCAGTCATAGGCAAAGCAAAAAATATTTGTTTGCATTAAGAATATTAATAAGACTTCACAATATTCCTAGTCATAGAAATAATATGTACCAGAAGATAGACAGTCACCAAATCACTGGAACAGCTGGTATATCAATATACCTTTGCAAGTTCCATGGTAAAGACCAACTGACTGGATAATCACAGTACCTGAGCCATTATATAATAAATTATATTAACCTTTAGCATGCTGAATTAATTTTTTTATCGATACTCCGTCCCACTGAATTGTTTTTATCAAATACTACCATTTTCAGCAACTTTTAACACGCAAAAACCCGTATTTTTCTTGATTTCTCCACCATTCAAAGCATATGGAAAACGAAAGTAGCCTACTGTCACTCAGGTGACTGAGTCGAAAAATCGTTTAAAACACCCTTTCAGAGCGTATTTTGGGCTCGATTAGATCAAATTCGTCAAAAAGTAGCGATTTCCTAAAAAAAATTGCATCCTTACCCAGAAAACCCGAAGAAAATCCATCCAAAAACATCGAAACGGCAAGTTTTTTTTTTCATCGATGCCCGGATGTTATTCAATACCGAAATGCCAAACCGCACCGAAAAACGAGAGTTCCTCCTTTAACTATGAGTCGCACCAAGCACACCAGTCAATTTCGACGCACGATTGCGCCTACAGCGTGCGCCATTACATTTTCACGGGCGCACGAATGCGCCCACAGCATGCTAAAGGTTAAATAACCTGTTCATAAATGTGTAAAAAGTAAAATGCAATAAATTTGCAATATAAGTATGCTAATTCGCCATCGACAGCCGGCTGTCAATAGCGATCGCCATTATTTAAATATACAATTTTGGGAAGTGAACTGTGTGTTGTGTCTAACTTTATATACTCTACATCACATCAGACTTTGTGTTTGGTGTGATCCTTATGTCACGCACGAGGCTGGGTTAGGGGACCAATATAAACCCAGGTCTGTGCGCTATCTTCTTGAGCTTAATTCCCCAACTTTGCCAAGCGAGTGCGCTCATAAAGGCCTGGGCAAAGAAGAGGCAGGGACCCAATTAGCACCCCTGCCACCGAAGCACCCCAACACAGACCTTGTGTCTGTGACAAATATAACCCATTGTATGCTGGTGGACTCTTCCATTTCTATATGTTGGACAAGTCCATTTGTTATCTAAGGGGTGGTAGGCCTATTTTTATGTCCCCATAGCGATAGCGGGGACATTATAATTGTTTTTGCCCTGTCTGTTTGTTTGTTGGTTTGTACGTGGACAACTTTAACTTGGCCATAACTGTTGAACCATTTGAGATAGAGCATTCATATTTGGCATGTAGGTTCTTTGTGACAAGAGCTTCACAGTCATGAAAAATTTTGACCTGTGACCTTTATCTTTGACTACTTAGAAGAAAAAAATAACATTGGTCATAACTTTTGAACTGCTTGAGATACAGCCTTCATATTTGGCATGTATGTTCCTTGTGGCAAAAGCCTTAATTCATGCAAAATTTTGGACCTGTGACCTTGACCTTTGACCTTCTTAAAATTAAAAAAAATAGAATTTTGGTCATAACTTTTGAACTGTTTGAGATGGAGCCTTCATATTTTGCATGTATGTTCCTTGTGACAAGAGCTTTTATATTAGTTAAAAAAAAAGACCTGTGACCTTCACCTTTGACCTACCTAAAAGAAACATATAACATTTTGGACATAACTTTCGAACTGTTTGGGATAGAGCCTTCATATTTAGCATGTAGGTTTCCTGTGATAAGAGCTTTACATTCATGCATTTTTTTGACCTTGACCTTTGACCTACTAAAAACAAAAATTTAAATTGTTCATAACTTTTGAACCATTTAAGATAGGGATTTCATGTTTGGCATGTAGGTTCCTTGCGATAAGAGCTTTACATTCATTCAAAAAGTTTGGACCTGTGACCTTGATCTATGACCTATTTAAAAGAAAAAAAAATTATTGTTCATAACTTTTGAACTGTTTAACCCTTTACCACTCAGATACGTGTTTTTACGTGTCTGCACCCCCCCCCCCCACCCCCCATTTTAAGCCCCCCAGAAGCACCTAAAATCTGCATTTCTACCCCTGGATAGTTGTGTTTGCTTTAGGATTTGTTGGGCAAAAAAATGACCTGTTTTTTTCGCGCGCCTCCCCATTAATAATGGGGGGGGATTGAAGGGGGGCAGCGCCCCCCTCACATCCGAAAAATTTTCGGTTTATGGCCCAACCGGACGCTAACATTTATATCTGAGGGTGTCTGGGGTCAAAAATGCCTGAAAATTGATGCTGATAAAACATGCTGCGAACAGTGAAAATGGCCAGTGCCAAACACCTTAAATGTTGCCTTGACAGCTGTGTGAAGATTAAAATGTGGTCAAAAATTCATGTGAAAACCCACTTTTTGCCAACTTTGAGATGCCCCCTCTTTACCATGACAACAATGATCAAGTTATGAAAAGTTGCATTTGAAAGGCTACTGCCCAATGAACATTCACACTGAGTTTGGTGTAAAACAGACCATACATTATGAAACAATGGCTAGTTGAAGTTGCTGTCAGGTGCAACACTGTGAAAATCAGCGAAATTCACAAAATCCCTGAGTGGTAAAGGGTTAATGAAGAAAATCCCAACTGACCAAAATAATGTTTTTTCATCATTTTATTGTAAGAAACAATATTTCAGATATAATTAATGCATTTTAGGCTAAAATTCAGTATGTTCCCAGATTTCAGTTAACCCTTTACCACTCAGATACATGTTTTTACGTGTCTGCACCCCCCCCCCCCATTTTAAGCCCCCCAGAAGCACCTAAAATCTGCATTTCTACCCCTGGATAGTTATGTTTGCTTTAGGATTTGTTGGGCAAAAAAATGACCTGTTTTTTTCGCGCGCCTCCCCATTAATAATATTCTGGGGGGGATTGAAGGGGGACAGCGCCCCCCTCACATCCCGAAAAATTTTTGGTTTATGGCCCAACCGGACGCTAAAATTTATATCTGAGGGTGTCTGGGGTCAAAAATGCCTGAAAATTGATGCTGATAAAAACATGCTGCGAACAGTGAAAATGGCCAGTGCCAAACACCTTAAATGTTGCATTGACAGCTTTGTGAAGATTAAAATGTGGTCAAAAATTCATGTGAAAACCCACTTTTTGCCAACTTTGAGATGCCCCCTCTTTACCATGACAACAATGATCAAGCTATGAAAAGTTGCATTTGAAAGGCTACTGCTCAATGAACATTCACACTGAGTTTGGTGTAAAACAGACCATACATTATGAAACAATGGCTAGTTGAAGTTGCTGTCAGGTGCAACACTGTGAAAATCAGCGAAATTCACAAAATCCCTGAGTGGTAAAGGGTTAATGAAGAAAATCCCAACTGACCAAATTAATGTTTTTTCATCATTTTATTGTAAGAAACAATATTTCAGATATAATTAATGCATTTTAGGCTAAAATTCAGTATGTTCCCAGATTTCAGTCAACCCTTTACCACTCAGATACGTGTTTTTACGTGTCTGCACCCCCCCCCCCCATTTTAAGCCCCCCAGAAGCACCTAAAATCTGCATTTCTACCCCTGGATAGTTATGTTTGCTTTAGGATTTGTTGGGCAAAAAAATGACCTGTTTTTTTCGCGCGCCTCCCCATTAATAATATTCTGGGGGGGGATTGAAGGGGGACCGCGCCCCCCTCACATCCCGAAAAATTTTTGGTTTATGGCCCAACCGGACGCTAAAATTTATATCTGAGGGTGTCTGGGGTCAAAAATGCCTGAAAATTGATGCTGATAAAACATGCTGCGAACAGTGAAAATGGCCAGTGCCAAACACCTTAAATGTTGCCTTGACAGCTTTGTGAAGATTAAAATGTGGTCAAAAATTCATGTGAAAACCCACTTTTTGCCAACTTTGAGATGCCCCCTCTTTACCATGACAACAATGATCAAGTTATGAAAAGTTGCATTTGAAAGGTTACTGCCCAATGAACATTCACACTGAGTTTGGTGTAAAACAGACCATACATTATGAAACAATGGCTAGTTGAAGTTGCTGTCAGGTGCAACACTGTGAAAATCAGCGAAATTCACAAAATCCCTGAGTGGTAAAGGGTTAATGAAGAAAATCCCAACTGACCAAAATAATGTTTTTTCATCATTTTATTGCAAGAAACAATATTTCAGATATAATTAATGCATTTTAGGCTAAAATTCAGTATGTTCCCAGATTTCAGTTAACCCTTTACCACTCAGATACGTGTTTTTACGTGTCTGCACCCCCCCACCCCCATTTTAAGCCCCACAGAAGCACCTAAAATCTGCATTTCTACCCCTGGATAGTTATGTTTGCTTTAGGATTTGTTGGGCAAAAAAATGACCTGTTTTTTTCGCGTGCCTCCCCATTAATAATATTCTGGGGGGGATTGAAGGGGGGCAGCGCCCCCCTCATATCCCGAAAAAATTTCGGTTTATGGCCCAACCGGACGCTAACATTTATATCTGAGGGTGTCTGGGGTCAAAAATGCCTGAAAATTGATGCTGATAAAACATGCTGCGAACAGTGAAAATGGCCAGTGCCAAACACCTTAAATGTTGCCTTGACAGCTGTGTGAAGATTAAAATGTGGTCAAAAATTCATGTGAAAACCCACTTTTTGCCAACTTTGAGATGCCCCCTCTTTACCATGACAACAATGATCAAGTTATGAAAAGTTGCATTTGAAAGGCTACTGCCCAATGAACATTCACACTGAGTTTGGTGTAAAACAGACCATACATTATGAAACAATGGCTAGTTGAAGTTGCTGTCAGGTGCAACACTGTGAAAATCAGCGAAATTCACAAAATCCCTGAGTGGTAAAGGGTTAAGATAGAGCCTTCATATTTGGCATGTAGGTTCCTTGTGTCAAGAGCATCCTACTCAAAACAAAACATCTTGACCTGTGACCTGACCTTGAACTGTGACCAACTTTGAAAAAAATAAATGACCATGCCCAGGGACATGTTCGTGTTTCACAAACACATCTTGTTTCATTATGTCCCTGTTAGCGATAGCAGGGACATATTGTTTTTTAACATTGGTCATAACTTTTTAACCGTTAGAGGTAGAGTATTCATATTTAGCATGAAGGTTCCATGAGACAAGAGCTTCACATTCATGCAAAAAAATTTGACCTGTGACCTTGACCTTTGATCTACTTAAAAGAAAAATATAACATTGGTTATAACTTTCGAACCGCTTGAGATACAGCCTTCATATTTGGCATGTATGTTCCCTTTGACAAAAGCTTTACATTCGTGCAAAATTTTGACTTGTGACCTTGACCTTGACCTTTGAATTACATAAAATTAAAAAATAACATTTTGGTCATAACTTTTGAACCATTTGAGATACAGCCTTCATATTTTGCATGTAGGTTCCTTGTGACAAGAGGTTTACATTTACACAAAAAATTTGACCTTTGACCTACATAAAAGAAAAAGTTAACATTGGTCATAACTTTTGAACTGTTTGAGATACAGCCTTCATATTTGGCATGTAGGTTCCTTGTAACAAGAGCTTTACATTCATGCAAAAAAGTTTGATCTGTGACCTTGACCTTTGACCTACTTAAAAGAAAAAAATAACATTTTGGTCATAACTTTCGAACCTTTTGGGATAGGGCCTTCATATTTGGCATGTAGATTCCTTGCGATAAGAGCTTTACATTCATGCAAACTTTTTTGAACATGACCATGACCTTTGACCTACTTAAAAGAACAAATAAATTGTTCATAACTTTTGACTCGTTTAAGATAGAGCCTTCATATTTGGCATGTAGGTTCCTTGTGACAAGAGCTTTACATTCATCCAAAAATTTTTGACCTGTGACCTTGACCTATGACCTAATTTAAAGGGAAAAATATTATTGTTCATATCTTTCAAACCGTTTAGGATAGAGCCTTCATATTTGGCATGTAAGTTCCTTGTTCCAAGGGCTTCCCACTCCAACCAAAATTCTTGTTTTTATTCTATTTTTGACTGAACATTCGGTTAGCAAATAGTGAAGGCCCTGATCAGATGCCACATTCTGGGTTTACACTGTTAGCCAAAGTACCCATTAGGGGTTTCCCGCATGCAGTAGGTTAACCCTTATCTTGCTGTTCACAACAACCCCTATCTTTGGAAACAGTGTAGATCCAGATCAGATGGCTTCTGAAGAAGCCATCTGATCAGAATCTACACTGTTTGGCATTTAGTTTATAAATTTGTAGCAATAAATTACATCAAGTAATTTGATTGGTTGTTAGACAGAAATGGGTGTGGCTTAAATGAATATTCAGCAAGAGAAGGGTTAAGGATTAAACAAAACTGTCTACTAAGGCAATTCTAATGGGCCATAGCCCAGTGGATAGGAGAGCGCTGACTCTTAATCATTAGGTCTCTCACCACTGTGGTTCGAGCCTGGCTTGGGTCACATGTGAGATGCCAAGTTCTTCAATGGAAGGTCAGGTGGTTTTTTTTTTTCAGGTACTCCAGTTTTTGCCCACCTCTGATTAACTATCGGCTTGATATGAGTGAAATAATCTTGAAAGGGCTGGAAAACCAAAACCAAACCAAAGGCAATTCTAATGAGTACACACAACATACCTTTATTATATAAGGTTGAAGGTTCATTTTATCATATTGTGGTTCATTTCTTTCTGTTTCAGGTCTTTGAAAGGCAAAGAGAGTCATGTGAAGCTAGTTTGTGACAGGAAACGCACACGGCCGGAAGATGCAATATTTCGTGTTGTTAGAGATCTCAGGGGGCTTGGAGTCATGGTGGGTTGAGAAACCTAAGCAATATTATGACAGCATTGAAAAGCACTGGTAGCTGGTCTTCTTAGGGCCAATGGGAACACAAACAGCCTTTTCCGCCATTTTTTCAAAGGGAGACAATTTTCGGGACCTCCTGTACGCTTTTCTGTAAGCCCTGTCCCGCTGAAAAAGAGGTCTACTCTTAAAGGAAAGAATTTGCTCCTCAGGAGCAAATTCTTTCCTTTAAGAGTTGACCCCTATTGACATGGGAGGCAAAAATACTTTTGCAGGAGTTGCCTCCCCTGAAGGTGTTCCCATTCCCCTTAAGTCCAGCAGCAGACATATTCGTAAAACCCTACATTTGGGTGAAAATGTCATGAAAATTGAACCGAAATAAACCCATTGTATGAGGGAAACCCCTAAATGGGTACCTTGGCAAACAGTGCAGGCCCAGATCAGACGCCACAGAATGTCTGATCAGGGCGTACACTTTTTGCATTAAGTATTTTCCGTCAAAAATAGAATAAGAATGGAAAAAAAATAGGCCTGACACCCCTTATATGAAAAATGGACTTGTCATGGAAGAGTTCACTAGCATACAATGGGTTAACCCGTTCTGTACCCCAAACCCAAAATAGGTACAAGTTATTTTCAAATATGTGTAGGCCCAGATCAGATGCCACAGAATGCTGATCAGGGCCTATACCGTTTGCAAAAAGTTCAGCCATTTTCCAAACAAAATTTTGCAGAAAACACAACCTGAGTCCTGACACCCCCGAATTTCTAAATTTGGAAATGGACTTACATGTAAGCTATATATATTCAGTTCAAAATTGGTTAAAAACATTTATTTATTTAAGGCATTTATTTTGGAATGGGTTTAAATATTGTAAGCTGTCTTAATACTTAACCCTTTTTGTACCAAATGGAATCTTCCTTCTTATATATGGCAGGAGTCCATTTCAAAATTTAGGGGTGTCAGGTTGTGTTTTCTTCAAAATTTATTTGGAAAATGGCTGAACTTTTTGCTAACATTGTAGGCCCTGATCAGACACCGTGTTCTGCAGCATCTGATCTGGGCCTGCACTGTTTGCCAGGGTACCCGTTTTGGGGTTTCCGGTACAAAATGGGTTAAGCATATTGACACGGAGTGCCGTCTTAATTGTATAAACAAAAAGTGCCCGGCCCCATCACTTTAATAAGTCAATAAAATGAACACCCATGTAAACCCAACTTTTTACAGAGAAAACTGGGGTATACATGTATACTATTTTTCTTAATTCTTCTTGAAGACACAGATTGTGAGTACTCATTAGAACCGCCTCAGTGAGGCGGTTCTAATGAGCAACTACAATCTATCATTGGATTAAAAATAAGGAAAATTTGAATGTAATCATTTGAACAATAATAATAATAATAATAATAGTGTTTATTTTCAGAGGGTAACACATTTAGCAGAAATACAAGCTAATCTTCCATGAGGCCCTCTACTATTTACAGTACCGTATTCACCCTAATTACCGCACCGTGCGCTTAGTTTTTTCAAAATCCTGTCATAAAATCATGGTAAAATATCTACCTAATTAGCGCACACTTGATACGAAAACAACAGTTTCCAAGATGATGCATACTGATATTTAATGGGACGGAAAAAGATACTTAAGCATTGCCTTCACTGTTGGAAGAAATAATGTTAAGTTTTTATAGATTTACTATGAGAGCTTCAAGGGGAGATTACTGTAAAGTGTGCGCTTATGCATTTCCTTTTCAAAAATAGCTTTGGTGTGTGCTTATAGGAGCATGTGCGGTAATTAGGGCGAATACGGTATATACAACAAAGTAGTGATTCATATACAAACATGCAGTCATGACATTATATCTTGAGCACACACAGCCATTGAAGTTTACTTGTTAAGCTAACAAAAACAACAACATTATGATAACATACACATGTGGCATAGTGCAATGCTGGCTCTAGAGGTATTATAGACACCGCCGTGCCAGCACTGCTCTGCCCTCAGATCCTAGCTCGTAGCTGGAGCACTGAACTTGTAATCTGGGGGTACACAGGTTAGATCCTCAGGTCTGGCAGCATGATTATGTCGAGACTAATCATAAAACATTTTCTAGTGTGGTTTTCTCCCATTTGCTGACTTAAGAAGGGGAGTATTGTCAGTGGCTGACAAAGTGATGTGCAAAAAATATAAAGTAAAATTCTTCTATTAAGACCAGACCTTCTTAGGGACTGTTCAAAAGTGGTCTTTAAGACCACTTTTGAACAGTCCCAAAGGTGGTCCATGACCAGAGGACATTGTGGGCAGAAATCACAAAGGAAAATTATTAAAGTGAAGCCTTCAAAATAAACTTTTTAAAGAAGAATTAGTCTTAATTTTAGGTGGTCTTAATAGCGGAATGTTACTGTATCTGAATAGTGTGAGAAAGGACATTTGTCTGGTATAGTTATATGTCCAACTGTACATGACTGATGCTTCCATGCGCAGCTGAAACCGAAAGCACAGGAGTACTGGTAAACTGCTCAGAAGGTCTAAGCCTGTCCAGGCAAAGTGGTGCGAGTCAGACCGTCCATGCATATAAACCCTATTGGTTTCAATTTGGGCTGCAGGGCTTGAGATGTCATTATGCCCCCGCCATTCGAAGATTGGTGGAAGGGCATATAGCGTTGCCCCTGTCTGTTTGTCCGTCCGTCCATGCGTCCGTTCGAACTTTCTTATTTCTGGATGGATTTTGAAATTACTTTGTGGAAATGTTAACCATCATGAGACGATGTGTCACATGCAAAACCCAGGTCCGTACCTCCAAGGTCAAGGTCATACTTAGAGGTCAAAGGTCCAAAAAAGGGTCTGAAACTTAAACGCAGTCAATAACTTTCTTATTTCTGGATGGATTTTAAAATTACTTTGCAGAAATGTTAATCATCATGAGACGATGTGTCACATACAAAACCCAGATCTGTAACTCCAAGGTCAAGGTCATACATAGAGGTCATCATGAGACGTATCACGTGCAAAACCCAGGTCTGTACCTCCAAGGTCAAGGTCATACTTAGAGGTCAAAGGTCAAAAAAGGATCCAAAACTTAAATGCAGTCAATGACTTCCCTATTTCTGGATGGATTTTGAAATTACTTTTTGGAAATGTTAACCATTATGATATAATGTGTCACATACCTCAAAGGTCAAGGTCATACTTAGAGGTCAAAGGTAAAAAAAAGGTCAGAAACTTAAACACAGTCAATAACTTTCTTATTTCTGGATGGATTTTAAAATTACTTTGTAGAAATGTTAATCATCATGAGATGATGTGTCACACACAAAACCCAGATCCGTAACTCCAAGGTCAAGGTCATACTTGGAGGTCTAAGGTAAAAAAAGGGCTTGATCTCTTACTTATTTCTGAATGGATTTTGGCAGATGTTGGCCATCATGAGACAATCTGCCTCACACAAAACCAAGGTCCTACCTGTAAGGTCAAGGTCATTTAATAGAGGTCAAATGTGAAAAAAGGGTCCAAAACTTTAACACCGTCAGTAACTTTCTATGGATTAATATGAACAAAGACATATTTTCAGGCGGGCCCGGCATCCGTGTCCTATGGATGCATTTCTAGTTTTTTCTCAATGTCGGGTAAAAGTCCCATAAAATTGGAAGCAGTTTCCAAAATGATCTACTAGTATTTAGTGTTGACAGGGACCTTAAACCTCAAACAAACAAACTTGACCTGAATAGTGTTGACCTGGACTTCAAACTAGTAAACAAAAATAAACAGACCAAGCAATATAAACTATTGAAGGTGTATAACATTTTATTACTGTCATAAATTTTCAATCGGTCATGAAAATAAATGCTTGAACACTTTTCAGAATGACAAATGAGTCCATAACCCATTTCGTACCAGAAACCCCTAAACAGGTTGTTGACAAACAGTGCAGGCCCAGATCAGACGCCGCAGAATGTGGCGTTTGATCAGGGCCTGCACTATTTGCAGCAAGGTTTGCCATTTTCCAAATAAATTTTGAAGAAAACACAACCTGTCACCGCCAAATTTTGAAGTATAAGGAGGAAGATTCCATTTGGTACAAAAAAGTTTAACCTGTATTTTTTCACCCAGTACATTGAAAAGTGCATGTACACTGAAGATCATTTACAATGGCTGAAGATCACTAGCCTGCGCAGCTATTCTGTCTGGGCCCAGTTGTTCAAAGCATCGTTACCTTAATGAGCTCGTTAGTGAGCATATTGTTAACTGTTTAGCAAGTACAATATCTAAAATTTTGGTATTTTTGCTGAAAAATGAGAGCAGAAAAAGCTGCGCTCTTTTTTTTCAGCAGAATATTAGCATATTTGCCTTATTTAATGATCAATGTTTTAACGATTCATTAACTAACGACATGGTTAGTTTTGAACAACTGACCCTGGTCAGCATCCTTGCAGCCTCACTGTGGACTTCTTGATTTTTTTGCTGAAAAAATATGAGTAGCTTTTGCAAATGCAAAAGCTACTCAGATTTTTTTAGCAAAAATATTAGAATTTTAGGTATTGTACTAGCTAGAACAGTTAACGTATCATTAAAACTGTGATAATTATATATGGCATATATACTGATATTTTTGCAGAAAAATATGTTAATAACTTTTTGCATATGCAAAAGCTACTCACATTTTTTTTCAGCAAAAGTACTAAAATTGTAGGTATTGTACTAGCTAAAACAGTTAACAATTTGAACACTAACGAGCTCGTTAAGCTAACATGGCTTTGAACAATTGGACCCTGGATGCTACTATATCCGAAGAATGAGCCAGGGCCTTCGCATTTTTGCAGAATGTCACAGCTAGGGCAGTGTGTGTAAGAAAGCAAGTCTTTTAAAAAATATCGTAAAAATCCTAAAAATTTGGACATCTTAAGGACTTGCTGTAATTCTCCTGAAATTTTAACAGGTTTGTTTCCCAATCTAGCAAGGAGTCCAAAAAGTGGAGACGGATTGGGAAACAGTGTAGACCCTGATTAGACTGCTCCTTCAGGAGCAGTCTGAACTGGGCCTACACTGTTTACTTAGGCCTGTCTGTCCCAATACTTTACTCATTTCGGTATTATTTGTTGCTTTCTGAATATACATTTTTCCCCATCCCACCCAACCACAGAGGGTGGTGATGGTGGGGACGCCCTCTGGATTTGACATCCCTTGGGACTTTGACACAATACTTTGAGATATGGTGGAGTCTTAGAAACCTGACTGGGAATTTCAAGAAAGCATGTGCTGATTCTAGTGCCCATCTAGTGGATTTTCGACATGAAATTGTGACCCATAAGTAGGGTATTGGATACCAAGTTTTCAAATGACAGTCGAATTTCAGTGGCTCGAACACCTTTGGGACCACGAAAATCTGTTCGAGAAAGGGGTAGTTCGAGCCACTGAAGGTTATTGCCAGGAGGCACAACGAGGTTAACTTTGGACATCTTTTCGATGTTGTATAATAAAAATGTATGTTGTGTGTACTCATTCTAATGAGTACACACAGTGTACATTGGCATGATAAAAGTCGAAAATATTCTTAATTGTCTCCCACTATTTCTTATGAAGAGAATTCCCTCATTAACGGGATTGACTCAGCCATGGTATCCAAACCATCGGTGTTCGAGCCATCGAAGTTCTACTGAAACTCCTGGGGAAAAAATATTGATAGAGAAGTGAGACTGTGATATACACCAAAACCTCTTTATAACACCTTTAATGGGGTCCAAAGCAGAAACCGTGTTAGTTAAACAACCGTGTTATATCCAAACAAAAATGTATAGATTATATAGAAAAATGACCATTTATGGTCATTTTTCTATATAATCTATACATTTTTGGGATCCATCCTGAAACCATGTTATAGCCATAACCGTGTTATAATGAACCGTGTTATAACGAGGTTGTGGTGTAGTGGTTAAGCTTAGTTGCCTCATAAAACAGAGGTCAGGGGTTTGACTGCTAATAGTCTGTGGTATGGGTGAGACCCTGTTTGCTAGTAGTCTTTAATTTGGGTGAGACTCTCACTGCTAATAGTCAGTGGTATGGTTAATTATGTTCTATAAATGGGTTATCCTTTGGAAGCAAGGCATACACCACAGAACTGGAAAATAAGGAGTGTACATATCTTCTGGGCCAGACTAGGTAGTTTTGGCCAATTAGGCCTCGACGTTGTCCCTCAAATATTTTCAAAATTCCACAATGGAATCAATGTTCCCAAAGGACAAAAAAATATAAACTACACTATGATGCTAATTGTCTGTTAAATGGATTAATAAAAATCAAAAATGAGTTCCTTTAAGAGCAATGAAAACATTCATAAGAAAGAAGGTGGGAAGGTGGATCATACTACGTAGTTTCGGCCAATAAAGCCTCATCAGTGACCCTGTAATGATCCGGCAAAGAAAACCAGAGGAAACATACTGCAATTTTGCAAATTTCGAATAGGCAGTCGATTCAAAGACTGATATAAATCAAAATGGGGTCCAAATAATTAAAAACCTGTCTAGAATATGAGTCTAAACCAATAATTTATTTCCGATTTCTCAGAATATTCACGCTGATCTCAAAGGACCAAAAGTTATTAAACCCTGATTGCTAATGGCCTGTTATATGGGCTAGACTTTAATTGCTTACAGTTTGTGGTATGGGTGAAGCTGTGACTGCTAAATTAATAGTCTGTGATATAGGTGAGATCCTGACTGCTTATAGCCTGTGTTATGCAGGGCTACAGACTAACAGGTGCCCAGTCGCCCAAGAAACCTAAATTTTGGCCTGGGCGCCTAAGTTTTGAACAAAAATGCCTCTCAACTTAATGTTAAATTTAGATTTATGGCAGTCTGGGCGCTTAAAGCCAACTGCTAAGTCTGTAACCCTGGTTATGGGTGAGACATTGATTGCTGTCTGTGATAAAGGCGAAACCCTGACTGCTAATAATCTCTGATAAAAGTGAAACTTTGACTGCTTGAATGAAGTCTGTTATATTGGTGAGACATTGATCGTTTTTAGTCTGTGATGACTGCTAGTAGTCAGTGATAAGGGTAGGACCCTGACTGACATTAGTCTGATATGGGTGAGACCCTGACTACCCTAATATATTCTGTGGTATGGGTGTATGGGTATATGTTTGTGATATGAGTGATGCCCTGAGTTCTGATAGTCTGTGATATGGGTGATACCTTGACTGCTAATAGTTTGCAGTATAGGTGTGACACTGACTGCTAATAGTCTGTCATATGGATGAGTTCCTAATATTCTGAGATATGGGTGAGATTAACGGTATGGGTGTATGGGTATATGTTTGTGATATGAGTAATACCCTGAGTTCTGATAGTCTGTGATATGGGTGATACCTTGACTGCTAATAGTTTGCAGTATAGGTGTGACACTGACTGCTAATAGTCTGTCATATGGATGAGTTCCTAATATTCTGAGATATGGGTGAGATTAACGGTATGGGTGTATGGGTATATGTTTGTGATATGAGTAATACCCTGAGTTCTGATAGTCTGTGATATGGGTGATACCTTGACTGCTAATAGTTTGCAGTATAGGTGTGACACTGACTGCTAATAGTCTGTCATATGGATGAGTTCCTAATACTCTGAGATATGGGTGAGATTAACCAGACTGCTATTAGTTTGTGATATTTAGTGAGACCGTGGCTGCTAATTGTCTGTGATATGATTGAGAACCAGACTGCTAACAAGCTGTTATATGGGTGTGATCCCGACTGTTAAAAGTATATGAGCCCCGCCAAGAGAATTTGGGTCTTCGAGCATTCCGTCATGACAAACTTTAACTGCGCATGCCCAGCCATTCAGAGGGGCCAGGGAGATGGCTTTCTGTCTGAAGGTTCTTCTTGATTCAATGCTTGTATGAGCGAGCAGCGAAGGTTCTGGCAAGACTGCGCGGATGCGCAGGCTCGCCTGAACCTTCGCTGCTCACATAGGCGATAAGTACCAAAATCGCTTGGCGGGGCCCATATGATATTGGTGATATCCTGACTAATAAGTTTGTGATGGTCGGGTATGAAAGCCAAGGCCGGGCGGGGCTGAGCCGCCGAGCCAAAAATGCCAATCCAAAGATTTTATATTTCGTCTCTTGTCACAATGAAGATATATTTTGTAGTCAGTTTGGTATAAAATTATTATGAATACCATATTTGATAACTGCACGAAGGTTCATCTCTCTACATTGTTTAATTGTCTTCTAATAAACTTTTTCCGAAATCCAAGGGTATAAAAGCCAAGGCCGGGAAAAATGGAAATACTTCTTAATTTCTTACAATTTCCTTGTTGCCCTGATGATATTTAAATTTGATTATATTTATCATGTGTACATAGAAAATACAATAAACATACCAGTCACCTTAAATGACCAAATTTCTTATTTTCTAATGGATTCTATTTTTAGATTAACGTCACTAAAGGAAACAACTGAAATGTACCGAAAAGGGAAAAAAAAGTATTGTTACTGCAAGCTGGAATTAAGGAAATATAAAAAAAAATGATTGTTATATTTGTTAGCATGTATGTGTATATTATAATGATAAAGAAAAAATGTTATTTGTTTATTTTTCTTTAATTCCATCTAGCAGTAAACAAAACGGTCTTCCCTTTCGGTTGTTTTCTTTAATTAAGTCAATCTAAAAATAGAAACAATGAAAAAATAAGAAAATTGATAATTCAAGGTAGTCTTATTTGTTTGTTATATTTTCTATGGACAAATGATGACAATAATCAAATTCAAATATTTTCAGGACAAAAAGAAGTACTTTAACCTGTTAATTTGCAAGAAATTAAGAAATATTATCATTTTTCCCGGCCTTGGCTTTTATACCCCTGGATTTTGGAAAAAAGTTTATTACAAGAAATTTAAACAATATAGAGAGATAAACCTTTGTGCATTTATCAAATATGTTATTAATAATAATTTGATGCCCAACTGACTACAATAGATATCTTAATTATAACAAGAGACGAATTATAAAATCTTCGGATTGGCATTTTTGGCTCGGCGGCTCGGCCTGGCACGGCCTTGGCTTTTATACCCGACCGTTTGTGCTATGTTCGAGACATTTACCAGTAAGACTATGATATGGATGAGACCCTGATTGCCAGTAGTCTGTCATATGTGTGAAAACTTGACTTGTTATTATTCTTATAGTCTGTGTTATGGGTGAGATCTTGATTGCTAATTATCTGTGATATGGTTGAGACCTGGACTAATGGTTGAGACCTGGACTACTAATAGTCTGTGTTATGGTGGAGACCCTCACTGCTAATAATCTGTGATATGGGTGAGACCTTGACTATTTATAAGCAGTGGTATGAGTGAAACCCTGTTAGCTAATGAATTATTTTATGAGTGAGACCCTATCTACTAATTAATAGACTGTTGTATGGGTTAGACCCTTACTGTTAATAGTTTGTGATATGGGTGAGGCTGTGATAGACTGTGATATGGGTGGGACCCTGACTGCTGATAGTCTGTTATATAGGCGAGACCCTGACTGCTGCTAGGCTTTCATACAGGTTAGACCCTGATTGCTAATACTCTTTGATATGGGTGAGACTATAAGAATCTTATATGGGTGTGAGGGCTGGATTGAAACACCGACCCGAGGGACACTGTCCGGCATCACGAGGCTTGCCGAGTGATGCCGGACAGTGATCCCGAGGGACGGATTTTTCTATCCACCCCTCACACCCATATTGGATTCTTTTTCTTGCATACCTTCCATTTCTATTGCGAATTTTTAATGCTGCTGTCACTTCGGTGACCGACGTCCGCCATTTTGTGATGACACAACAGAAATGTTTAGTGACGTCACGCATGACGCCGCCGCACATGAGGTTGTAATCAACCAGTGCATTTATCAAACACGTGATTATATTCGATTTGGGGTCGGAACACCAGGGTCAGAACATAAATATCTATCCCAGGGTAAAATCACGGATTTCCTTGTCTGGTGTGCAAGAATCTGATTTCTAAGAGTCTGTGAAATGGGTAAGACCCTGACCACTAATAGTCTGATATAGGTGAGACCCTGACTACTACTAATCTGTGATATGGGAGAGACTCTGATTGCTAATAGTCAGTGATATGGGTGAGACCCTGACTGCCACTAATCTGTGATATGGGAGAGACTCTGATTGCTAATAGTCGGTTATATAGGTGAGACCCTGACTGCTACTAATCTGTGATATGGGAGAGACTCTGATTGCTAATAGTCAGTGATATGGGTGAGACCCTGACTGCTACTAATCTGTGATATGGGAGAGACTCTGATTGCTAATAGTCGGTGATATAGGTGAGACCCTGACTGCTACTAATCTGTGATATGGGAGAGACTCTGATTGCTAATAGTCAGTGATATGGGTGAGACGCTGACTGCTACTAATCTGTGATATGAGAGATACTCTGATTGCTAATAGTCAGTGATATGGGTGAGACCCTGACTGCTACTAATCTGTGATATGGGAGAGACTCTGATTGCTAATAGTCAGTGATATGGGTGAGACCCTGACTGCTACTAATCTGTGATATGGGAGAGACTCTGATTGCTAATAGTCAGTGATATGGGTGAGACCCTGACTGCTACTAATCTGTGATATGGGAGAGACTCTGATTGCTAATAGTCAGTGATATGGGTGAGACCCTGACTGCTACTAATCTGTGAAATGGGAGAGACTCTGATTGCTAATAGTCGGTGATATAGGTGAGACGCTGACTGCTACTAATCTGTGATAAGGGAGATACTCTGATTGCTAATAGTCGGTGATATGGGTGAGACCCTGACAACTGACATGAGACCTTGACTGGTAAAAGTCTGTGATATGGGTGAAATCCTGACTGCTGATAATCTGTGTGATATGGGTGAGACTGTCTATTATCTGTGATATGGGTGAGACCCTGATTGCTAATAGTCTGTTCATGTAATCTGCGGTAACCCATTTTAGATGGAGAAACCCCAAAATAGAACAGTGTAGGCCCATATAGTTCTGCAGCATCTGATCAGGGCCTTTGCGTTTTGCAACACGTTCAGTCATTTTGTTAGCTCACCTGTCACGTAGTGACAAGGTGAGCTTTTGGGATCACTTTTTGTCCGTCGTCCGTCGTGCGTCCGTGCGTGCGTCCGTGCGTGTGTCCGTGCGTGCGTCCGTAAACTTTTCTTCAAACGACATCTCCTCCTTAACCACTGCTCGTATTTTGACCAAACTTCACAGGAATGATCCTTAGGTGGTCCCCTTTCAAAGTTGTTCAAATGGTTCCGGTCCATTGCACATATAGGTCACAGTAGCCAAAAATAGATTTTTTTCAACGCAAACTTAAAAAATCTTCTTCTCTGAAACCGCAAGGCCCAGGTCTTTGATATTTGGTATGAAGCTTCATCTAGTGGACCCCTACCAAGATTGTTCAAATTATAGTGCTGGGGCCAAAAATGCCCCCGCACGGGGGCCCTTTGGTTTTACATGGGCTTATATAGGGAAAATCTTTAAAAATCTTCTTCTCTGAAACCGCAAGGCCCAGGTCTTTGATATTTGGTATGAAGCTTTATCTAGTGGACCCCTACCAAGATTGTTCAAATTATAGTGCTTGATCTAAAAATGCCCCCGCATGGGGGCCTTTTGGTTTTACATGGGCTTATATAGGGAAAATCTTGAAAAATCTTCTTCTCTGAAACCGCAAGGCCCAAGTCTTTGATATTTGGTATGAAGCTTCATCTAGTGGACCCCTACCAAGATTGTTCAAATTTTAGTGCTGGGGCCAAAAATGCCTCCGCACCAGGGCCCTTTTGTTTTACATAGGCTTATATAGGGAAAATCTTTAAAAATCTTCTTCTCTGAAACCGCAAGGCCCAGGTCTTTGATATTTGGTATGAAGCTTCATCTAGTGGACCCCTACCAAGATTGTTCAAATTATAGTGCTGGAGCTAAAAATGCCCCCCACACGGGGGCCCTTTGGTTTTACATGGGCTTATGTAGGGAAAATCTTTAAAAATCTTCTTCTCTGAAACCGCAAGGCCCAGGTCTTTGATATTTGGTATGAAGCTTCATCTAGTGGACCCCTACCAAGATTATTCAAATTATAGTGCTGGGGCCAAAAATGCCCCCGCACCAGGGCCCTTTTGTTTTACATAGGCTGATATAGGGAAAATCTTGAAAAATCTTTTTCTCTGAAACTGCAAGGCCCAGGTCTTTGATATTTGGTATGAAGCTTCATCTTGTGGACCTCTACCAAGATTGTTCAAATTATAGCCCTGGGGCCAAAAATGCCCCCGCTCCGGGGCCCTTTGGTTTTACATAGACGTATATAGGGAAAATCTTGAAACATCTTCTTCTTTGAAACCACAAGGCTTAGGTCTTCGATATTTGTTATGAAGCTTCAGCTGGTGGACCTCTATAAAGATTGTCCAATTATAGCCCTGAGACCAAAAATGCCTTCGCCATGTGGCCCTTTGGTTTTACATAGACTTATATAGGGAAAATCTTTAAAAATCATCTTCTCTGAAACACAAGGCTTAGGTCTTTGATATTTGTTATGAAGCTTCAGTTAGTGGACCTCTACCAAGATTGTTCAAATTATAGCCCTGGGGCCAAAAATGCCCCTGCTCCAGGGCCCTTTGGTTTAACATAGACTTATATAGGGAAAATCTTGTTTTACATAGACTTCTATATGCAAGGTAAACCTTTAAAATCTTTTTCTCTGAAACCAGAAAGCCCAGGTCTTTCATATTCGATATGAAGCTTCATCTTGTGGACCTCTACCATGATTGTTCAAATTATAGCCCTGGGGCCAAAATTGACCCTGCCCGGCGCCCACTTGTTATACATTGGATCAGGTGAGCGAACCAGGGCCCTCTGGGCCCTCTTGTTATTTACATGTATACATTTCTACAAGAAACCCAGCCTGACAAACCTAATTTCAAAAAGAGGCCTACTGGATTCTAGTCATTGTGAAATGAGTTAACCCTTATTCTGCTGAACACGATGACCCCCTCTACCTTTGCAAACAGTGTAGATCCATATCAGATGGTTTCTGAAGAAGCCATCTGATCAGGATCTATTCTATTTGTCATTCAGTTTGTGAATGTGAAAGAAAACATTATATCATGTAATCTGATTGGCTGATAGTCAGGAAGAAGCCTCCGTGGTGTAGTGGTTACGCTACTCGCCTTGTAAACCAGGGATCGCAGGATCGATCCCGGGCTTCTCCAGACTTTCGGATGAGTCTTTAAACCGATGTCCCGTCTCCGTATGACCTTAGCTGTTGGTGGGACGTAAAACTGAAACACTCACTCACTCACTGATAGTCAGAAATGGTTGTGGCTAATTCCATTATTCAGCAGGATAACATAAGGTGAACAAGTCCGTGAAATAAAGACCCCCACTAAACCCCACTTTATATAGAGAAAACTGGGGTTTAGGGGGTTCACATTATTTTCCTTATTTCTGCTCCAAGACAAAGGTTGTTGGTACTCGTTAGAACCGCCTCTATTGAGGTGGTTCTAACGAGTACCCACAACCTATGTTTGAAGTAAAATAAGAAAAAATGTGACAGATTTTTATCAGGAATGTAGCCATTTGAGAGATGTGAAAAATGCACTATGTGGGGTAATGATAGAACAGGGTCATGATGAGTTTATGTGTGAGCATACTTACATCATGCTGATAAATATCAGCTAGGTCAAAGTTATGTCATAAAAATTCGGACACTGGAGGATTTGCTTTAATTCTCCGAAAACCTTAACAAACTTGTTTCACAATCCAGCAAGGAGTCCCTAATGTGCAGATGGAATAGCAAACAGTGTAGACCCTGATCAGACTGCTCCTTCAGGAGCAGTCTGATCTGGGTCTGTACTGTTTGCTTAAAGGCCTGTCTGTCCCAATACTTAGGGTCGGTACGGTAATCTAGATTTTAGAGGGGTTATGGGGTGAATATGTTAAAAGAAAGTTTCACTATATAATTTTACTCCACTCTGGTTGCTCACCTATGAGTCGAGCTGTCTAGGCAGCGGACCGTTAGATAAATATTTTGGATAAACACTGAACTCCAGGGAACTTGTAAAGCTGATTCTTATCAGCAATTTTATTGGGATATTTTCCTGAACCTTTCAACATCTGGTTTGCATTCAAATTGAAAATAAGAAGAAACAAGAGGGCCATGATGGCCCTGGATCGCTCACCTGATCCATAGTGTAACAAGTGGGCCCCAGAGAGGGCCATTATTGGCCCCAGGGCTTTAATGTACATAATGTTGAGGGAGGTCTTAAAGGTGAAGCTTCATACCAAACATCAACAAAGGCTAAAATTTGAACAATCTTGTCAAAGGTCCACTAGATGAAGCTACACATCAAATATCAAAGACCTATGGGCCTAGCGGTTTCAGAGAAGAAGATTTTTAAAGATTTTCCCTATATAAGCCTATGTAAAATCAAAGGGCCCCGGGACAGGGGCATTTTTTGCCCCAGCACTATAGTTTGAACAATCTTGGTAGGGGTCCACTAGATGAAGCTTCATACCAAATATCAAAGTTCTGGGCCTTGTGGTTTCAGAGAAGAAGATTTTTAAAGATTTTCCCTATATAAGCCTATGTAAAACCAAAGGGCCCCGTGGCAGGGGGGGATTTTTTGTCCCAGCACTATAATTTGAACAATCTTGGTAGGGGTCCACTAGACGAAGCTTCATACCAAATATCAAAGTCCTGGGCCTTGTGGTTTCAGAGAAGAAGATTTTTAAAGATTTTCCCTATATAAGCCTATGTAAAATCAAAGGGCCCCGGGACAGGGGCATTTTTTGCCCCAGCACTATAGTTTGAACAATCTTGGTAGGGGTCCACTAGATGAAGCTTCATACCAAATATCAAAGTTCTGGGCCTTGTGGTTTCAGAGAAGAAGATTTTTAAAGATTTTCCCTATATAAGCCTATGTAAAACCAAAGGGCCCCGTGGCAGGGGGGGATTTTTTGTCCCAGCACTATAATTTGAACAATCTTGGTAGGGGTCCACTAGACGAAGCTTCATACCAAATATCAAAGTCCTGGGCCTTGTGGTTTCAGAGAAGAAGATTTTTAAAGATTTTCCCTATATAAGCCTATGTAAAACCAAAGGGCCCCGGGGCAGGGGCATTTTTGGCCCCAGCACTAAAATTGGAACAATCTTGGTAGGGGTCCACTAGATGAAGCTTCATACCAAATATCAAAGTCCTGGGCCTTGTGGTTTTAGAGAAGAAAATTTTTAAAGATTTTCCCTATATAAGCCTATGTAAAACCAAAGGGCCCCGTGGCGGGGGCATTTTTGGCCCCAGCACTATAATTTGAACAATCTTGGTAGGGGTCCACTAGATGAAGCTTCATACCAAATATATAAGACCTGGGCCTTGTGGTTTCGGAGAAGAAGATTTTTAAAAATTTTCCCTATATAAGCCAATGTAAAAGCAAAGGGCCCCGTGGCGGGGGCATTTTTGTCCCAGCACTAAAATTTGAACAATCTTGGTAGGGGTCCACTAGATGAAGCTTCATACCAAATATCAAAGTCCTGGGCCTTGTGGTTTCAGAAAAGAAAATTTTTAAAGATTTTCCCTATATAAGCCCATGTAAAACCAAAGGGCCCCGTGGCGGGGGCATTTTTTGTCCCAGCACTAAAATTTGAACAATCTTGGTAGGGGTCCACTAGATGAAGCTTCATACCAAATATCAAAGACCTGGGCCTTGTGGTTTCAGAGAAGAAGATTTTTTAAGATTTTCCCTATATAAGCCTATGTAAAACCAAAGGGCCCCGGGGCGGGGGCATTTTTGGCCCCAGCACTGTAATTTGAACAATCTTGGTAGGGGTCAACTAGATGAAGCTTCATACCAAATATCAAAGACCTGGGCCTTGTGGTTTCAGAGAAGAAGATTTTTAAAGATTTTCCCTATATAAGCCAATGTAAAACCAAAGGGCCCTGTGGCGGGGGCATTTTTTGTCCCAGCACTATAATTTGAACAATCTTGGTAGGGGTCCACTAGATGAAGCTTCATACCAAATATCAAAGTCCTGGGCCTTGTGGTTTCAGAGTAGAAGATTTTTGAAGATTTTCCCTATATAAGCCTATGTAAAACCAAAGGGCCCTGGGGCGGGGGCATTTTTGGCCCCAGCACTATAATTTGAACAATCTTGGTAGGGGTCCACTAGATGAAGCTTCATACCAAATATCAAAGACCTGGGCCTTGTGGTTTCAGAGAAGAAGATTTTTAAAGATTTTCCCTATATAAGCCAATGTAAAACCAAAGGGCCCCGTGGCGGGGGCATTTTTCGTCCCAGCACTCAAATTTGAACAATCTTGGTAGGGGTCCACTAGATGAAGCTTCATACCAAATATCAAAGTCCTGGGCCTTGTGGTTTCAGAGAAGAAGATTTTTAAAGATTTTCCCTATATAAGCCTATGTAAAACCAAAGGGCCCCCGTGCGGGGGCATTTTTGGCCCCAGCACTATAATTTGAACAATCTTGGTAGGGGTCCACTAGATGAAGCTTCATACCAAATAACAAAGACCTGGGCCTTGTGGTTTCAGAGAAGAAGATTTTTTAAGTTTTTGGTGAAAAAAATCTGTTTTTGGCTCCTGTGACCTAGATGTGCAACGGACCGGAACCATTTGACCCATATTCAAACTTGACCGAGATATTGTCATGATGATCATTCTGAGCAAGTTTGATTAAGATTGGACCAAAATTGTGGCCCCTAGGGTGTTCACAAGGTTTTTATATGATTTGACCCGCTGACCTACTTTTTAACCCGATATGACCCATATTCGAACTGGACTGAAATATTGTCACAATGGTCATTCTGAGCAAGTTTCATGATAATTGGACCAAAACAGTGGCCTTCAGAGTGTTCACAAGGTTTTTCTATGAATTGACCTACTGACCTACTTTTTGACCCGACATGACCCATATTCAAACTTGACCGAGATATTGTCACAATGATCATTCTGAGCAAGTTTGATGATAATTGAACCATAACTGTGCCCTCTAGAGTGTTCACAAGGACTATCTATGGTTTGACCTACTGACCTACTTTTTGACCCTACATGATCCATATTCGAACCTGACCGAGATATTGTCATGATAATTATTCTGAGCAAGTTTGATGATGATTGGACCAAAACTGTGCCCTCTAGAGTGTTCACAAGGTTTTTCTATGATTTGACCTACTGACCTACTTTTTCACCCGACATGACCCATATTCGAACTTGACCGAGATATTGTCATGATGATCATTCTGAGCAAGTTTGATGATGATTGGACCAAAACTGTGGCCTCTAGTTTGTTCACAAGAAAAAGTTTACGCACGACGGACGACGGACGACGGACGACGCACGACGACGCCGGACATCTTACGGTCACAAAAGCTCACCATGACCTTCGGTCAGGTGAGCTAAAAAAAAAGAGAAAATAAATTATTATTATTATTATTATTATTATTATTATTATTTAATTATTAATGTTTTCAACATATTGATTTGCAAAATCAATGTATAAAATTGAAACATATCTAAGTCAAGTGTGAATATTGATCAGAACTGACTTATCCAGATCTACGTACACTATTACCAAAATCAGAACTGTCTGATCTAGGTGGCTTAAATCGAATTTACGTGGCCACAATCCTCGCCCTTACTTCCGTCGCGATTTAGACAAATAATTTGTTCAGTCCGCATGAAGGCCTCCTAACTCATCAGTGCAACATCTCCGTGAATGCACAAAATCAAATAACCACAGAGATGAAACAACGGTGAGGACTCGACAGCAAGAAACCACTGAAATGCCGGAGCAAAAGAAAACGATGCGAGTCGGACCGTCCATGCTTATAAACCCTATTGGTTTCTTTGAGCGACATGGCTTGAGATGTCATAGCGTTGCAACTTTGGTGTTTGGTGTAACAATTTTGTAAAAACAAGGCTCTGTTTTCGTATAAATCAGTGTTTGAAATAACAACAGTTATGGTGTAAGGTTTGCTTCCAAATAGTGTAACATTTGACATTCTAGAGGCCACAACTTTTAAAGGGCGGTGTAACTGTAAACATTACATTTTTTTGTGTAATGTACTATCGGTATAACATATTTTTCTTTGAATGACGTTTAATATTTTGTTATGTTCAGTGTAAACAAGTCATTGCACCTTGAAAGCATAATCGTTCCAGCTCATCGGTGTTCTCTTATACTGGTGTTTTGTCTCATTTTAACGTCATATAGATCAAAACGGCATAATTGTCATAAAAAATATTTTGTCATTGATACTGATTAAAAATCATGCTATATGAGATGAAAATCAGGTGTAAACTTTATTTATTAATGAAGTATTTACACAAAATCAATTCGAGCCCCGCTCATCTGAGCTTAGAGGAATAGATGGGCTGCAGGATGCGTCCACGCACAACTGAAACAGACCGCACACGAGTACGAACGTTAAACAGCTTGGAGGATCCAAGCCTGCCCAGCGGTGCGAGTATGACCATCCATGCTGACAAACACTATTGGTTTCATTGGGCGACAAGGCTTGAGATGTCATTTCATCGCAATGTTGGGTAAAAGTCGCACAGAATTGAAAGCAACATCTCCAAAATAGAAGCCTCCGTGGTGCAGTGGTTACGGTACTCGCCTTGTAAACCAGGGATCGCAGGATCGATCCCGGGCTTCTCCAGACTTTCGGATGAGTCTTTAAACCGAGGTCCCGTCTCCGTATGACCTTAGCTGTTGGTGGGACGTAAAACTCAAACACTCACTCACATCTCCAAAATGACCTAAATACATGTGTTGAAGGGGACGTAAAACCTTATGGAGGGACGTCATGTCATAAAGAATCTACAACACCTTTTTTGTCTTCTATGAAAAAGTGAAAAATGTAATCCTTATAAACTGAGCTAGAGTAAAAGATCCTGAAAGAAATCATACACTAAAATCAAGTAGCCTCTTGTACATGTATTATCAGAGATTTCCATCACAAACAAAAACAAATCACCACACTCCAGTTACAGATTAAATGGCCTCACAAATTATCTCCAGCTGTGCTATACAGTGGTTTGTAATGTGATGCTTGTTTGAAAAGTAACAAAATAAAGAATGGGAGAAACATGCAAACTAAGAAATTAAATGTTGCATCTGTGTACAATAATGTCATCTCATGAACTTTCAGTTTAGGAACATATTTTAGACAGGTGCCGTATTTACACTCCGATGTACCCTATGTGTTTGGACAGATAGGGATCGATCCCGGGCTTCTCCAGACTTTTGGATGAGCCTTTAAACCGAGGTCCTGTGTCCGTATGACCTTAGCTGTTAGTGAGACGTAAAACTCACTCACTCACTCATTCACTCACTCTGACAGATAGGCCTTAACAAACAGTGTAAACCCAGATTTGACGCCACAGAACATGGCATCTCATCAAGGTCTACACTGTTTGCCACTCATCTGCACTCTTAGCTATCTTTAGACCCAACTGTGCTTGTTCAAATTTTAGATAACGAGTGGAGGTGGGGCCCATGGGCTGCATGATAACTCCATGCAGAGCTGAAGCCGACCGCACACGAGTACTTGTAAACCACTTAGAGGATCAAAGCCTGCCCAGGCAAAGTGGTGGGAGTCTGACCATCCATGCTTATAAACACTATAGGCTTCATTGGGTGACAGGGCTTGAGATGTCATTTCATCTCAATGTCAGGTAAAAGTCCAACAAAATTGCAAGCAATGTCTCCAAAATGACCTATATAGTGTTGACAAGGAGGTTTAACCTCAAATCAAATCAAAATCAAATCAAATTTTAGAACAAGTATTTTAACGAGTTGAGATGTCCAAAAATGTAGGGTAAATACGGTAAGATATAAATTGGCCAAACCAAGCAAAAATACTGTCAAACTTCAATGCCTCGAACGTATTTGAGACCTTGAAAATCTGTTCGAGACAGGGGTAGTTTGAGCCACTCAGCACTGAGAGTTACTGAGGCGATTCTAATGAGTATAAACAGCATACATTTGCAAGATAAAAGACGAAAATCTCCTAAATTATCCTCCCCTATTTCTTATGTAGAGGATTGTTTGCCAAGGTATCCCTTATGGGGTTTCCGTTAACCCATTTTGTACCAGAAACCCCAAAATGCAGTGCAGGCCCAGATCAGGACTTCCACTGTTTGCTTAAAGTTCAGTCATTTTCCAAATAAATTTTGATGAAAACACAACCTGACACCCCTAAAATTTCGAAATGAACTAAATGTACTGTTATATACTTAGTAAAAAAAGTAACTATACCAACTTCCGGGTGAAACTCACTAGATATCTGGCAGCTACTGATCTAAATTTGGCTGTAGACATGTAAATCGGACGTTTAGCTAGAATATGCTCAAACATGCAATTGCCCATACCTTTCTGCTCCAGAGTTGTCTTGCAGTATGTGCCAAGAAAGATTTGGTAAAAAATGGTCATTGCGCATGCGCAGAAATCTCTTTTTGTCTAAGATGGAAGACAATTTCCTCTAAACATCGGATAACACTTTACTTTTACAATATCTCGTGATCTCGCATTATAAGCGAGGTTTAAATTTGTGAAATTCTCAAATTATCTCCCTTGCAATTAAAAGTATAGCAATTTTCGAACTCCTGTATTTTTTATTCCTGTCAATCAATTTTTGCCATTTTTTCAAAAAACGCTTTGCTTTTCAACATGATGCTAAAAAGTACAGAAAATTAACGTAGCATGTAGCACTAGCGGTTGCGATTTTCTATGGAGTTCCCGTTGAAGCAGCATTTGCAGACAACTTCTAAGAATTGGAGGTCAATATGTGATAGCCTGTTACTCGTAGCTGATGCAACTAAAGTTCCAAATCTTTTGTGAATAGTCGCAAATGGTATCTAAAGAAATAGCATGTATCAAATTTGAGAAATTTTGGATACAGGGAAATTTTGTGATGTTAAATCATAATTTAATGATTTTCTCTGTGAAAATGACACAGTGACCCCTTGGGTGTTTAAAGCAATAGTCTACGATGATGTGTTTATGAAAACAAAAACGAATGGGGCTTATGCACGGAAAAATGAGTCTTCTTACCAAAACATAAAAAACTTTGTGTAGTTTGTATCTGTAGAAGCCATAGTAACAGAAGCAATTTTACGTATAGGAACTTCTTTGACTGAGTATATATAAAGTGAAAGATTCCCTTTGATAGGGTTAATGTACCTTATACTATAATAATTTACTCATTACATATTTTGGCCACATGCTTTGGCACAGTGGCAAACTTTACAGATGCAGATCTGACTACTCAGGAGCTATTTAAACAATCTCGTTCTGGGGCCAGTTATTAAAAACTAACAACATCATTAATTAACTAATCATTAAAACTTTGATCATTTATTATGGCAAATATACTCATATTTTTGCTGACAAAATGTGATAAGCTAAAGCTGCCCTCATTTTTCAGCAAAAATAGCAAAATTTTAGATATTGCACTTGCTAGAACAGTTAACAATTTGATGACTAACAAGCTCGTTAACCTAACAAGGCTTTCAAAGCATCGTTAGCTTAACGAGCTCGTTAGTGGTCATATTGTTAACTGTTCTAGCAAGTTTAATATTTAATTTTTGGGTATTTTTGCTGAAAAAATGTGAGCAGCTATTGCATATGCAAAAGCTGCTCACATTTTTCAGCAAAAATATTAGCATATTTGCCATAATAAATGATCAAAGTTTTAACGATATGTTAACTAACGACGTCATTAGTTTTGAACAACAGCCCCTGGTGTCCAAATATTTAGGGTAAGTACGGTAACTCTTGAAGGGGAGTGGATACACTTTCAGGATTGATTGATTGATTGATTGATTGTACAGTCCTGGTATTTTGACAATTTTTTTTCATGTTTGTTTGCTTATCTTGTTTTTATTCTGTTTATGTATACAGTCAAATTACCTAAAATTAAGACAAATTATATTTTTAAAAGCATATTTAGAAGCTTTTAGGTACATTTTCTTAGTGTCTTCTATATCCAATTTTCTCTCATGGGAGACCTCCTTTGGGACTTTTCAAAAGTGGTCTTAAAGACCACTTTTGAACTCTCCCAAAGGTGGTCTTAATACAGGAATTTTACTGTATATACTCAAAAACAATAAATGAAAATAAAACAAAAAAAAACTAGAAAATGGAAAAAAAAGGCTGTAAAGAGTTCAGACTGAGCTGTGTTAAAGAACTAGATTGATTGATTGATTGATTGATTGATTGATTGATTCATTCATTCATCTTCAGGATGACGCCTCTGGGGTGTAGTGGATAAGCTACTCACCTCATAAACCTGGGGTCGTGGGTTTCCAGACTTTCGGATGAGTCTTTAAACCAAGGTCCCATCTCTGTATGACCTTAGCTGTTTGTGGGACATAAAACTCATACACACTCATTCTCATCTTAAGGAATCTGAGCTGTACTATATGTGTTGTTGCCCTTAAAGATTGATTGATATTTAACCCATTTAGTACCAAAAACCCTAAAACCGGTACCCTGGCAAACAGTGCAGGCCTAGATCAAACGCCGCAGAACACGGCGTCTGATCAGGGCCTCCACTGTTTGCTAAAAAGTCAGCCATTTTCCAAATTAATTTTGATGGAAACGCAACCTGACACCCCTAAATTTTGAAATGAACTCCTGCAAATATGTAAGGAGGAAGATTTCATTTGGTACCAAAAGGGTTAATGGTTAATTGACTGGATGATTTATCAGTTGATTGATTGATTGATTGATTGATTGATTTTAGGAAGCTGAGCTGTACCATATATGTTGTTGCCCTGGTGGTTGTCCTATACTGCCAGAGTTGTCCAAGGAAACAACAACCCAGCAACATAAGGAGAGGGGTCCAGGTGTGATAACCAGTCAGAAGGCCGGTGGGTTGGCAGGCAACAAGGGTACCCAGGTGAGGGTACAGTACACCAATGAATCTCAGGGAAATGGTACAGGTGAGTAGTGGCTGACTGACAGCACTGGTTGATAAGTTTATGAGTGAATGAGTGAAGGTGTTCACTTACTTTGCTTGTGATCTGATATTGTTCATACATCAATGAAGGAGCTCCCTTACTTTCCTTGTGGCTTGATATTGTTCATACACCAATAAATAACCTTTTTAGCTCACCTTCTGCTCCGGGGAAGCTTATAGGCAGTTGTCCATCGTTGTCATGTGTTGTCCGTCATACGTCTTATGTCTGGCATCATGGCTTTTAAATGCATCTCCCCTGAAGCCACATGGCCGATTGGGCCCAAATTTCATCTGTAGCATCCTTGGTCTGGGTGATTGAAAGTTTGTGTATTTTCATGAAAATCAGCCATTTAGTTTGGTTGCTATGGCAACTTAAGAGTTTCCATAGACTTACAATGGGGAAAATTGAAAAAAGTCATTGCAGAGTTTTTCACAAAACTTTTATAGAAATGTTTCTTGAGTAAACTCTCAGCCATATGCTTTTATGCCAACCTGAGAGTCCTCCAGGTTGAGTGGGGGCCATGCCCTACCCCCTCCACTAAAAGGCCATATATCACAGAAACCATTCTGATTCCCACTGCTAAGCCCCGAAACCATATACAGTAGAATTTCGATGGCTCGAACACCGATGCCTCGTTTACCATGGCTGAGTCGAACCCGTTCTTGAGTCCCCAGGGAATTCCCTAAGAAGTTGTGCGGGATATTAAAGGAGATTTTCTACTTTTATCTTGCAAATGTATGCTGTGTGTACTCATTAGAATCACCTCGATGAGGTGATGTGTACTCATTAGAATCACCTCGATGAGGTGATTCTAATGAGTACACACAGCATACATTTTTATCATAGAACACCAAAAAGATGTCCGGAAATTAACCCCATTTTTTCTCCTGGCTCTGTAATCCTCAGTGGCTCGAACTACCCCTGTCTCGAACAGATTTTCGTGGTCCCAAAGGTGAGACAGTTTCATGGAAAAACCTATATTTTTCACTTTTTAAACTTCTTGCGACTCAACCCTAACTTTTCTTCAAAATGCACTACTATTTTTTGCTTTTCAGTCCCATAAAAAGTGATGAAAACTGTCAAGAAATTGTAATTATTTTCCTCCCTCGCTTCGCTCGCTCGGACTTTGTAAAATTCAGATCAACTGTATGTGAGTAATTGTGGCACAAAAATTCTTCAAATATTTTTTCTTCAGCTTTAAATCTTTATGTAAGTTTGGAAGACTCTTTTTTTAACCTGTATTTTTATTGAAAAACCTGTAAATAACCTATATTTTGAGTAAGAAGAACCTATATAAAAACCTATATTTTCAAAGTGGGCCACTATGAGGCCTGCAGGTTGTACCCGGGCCATGCTCCACCCTTCCACTTCACAAAAAGCCAGATATCTGAGAAACCCCTCAACCATATATATTCATGTTCCTTATGATAACAAACATTCAGTGATACCAACCTGGAGGTCTCCAGGGATGCACCGGGTCATGCCCCACCCCTCCACTTCATAGAAAACTATATTTCTCAGAAACAGTTCAGATCCCCACCCCTAAACCATATATATTCTTGGTCCTTATGATAAGACACATTTAGTGACAACCATCTTGGACTTTCCTAGAGGAGCAGTCTGATCTGTGTCCACACTGTTTGCAAAAATGACTTCTAAAGTAACCAGCAGACAACAAAGCAGATGACATTTGTTGTGATTGGCATTTGATGGGTTAACTTACATTTCACCGTCAAAATGTGACATTATAGCTGATCTATTCAATTCTAACGTGCTGAAAATTGGCAATGTTGTTGTTGTTTCTGTCAAATTCTCGTTACCTTTTGCCATTGTTGAAGAAATTCAACCTAAAGTATTGACTGTCCCTTTTTCAACATTTTCGATGCGCGAAAATGACATTACGCAGTCTTACTTAAAGAATCTAGGTGTGATGTCATGAAAAGATGGCTGTTTGCATAACGCTATTCTTTCCTGTGATTTATTACAGGATATATCAGAGAATAAATCAGAGACTTTCCCCATTGCCTATATATGAGGGCTGATTGATATGTTGTGAGCCTCGTATTGAAGGAGGTATGCTGGGATGTTCTTTGTAAGTCATACTTTCTTCTGACTATATAGGGCTGTGTGCCCAAGGACTGGTCTCATTTGGTCAGTTTATATTGACGAGGTAGCACTCCAAAGTAAACAAGCAGCTTTTGCAAAATGGACAAAAATTGGTGAAAGAGCAGTGATCCAATATTTGCATAAAAAAAGCATTTCACAGGAAAGAGTACATTCCATTCTGACAAAGGATCTTGCAATGAGAAGGCTTTCGGTCCAATGGGTGCTAAGACTTCTGACAGTTGATCAGAAGCACACGAGGCACACATTATTGTCTGCTAATCTTACTTAACCTTTTAGAGGAAGATCTTTTTTTTTTTTTTTTTTTTTTTTGAATCTGTAAACTTTATTCTCTTTTCTGCCTGTTACAATCACCTCTTTAGGTCCAGGACACATCTAAGAAGGTTCTCCAGTAGATTCATTCCACATACCCCAA
This sequence comes from Lucinisca nassula, assembly GCA_963580285.1. Classification (NCBI taxonomy): domain Eukaryota; kingdom Metazoa; phylum Mollusca; class Bivalvia; order Lucinida; family Lucinidae; genus Lucinisca; species Lucinisca nassula. The sequence continues at coordinate 25,782,401 of OY757023.1, forward strand.
CTACACTTCTTTCAATCATGTATACTACCCATTCATTTTCTACTGCCCTGACAGTCTGGAGCCTGCCAACATGCATAAATACAATATTTTCATAAAGTTAGCCAATGAAATTGTTTATGTGGTAGTACACCTTTCAAGCACGGCACATGTAATTTTTTGTAAATTCAACACACGTTTTGTCCTTATATAAGTTCCTACCATAATTGTAGGCCTGCATCATAGTGCAGTAGTGTTCACCTTGCAGTCCTGTGAGTGACCAATGGCACAACATAGCATTAACCCTTCTCTTGCTGAATATTCATTTAAGCCACACCCATTTATGTCTATCAACCAATCAAATTACTTGATGTCATTTTTTGCTACAAATTCATAAACTGAAAGCCAAACAGTGTAGATCCTGATCAGATGGCTTCTTCAGAAGCCATCTGATCTGGATCTACACTGTTTGCAAAGATAGGGGTTGTCGTGGAAGATCTTGCTAACTTTCGTCAGAGATTTGTCACTATGGATGAAATATGGGTCCTTCTTTGTATGCCAGAGGCCAAACAACAATCAAAACAATGGAAGCACCTTGGCTCACCCCGCCAAATTAGACTGTTCCATCGGCTGGGAAGGTTATGGCCTCCGTTTTCTGGGATGCAGATGGTATTCTGCTGATAGATTATCTCCAAAAGGTACAAACAATCAATGGCACATACATGCTTCACTTCTGACGTAGTTATGGGAAAATATTAAACTTAAGCGCCGCGCAAAGCTCACCAAAGGTGTGTTGTTCCATTAGGATAATGCTCCTCTTCACAAGTCTGTCAATGCTATGGATGGCATGCATGATGGTGGCTTTAAATTAATTGAGCATCCCCCTTATCAGACTTTCATTTATTTCCAAAACTGAAAACGGCTAATTCAGGCACCCACTTTCAGTCCAAAGATGACGTCAAATATGCAGTGGATGACTTTCTGAACAGCCAAGAAAAGGAGTTCTATAAAGTGGCATTGAGCCCTAAAACACCGCTAGCAAAAATGTATAGATACTGAAGGGGATTATGTTTTAAAAGAATACAATATGCCCAACAAAATTCAAATCCTCCAATATGAGGCTCACAACATATCAAACCACCCTCATATATAGGCATGCGCTGTTAGAATGATATATTTGGGATTATTGTAATTATTTTATCAATAAAATGTATGTTATGTATACACAATAGTATCGCATTGGGGAGGCCATTCTAATGAGTACACACAACATACAAATCAAAAAGATATCTCAACGGCATCAATTCTTTATTTTGCAAGTAATGAAACACATAGCCTTAATTTGCTTATAATTAACCCTTATCCTGCTGTTCATAACAACCCCTACCATTGCAAATAGTGTAGATCAAGATCAGATGGCTTCTGATCAGGATCTACACTGTTTGACATTCAGTTTTTGAAATTGTAGGAATAAATTACATCAAGTAATCTGGTTAAGTCACAAATGGGTGTGGCTTTGGTTCAAAGTCAGAAATGGGTGTGGCTATCTTAATTATTCAGCTGAATAAGGGTTAATGATCAGTGGCTGGAACCATCTTTGTCTCAAACAAATTTTCAGTATATCAGATGTGTTTCTGAAGAAGCCATCTGATCAGGATCTTCATTGTTTGTCATTCAATTTGTGAATGTGTAGCAATAATTTGCATCAAGTAATCTGATTGGTTGATAATCAGAAGAGGGTGTGGCATATATAATATTCAGCAGGTCAATGGATAATTATCCAGCTGGATAAGGGTTAACAATCAGTGGCTGGGCCCACCTTTGTCTTAAACAGGTTTTCAGTGTTTCAGAGGTGTTTGTGCAATTGAATTTCAACTTTACATCACAAAAACACGCCTATATAATTTTGTCCCCCCCTTGAATCCCACTTTTATATAGAAAAACTGGGGTTTACAGGGGCAAACATTATTTTTCTTATTTCTGCTCCAAAATATAGTTTGTGCGTACGCGTTAGAACCGCCTCGATGAGGAGGTTCTAACGAGTACCTTTAATCTATATTTTGAGCAGAAATAAGAAAAAAAGCACAATTTTTCATCTAAAAATTTCTTTTTTCAGCCATAAAATTTACAGTGTTCAGTAAAACCTGTCTTAGCGGCCACCTCTATTAAGCAAGCAACCGGTCTTAAGCAAGCAGGTATTCAATTTCCAAAAAGGCAAATGTGTTAAATTTCACCTGTATTAAGCAATTTAAACCCCTGTCACACCAGGGCTGCGTTCTCACGGCGTCCAAGAAAAATGCAGAATGCCAAGATGCGCGCAGTAAGATCGCAAACATTGCCGTAGCAACGCAGTGGCGTCGCCAGTAGACGCGTTGGGATCGCATAGAACGCCAAGCGACGGCGCGCATTTTGAGCATGCTCAAAACAAACGCCGTCGCGCGGCGTTCTTATCAGAGCGCAGTGAGGTCGCCATAAGGTTGCCATAGCAGTGCAGTAAGGTCTCCTACAACGCTACAGGAGCTCGGCAGGGGCGCACAGAGGTCTCCTACAATGCCATATAAGCTCGGCTTGTATAATTGATTAACTGATTGATTGATTTGATATTTAACGTCCCAGTCAACACTGTATAGGTCATTTTGGAGACGTTGCTTCCAATTTTGTGGGACTTTTACCTGACTTTGAGATGAAATGACATCTCAAGCCCTGTCGCCCAATGAAACCAATAGAGTTTACACGTATAAGCATGTTTACACCAAAAGAGTTTACACGTATCTCGCACCACTTTGCCTGGGCAGGCTTAGATCCTCTGGAAGCATCATGCAGCCCATCTATTTCTTCCAGTCTCAATGGGAGGGGGCCGCCCGCTTGTATAAACAGTGGCTAGAGTAGAGTTTGATTGTGTACTGTCCCAGAAAACCTACTATTGAGGTAACTCATTCCGGGTAAGGTAATGGCGGTGGACTTGCTCCTGCTTGCGGTGATTGCGGTGGACTTACTTCCGACGGCACAGGAGTACTGGTAAACCGCTTAGGGGATCTAAGCTTGCCCAGGCAAAGTGGCGCGAGTCGGACCATCCGTGCTTATTAACCCTATTAGTTTCATTGGGTGACAGAGATTGAGATGTCATTTCATCTCAATGTCGGGTAAAAGTCCCACAAAATTAGAAGCAACGTCTTCAAAATGACACTTTGAGAACGTCTTCAACATGTGGGCATCGTAAAAGCGCAGTGCACGCATTGAGAGCGCCTTAAAAGCGCAGTACACGCGTTGTGAGCGCCGTAAAAGCGCAGAGGAAGCGCCGTGAGAGCGCATACAATCGCCATCAAGAACGCCGCAGGATCACGATAGATCGCCATGTAAGCTCCATAGCAACGTCTTGGTCGCTGTAGGGACGCCATGACAGGTCCATGTTCACAAAAATATCCCATATTTCTTGCGATCTCGCGGCCTTCTGAAAAATTAAACAACGCCGTCCCATCGCAGTGAAAACGCGGCATAGTGTGACAGGGGCTTAAGCAAGCATCTGTCTTAAGCATGCACATTTTGGTTATCCCTTAGGTGCTTGCTTAATACAGGTTAGACTGTAATTGTATAGGCGTGTTTTCCTAATGCAATACTTGTGTTATATTTTCAGAGGTGTCCGCACGGGAGGCTGACAAGAGGAATGGAACGGCTGATCGTCACAAAGTTATGATAATTGTCGGCGTTAATATGGGTATTCTGTTGATAGCGGGCATGATTGGTTTGATGTGCTACAGTAAGAGAACCTACCAGGGAATATACCACAAAGTGCCAGGTATATACATACCATAGCTCCAGACAAGGTGCTTGTTTCATCCAATTACAAAGATACGCCTATACATATACATTGTAAAATTTACCACCTAAAAATCGAAAATTTTAGACGAAAAATTGTGATATTTTTGAAAGTTGATTTTTTAAATCAAGTTTCTTTGTCATTACATTACTACTTCCGGTACTGGACCGCGTTGCTCCACTTCCGCTGTTTGTTCGCTGCATAAAATAGTCCAAATGAACTCTTGAGGCTCTTGAAAATTAATTTTGGAGGCCGGCCCTGCATGGAACGTCTTTCAAAATATTTCAGTTTTCAAGACTTTATACGGATTGATTATAAATTGGCACAGAAAGACGAATTCTGAAAAGAAAACAGTACTCTTTAACTATTTTCCTCCGCGCTTTTCGGTGATATTTATGTTTTACTCTTTCATCCCTGAGTTTCTAAATAGGACACTTCTAGCTTTAAATATACTCTTATAGAGAAGGATTTCTGACTAGTTCACTGACAGGATGGCAAACAGTGTGCATGTAGATTCTGGCGAGACGTTCTAGCTACGTGCCGTCTTATCAGGATCTACAAGGTTTGCATAGATACAGTGTATTTCTACCTCGGCGTCTGCACCGGTCTACAGGGTTAAAAGGGTTAGCATATCACAACCCTTTACTGACCTACAATTCGCCTGCTTTCAAGACCTCTAATATTACAAAACACTTGTTGATTAAATCAAGTTCTTACTTTAGCAAATATGAAGACACCGGTCAGATGCAACATTCTGTGGCCTCTAATCTATCTTAACTGTTTCCAAATGTCACAGTATTGAAACAATTGACATTTATGGGATAATTTTTTAGGACCCCGTACAGGTGGGACTAAACGTATTTTAATTCCCTTTGGGTAAACGCGGCGTCTGACCAGAGTTATTATGTCTAAATCAAATGGTTTAAAAATGATCTTTTTTGTCAAGTTATTCTCCTTTTTATGTCCCAACACCCGAAGGAACATAGCTCCAAGCGGCTGCACAACGTATGTGCATCGTCTTATCAATGCGACGTTGATGCGGCGTTGCTAAAAGACATCATGTGCCCACTAGAAAAACTTCTCTGTAAGATTATTAGCAGACATGTACTGAAGTAATTTAGAAATTTATGGTTGGACCATGAAGAAATTGGCAGGCACGTTTATCTTTCTTTCTTCCGTATTTTCTTCATGGTGGTAGTTGAGTGAGGCAATGTGTCACTGGGGAGTCCAGCTGATATTGACTCACAGTTGGGCAACACCTGCTGTCCTTGCAGCAGGTAACGGTTGAGTGAGTGAGTGTTGATATTTCTTCTGTTTCTACACTTCCATTCATTATGTCTCCCCCGAAAAATTTTTTTTCGGAGAGACATATTGTTTTTCCCCCGGGCGTCTGTCCGTCCGTCTGTCAGTCTGTCTGTCTGTCCGTCCGTCTGTCACACATTCGTGTCCGCTCTATAACTTGAAAACCGTTTGAGCTATCGTCACGAAACTTAGTATAAATATAAATCAGCATTAGACGACGTGCAGTGCGCAAGAACTATAACTCTCGCATTTATACTTTTTGAATTATCTCCCTTTGAAGTTTGTTGGTATGTATATATGTATGGGCAAATCGTGTCCGGTCAATAACTTTCTTATTTTCAGATGGATTTTAAAATTACTTGGCAGAAATATTAACAACCATAAGACGATGTGTGGTGCGCATGAATCAGGTCGGTACCTCAAAGGTCAAGGTCATACTTAGAGGTCAAAGGTCAAAAAAGGGGCCTTTTTTTCATAGTTGGTCAATAACTTTCTTATTTGAGATGGATTTTAAAATTACTTGGCAGAAATATTAACAACCATGAGACGATGTGTGGTGTGCATCAGGCAGGTCAGTACCTCGAAGGTCAAGGTCATACTTAAAGGTCAAAAGGTCAAAAAAGTGGCCTTTTTTTTCGTGTTTTGTCAATAACTTTCTTATTTTGAGATGGATTTTAAAATTACTTGGCAGAAATATTAACAACCATGAGACGATGTGTGGTGTGCATCAGGCAGGTCAGTACCTCGAAGGTCAAGGTCATACTCAGAGGTCAAAGGTCAAAAAAGGGGCCTTTTTTCGTGTTTTGTCAATAACTTTCTTATTTTGAGATGGATTTTGAAATCACTTGGCAGAAATGTTAACCAATATAAGACGATGTGTTGCGTGCATGACCCAGGTTGGTACCTCAAGGGTCAAGGTCATACTTAGAGGTCAAAGGTAAAAAAGGAGCTTTTTTTTTCGGGTTTTGTCAATAACTTGCTTATTTTTAGATAGAATTTGAAGTTACTTGGCAAAAATGTTAACTATCATGAGACGATGTGTTGCATGCATGATTCAGTTTGATACCTCAAGTGTCAAGGTCATACATAGAGGTAAAAGGTCAAAAAAGGGGCTTTTTTTTTCGTGTTTGGTCAATAACTTTCTTATTTTTAGATGGATTTTGAAATTGCTTGGCAGAAATATTAACCAACATGAGATGATGTGTTGCACGCATGACCCAGTTTGGTACCTGAACGGTCAAGGTCATACATAGAGGTTAAAGGTCAAAAAAGGGGCCTTTTTTGTGTTCTGTCAATAACTTTCTTATTTTTAGATGGATTTTGAAATTACTTGGCAGAAATGTTAACCACCATAAGACGATGTGTTGCGTGCATGACCCAAGTTGGTACCTCAAATGTCAAGGTCGTCTTAAGAGGTTAAAGGACAAAAAGGCGCCTTTTTATGCCTCCAATTTTGAAAAAGTTGGAGGGGCATATTGGTTCTGGTTCGTTCGTCCATCCGTTAAGCTTTTGATGCATAGCATAACTAAAGAACCGTGTATGCTAGGGTTTTGAAATTTCATATATGGATTCCTCATGGAAAATTAGCTGACGCGTATTTTTTTTCTCGTCTGGATTATGCCCCCTTCAAGAGTTATTGCCCTTTGAAATTTTTTTAATAAAATCTTGTCAGCAAGATACCTCAAAAACTATTGGAGCTAGAGCCTTGAAAGTTGGTGAATATATTGGTGGTGATGAGTAGATGAACTGATTAACTTTTGACAAAATTCAGAAAAATACTTTGTGAGTTATGGCCCTTTGTCATTTTGGTAATTTGTGCCCATTGTAATGTATGCTAAAAGTGATGCATAGCACAACTTTAGAACCGTGTATGCTAGGGTTTTGAAATTTCATATATGGATTTCTCATGGAAAATTTGCTGACGCGTATATTTTTTCTTGTCCGGATTATGCCCCTTTAAAGAGTTATTGCCCTTTGAAATTTTTTTAATAAAATCTTGTCAGCAAGATATCTCAAAATCTATTGGAGCTAGAGCCTTGAAAGTTGGTGAACATATTGGTGGTGATGAGTTGATGGACTGATTAACTTTTGACAAAATTCCGAAAAACACTTTGTGAGTTATGGCCCTTTGCCATTTTGGTAATTTGTGCCCATTGTTATATAAGCTAAAAGTGATGCATAGCATAACTTTAGAACCGTGTATGCTATGGTTTTGAAATTTCATATATGCATTCCTGATGGACTATTAGCTGACACGCATTTTTTTTTCTCATCCGGATTATGCCCCTTTCAAGAGTTATTGCCCTTTGAAGTTTTTAGCTCACCAGAGCCGAAGGCTCCAGGGTAGCTTATAGTATAGGCATTGGTCCATCGTCGTTGTCGTCGTCTGTGTCTGCGTCTGCGTCGTCAACATTTTCAAACAACATCTCTGAAACTACTTGGTCAATTGAAACCAAATTACATTTGGAGCCTCTATGGGAAGGGGGAACGAAAGTTTGTTCGTGAGGACTGGGTCACATGACCAATATGGCCGCCATGCCCATATATGGTAAAAACCTTTAAAAATTTTCATCTCAAGAACCGAACAGCCAATGATCTTGAAACTTGGTATGCAGCATAGGTGACTCGGGCCCTACCAAGTTTGTTCAAATGATGACCTTTGGGTGACCTCGACCTGTTTTACGTCAAGGTCAAATTTGGTCCTTTAGACATGTGTATGGAAAAATGGCAAAACAGTGGATTTTTCTGATTGTATGTTAGCTAGTGGCATCAGAAATGGTATTTGCAATCAGCTGAATGGAAGTTTATCAGTTTCAAAGGTCAAGGTCATTTACCGATCTTTGTCCGGGACGGCTCAGATTCAGTATTTTTATCTTCTTCTTCACTTAAAACTACTTGGCCAATTGAAACCAAATTACATGTGGAGCCTCTATGGAATGGGGGAACGAAAGTTTGTTTGTGAGGACTGGGTCACGTGACCAATATGGCTGCCATGCCCATATATGGTAAAAACCTTTAAAAATCTTCTTCTCAAGAACCGAATGGCCGATGATCTTGAAACTTGGTTTGCAGCATCAGGGACTCTGGACCTGTCAAGTTTGTTCAAATGATGACCTTTGGTTGACCTTGACCTGTTTTATGTCAAGGTCAAATTTGGTCACTTAGACATTTGTATGGATAAATGGCAAAACAGTGGATTTTTCTGATTGTATATTAGCTAGTGGCATCAGAAATGGTATTTACAATCAGCTGAATGGAAGTTTATCAGTTCCAAAGGTCAAGGTCATTTACCAACCTTTGTCCAGGACGCCTCAGATTCAGTATTTTTATCTTCTTCTTCACTTAAACTACTTGGCCAATTGAAACCAAATTACATGTGGAGCCTCTAAGGCATGAGGGAACGAAAGTTTGTTCGTGAGGACTGGGTCACATGACCAATATGGCCGCCATGCCCATATATGGTAAAAACTTTTAAAAATCTTCTTCTCCAAGAACCGAATGGCCGATGATCTTGAAACTTGGTATGCAGCATCAGGGACTCTGGCCCTACCACCAAGTTTGTTCAAATGATGATCTTTGGTTGACCTTGACCTGTTTCACGTCAAGGTCAAATTTGGTCAATTAGACATTTTTATGGAAAAATGGCAAAACAGTGGATTTTTCTGATTGTATATTAGCTAATTGCATCAGAAATGGTATTTACAATCAGCTGAATGGAAGTTTGTAAGTTCCAAAGGTCAAGGTCATTTACCAACCTATGTCGACCTTTGCACAGATTCAGTATTTTTAGCTCACCTGTCACGTAGTGACGAGGTGAGCTTTTGTGATCACTTTTTGTCCGTCGTCCGTCGTGCGTGCGTGTGTGCGTGTGTGCGTGTGTGCGTGCGTGTGTGCGTGCGTAAACTTTTTCTTCAAACAACATCTCCTCCAAAACCACTGATCGGATTTTGACCAAACTTCACAGGAATGATCCTTAGGTGGTCCCCTTTCAAAGTTGTTCAAATGGTTCCGGTCTGTTGCACATCTAGGTCACAGGAGCTAAAAATAGATTTTTTAAATGAAAACTTTAAAAATCTTCTACTCTGAAACCGCAAGGCCCAGGTCTTCGATATTAGGTATGAAGCTTCATCTAGTGGACCTCTACCAAGATTGTTCAAATTATAGTCCTGGGTCCAAAAACGCCCCCGCCCTGGGGTCCTTTGGTTTTACATGGGCTTATATAGGGAACATCTTTAAAAATCTTCTTCTCTGAAACCGCAAGTCCCAGGTCTTTGATAATTGGTGTGAAGCTTCACCTAGTGGACCTCTACCAAGATTGTTCAAATTATAGCCCTGGGGCCGAAAATGCCCCCGCCCCGGGGGCCTTTGGTTTTACATAGGCTTAATATAGGGAAAATCTTTAAAAATCTTCTTCTCTGGAACCGCAAGGCCCAGATCTTGGATATTTGGTGTGAAGCTTCATCTAATGGACCTCTTTCAAGATTGTTCAAATTATAGCCCTGGGGCCAAAAATGCCCCCGCCCCGAGGGCCTTTGGTTTTACATAGGCTAATATAGGGAAAATCTTTGAAAATTTTCTTCTCTGGAACTGCAAGGCCCAGATCTTGGATATTTGGCGTGAAGCTTCATCTAGTGGACCTCTTTCAAGATTGTTCAAATTATAGCCCTGGGGTCAAAAATGCCCCCGCCCCGGGGGCCTTTGGTTTTACATAGGCATTTATAGGGAAAATCCTTAAAAATCTTCTTCTCTGGATCCGCAAGGCCAAGATCTTGGATATTTGGCGTGAAGCTTCATCTAATGGACCTCTTTCAAGATTGTTCAAATTATAGCCCTGGGGCCCAAAATGCCCCCGCCCCGAGGGCCTTTGGTTTTACATAGGCTAATATAGGGAAAATCTTTGAAAATCTTCTTCTCTGGAACTGCAAGGCCCAGATCTTGGATATATGGCGTGAAGCTTCATCTAGTGGACCTCTTTCAAGATTGTTCAAATTATAGCCCTGGGGTCAAAAACTCCCCCGCCCCGGGGGCCTTTTGTTTTACATAGGCATTTATAGGGAAAATCCTTAAAAATCTTCTTCTCTGGATCCGCAAGGCCAAGATCTTGGATATTTGGCGTGAAGCTTCATCTAATGGACCTCTTTCAAGATTGTTCAAATTATAGCCCTGGGGCCAAAAATGCCCCTGCCCTGGGGGCCTTTGGTTTTACATAAACTTAGATAGGGAAAATCTTTAAAAATTTTCTTCTCTGAAACCGCAAGTCCCAGGTCTATGATATTTGGTGTGAAGCTTCACCTAGTGGACCTCTACCAAGATTGTTCAAATTATAGCCCTGGGGCCAAAAATGCCCCCTCCCCTCCGGGGCCCTTTGGTTTTACATAGACTTATGTAGGGAAAATCTTGAAAAATCTTTTTCTCTGAAACTGTCAGGCCCATGTCTTTGATATTTGGTATGGCGCTTCATCTAATGGACCTCTACAAAGATTGTTCAAATTATAGCCCTCGGGCCACAAATGCCCCTGCCCCGGGGCCCTTTGGTTTTACATAGTCTTATATAGAGATAATCTTTGAAAATCTTTTTCTCTGAAACAGCAAGGCCCAGGTCTTTGATATTTGGTGTGAAGCTTCATCTAGTGGACCTCTACAAAGATTGTTTAAATTATAGCCCTGAGGCCAAAAAACACCCAAGCCCCAGGGCCATTTGGTTTTACATAGCCTTATATCGAGGGCTGAGCGCAAAACTATTGTAACTGACATTTTGGCCATTTTCAGTTTTTCCTATATTTTGGTTGCATATATTGATTTGCATCTTCCACCAAAGAGTTATATACATATTCCATTCTGTTCTTGAGTTATTAAAAATATTCAAAATATTGTATCTGCGAAGGCCGTTAGAAGTTGGCGCAAAACTATTGTAACTGCAGTTACAATAGTTTTGCACTAAAAAATACCTAACAATGCCAGGTTTCTCAAGCAAAACCTGCAGATACAATAGTTTTGCACTAAATGAAAAGCACCATTAAAAGTTACAGTAGTCTGATTTAAGCCAAATTAATGCATACAAATAAGCTGTAGTATACAACAATTTCAGTTTTCTGTATTTATTTAAAGAAATTGTGGTCATTGGCTTGAAATTCTGTCATTTTAAGCAAATACATTACTCAAATAATTAAAGGAACAGAAAGGTAAAAAGGAAAATAATGGAACAATGGTTAATTATAATTTTACTTATGTCAGTTCTAAAATTATTTTGGACTTTGCCACTCCACTGGGGCATATCTGAAACAGTACTGTGTTCAACATACCTGTTACATACTTTGTAAGCCAACAAGTCTAGTTCCAGTTTGTTGACAAATATGGTAGCAATTAATATCATAGCTCCTTTGAGATCACATGGCCACTGTCAACCATCTTTGATTTTTAGGGTACCCTACCCTAGCCAGTTAAGTAGGGCCTATCCTAGGGTAGAATAGGCCAGGGTAAGATATGGAAGGCAAGGTGGGTTAGGCTAGGGTTAAGCGTTCCTTGGCTAATATAGTCTACCTGGAAGGCAGGGTAGTGTGGGATAAAAACAGTTGTCCTTCTATTAGGGTAGTGGTAGGGTACCCTTCCTTAGACTAGTCTAGCCTAGCCGACACTATGCTACCTAGTTTGAAGTAGGGTATGAAACACTAAGGGTAGGCAGGATGGTATTGAAAATGGTAAGGTATATGGTCGCTCTACTGGTTAGTGTAGAGTGTAAAGTACCCTAGCCTAGTCTACCCTACCTTAGGCTAGGTTAGGGTAGGCAACTAAGATTTGGTAGGGTAGGACCTACCCTAGGTTAGTGTCAGGTGGGTCACCCTACTGGTGAGGGTAGGGTACCCTTCCCTACCCAGCAGAGTATAGTAAAGTATGTACGGTAGGCTCTACCTTAGTTTTGTTTGTTTGATTTGAGGTTTAACGTCCCCGTCAACACTGTAAAGGTCATTTTGGAGACGTTGCTTCCAATTTTGTGGGACTTTTACCCGACATTGAGATGAAATGACATCTCAAGCCCTGTCGCCCAATGGAACCAATAGGGTTTATTACCATGGACGGTCCGCCTCGCACCGCGGTTCCTGGACAGGCTTAGATCCTCTAAGCGGTTTACCAGTACTAGTGTGCGGGCCGGATTCAGCTCTGCGTGGAAGCATCGTGCAGCCCATATATTTCTTCAAGCCCCTATGGGCTTAGGGTGCCGGCCTCGGTAGCTCAGTCGGATGCGCGTCTGACTGGTGATCATGAAGACGCAGGTTTGATACCTGCCAGAGTCGGCAACATTCTTTCGTGGAGATTTATCATGAAACCTTTTCTACCATCATTCTCTCCCTTCCGCTGATTCAAGAAGGGCAGAGTTGTCAGTTTCTGGTGAAAGAATGTGCACTGTACTGGTTAGCCACTTACATATAATACATTCTACAAAAGGGTTATCCTTTGGAAGCAAGGAATACACCACAAAACTGGAAAATATGGAATGTACATTTTTTTCTGGGCCAGAGTAGCTAGTTTTGGCCAATTAGGCCCCATCAGTGACCCTCAAATACTTTCAAAATTCCACAATAGAATCAATGATCCCAAAGGACAAGAAAATATAAACTACACTATGATGTAGGGCAGGGAGACATTTTACGGCAGCCACATACTCCCAAACATCAGCTGCAGTGACGTTAAATAATTATGTTCTACAAAAGGGTTATCCTTTGGAAGCAAGGAATACACCACGGAACTGGAAAATATGGAATGCACATGTTTTTCTGGGCCAGACTAGCTAGTTTAGGCCATTAGGCCCCATCAGTGACCCTCAAATACTTTCAAAATAGCCTGCCCAGGAAAAGTGTGGATAGGTAAACTGACCCACTCAAAAATGACCTAACATAATCTTGACTGGGCCGTTAAACTCCAATACAAACAAACAAATCTACCTTGGCGTAGAATAGGTAAGGTAGGATATGGTTGGCTAGGTAAGGCAGTGCTAATACATTGAGGTTAGGCTACACTACCCTACCCTAACATGTAGTCTTTCTCCTAGTTTGGGTACCCTTCCATCACTGAGCCTACACTATGGCACCATAGGATAGAGTAGTTCCTACCCTTGGTCAGGATAGGGTATGCTAAGGGGTATGTAGTGTGGTGTGGGACAGGGATATTCATCCTCCCAGTTAGGCTAGTGACAGGATACCCTTTCATACCCTAGCCTGCCCAGTGGTACCTTAGTGTAGAGCAGTCCATCCTGTCTACAAGGTAAGGCAGGCTGTCCTAACTTCCATAGAAGGACCCTACCTTACCCTACCCTAACCATGGAAGTGCCAACCACCAACACTAACATACCCCAGGGTACCAAAGTGTAGGGTAGGCTAAGGAAGGGTAGCCTTCCACTACTCTAACACAAAGAATGACTATACCTACTCTATCAAACACAACCCTGCTTAGGGTAGGGTAGGATAGGGTAGGGTCACTTAACCCTAGCTTTGCCTAGCTTTGCCTAGCCTACACATATCCTACCCTAGAATAGGGCCTACCAAACTGGTAAGGGACTGTACCCTACCCTAACAAGTAGGCAGACTGTACCCAACCCCAGGGTAGGGTAGGCATAGCTCGCATAGCCTTTCCCCACCCAAGCTAGGGAAACATAGGGTAAGCCTATAGGGTCAGGAAGAGTACCCTACCATTACCTTAACCTATCTTAGGGTATGATGGTTTAAGGCGGGATATGGTAGGCAATGCTATTCTAGCCAGGCTAGGCTAGCCTGATAGGCAGTATGTTGTTCGATAGAGTTGGTACAGTGACCCTCCTGGTAGGATACCCTTCCCTATTCCACCTACACTATGGTACCATATGGTATGGTAGGGTACACCCTTCCCTAATTAGGGGTAGGGTACAGCAGGGTTACTAGGGCATGATAGGCTAATGATAAGCTAGCCTACCCTTCCTGGTAGGCAGATTGATGTTGAAAAAGGTAGGATATATTCATAGATGGAGGTTGGGTAGGGAAGGATAGGCTAAGGGTAGGCTGGTCTACCCTAGTCATAAGACCACCAAGCAAACAATCATAATAAATACTCACTCATCGGCCATTTTTATTCGGCAGCACTCTGTGATGTTGCCGACAGAAAATATGGCATTGACACATCACTTACTGGGCTAGGTCTGACATCATATTGATCTCGCGACTGACGTAGCAAAGTAACAAGATCAAAAAAAAAAAAATGCTGCCATGTTGAATATTTGTTTGATACAGAGAACTGTATCGGTAAATATCAGTAAATTGCAAGCCTGATAATTTGAAAAATTACTGAAACTGAGATATGATTATGGTAATAATCTAGATGCACATCTTTATTTTTGTTATAAAATTAACACAAGAGAGCATTGGAGAGTAGCTGGTAGGCAGGATGGTGTTGAAAAGGGTAGGGTACAGTCACCCTACTGGTTAGTGTAGGATGTAGGGTAACCTAGCCTAGCCATCCTACACTACCTTAGGCTAGGTAAGGGTAGGTAACTCAGTAGGGTAGGGTAAAGTGTGGTGGTGTATGGTCACCCTACTGGTGAGGGTAGGGGTAGGGAACACTTCACAAACCAGTAAGGTATGGCAAAGTAGGTATGGTAGTCTCTACCTTAGGGTGGGATAGATAAGATAGGATATAGTAGGCTAGTTTAGGCACTGCTAGGTTAGGGTTAAGTGAGGCTCTCCTCCCATACCCTACCCCAGAAGCCAGAATAGGATAGCTAAAGTAATATTATTCTCTTACTTATGGTAATGGGGTGGGAGGGGTACCCTTCCACAGCCTAAAATGCCATGTTGTACTCTAGGGTAGGGTAGGTCCTACTTTGGGGTAGGGTATGGTAAGGTAGGCTAGCATACCCAGCATTAGGTGGACAAGTTAGTGTTAAATATGGTAGGATACGGTCACCCAATATTATTCTGAATGATCAATTTTGTGTGATTGTATTGCTTTAACTTATTGTCTACGCCCATGGGCATAGACATTGTAGATGTTCGGTTTATCACGGAAGTACAGCCATTAGTCACCCACAATGCTGGTTGACCTTTAACCAGTATAAGCTTTCACAAGAAGAAGAAAGCGGTCCATAACAAGTATAGTAATATCATTCACACAAAAAGATGCCCCTGGCACAGAATTGCTATCACATTTGTAAAAGCCCATATTTGCTGTCATTTTGTACAGGCTAATACAAAATATACATCTACAAACTGTCGACCACAATGGACTACTGATCTCTTCAGGAGCCTTCAGGTCTGGCGATCTAAAAAATCTTGCCTCGTCGTTAGCAAAATTTTCGGTTTAATCTTCAATTAGTCTTAAGTAAAGTGTAGGAACGTTGATTACTTTTATAACTTCTCCAGCAGTTTTTGTCACAAGCATATTGACTGAAGTTGCACATGTGCCGTTTGAAAGATAAAAAAGAACTTTTTGACAGAATTACAGCATCTGCAGGTTTGCCATCATTAAATCTTCAATCCACAGGATCCTGGGTGCAGACTGGCAATTAGAATATTGGCAAAGACGGTTAATTGCATAAAACACTTTTCTGGGATTTTTTTTTTGTCGGCTCCTCCCCTTTAAACTGGGATATAACTCTAGACATTCTTATTAGCATAGACCTAGCTTTTCGTAAAAGCTATACTTGTTATATGCATAGTTATTATATATATAACAGAATTTTTAAAGCCACATATCAATGACCGCCAGGATTTAGTCAATGTTATTGATTTGGCCAGTCTTCTGCAAGTCATATGTATTAAGTTTCAACATGTTTCTATAAAAACTCCATGGTTCTGAAGGCTTTATTGGTGCATCCCTATGCTTCTGAATTGGTGCAAAACTATTGTATCTACATTATTTACACAATATTTACATCAAAATCTTAACATTTTCAGTGCAAAACTATTGTAACTGCAGATACAATAGTTTTGCACCAAAAATCTGTATACAAAAGTTAGGTTTTTGCATGCAAAACTATTGTAACTGAAAAAAAGGTCAAGGTCTCCTTCATTAAGCGATAGATTTGTTTAAAACTGCCTTGGTTCAAATAAACACCTTTTAGCCTTCAAAATATGTAAAGATGTAAAGTATTGCCATAATATTAAGAAAATAGGAACGTTTTTTGCTTCTCCTGAAAAATCTTGAAAATGCAGATACAATAGTTTTGCGCTAAGCCCTCGATATAGGGAATATCTTAAAAAAAAAATCTTCCTGGAAACCACAAGGCCCAGGTCTTTGATATTTGGTGTTTAGTTTCATCTAGTGGACCCTAATCAAGATGGTTCAAATTATAGCCTTTGTTGATATTTGGTATGAAGCTTCACCTATATAGACCTACCTCAACATTATGCACATTATAGCCCTGGGTCAATAATGGCCCTCCCCGGGGGCCCCTTTGTTACTCTATGGATCAGGTGAGCGATCCAGGGCCATCATGGCCCTCTTGTTATCTTCTTCTTCACTTAAACTACTTGGCCAATTGAAACCAAATTACATGTGGGGCATATATGGAATGAGGGAACGAAAGTTTGTTTGTGAGGACTTGGTCACATGACCAATATGGCCGCCATGCCCATATATGGTAAAAACCTTTAAAAATCTTCTGCTCAAGAACTGAATGGCCGATGATCTTGAAACTTGGTATGCAGCATCAGGGACTCTGGCCCTACCAAGTTTGTTCAAATGATGACCTTTGGTTGACCTTGACCTGTTTAATGCCATGGATAAATTTGGTCACTTAGACATTTGGCAAAACAGTGGATTTTTCTGATTGTATATTAGCTAGTGACATCAGAAATGGTATTTACAATCAGCTGAATGGAAGTTTTTCAGTCCAAAAGGTCATTTACCGACCTTTGTCCAGGACGGCTTAGATTCAGTATTTTTATTTTCTTTACTTAAACTACTTGGCCAAGTGAAACCAAATTACATGTGGAGCCTCTATGGAATGAGGGACAAAAGTCTGTTCATGAGGACTGGTTCACATGACCAATATGGGCCCCCATGCCCATATATGGTAAAAACCTTTAAAAATCTTCTTCTCCAAGAACCGAATGGCTGATGATCTTGAAACTTGGTATGCAGCATCAGGGACTCTGGCCCTACCAAGTTTGTTCAAATGATGACCTTTGGTTGACCTTGACCTGTTTTATGTCAAGGTCAAATTTGGTCACTTAGACATTTGTATGGAAAAATGGCAAAGTAGTGGATATTTCTGATTGCCTGGTAGGCTGTGACATCAAAAATGATATTTGCAGTTAGCTGAATGGAAGTTTATTAATTCAAAAGGCCAAGATCATTTACTGACCTTTGTCTTGGATGGCTCAGATTCAGTATTTTTATCTTCTTCTCCAGTATTAGAGCTGTGCTGATTGAAACCAATTTACATGAAAAGCCTCTATGGGGGTGAGGCAATTAAACATTTTTCGTGGTATTGTTGTCACATGACCAAGATGGGCACCTTGCCTGTATATGGTATAAACCTCATGACCTCTGGTGAGCGTAGTGGCCCATGGGCCTCTTGTTTGAATAAAATCTTGTCAGCAAAATATCTCACAAACTATTATAGCTAGAGCCTTGAATGTTGGTGAATACACGTAGATTGGTGTTGATGAGTAGATGACCTGCTTAATTTTTGACATAATTCCGAAAAATACTTTGTGAGTTATGGCCCTTTGTCATTTTGGTAATTTGTGCCCATTATAATGTATGCTAAAAGTGATGCATAGCATAACTTTGGAACTGTATATGCTATTGTTTTGAAATTTCATATATGCATTCCTGATGGAAAATAAGCTGACACGTATTTTTTTTCTCATCCGGATTATGCCTCTTTCAAGAGTAATTGCCCTTTGAAGTTTTTTTAATAAAATCTTGTCAGCAAGATATTTCAAAAACTATTATAGCTAGAGTCTTGAAAGTTGATGAAAAGATTGGTGGTGATGAGTAGATGACCTGATTAACTTTTGACAAAATTTGAGTTATGGCCCTTTGTCATTTTGGTAATTTGTATCTATTGTAATGTATGCTTAAAAGTGATGCATTCCATAACTTTAGAACCCTGTATGCTATGGTTTTGAAATTTCATATATGCGTTCCTGATGGAAAATAAGCTGACAATTATTTTTTTTCATCCGGATTAACTTAAGAACCGTGTAAGCTAGGGTTTTGAAATTTCATATATGGTTTGCTATGGAAAATTAGCTGACACATATTTTTTTCTCATCCGCATTATGCCCCTTTCAAAAGTTATTGTCCTTTGATTTATTTGTTAGCATAACCTTGGGGCCAAAGCCACACACTTTGAATTATTATTGTAATCATGGTAATTTTCGGTTTTATTGGACGGGTTTTTCAAAAATTCCGTCCTTTAAAATAGCGATGTCCGGGTGGGTGGTTGGGCGGGTGGATGGGCCCCACAGGCGCAACATAGCCTTGGGCGGAATTCTTGTTGTATGTTTTTATTTTTCTATGAACATTTTTAAAGTTACTTTGCAGAAATGTTTATCTTCATTAGATGATGTGTTGCACACAAGACCCGGCTCAATACCTCCAATAAAGGTTATACTTAGATGTCAAGAACGGGGGAGACATCTGTGTTTTTGTAGAAAAACAAATTCTAGTTTTCCTCTCTCTCGTCTGTCCCTCACTTTCATCTTCTCTACAACGGCCCTGCCCATCGGGGCTTGAAGAAATATATGGGCTGCATGAGGCTTCCACGAAGAGCTGAAACCGACCCACACAAGAGTACTGGTAAACTGCTTAGAGGATCTAAGCCTGCCCATGCAAAGCAGTGCGCACAAGTCGGACCGTCCATGGTTATAAACCCTTTTGGTTTGATTGGGGGACAGGGCTTGAGATGTCATGTCATCTCAATGTCGGGTAAAAGTCCCACAAAATTGGAAGCAACGTCTCCAAAATGACCTTTACAGTGTTGAAGGGTATGTTAAACCTCAAACAAACAAAAAAAACTCATAGCTTGTTTCATCTGAAAATTACTGATACTTTTCGTATTTCTGCACAAAAAGATGTGTCGGTCATTGACTATATTATAGAGGATCTTACATGAGTGCTCATGTATTAATAAATTTATTAAATGAGTTGAGGAAAAGGGATAAAATGCGAGGCTTGGCTGAGTATTTTTTCCCTTTTTCATTATCAAAAGTAATAAATTCAATAATACATCAACACAAATGCAATATTCTATTTATCATACATGTAAATTATGGCATTTAAAACACATTTTATTCACGACTTCTAATGATAATGTCAATATCCCGCTATTATTAAACGCTACGTCATTAAGAATGTCTTACCTGTAACTTTACGGGGAATTATCGAACTAATTTGCATATTTAATCCACTCTCAGATGCGACGTCATATGATAAAAAATAGTCCTTGACTGAGACATAAACTGTTTCATTAATCCCTTAAATTCCAGTTTTTAAGTAAAAAGTGTGAACCATGATCTGATGCTGCATTTTTCTGTGTTGACCCTTAAATTTTGATACCGTAAGCAAACATTGTAGACACTGGTGGGAAGCCGCATTCTGTGGAGTCTGATCTGGGTCTACATTGTGTGTCAAGCCCATCTCATGATTCCAGGCAAGATTCTATAGCTTACACTGACCGTACTGGGATGAAATTAACTGCTATTTTCTAAGAATAAGTTGCCTGGACTTCCTACAGATTTGTGATAGTCACATGGCCTATAGCACCGAAGACCATCTATGCTTTGTAACTTTGTGTCGACTACAAGCAACTGACCCAGAAATCATCTGCTTTCCACTTACCAGTACATTCCTTTTTCCTTATTCTCCTTTCGCTCCGTCTTTTATTGTCCCCCACCTTTTCGAAGAAAAGTGAGGGGACATAGTATTCGGCTTTCCGTGGTGCGTGATGCGTGGTTCTGAGCTTGTAGTAGGTACCTTGTGAGCCCAACTCCTCCTACAGTTTTAAACCGATCCTTCTTAAATTTTACAAGTGTCTTTATCATGGTTTGAAGTTGTGCATGTGCTTTTTTCAGAATCCTTGAATTAATTTTTTTCACTTTTTTCACATTTTTAACTTAGACTTTTTTTTGCATGCTTCCGAATTCTTTTGCATGCTTCCGAATTCATAGAAGGTACCTTGTGAGCGTAACTCCTCCTACTGTTTTATACCGATCCTTCTGAAATTTTACAAGTGTCTTTATTATGGTTTGAAGTTGTGCATATACCGGTACTTTTTTCAGAATTCTTTAATTATTTTTTTTTCACTTTTTTCACATTTTTAACTTAGACTTTTTTGCATGGTTCCGAATTCATAGTAGGTACCTTGTGAGCGCAACTCCTCCTACAGTTTTATACCGAATCTTCTGAAATTTTACAGGTGTCTTTATCATGGTTTGAAGTTGTGCATATGCTTTTTTCAGAATTCTTTAATTCATTTTTTTCACTTTTTACATTTTTAACTTGGACTTTTTTCACGCATCAATTCTCTGAAAGAGTATAATGTAGTAGGTACCTTGTGAGTGCAACTGCTCGTACAGTTTTATACCGATCCTTCTGAAATTTTACAGGTGTCTTTATCATGGTTTGAAGTTGTGCGTATGCTTTTTTCAGAATTCTTTAATTAATTTTTTTCACTTTTTTCACATTTTTAACTTAGACTTTTATCATGCATCAATTCTATGAAAGAGTATAATGTAGTAGGTACCTTGTGAGCGCAACTCCTCCTACAGTTTAATGCCACTCCTTCCAAAACTTAAAAGTTGGTTGAATTATGGTCTGAAGATATGCATTAGCTTTTTACAGAATCTTAAAATAATTCTTTTCACTTTTTTCACATTTTTAACTTAGAGTTTTTTGGCCCATCTATAATATGAAACTGGATATGTAGTAGGTACATTGTGAGTGCAACTCCTCCTACAGTTTAAAACTGATCCTTCAGAATCTTTACAGGTGTTTTGATATGGACTGAAATGTGCATGTGCCTTTTACAGAATCCTTTAATTATTGTTTTTCACTTTCCGCATTAAGTGATACGAATGGTTGCCTGGTTAACTTACTTATTTTTTAACCTCACAAATGAAAATAAGGCGGGGGACATAAATTCTCTTTGGAATTTGCTTGTCTCCTCAAATATCTCTTTCCACCTTTCCATTCTGCAACAAGGGTCAGCATGTTATTGTAACTCCACACAATTAATAAGTGATCTAGTTACGGTAATGATCCCAGCCCCCACCCGTTGGGGCTTGAAGAAATAAATGGGCTGCATGATGCTTCCACGCAGAGCTGAATCCGACCACACACGAGTACTGGTAAACCGCTTAGAGGAACTAAGCCTGCCCAGATAAAGCGGTGTGAGTCGGACCCTCCATGCTTATAAACCCTATTTGTTTCATTGGGTGACAGGGCTTGAGATGTCATGTCACCTTAAAGTCGGATAAAAGTCCCACAAAATTGGAAGCAGCGTCTCCAAAATGACCTTTACAGTGTTGACAGGGACGTTAAACCTCAAATCAAACAAACAAATAACCCTTGTCCTGCTGAACCCGGATATGTCTTATCTTTCAAACAATGTAGATCCAGATCAGATGGCTTCTCTTTCAAACAATGTAGATCCAGATCAGATGGCTTCTGAAGAATCTTCATTATTTGTCATTCAGTTTATGAATTTGTTGCAGTGATTTGCATTAAGAAATCTGATTGTTTGATAAGCACTGGTGGGTGTGGCATATTTGAATATTCAGCAGTAAGTGATGTAGTTATGGTAATGATCCTAAGTATTGGGACAGACAGGCCTAAGCAAACAATGCAGATCCAGACCAGACTGTTCCTGAAGGAGCAGTGACTGCTTCTAAAGTAGCAGTCTTTCAGGAACAGTGACTGCTCCTGAAGGAGCAGTCTGATCAGGGTCTACATTGTTTCCCAGTCTGTCAGCACCTTCTTGGACTCCTTGCTGGATCTTAGTTTGTTTTGAGATTTACCTCCCACCAACAGCTAAGGTCATATGGAGACGGGACTTGTCCGAAAGTCTGGAGAAGCTTGGGATCGAATCAACGACTATCGGTTATACCCCTGGCATACGAAGTATGCTATTGGGGGAAATATAATTTTCGTCCTGCAGTTCATCTGTTTATCTCTCCATCTTTCCATCCGTCCATCTGTGTGTTCATCCTTCCATCCGTCCATCTATCCATTAAGGTTTAAAGTTTTGTGTTAAAGTTTTTAAGAGATTGTATCTTCTGAACCCTTTGATAGATTTAGTTGATACTTACACTGAAGTTGCATACTGGTCTAAAGATTTCATTGATGCATGTCCCAACACCCACAGTGACCTTGAGGTCAAAATCACAGACTTAGAAATTTTACTTTTGGTTAAAGTTTTATGACAAAGTCTATAGATGCCTGTATATTCTAAACTCTAAGACAAATTCAATTGATACTTGCATCAATGTTGCATACCAGTCCAAAGATTTCATTGCATACCCCACCCTGCTGCTTCAGTAACATTGATGCCCCCACCCCTTCAGTAACTTTGATGGCCTCACTTTCTTGGTCCATTTAGAAATTTTATGTTTGGTTTAGCTTTTACAAGCACATTTATAGATTCTTATAGCTTCTTGACTTCTTCATACCAGCTCAAAAGATATATAGAGGGTAGCACTGGCCGGGGGTATACGTGACCCACAGGTCGCTTTCTCTAGTTTATGAGGCAAGTAGCATAACCACTACACCACTATTGCTGGATCTGAAACATATTTGTTAAAATTTTAGGAAAATTACAGCATGTCTTCAAGGTGTTTCTTTATTTTTTCAGTAGCCATTATAAGATTAACCCATTCAGTACCATGAACCCCTAAAGGGATACCCTTGAAAACATTGAAGGCCCAGATCAGACGCCGCAGAATGCAGCGTCTGATCAGGGCCTCCACTGTTTGCTAAAAGTTCAGTCATTTTCCGAATAAATTTTAGAAGCCTCCATGGTGTAGTGGTTACGCTACTCGCCTTGTAAACCAGGGGTCGCAGGATCGATCCCTGGCTTCTCCAGACTTTCAGACAAGTCTTTAAAACCGAGGTCCCATCTCCGTATGACATACCTGCCAACTTTTCAAATTTTTCATGGGGGAGATTCTGCGTGTCACAGCATTTTTCGATGGAATAAAGCGTGACGAATATTAACCCCAAAATTTCCATGGGGGAGATTTTTTTCAAACTAGTAGACACACTCCAGTTCACTAGTACAAACAGAAAAAATGCATGTTTACATTTTATGTTTAATCCAATAAATCACTGATATAATACTAAAGCTTCAATAATTAACAGTATTTGCAATAACAAAAGATTGTCTGAATACATGATCTGTCTGAAATTAGGTTCTTTTACTCAGATACAGTTTTCATGCAATTGCAAGGAGTGCTTAATGTCTGACTATAGTATAACAGCCTTTATTTTGCAAAACATTGTTTCTGATTTTGAAGTGTTAGAACACTCATTACCAAATAACAATACAATTCTTAGTTTGAGAGATAAAAACTACGATTTTCGTAGTCACGAAAATACGTGACATTGCTCATTCATAGGTAAATATATACTTTCATTACATCTGGGAGAGATGAAATAATTGTTCAAACATACTTACATGAAAAGCTCAGTAAAGGGCATCCCTGTTCATGCTCATACAGATAGAAAACTGTTGGCAACTCGCATTTGTTTGTGGGTACTGGGTAATCAATCATTTGGTTAAAAATAGTCAATACAGCTAAAAATATACTCAGGGTTTTTTCCATCTCCAAAATAGATAGTGAAGAAATCCAAGATATTCCAAATGACTATCCACAAACAATATGGATGATAAAAATACCAAGCGTGAGGAGGTGGAAAAATCGTGATTTTTGCCTTATTTTGGCAACACGATCGTGGGGTCAAAATGCATTGAAAAATCGTGAAACTCACTCCTAATGGGTGAAAGTTGGCAGGTATGCCGTATGACCTTAGCTGTTGATGGGACATAAAATTCAAACCCTCACTCACTCCAAATAAATTTTGATAAAAACACAACCTGACATCCCCAGATTTTGAAATGAACTTCTGCTATATATAAGGAGGAAGATTCCATTTGGAACAAAAAAAGGTTGAATGCAAAGCAAAGAAAATTTTATGGAGCCATCACAACGTAGTGGTTAACTCAATGCTAAGGGGACTCTATGTGAACTACTCTTGAAAGAGCCGTAAAACCCACGAGAAACAAGAGCTGTCACTATAGGTGACCAATGCCCCCCCGTGGGAGCCAATTTCTGAGTTTTTGCAAAATTTCAAGGGGAGATAATTCAGCCAAAAATGATAACAGAGTTATGGCCCTTGGTCAGAATGTAGCCCTTGTGATGGTAAGTGTGTGAAGTTTATGGGGCTAGGTCAAATACTTTTGAAGTTATGATCAAGTTAAAGTTTTTGTGATGGACAGACATGGGGGGGGGGGGGGGGGCATAAAAAGAACAACTGATATAGTTTTACTGTATACTTTCAGGGGTCAGGACAAGCCCAGATCCATCTATCTGGCAACTTGCCAGCTTACAAAACCTACACAGAGGCACGAAAACATCCAACCATCCTATGACCTCTGTGATACAGTCAGAGACAAGTGAGCCCCGAATATTGTCCAAGCCCAGTTCAAAATCTCAGTACCGGGATTACGAGAAGCGGGATACAAGGAGGAAATCACTGTGCTTTCCTGTCCTGGATAACTGTATGATTCCTGAAGACTGTCTGGATCTAGGCCAAAGGTAAACAGTATATGGGCGTGTGCATGACAAAACCTACAATAAGACCGGTGTGTCCAGCAGAGACTCAAATCAACCTGCGCACCCATCCACTATGACAAGACCTTTTGCTTATGTCTCTTTGCATAGATATTAGCCTATAGTAGGTACGTGCGATCAGCAAAGACTCTGATTAGACTGCGCGAATGCGCAGTCTGATCTGAGTCTTCACTTGTCGCTCAAGTCTTCATGTAGATTTTGTCATGAGCTGGCTCATATTGTGTAAGCAAGAAAAACCCAAAATATGCCAATCATAATGAATGTCGTCTGCTTTGTCGTCTGCTGGTAACTTTCAAAATCAGTTTTGCAAACAGTGTGGACCCAGATCAGGCTGCTCTCGGACCAGTCTGGTCAGGGTTCACACTGTTTGTATGTATGCAAAAATATGTTTTAAAGGTTTGCAAGAAGAAACAGCAGAAGACATAAACCAACAACACTTTCAGATGCAATTTTTCATAGCGATTTAACCCATTGTATGCAGGAAACCCCTAAAGGGGTAACTTGGCAAACAGTGCAGGCCCAAATCAGATGCCGCAGAACTGCAGCATCTGATCAGGGCCCTACACTATTTGCTAACAGAATTTTCTGTCCAAAATAGAATAAAAACAAAAAAATAGGCCTGACACCCCTTATATGACAAATGGACTTGTCCAACATGTAGCAATGGAAGAGTCCACCAGCATACAATGGGTAAAGTGTTAAAAGTATGGAGTATACAAGTTTTTCTGTACCAGCTTCCTTATTTCTTTCAAGAAACTTATGTGACCCCCCGCCTATCAGGGCTTGAAGAAATAGATGGGCTGCATGATGCTTCCACGCAGAGCTGAAACCGACCCACACACGAGAACTGGTAAACCGCTTAGAGGATCTAAGCCTGCCCAGGCAAATCGGTGCGAGTTGCACCGTCCATGCTTATAAACCCTATTGGTTTCATTTGGCGGCAGGGCTTGAGATGTCGTTTTGTCTCAATGTCGGGTGAAAGTACCACAAAATTGGAAGCAACTTCTCCAAAATGACCTTTACAGTGTTGATGGGGACGTTCAACCTCAAATCAAACAAACAAACATCAAAAAACATGTGGGTGTTTGTTGTTGTTTTTTTTTCAATTTCCA
The DNA here is from genome assembly GCA_963580285.1 of Lucinisca nassula. Classification (NCBI taxonomy): domain Eukaryota; kingdom Metazoa; phylum Mollusca; class Bivalvia; order Lucinida; family Lucinidae; genus Lucinisca; species Lucinisca nassula. The sequence goes on from OY757023.1 coordinate 25,808,434, forward strand.
TTAGAGTTATTGCCCTTGATTGCGAACAGAAAACGGTTAGTGCTCGATATTTTGTGGCAGATTTTTATTAATTTTATGCGTAAAATAAAGTTGTCTGTACCTGGCTCGAGTCAGATGTGAGGCGCCAAGCTCTGCAACAGAAGGTAACATGGTTTTTCTCAGGGTACTCCGATTTTGACCTGACTCATTAACCCTTCTCTTGCTGAATATTCATTTAAGCCACACCCATTTCTGTCTATCAACCAATCAAATTACTTGATGAAATTTATTGCTACAAATTCATAAACTGAATGCCAAACGGTGTAGATCCTGATCAGATGGCTTCTTCAGAAGCCATCTGATCAGGATCTACACTGTTTGCAAAGATAGGGGTTGTCGTGAAGAGCAAGATAAGGGTTAATGATCAGCTTGAAATAAGTGAAATAAACTTAAAGTGCCATAAAATCAAATCTTAAACCTTGCTTGAGATTGTTCATGGAATTGTTAGAAATTATACTAGAGTTACTGCCCTTGATTGCCACCAGAAAATGGTTTCTGCTTAGTATGCTGTAAAAGAATTTATCATATGAGCCCCACCAAGCGAATTTGTGTCTTCGAGCATTCCGTCATGACAAATTTTAACTGGGCATGCCTAGCCATTCAGAGGGGCCAGGGATATGGCTTTCTGTCTGAAGGTTCCTCTTGATTCATTGCTTGTATGAGCGAGCAGCGAAGGTTCTGGCGAGACTGCGCGCATGCGCAGGCTCGCCTGAACCTTCGCTGCTCGCATAGGCGATAAGTACCAAAATCGCTTGACGGGGCCCATATGACCTTGCGTCTGAGAATGTAATAATGTCGTGTAATAAATTTGATAATCCACTAGTGGATTAAATATGCAAATTAGTAAGTTACACTGTAGATCCAATACTTCACGGTCTGTCATTTCGCGTAATCTTTTATATCACGAATTTTCCATAATTCAATAAAATCTTCAAAAAATCGGTTCGAAAATTTTCGCTAAATCATTGTTGTAAAAACAAGCTGACCATTTGCCACTGATAATCCAAGCATGTATACAAAATCGCCTGCAGCACAAGGTGTTAGACCGGTTCATTATCTAACTATGTGAAAATCGGACAAGTCCACGTCGGGTTCTTTGATCTTATCGCAGCTAAATTTGACTTGTGTGTTAAAATTATACAACCGTGAACAATGGCCTCAGGCGTTATCGGCATGCTAGCAGGGTGAGAAAATTAGGTCAATCAATGCAGGACATACACTAGTTTGTTTACACAAGTCATTAATTTATGGCTTACTATAGAACCGGTATTTAAATATATAATTGTTTTTTTTTTCACAGGGCGCAATTTTCAATATACACCTGTCACGTCTGTTAAGCCTTCCAGAGAAAATGCCTTTTTTTCACCCATTCTAAACGATATTTCTATTTAAGAAATACGCTCCATTGAAACCAGTAACATAAACCACGTGCATATTACGCCCTTGAATGAATTAAAATGAAACCGCATGACGTCATTTTCCGATCACGTGGCATCAATATCGGTCGCCGTTTGTAGTCAAAGCGATTTCTTTCAGGATTGTGTAATCGTGAAATATGTATTTATATTCTTTAGAACTCGGTTCAGCCACGAAAGAGTTTCAATGACTCTCGTTCGGCCATGTTTTGTTTTGAGAGTAAAGAAATGTTTTTCGATTTTTTGACCCGTTCAAAACGATTTTTATGCCCCCGGAATCTAAGAGATTCGGGGGCATATAGTTTTTGGTCTGTCCGTCTGTTTGTCCGTTTGTCCGTCTGCAAAAACTTTAACATTGGGCATAACTTTTGAATGGTAATAGATAGAGCTTTCATATTTCACATGTGTATACCTTATCACAAGACCTTTCCAGTGGTACCATAATTTTTGATCTCGTGACCTTGAACTTGACCTTTGACCTATTTTTTTCAAAAATTTTTAAAACATTAACATTGGCGCTGTCCGGGGGCATCAGTGTTTCACAAACACATCTTGTTTTTTTAGAAATCCGCTCTATTAAAATCAATGACATAGAACAGGTGTGTGTGTGTGTGTGTGTGTGTTACGTCCGTGACTGTATTAATGTGTATTGTGTAAAGGGAAACGGTATGACGTCATTTTCCGACCACGTGGTTGTAAAATCGGTCGCCTTTTGTAGACAAAGCAATTTTGGGCAAAATAAAGATGCGTGAAATAAGAGAAATATTTTAAAGGTTTTTAAAAGGGGCAAAAAATATAGTGACCATCGAGCTGATCTTTTACTGCACCACGCCAGCGGTCTTCAGGTGCTGAGTGACCCGGATATTGGGAAAATGAAAGTAGATGAAATCTGGCGTAGAAAATGAAAGTAGATGAAATCTGAACTATGTGAGCAATAATTGCTGTTTATAATCGAGATACTGGTGCTTTTATTCGTTGACAAGTTTAAGAGCAATATTGGTATGTCATTCGTTACGCTAATAACACATTTTGAAATTGCAAATCACCAAGGACGTTTACGGAAATTACCGAAACCGATCGGCAATTTCCGTATTTTTTTGGCGAAATCGGGCTGCACCGATTTGGATTCTTCAGTTTCTCGAGCCCTGGCTGATGATACCACACCTAGTCACATTATCCTGACACTGGGTTGACCAGTCCTTGCTCTACCCTGTAAATCTGAGTGCCAAGCAAGGAGCAGCTAGTACCATTCTTAACGACTTTGGTATGTCGCGGTCCGGGATTGAACCCGTGACCTCCCGTTCCCCGGCGCGGACACTCTACCAACTGAGCTATCTGAGCCGGTTGGGGTCTCTGGTACAAAATGGGTTAAAGACAGGAAATTAATGCACCATTTTGAATAGGGTGTTATTTTTAAAAGGAGACCCCTTCGTCGTTGATATAAATACTGCCTTAAAAAGGCATGCTACCTTCTTCAAATTTATGTTATTTCTTACTCAAGTGCTGTTTAACCCTTATCTTGCTGAATATTCATTTAAGCCACACCCATTTCTGTCTATCAACCAATCAAATTACTTGATGTAATTTATTGCTACAAATTCATAAACTGAATGCCAAACAAAAGCCATCTGATCTGGATCTACACTGTTTGTGAAGATAGGAGTTGTCGTGAACAGCAAGATAAGGGTTAAATATATTTGGTGTTGCTAAATATACACCACAACCTCTTTATAACACTATTAATGGGGTCCAAAGCAGAAACTGTGTTAGTAAACAACCGTGTTATATCCAAGCAAAATTGTATAGATTATATAGAAAAATGACCATAAATGGTCATTTTTCTATACACTCTATGCATTTTGGGATCCATTTTTGGGATCCATCTTGAAACCGTGTTATTTCCAATACCGTGTTATAACAAACCACATTATAATGAGGTTGTGGTGTATTGTGCTTAGTATATTTCTGCAATTTCTAATAACGGGGCAAAAAGGAAACATTTATGTGAAACTATGCTGAAATCGGTCAAGTGGTTTAGGAGATTTCATTAAAGATACTACACTACAACTTCATTATAACATGGTTAAGGATATAAGATGGGTCCCAAAAATGTATAGATTATATTGAAAAATAACCATTTCCCAAAAATGTATAGATTATATAGAAAAATGACCATAAATGGTCATTTTTCTGTATAATCTATACATTTTTGTTTGGATATAACACAGTAGTTAATCAGGCCTCATACTGACCACGCTTTTCCATGCCGGAAAGGCCCGATTTTGCAGCTTCAACCCATATCCTGCTGAACAAGACACAACTACATTACCTTTACAAACAGTGTAGATCCTAATCAGATGGCTTCTAAAGAAGCCATTTGATCAGGATCTACAATGTTTGTAGTGGAGTTTGTAAAAATATAAACTAATTTGGTTGACGTATAGTCAGAAATAAGGGTTAAATAGTTTTTTAAACAGACTATATACGCAAAAATCATAATCTAGAAGCCTGAAATCAAGAAAAAATCAAGCTCTAAAAGCCTGAAATCCTGCAAATGCATGTAAAATATGAGTCCTGTAGTTTACATATCACAATTTCTGCTTTGGACCCCGACAATAGTGTTATGTTATAAAGAGGTTTTGGTGTATTGACAACAAATGATGAATACTGGCGATCACAATACACAATTACTGTTCTCAGGTGAGGTAATAAAACCAAGAAACTATCCCATACAAAATACTGTCCTTATCATTCTGTATATAGAGGATCTTTCTTTGATTTGAGGTTTAACGTCCCATTCAACACAGTATAGATTATTTTGGAGACGTTGCTTCCAATTTTGTGGGACTTTTACACGACATTGAGATGAAATAACATCACAAGCCCTGTCACCCAATGAAACCGATAGGGTTTATAAGCATGGCTGGGCTGACTCGCACAGCTTTGCCTGGGCAGGCTTGGATCCCATACATGTGATAACCTTTCGATGACCATGCTGGAGATTTGGTTTTCATTTCCTGGAGATTGGGTTCTCCTTCCTGGAGACTTCGATGACAAGTTTGACACATCATTAATTTTTCATCGCTCTCTTTTACTAGGCATATTTGCAGACACCCAGGCCTTGTTATAGCACGATTCATTACAGCATGAATTCGGATATAGCACGGTTTTGCTTTGGACCCCAAATTCTCCCCAACATTTATGAATATTATCTAAGATTTCTCTCTAGTTTCAAGCTATACAATTTCATTTTCCTCCGACTTAAAACTGCAGTAATTCAGTAGTTGGCGTGGTCAATAAAGTTAATTTGCAGACATGTCTAAACACCTTATGGAATTAGCAATTTAAGATACAGTTTTATATGTTCATTTAACTTCAAACAAGATAAAAATCATCTGCAATCAGTATATGCAAAAGATCAAAGTGTCAGCTTAGCGCGATAAGAGATTAAAGAATGCATTAGTTTATAATTTAATGATCCAGCCACAAGACAAGACCCCTCCATCCAAAACGAGTCCAAACCCTACAAGCAAGTTCAACGAGAACATCAAAGTTTTCCACCACCCACATCGCAAAAAAATCCAACGTCCTCAATTAACCGCTACGATATTTCTGCACCCGATCAGTAAATGACATCATCCGACCCCAGCAACCCCACATTTGTTTAGTGTCATTGTTTTATTTTAATGGGGCATATTTCTTTCGAAAAAAATGTTTGGAATTGGTAAAATATATTTTCTCAATAGCTAAACGGTGGTGGATAAGGAACTTGACTCATCCCCAGAAGATCCGTGTCAATCCCCAACAACAACATACATGTGTAATTGTGTTTACACAAATTAAAGCATTCCACTTTTCCCGCTGAGCATTCGCTATACATAACCATTCACAGGACAGTAGAAAAGTCTGTTTTTATTATGCATACATGTATTAGATGTAGCTAATTGTCTTATGAGAGATTAAATAATTTTCGCATTCTTCAGTAACCGAATTAATAAAGATGTCTTGCCCGCAACTTTCTTGATTTTTTACGGTTGAATGAACCAGACTTAATGGTTGAACAATTCATTTACCACTAATCAGCGACAGAAAAAATCACCCATGCCATTTTAATCATCCATGGCCATTTTAATCATCCATGGCCCTTGAAAAGATACCAATTCCAGGTATAATTATCGTTGTAACAGGTACCTTTATTAATGCTTGAATCAATTTCACACCTCAGTGACCGATTTTTCAAACTTCTTTTTCAGTTAAAATCGGTTCAGTAAACCCCAAATAGGTTCAGAACCGGAAAACCGACATTTTCTCGAGCCCTGGGTATCATGTAATGTGTCTGGGACATGATACTTCAGTGAGGCAGCACTATAAAAGTGAGCATTGAGCTCCCTGTCGCAACCAGACACCGTTGTGATATGACTGAAAAATTGTTGAAAGCGACGTTAAACCCGAATTTACACACACACTCCATAGACCCCAATACGGGTAGTTGGCAACCAGTGCAGGCACAAATCAGAGGCCGCAGAACGCCGCACTTGATCAGGGCCTCCACTGTTTGCTAAAAGATCAGTTTCCAAATAAAGTTTGAAGAAAACACAACCTGACACCCCTAAATTTTGAAATGGACTCCTGCTATATATAAGTAGGATTTCTTTGTTAGGGTGTTCATGTCCCTCCTGTTTGTTTATTTATACCCATTATGATAACTCACCCGTGCAGCATAGTGCATTTTTCTCATCTCCAAAATGGCTACTTTTCTGATGAAAATCCGTGATATTTTTCTTATAAATGCTCAAAACATAGGTTGTGGGTGCTCGTTAGAACCGCCTCATTGAGGCGGTTCTAATGAGTACCGACAACCTATGTCTTGGAGTAAAAATAAGAAAAATAATGTATACCCCGTAAACCCCAGTTTTCTCTATACAAAGTGGGGTGTAAAGGGGTGTTCATTTCACGGACTTGTTCACGTGATGCAGAGTTACTGCCCTTGATTGTTCTCAGCAGATGGTTTTCACAGTTTGGCTCAATATATTCATGTGCAAACATTGATAGATGTTGATCAAATTTTTCATATACAGTAGAACTCAGTAGATGGCTCAAACACCGATGGCTTGTTTACCATGGATGTGTCGAACCCATTCTTGAGCCCCTAGCGAAATCCTCTACATAAGAAATAGTGGGGGATAATAAAAGAGATTTTAGTCTCTTATCTTGCAAATGTATGCTGTGTGTACTCATTAGAATCGCCTCGATGAGGCGATTCTAATGAGTACACACAGCATACGTTTTCATTATAGAACACCGAAAAGATGACTAAAAGTATCTCGTTATGCCTCCTGACAGTAAGCCTCAGTGGCTCGAACTACCCCTGTCTCGAACAGATTTTCGAGGTCCCAAAGGTGTTCGAGCCATTGAAGTTCGATTGTGGATGAAATTGAAAATATTTTGATTCAAATTTGCTCATTGAATTGTTGTTACTGGGGATTAGCAGTCTGCTAAGGGCTGCTGTCTGACATATCTGGTGTCCTAGATTCAACAAGCTTTTAGAAGGAAACAAATACCGTCATTTCTTAGAGAAAGTTCTATTTTAGCTAACTGATATGCAGTCAAATCATCAGTGTTATCCTGAACCCTTTTTGTACCAACTGGAATCTTCCTTCATATAAATAGCTCGGGTCCATTTCAAAATTAGGGGGTGACAGGTTGGGTTCTCTTTGAAATTTTATTTGGAAAATGACTGAAATTTTTGCAAACAGTGTGGGCCCTGATCAGACGCCGCATTCCGCGGCGTCTGATCTGGGCCCACACTGTTTGCCAGGGTACCCGTTTTGGGGTTTCCAGTACAAAATGGGAATAATTTAAAGGCTATTGATTAATGACATTTGAGAAGGTAATTTGCTGTTTGTCTGTCACGTTTAAGGTGTCTGGCTGAAAATGGTGGTAAAAAGCATACTTCAGCTGACCCGCAAGAAAATGATCGTATAGCAATATGAGATAATTAGGTTTCCAAGGTCCATGCTCAGCCTCTTGATAGGGCTAGATCTTAAGCTGTTTGTCGGAGCATTTTGTCCCATTCAACATGCTGAGGACCGGCCCCCACCCATCGGGGCTTGAAGAAATAGATGGGCTACATGATGCTTCCACGCAGAGCTGAAACTGACCGCACACGACTATTGGTAAACCGCTTAGAGGATCTAAGCCTGCCCAGGCAAAGCAGAGCGAGTCGACCATCCATGCTTATAAACCCTATTGGTTTCATTGGGCTTGAGATGTCATTACATCACAATGTCGGGTAAAAGTCCCATAAAATTGGAAGCAATGCCTCCAAAATGACCTATACAGTGTTGATGGGGATGTTAAACCTCAAATCAAACAAAACAAATAAAACAATATGTGATTATTAAGTTTTTAAGGGTCCATGCTCAGCCTCTTAAAAGGGCTTTTTAGCTCACGAAGTGCTCATGGTGAGCTATTGTGATCGGTCAATGTCTGTCGTCCGTGGTGCGTCGTGTGTCATGCAGCGTCAACAATCTGCTTTAAATGCTAACTCCTCCTTAAACCTTGAGCCAATTTCAATAAAACTTCATAGGTATATTGCTAAGGTGACCTTCTACAAAAATAGCTAAAATTGTTCCACTCTGCTGAACAAGATGGCCACCAGAGCTAAAAATAGAAAAATCTTTAAACTACAACTTCTTCTGTACCTTTAGGCCAATTTCATTCAAACTTTATAGGAATGTTGCTCAGGTCACCCAGTACCAAAGTAGCTAAACGGTTCCTCTCCAGTGAAATGGTCGCTAGAGCTAAAAATAGAAAATTCTATAAACGACAACTCATCCTGTACCCTGGCCCCCGCCCATAGGGGCCTGAAGAAATATATGGGCTGCATGATGCTTCCATGCAGAGCTGAATCCGGCCCGCACACTAGTACTGGTAAACCGCTTAGAGGATCTAAGCCTGTCCAGGAACCGCGGTGTGAGGTGGATCGTCCATGCTAATAAACCCTATTGGTGTCATTGGGCGACAGGGCTTGAGATGTCATTTCATCTCAATGTCGGGTAAAAGTCCCACAAAATTGGAAGCAACGTCTCCAAAATGACCTTTACAGTGTTGACGGAGACGTTAAACCTCAAATCAAACAAATCATCCTGTACCCTTGGGCCAAATTAATTCAAACTGCATAGGAATGTTGCTTAGGTGACCCTCTACTAAAATAACTAAAACGGTATTGCTCTTATGAGCAAAATGGCCACCATAGCTAAAAATAGAAAAAGATCGTAAATTTGCTTCGAACACGAACTCCTCCTTAACCCTTGGGCCAATTTGATTCAAACTTCACAGGAATATTATGTAGGTGACTCCCTATAAAAATAGCTAAAATCATTCTGCTCTGACTAACAAGATGGCCGCCAGAGCTAAAAATAGAAAAAATTCTCCAAACAACTACTCCTGCTTTACCCTTGGGCCAATTTCATTCAAACTTCATAGGAATGTGGCTTAGATGACCCACTACCAAAATAGCTTAAACGTTTTGCTCTGATGAGCAAAATGACCACCATAGCTAAAAATAGAAAACATTGTAAATTTGCGTCAAAACGCGAACTCCTCCTCAACCCATGGGCCAATTTGATTCAAACTTCACAGGAATGTTACTAAGGTGACTCCCTACCAAAATAGCTAAAATCTTTCCACTCTGACAAACAAGATGGCCACCAGAGCTAAAAACAGAAAAAATCTTTGAACAACAGCTCCTCCTGTACCCTTGGGTCAATTTCATTCAAGCTTCATAGGAATGTTGCTTAGATGACCCTCTACCATATTAGCTAAAATGATCCCGCTCCAGTGAACAAAATGGCAACCAGAGCTAAAAATAGAAAAACATAAATTTGCTTCAGAAGCAAAACTTCTCCTAAACTCTTAGGCCAATTTGATTTAAACTTCACAGGAATGTTGCCCAGGTGACTCCCTACCAGAATAGTTAAAATCATTCCGCTCTGATAAACAAGGTGGCCACCAGGGCTAAAAAATCATTAAACGACAACTCATCCTGTACCCTTGGGCCAATTACAGTCAAACTTCATAGCAATCTTGCTTAGATGACTCTTTACCAAAATAGCTAAAATGGTCTCGCTCCGATTAACAATATGGCCACAGAAATACATTGTGAATTTGCTTCAAATGCGAACCCTTCCTAAACCCTTGGGTCAATTTGATTCAAACTTCAAAGGAATGTAGCCTAGGTGACACCCTACCAAAATAGCTAAAATCATTCCACTCAGATGAACAGGATGGCCACCAGAGCTAAAAATAGAATGTACTTGAGACAATGATATTCAGGTTGAGTGAATCAGGGCCCTCTGGGCCCTCTTGTTTTGTTTGATTTGGGGTTTAACGTCCCCATCAACACTGTATAGGTCATTTTCCAAATTTTGCATCCAATTTTGTGGGACTTTTACCCGACACTGAGATGAAATGGCATCTCAAGCCCTGTCGCCCAATGAAATCAACAGGGTTTATAAGCATGGACTTGCACACTTTGCCTGGGCAGATTTATATCCTCTAAACAGTTTACCAGTACTAGTGTGTGGTTGGTTTCAGCTCTGTGTGGAAGCATCATGCAGCCCATCTAAGCTGCAGCTTGGTAATAAGTACTTGTTTGTGCATGGGAGTGCTGTTCATTAATTAATGGCTGCAGTGTTGTGAAAGAAATTGATCAGCTACCATGATTATTACATTAGAGCTTGTATTTCACAGCTGGATGTGGAGTTGCATGTACACCAATTTAACCCATTTAGTACCAGAAACCCCAAAACAGGTACCCTGGCAAACAGTGCAGGCCCAGATCAGACACCGCAGAACTGTGGCGTCTGATCAGGGCCTCCACTGTTTGCTAAAAAATTCAGCCCTTTTCCAAATGAGTTTTGAAGAAAACACAACCTGACACCCCTTAATTCTGAAATGAACTCCTACTATATATAAGGAGAAAGATTCTATTTGGTACAAAAAGGGTTAATCATAGCTCCATATATGGACAATATTGAGGATTATTCCTCCAATTTCACCCATCGGGGCTTGGAGAAATAGATGGGCTGCATGATGTTTCTTTGCAGAGCTGAAATCGATGCCACCCATTATTATAAACTGGTAAACCGCTTAAAGGATCTAAATAGAAGTGAAGGCAATGATCAGGAATCGATACAATCAACCCACAGCTCCCATCAGAGACACCAAAGGGAAAGAAGCACAAACATGAAACAACAGACCTAATGGAAACATCAATAGCGGAAAGCCAAAAGGACAGTTACTTTCCCACAAAATGGCCAATAGGCTATCCAAAATAAAATAATATAAGCATCACAGACACCCAAAGACAAACCATAACAAAAATAAACCGCAACAGAAGAACCGCCTTGGAATTGTCAGCGGAATCAAATTCCACTTGGGGGCTTAAATCGATTTTACGTGGCCACAATCCTCGCCCTTACTTCCATTGCGATTTAGACAAATAATTTGTTCAGTCTGCAGGAAGGCCTCCTAGGCAAAGTAGTGGGAGTTGGACCTTCCATGCTTATAAACCCTATTAGTTGCATTGGGAGACAGGGCTTGAGATGTCATTTCATCTCGATGCTGGGTAGAAGTCCCACAAAATTTGAAGCAACCTCTCCAAAATGACCTATACAGTGTTGACAGGGACCTTAAACCTCAGATCAAACAAACAAAATCACCCTTTGTAGTGTGTATTTCTTACATACTTTTCAATGAAATATAGAGATTTCTCAGTGAACTCGAAATCGATATCATCACTGTTTCAAACAGTGACTGATATCAGTTTTATTTTTCACTGTTTGGGACTACTTTTTTCTTCAAATCTAATTCTGTGGTCACCTTCCAATGTCAGATGATTGAAAACTAACAGCTGTAATGAACTGTGTTAGAATTAAGGCTTAGCCTGTTCACACGTCAGGAGGATGTTAATGACGTCAGATTCGGCTCTGACGTCATGTATTTTGTCTCGCGACGTTAGATCAGTCCACAACTGCTTCTCAATTATTTCAGTAACCATTCATAAAAATGCCATCCCAGGCTATTTCTCAGGTGCAAACTTGCAGTTTACACTCAATATTATACCTAATAAGCTAGCACATTGGGCCCCACTAAATTGACACGAAATGAGCAGGAACAAAGTTGTTTTTTTTTCCGAGGATAAGTGACGCGATTATTGAAGCTGAATATTACCATTTTGAATTTGATTTTTTTTTCAGTGTAAGATCGAATTTTATATCACTCATGAATACCAAAACTGGTATTTTCACTTGTGGCTACGCCACTCACTCGTGAAAATACTGGTTTTGGTGTTCATTCGGTGAAATGAAATTCGATCTTACACTGAAAAACATCAAATATCCTCTATTTGTAAGAATTGCCTAAATGAGGTGAGACAGACAGGTACCCACAACATAATTTTATTCTAATAAAAAATAAGGGAAATTATCGTGGAATTAAAATCTTTAAACCTCCTTATTCGGATCCATGGTTAATTGATAAATTCAGTGTAATTTTCTGCTGGGAACTAGTCTGAGTCAAACCTTCAAGACGGCATTTACAGTATAATTCAACGGATAAGACCAGCAAAAATTATACGTCTTCTGCTTTTAACCCATTTTGTATCGGAAACCCCAAAAGGGGTAGTTGGCAAACAGTGAAGGACCAGAAGAGGCCGCATTCTGCGGCATCTGATCAGGGCCTACAGTGTTTGCAAAATATCAGCCAATTTCAAAATAGTTTTTGAAGAAAAGACTACCTGACACCCCTAAATTTTGAAATGGACTTCTGCTGTATATAAGATGGAAGATTCAATTTGGTACAAAAAACATTAAGGGGAATTGGAACACCTGGCAATTTTTTTCCCACCATTTTCCAAAGGGAGACAACTTTCGGGACTTCCCGATCACTTTTCCATAAGCCCTGTCCCTCTGAAAAAGGGGTCTACCTTTGACCCCTATTGACATGGGACCAGGGAGACAAAATAATTTTACTAGAGTTGCCTCCCCTGAATGTGTACCCATTCCCCTTAAGAGCATAATATCAAGTTTATAAAGCATATTATGGTTTCTGCTGTTCTTACTTTGTGTTTTCCGGCCCCGCCCATCGGCGCTTGAAAAAATAGATGGGCTGCACGATGCTTCCATGCAGAGCTGAAACCGACCACACACGAGTACTCAAGTACTCCGCTCAGAGGATCTAAGCCTGCCCAGGCATAGCGGTGTGATTCGGACCTTTCAAGCTTATAAACCGTATTGGTTTCTTTGGGCGACAGGGCTTGTGATTTAATTTCATCTCAATGGCGGGTAAAAGTCCCACGAAATGGGAAGCAAGGTCTCTGAAATGACCTATACAGTGCTGACGGGGACGTCAAACCTCAAATCAAATCAAACAAAAAACAAAATCTTTGTGTTTTCTACACACAATGTTCTCTAGTTAGAGACCACCTTTGGAACTGTTCAAAAGTGGTCTTAAAGACCACTTTTGAACAGTTCCAAAGGTGGTTATAATATAGGAATTTTATTGTACTACCTGTTAAGACTATGATCAGCCTGTATGTCAAGTCAGTTTGCTGAGTCCTTAACCCTTGTCCTGCTGAATATTTAAATATGCCACACCCACTACAGATTAACAACCAATCAGATAACTTGATACAAATTATTGCAACAAATTCACAATCTGAATGGCAAACAATGTAGATCCTGATCAGGTGGCTTCTTCAGAAGCCATCTGATTTGGATCTTCATTGTTTGAAAAATTAGACATATCCGGGCTCAGCAGTACAAGGGTTAAGAAATAGATTAGGTCTAGCAGTGATTTGTTGAGTAATATATCACTGTTTTGCAGTCAGTTGTAAGGTAGATCAAATCATGAATGCGTAGCAAGAATGATTTATCAACTTAGAACTGACCGACAAACTGTGATATGTTTCTCAACAAACCACGCAATAGGAGCTGATCTATTTCAATTCTTACACACTGAAATCGACTAAATGCTATTGTTTCCTTCATATTCTCTCAACATTCCACATGTTTGACTGAAACACATGCAGTTACCTGGTTTTGTAACATTGAAAAGGATGTTACTCCGTCTAAAGACAAGGAAACGATCGGTGATTTCAAAACGTCATAAAATGGGCTTTTGGCATCAACCTTTTTTCGCCTAGTGATTTGTCACTAAATATACATGTGTCACCAAATTTAACCATTGGCTATATGGGCACCAGTGTCAGATTTTTTTTTTATACTTGTTTATAATCTATAGCCTACGACCACTGTGTAATTTGTATGCCCTTGCCCACCGGGGCATGGAGAAATAGATTGGGCTGCATGCTGCTTCCACACAGAGCTGAACGGATTGCAGATGAGTACTGGTAAACTGCTTAGAAGGCCTAAGCCTGCCCAGGCAAAGTGGTATAAGTCAGACCGTCCCTACATATAAACCCTGTTGGTTTCATTGTGTGGCAGGGCTTGAGATGCCATTTCATCTCAGTGCCGGGTAAAAGTCCCACAAAATGGAAGCAACATCTCCAAAATGACCTAAAAAATAGTATTGAGGGGGATGTTAAACCGCAGTTCAAACATATACTATGTAATTCTTTATTATACTGTTCAAGTGTCCTTCCATCTGTCCAACACTTCATCAGCACTTCATGTCTTGGACAGTTTAGCTCATCAGAGCCAAAGTCTCCCCCTGGTCCAGGGAAATTGTATAAGATAGGCTGTTGTCCATTGTTGTCTTCATCTATACCGGCCTCAGTAGCTCAGACCGACACGCATCCGACTGGTGATCAGGAGGACGCGGGTTCGATACCTGCCGGGGTCGGCAACATTCTTTCATGAAATTTTTTCTACGGTCATTCTCTCCCTTCCACTGATTCGAGAAGGGCAGTTGTCAGTTTCTGGTGAAAGAATGTGCACTGTACTGGTTAACCGCTTATGTATAAGCCACTCCAGGAAAAGTGTGGATAGGTAAACTGATGGGCTGAAAAATGACCTAAATTGTGTTGACTGGGTTGTTTAACTCCAATACAAACAAACAAATTTTGCAACAATGTACTTGAGGATAACTGGTATGTTTTAACACATAAAATGCCAATCACAACAATTGTCATCTGCTTTGCCGTCTGCATTGCAATCTGCATTGCCGTCTGCAGGTTACCTTAAAAGTATTTTTTTCCTAACAGTGGACCCAGATCAGACTGCTCCTGCAGGAGCAGTCTGTTCTGGGCCCACACTGTTAGCCTGTGTGCAAAAATATTTTTAAAAAGTTTGCAAAAATATTTAGCAGACGACATAAGCAGATGACATTTTCAGATGTAGTTCTGCTTGAATCATCTGAACTCATTTGCTTTTGGTGAGGGGATTTGCCATATCTTCTGATGGCTATTTTCTCAGATAAGGTTTGTTTTTTTTCGCAGGCTTGGTGGGAGTATTTTTGGTGACACATACATCGGAGAGTGGACTGGTCTTACAGTTGCCGTGAAGAGAATCACTCTCAGTGTTCATGAAAACCAGCTGAACCTTGACAATATGAAATGGCTCCAGGATGAAGTCTGGTTTCTCAGGTGAGCTTGGAAAAAGAATACAGTTTTGATAATACACCTGTGTGAAAAAGCATTCTTTTTTTATGTTTTTAGCTCACCATCACGTAGTGACGAGGTGAGCTTTTGTGATCACTTTTTGTCCATCGTCTGTCATGCGTGCGTCCTAGCGTAAACAATTTCTTCAAATGACATCTCCTCCTAAAGCACTGATTGGATTTTGACCAAACTTCACAGGAATGATCCTTAGGTGGTCCCCTTTCAAAGTTGTTCAAATGGTTCTGGTCCGTTGCACATAAAGGTCACAGGAGCCAAAAATAGATTTTTTTCACAGAAAACTTAAAAAAATCTTCTTCTCTGAAACCGCAAGGCCCAGGTCTTTGATATTTAGTATGAAGCTTCATCTAGTAGACCCCTACCAAGATTGTTCCAATTATAGTGCTGGGGCCAAAAATGCCCCGGCCCGGGGGCCCTTTGGTTTTACATAGGGAAAATCTTTAAAAATCTTCTTCTCTGAAACCGCAGGGCCGAGGTCTTTCATATGTGGATGAAGCTTCATCTAGTGGACCCCTACCAAGATTGTTCAAATTATAGTGCTGGGGCCATAAATGCCCCCGCCCCGGGGCCCTTTGGTTTTACATGGGCTATATGGGGAAAATCTTTAAAAATCTTCACCTCTGAAACCGCAAGGCTCAGGTCTTGCTATTTGGTATGAAGCTTCATCTAGTGGACCCCTACAAAGATTGTTCAAATTATAGTGCTGGGGCCAAAAATGTTCCTGCCCGGGGCCCTTTTTGTTTTACATTGGCTTATATAGGGAAAATCTTTAAAAATCTTCTTCTCTGAAACGACAAGGCCCAGGTCTTTGCTATTTGGTATGAAGCTTCATCTAGTGGACCCCTACCAAGATTGTTCAAATTATAGTGCTGGGGCCAAAAATGTCCCCGCCCCGGGGCCATTTGGTTTTACATAGGCTTATATAGGGAAAATCTTTAAAAATCTTCTTCTCTGAAACTGCAAGGCCCAGGTCTTTGATATTTGGTATGAAGCTTCATCTTGTGGACCTCTACCAAGATTGTTCAAATTATAGCCTTGGGGCCAAAAACACCCCCGCTCCGGGGCCCTTTGGTTTTACATAGACTTATATAGGGAAAATCTTGAAAAATCTTCTTCTCTGAAACCACAAAGCCTAGATCTTTGATATTTGGTATGAAGCTTCAGCTAATGGACCTCTACCAATTTTGTTCAAATTATAGCCCTGAGACCAAAAATGCACCCACCCCGGGGGCCCTTTGGTTTTACATACACTTATATAGGTAAAATCCTTAAAAATCTTCTTCAGTGAAACCACAAGGCCTAGGTCTTTGATATTTGGTGTGAAATTTCATCTAGTGGACTTCTATCAAAGTTGTTCAAATTATAGCCTTGGGGCCAAAAATGCCCCCGCCCCGAGACCCTTTGGTTTTACATAGACTTATATAGGGAAATCTTTAAAAATCTTCTTCTCTGAAACTGCAAGGCCTATGTCTTTGATATTTGGTTTGGAGCTTCATCTAGTGGACCTCTACCAAGATTGTTCAAATTATAGCCCTCAGGCCACAAATGCCCCCGCCCCGGGGCCCTTTGGTTTTACTTAAACTTATATTGAGATAATCTTTGAAAATCTTCTTCTCTGAAACAGCAAGGCCGAGGTCTTTGATATTTGGTGTGAAGCTTCATCTAGTGGACCTCTATCAAGATTGTTTAAATTATAGCCATGAGGCTAAAAATGCCCCTGCCCCGGGGCCATTTGGTTTTACATAGGCTTATATAGGGAATATCTTTCAAAAAATCTTCTTCTCTGAAACCGCAAGGCCCAGGTCTTTGGTATTTGGTGTGTGTAGCTTCATCTAGTGGACTGTTGCCAAGTTTGTTTAAATTATAGTGTTTGTTGATATTTGGTATGAAGCTTCACCTTTTTGATCTCTCTCAACATTGTGCACATGATAACCCTGGGGTCAATAATGGCCCTCCCCAGGGCCCACTTGTTACTCTGTGGATCAGGTGAGCGATCCAGGGCTATCATGGCCCTCTCGTTTTCAGTCGGATCTCGGCCAACACTTTTTGCCTGTATGCAAAAAGTTTTAAAAAGTTTGCAAGAAGATTCAGCAGACGACACAAGCAGATGAAATTTTCAGATGTTGTTTTAAAATGTTCTTTATTTGTCGTAGTTTTCTATACCTGAATGAGACAACCTTTGTAACTGTTCAAAAGTGGTCTTAAAGACACTTTTGAACAATTCAAAAGGTGGTCTTAATATAGAAATTTTACTCTGTGTGTACCTGAATTCTGTTTCTTTTCTTTCAGCCGACAGCGCCACAGAAACATTGTATCAGTATTAGGATTTTGTTTAGAATCGAAGCATCCATATATTATATCGGAGTTTATCCGAGGTCAGTGTTTAAAAGATTTTATAAAACTCTCAGGAAGCCAGCTTACATGGACACACAGGGGGAAAATAGTAAGTTTTATAACAATTTTGCACAACACCCAAACTTCTCTGTAACACTATTATAACATGGTTTAAAGATTTTAAGATTGATCCCAGAATATGAAGATAAATAATTTTTCTGTTTTGTCAAAAGATTATGTAAGGGTATTGGAGCTTTTTGGAATTTCATTTACGACGTCATTCACATGTGCAAAGTGGTGACTGTCTGTTGAAATGGCCACCACTATTCAAAAGTATAGGCGGAACATAAATTGTAAACAATGTGTAAACATTTTGTGACAAAATACATCCGTTTACATTAAATAATGCCTTGAGAAGCGAAAGAAAGATATTTTGCCTTATGTAGATTTAATGATAGGATTGAAAACATCCCAGATCTCTTTTTCATTGATAAAAAGCTCTGTGGAAATGGCTTGAGATAGAAATATTAATTAAATCGTTGTTCGTGAAGGCATACAAAAAAAACGGTCACTGCCTATTGGAGCTTGAAGAAATTGATGGGCTGCATGATGCTTCCACGCAGAGCTGAAACTGACTGCACACAAATACTGGTAAATCGCTTAGAGGATCTAAGCCTGCCCAGGCAGAGGTGCGAGTTGGATCATCCATGCTTATAAACCCTCTTGGTTTCATTGGTTGACAGGGCTTGAGATGTCATTTCATCTCAAAATCGGGTAAAAGTCCCACAAAATTGGAAGCAACATCTCCAAAATGACCTATACAGTGTTGACCGGGATGTTAAAGCACAAATCAAACAAACAAAAGGCATACAAAAAAAGTTGTGAGGCTTATAAAAATAAGTTTTAGCTCACCTGAGCACAAAGTGCTCAAGATGAGCTTATTGTGATCACTTTATGTCCATAATCCTTCCATCTGTCTGTCCATCTGTCAACAATTTCTTCAGATGACCTAGAAGGTACTTATTGTGCTCCTGTACCTGCACATTAATAAAAAAATCTCATGATGATGATGATAATGATGATGACGACACTGCTTGCTACACCACAACTTCGTTATAACACAGTTCATTATAACATGGTTTGGATATAACACAGTTTCCAGAAGGATTCCAAAAATGTATAGATTATATAGAAAAATGACCATAAATGGTCTTTTTATGCCCCCGCGTATTCGGAGAATACCGGAAGGGCATTAAGTTTTACCCCTGTCCGTCCGTTCACTTGTTCGTCCGTTCGTTTGTTCTTCCGGTGACATCGTGTCCAGGCCATAACTCCGAAACCATATGGAATATATTTATGAAACTTCACATTTGCATTCATCACACTGAGACGATGTGTCATGAACAAGGAAGACAACTCTTGCTTTTTTGGTTTTTGAATTATCTGCCCTTGACTTAGTACCATATAGTAAACCGTGTCTGGGCCATAACTCCTAAACCGTATGGAATATTTCCATTAAACTTCACAGGTGCATTCATCACACTGAGACGATGTGTCATGAACAAGGAAGACAACTCCTGCTTGTTTAGTTTTTGAATTATCTGCCCTTGACTTACATCCATATATAGTCAAATGGTATGTCGTGTCCGGGCCATAACTCCTAAACCGTACGGAATATATTCATGAAACTTCACAGGTCCATTCAACACACTTAGACAATGTGTCATGAACAAGGAAGACAACTCTTGCATTTTTGGTTTTTGAATTATCTGCCCTTGACTTAGTACCATATAGTAAATCGTGTCCGGGCCATAACTCCTAAACCTTATGGAATAATTTCATGAAACTTCACAGGTGCATTCATCACACTGAGACGATGTGACATGAACAAGGAAGACAACTCTTGCATTTTTGGTTTTTGAATTATCTGCCCTTGACTTAGTACCAAATAGTAAACCGTGTCCGGGCCATAACTCCTAAACCGTATGGAATATATTCATGAAACTTCACAGGTGCAATCATCACACTGAGACGATGAGTCATGAACAAGGAAGACAACTCTTGAATTTTTGGTTTTTGGATTATCTGCCCTTGATGCATATATTTTATGATTGATTTGAAGTACATTTGTAATATTTTTATCCCCTCGCACAACATAATTGTGAGGGGGGGGGGGGGGGGATATAGCATAACTTCACACAAATGTTCCTTATGAAAAAATCTTGAGCGAGTTCCACTTTCAAGGTCATGACCTCAAGGTCAAGGTCACTGGCTATTTTTAGAAAAACGTTGTCATCGCTCTAGCACCTACATTTCTTCACCAATTTTATTATAACTTCACACAAATGTTCCTTATAAAAAAATCTCAAGCGAGTTAGACTTTCAAGGTCATGACCTCAAGGTCAAGGTCACTGTGGCTATTTTTAGAAAAACTTTGTCACCGCTCAAGCGCCTACATTTCTTAACCAATTTCATTATAACTTCACACAAATGTTCCTTATAAAAAAATCTCGAGGTGTTAGACTTTCAAGGTCATGACCTCAAGGTCAAGGTACTTGTGGCTATTTTTAGAAAAACGTCATCGCTCTAGCACCTACATTTCTTCACCAATTTCAATATAACTTCCCACAAATGTTCCTTATAAAAAAATCTCGAGCGACTTCGACTTTCAAGGTCATGACCTTAAGGTCAAGGTCACTGTGGCTATTTTTAGAAAAACTTTATCGCTCTAGCGCCTACATTTCTTCACTGATTTCAATATAACTTCACGAGCGAGTTCGACTTTCAAGGTCATGACCCCAAGGTCAAGGTCACTGTGGCTATTTTTTTAAAAACCTTGTCATCGCTCTAGCGCCTACATTTCTCCACTGATTTCAATATTACTTCACACAAATGTTTCTTATGACAATATCTCGAGCAAGTTTGACTTTCAAGGTCATGACCATAAGGTCAAGGTCACTGTGGCTATTTTTAGAAAAACTTTATCGCTCTAGCGCCTACATTTCTTCACTGATTTCAATATTACTGCACACAAATGTTTCTTATGACAATATCTTGAGCGAGTTCGACTTTCAAGGTCATGACCTCAAGGTCAAGGTCACTGTGGCTATTTTTAGAAAAACTTTGTCATCGCTCTAGCGCCTACATTTCTTAACTGATTTCAATATAACTTCACACAAATGTTCCTTATGACAATATCTCTAGCGAGTTCCACTTTCAAGGTCAAGGTCACTGTGGCATCACTCTAGCGCTTACATTTCTTCACCGATTTCAATATAACTTCACACAAATGTTCCTTATAACAATATCTCAAGCCATTGAGACTTTCAAGGTCAAGGTCACAATGGCTATTTTTAGAAAAACTTTGTCATCGCTCTAGCGACTACATTTCTTCACTGATTTCAATATAACTTCACACAAATGTTCCTTATGACAATACCTTGAGGGAGTTTGACTTTCAAGGTCAAGGTCACTGTGGCTATTTTTAGAAAAACTTTGTCATGGCTCTAGCGCTTACATTTCTTCACCGATTTCAGTATAACTTCACACAAATGTTCCTTATGACAATATCTCGAGCTATTTCAACTTTCAAGGTCAAGGTCACTGTGGCTATTTTGTGAAAAACTTTGTCATCGCTCTAGTGCCTATAGTTATTGATGGATGTTAAAAGAACTTCACACAAATGTTTCTTATGATAATATCTCAAGTTGCTTTGACTTTCAAGGTCATGACCTCAAGGTCAAGGTCACTGTGGCTATTTTTAGAAAAACTTTGTCATCGCTCTACAGCCTACATTTATGATTTTAATATAATTTATGATTGATTTGAAGTACATTTGTAATATTTTTTATGAATGGCATTTGGCGGGGGCATCCGTGTCCTATGGACACTTTTTCTAGTTTCTATATAATATATACATTTTTGTTTGGATATAACACGGTTGTTAAACTAAGATGATTTCTGCCGTGGACCCCTTTAATAGTGTTAAAAGAGGTTGTGGTGTATTTTGTTCAAATAGAACAAAAAGAATTTGAACAAAACAAGTGAAAAAGTGCATTACCTTGTAGAAACGTTTAGGTATAGCAGATGCAACAATTTTTTCTTTGTTTTTAGTTATCACAAGTGGCCGATGGGATGGCATACCTACACTCCACAAATCCTCCGATATTACACCGTGATTTACGTTGTGGAAATTTATTCGTTACAGATAATGATGTAATAAAGGTATGTATTACAATAACACACAAATGATATTCGTTTGTTT
The DNA here is from genome assembly GCA_963580285.1 of Lucinisca nassula. Taxonomy (NCBI): domain Eukaryota; kingdom Metazoa; phylum Mollusca; class Bivalvia; order Lucinida; family Lucinidae; genus Lucinisca; species Lucinisca nassula. The sequence continues at coordinate 25,830,128 of OY757023.1, forward strand.
TGATGCTGAACCCTTTTTGTACCAAATGGAACCTTCCTCCTTATATATGGCAGGAGTCTATTTAGAAATTTTTGGGTTTTCTCACTTTTAAAATTTATTTGGAAAATAGCTGGACTTTTTGCAAACAATGTAGGCTCTGATCAGATGCCGCATTCTGCGGCATCTGATCTGGGCCTGCACTGTTTGCCAATTACCCATTTTGGGGCTTCTGGTACGAAATGGGTTGAAGGCCAAGTCAACTCAATTTAGATCATATCTAGCCAGTTTGTCTAAGTATACTTTTTCATGTTTTACGTTGGCTTATTTTGGGAAAGCATTTAAAAATCTCCTTGTCTGAAACCAGAAGTCCCAGGTCTTTGTTTTTTGTTAGCTCACCTGTCACGTAGTGACGAGGTGAGCTTTTGGGATCACTTTTTGTCCGTCGTCCGTCGTGCGTGCGTCCGTCCGTCCATAAACAATTTCAAATAAGTATATCTCCAATACCTCATGGCCAATCTTGATCAAATTTCATGTGAAACATCATCAGATAGGGGGAAAGGCTGCATAAGGTTTTTGGGCTGATCAGATTGGAATTCTGGTTGCCATGGCAACATATAGCTCCCATAGACTTATAATGGGAAAACATTTTAAAATCTTCTTCTCTGAAACCACAGGGCCCAGAGCTTAGATATTAAGCATGTAGCAAGGGCAAGTGGTCAACTACATAATTCCTGCCAATCATGCCCCTCGGTGCCAAATGGGCCACGCCCTAGGGCCCCTTCGCTCCCATAGATTAATAATGGAAAAAAAGCTTCAAAAATCTTCTTCTCTGAAACCACAGGGCCCAGAGCTTAGATATTTAGCATGTAGCAATGGCAAGTGGTCACCTACATAATTCCTGCCAATCATGCCCCTGGGTTCAAAAAGGGCCACGCCCCGGGGCCCCTTCGCTCCCATAGACTCATAATGGAAAAATAGCTTCAAAAATCTTCTTCTCTGAAACCACAGGGCCCAGAGCTTATATATTTAGCATGTAGCAACAGCAGGTGGTCACCTACATAATTCCTGCCAATCATGCCCCTGGGTTCCAAATGAGCCACGCCCCAGGGCCCCTTCGCTCCCGTAGACTCATAATGGAAAAAAAGCTTCAAAAATCTTCTTCTCTGAAACCACAGGGCCCAGAGCTTATATATTTAGCATGTAGCAATGGCAGGTGGTCACCTACATAATTTCTGCCAATCATGCCCCTGGGTTCCAAATGGGCCAAGCCCCGGGGCCCCTTCGCTCCCATAGACTCATAATGGAAAAAAAGCTTCAAAAATCTTCTGCTCTGAAACCACAGGGCCCAGAGCTTATATATTTAGCATGTAGTAACAGCAAGTGGTCACCTACATAATTCCTGCCAATCATGCCCCTGGTGTCCAAACGGACCACGCCCCGGGGCCCATTAGCTCCTATAGACTCATAATGGAAAAAAGCTTCAAAAATCTTCTTCTCTGAAACCATAGGGCCCAGAGCTTAGATATTTAGCATGTAGGAAGGGCAAGTGGTCAACTACATAATTCCTGCCAATCATGCCCCTGGGTTCCAAATGGTCCACGCCCCGGGGCCCCTTCGCTCCCATAGACTCATGATGGAAAAAAGCTTCAAAAATCTTCTTCTCTGAAACCACAGGGCCCAGAGCTTAGATATTTAGCATGTAGCAATGGCAAGTGGTAACCTATATAATTCCTGCCAATCATGCCCCTGGGGTCGAAATTGGCCACACCCCTGGGCCCCTTAGCTCCTATATACTCATAATGGAAAAAAAGGTTCAAAAATCTTCTTCTCTGAAACCACAGGGCCCAGAGCTTAGATATTTAGCATGTGGCAACGGCAAGTGGTCACCAACATAATTCCTGCCAATCATGTTCCTGGGTTCCAAATGGGCCAAGCCCCTGGGCCCCTTAGCTCCTATAGACTCATAATGAAAAAAAAAGCTTCAAAAATCTTCCTCTCTGAAACCACAGAGCCCAGAGCTTAGAAATTTAGCATGTAGCAACGGCAAGTGGTCACCTACATAATTCCTGCCAATCATGCCCCTGGGTTCCAATTGGGCCATGCCCCGGAGCCCATTCGCTCCCATAGACTCATAATGGAAAAAAGCTTCAAAAATCTTCTTCTCTGAAACCACAGGGCCCAGAGCTTATATATTTAGCATATAGTAACGGCAAGTGGTCACTTACATAATTCCTGCCAATCATGCCCCTGGGGTCCAAACTGACCACACCCCGGGGCCCCTTAGCTCAAATAGACTCATAATGGAATAAACCTTCAAAAATCTTCTTCTCTGAGACCACAGGGCCCAGGGCTTAGATATTTCGCATGTAGCAAGGGCAAGTGGTCACCTACATTTTTCCTGCCAATCATGCCTCTGGATTACAAATTGGCCATGCCCCGGGCCCCTTCGCTCCCATAGACTCATAATGGAAAAAAGCTTCAAAAATCTTCTCTGAAACCACAGGACCCAGAGCATAGATATTAAGCATGTAGCAAGGGCAAGTAGCCACCTACATAATTCCTGCCAATCATGGCCCTGGGTTCCAAATGGGTCATGCCCCGACACCCCTTCACTCCCATAGACTCATAATGGGTAAAAGCTTAAAAAATCTTCTTCTCTGAAATCACAGGGCCCAGAGCTTAGATATTTTAGCATGTATTAACGACAAGTGGTCACCTACATAATTCCTGCCAATCATGCCCCCGGTGTCCAAACGGGCCACGCCCCGGGGCCCCTTAGCTCCTATAGACTCATAATGGAAAAAAAGCTTCAAAAATCTTCTTCTCTTAAACTACAGGGCCAAGAGCTTATATATTTAGCATGTAGCAACGGCAAGTGGTCACCTACATAAATCTTGCCAATCATGCCCCTGGGGTCCAAATGGGCCACACCCCGGGCCCCCTTAGCTCTCATAGACTCCTTATGGAAAAAAGCTTAAAAAATATTCCCCTCTGAAACCACAGGGCCCAGAGCTTATATATTTAGCAGGTAGCACTGGCAAGTGGTCACCTACATAGATCCTGCCAATCATGCCCCTGGGGTCCAAATGGGCCACGCCCTGGGGCCTCTTAGCTCCCATAGACTCCTAATGGAAAAAAAAGCTTCAAAAATCTTCTTCTCTGAAAACACAGGGCCCAGAGCTTAGATATTTAGCCTGTAGTAACGGTAAGTGGTCACCTACATAAATCCTGCCAATCATGCCCCTGGGGTCCAAATGGGCCACGCCCCGGGGCCCCTTAGCTCCCATAGACTCTTAATGGAAAAAAAGCTTCAAAAATCTTCTTCTCTGAAACCACAGGGCCCAGGTCACCTACATAAATCCTGCCAATCATGCCCCTTGGACCAGAATTGGCCACACCTAGGCCCATTAGCTACCATGGATGGACTTAAAATGGAAAAAAAAAAACTTAAAATGGGAAAAAGAAACTTGAAAAATATTCTTCTGTGAAACCATAAGGCCCAGAGCTTAGGTATTTAGCATGTAGCAACATGGAGTTGTTGCCTACATGAATCCTGCCTGAGTCTTGCCCCTGGGGTTCAAATTGGCCAAATCCTGAGGCTTTTTAACTCCAATAAACATAATGAAAAGAAAAAAAAGCTTTAAAAATCTTCTTCTCTGAAACCATGAAGTACGGACCTTAGATATTTAGTATATAGCAACATAAAATGGTTGCCTACATAAATCCTGCCAACCATGCCCTTTGGGTCAAAACTGACCTATGGACTTATACTGGAAAAAAAATCAAAACTCTTTCTCCAAAGCCATAAGGCCCAGAGCTCAGATATTTAGTATGTAGCAATGTTAAGTGGTCTCCTACACTTATGATTTTCTGGTACACAGGTGAGCGATATAGGGCCATTGGACCCTCTTGTATGAATCTTCATCTAGTGGACCTCTACCAAGATGGTTCAAATTATCGCCCTGGGGCCAAAAATGGCCCTGCTAAGGTGCCCACATGTTTAACCCTTTTTGTACCAAATGGAATCTTCCTCCTTACATATAGCAGGACTCCATTTCAAAATTTAGGGTTGTCAGGTTGTGTTTTCTTCAAAATTTATTTGGGAAATGGCTTAACTTTTTGCAAACAGTGTAGGCCCTGATCAGTCGCTGCGTTCTGCGGCATCTAATCTGGGCCTGCACTGTTTGCCAGGGTAACCCGGTACCAAATGGGTTAACATAGAGTTTTATTTGGAAAACTTATAAAAATCTTGTCTGAAACCAGAAGGCCCAGGTCTTGATATTTGGTATACAGCTTTATCTAGTGGACCGGGCCTCTGCTAGGATTGGTCATATAAGAATCTTATATGGGTGTGAGGGGTGGATGGAAAAATCCGTCCCCAGGGTCACTGTCCGGCATCACGAGGCTTGCCGAGTGATGCCGGACAGTGATCCCAAGGGACGGATTTTTCTATCTGCCCCTCACGCCGATATAGGATTCTTTTTCTTGCATACCTTCCATTTCTTAGTGCGGATTTTTACTGGTGCAGTTACTTCGAATAACGATGTCCACCATATTGTGATGACAGTACAGGAATGTTTATTGACGTGACGTAATGTGCTGTGACGTCAACCTTATCGACAGCGCATTCGAGGTCGTAATCAACCAGTGTATTTATCAAACACGCGATTATATTCGATTTGGGGTCGGAACACCAGAGTCAGAACATAAATTTTTATCCCAGGGTAAAATCACGGTGTGCAAGAAAATATTTTAGATAAAACTATAAAAACATCTTCTTGTCTGTTACAGAAAAGCTAGGCTTTTGCTATTTGGTACATAGGAACATCTAGTGGGTTGGTAAACTGTAACATGCATACACAAGTGGGTGTCCTTTTGCCAGAAGCTGAAAAATGCCCTTTTTGAAGCAAGGGCATGGAGACAATGACTTTGATCATATGATCAAGCTACACACATTGAATATATTGCATGGTTCTAGAACTAGCTTATGCGCCGGTCTCAATTGCTCGTAATTTCTGTCACACATTAATAACGTTTAGCTAATTGAATTTCACAAACAGATGATATATGTTATTTTTAGCTCACCTGTCACGTAGTGACATGGTGAGCTTTTGTGATCACTTTTTGTCCGTCGTGCATGCGTCCGTGCATCTGTCCGTGCGTGCGTGCGTCCATGCGTCTGTAAACAATTTCAAATAAGTATATCTCTAATACCCCATGGGCAGTCTTGATCAAATTTCATGAGAAGCATCATCAGGTAGGGGGAAAGGCTGCATAAGGTTTTTGGGCAGATCAGATTGGAATTCTGGTTGCCTTGGCAACAAATAAGTCCCATAGACTTACAATGGGAAAAAATTTAAATATCTTCTTCTCTGAAACTACTGGGCCCAGAGCTTAGATATTTAGCTTGTAACAATGTCAAGTGGTCACCTACATAAATCCTGCCAATCATGCCCCTGGGGTCCAAATTGGCCACACCCCGGGGCCCCTTAACTCCTATAGACTCATAATGGAAAAAAAAGCTTCAAAAATCTTCTTCTCTGAAACCACAGGGCCCAGAGCTTAGATATTTAGCATGTAGCAACGGCAAGTGGTCACCTACATAATTTCTGCCGATCATGCCCCTTGGTTCCAAATGGGCCACACCCCTTCGCTCCCATAGACTCATAATGAAAAAAAAGCTTCAAAAATCTTCTTCTCTGAAACCACAGGATCCAGAGCTTAGGTATTTAGCATGTGGCAAGTGGTCACCTACATAATTCCTGCCGATCATGCCCCTTGGGTCCAAATTGACCACACCCCGGGGCCCCTTAGCTCCCATAGACTCATAATGGAAAAAAAAGCTTCAAAAATCTTCTTCTCTGAAACCACAGGGCCAAGAGGTTAGATATTTAGCATGTAGCAATGGCAAGTAGTCACCTACATTACTCCTGCCAATCATGCCCCTGGGGTCCAAATGGGCCACGCCCTGGGGCCCCTTAGCTCCCATAGACTCATATTGGAAGCAAGCTTAAAAAATCTTCTTCTCTGAAACCACAGGGCCCAGAGCTTATATATTTAGCATGTGGCAATGACAAGTGGTCACCTACATAAATCCTGCCAATCATGCCCCTGGGGTCCAAATGGGCCACACCCCGGGGACCCCATTAGCTCCCATAGACTCATAATGGAAAAAAGCTTCAAAATTCTTCTTCTCTGAAACCACAGGGCCCAGAGCTTAGATATTTAGCATGTAGCAACGGTAAGTGGTCATCTACATATTTCCTGATAATCATGCCCCTGGGGTCCAAATGGGCCAAGCCCCAGGGCCCCTTAGTTCCCATAGACTCATAATGGAAAAAAGCTTAAAAAATCTTCTTCTTAGAAACTGTGAAGCACAGAACTTAGATATTTAGTATCTAGCAACATAAAATAGCCAGCTACAAAAATCTTGCTAACCCTGCCCCTGGGGTCAAAATTGGCCACGCCCGAGCTCATCAGCTCCAATAGACTTATAATGGAAAAAAACTTAAAAAATCTTCTTCTATGAAACCATAAGGCCCAGAGCTTAGATTTTTAGTATGTAGCAATGTCAGGTGGCCACCTACATAAATCCTGTCAATTATGCCCCTGGGATCCAAATTGGCCACCCCAGGGCTCTTTAGCTTCCATAGATTTACAATTGGAAAAACTTCAAAAATCTTCACAAGGCCCTTTTAATGAAAAAAAAAAAAAAAAAAAAAACACACACAAAAAAAAAAACAACTTAAAATGGGGAAAAAAAATCTTCAAAAATCTTCTTCTCTGAAACCATAAGTCCCAGAGCTTTGGTATTTAGCTTGTAGCAATGTCAAGTGGTTACCTACATGAATCCTGCCAATCATGCCCCTGGGGTCCAAATTGGCCAAATCCTGTGGCCCCTTAACTCCAACAAACTTATAATGAAAAAAAGCTTCAAACATCTTCTTTGAAACCATGAAGTACAGACATTAGATATTTAGTATATAGCAACACAAAATGGTCGCCTACATAAATCCTGCCAATTATGCCCTTTGGGTCAAAATTGGCCAAGCCCCAGGGCGCATTAGCTCCTATAGACTTATACTGGAAAAAACTTCGAAAAATCTTCTTCTCCAAAACCATAAGGCACAGATTTTGTTTGATTTGAGGTTTTACATCCCTGTCAACACTGTATAGGTCATTTTGGAGATGCCTCTTCCAATTTTGTGGGACTTTTACCCGACATTGAGGTTAAATTACATCTCAGGCCCTGCCATCCAATGAAACCAATAGGGTTTATAAGCATGGACACCGCTTTGCCTGAGCTTTGATATTTAGTATGTAGCAATGTCAAGTGGTCTCCTACACCAATGATTTTCTGGTACACAGGTGAGCGATATAGGGCCATTGGGCCCTCTTGTTTGAGGATACATCGAATTCACAAACAGTGAAAAAGAAAAATCTTATTTTCACTGTTTGAAACAATGAAGATATTGATTTAGATTTCGCTGAGAAATCTCTGTCATTCATTGAAAAGCATGTAAGAAACCTGTTTTAGCCATTTTCAAACAATGTCTGCACCTTAATCATTACTATTTGGATAGTACATTGATTGATTGATTGATTGTCTTGTGTTTAACGACACTTCAATCTTTGTGGGTAATTTTGTGTTGTCTCCTAGAGCGAAGTGAGAAAAGAGATAAAGGAAATTGTAGAGGAGTTGAAAGTGAGGGAGGACAGAGGAGAAAGATTATGGAGGAGATGATAGTGAGGGACCGAGGAGAAAGAGGAAAACGAATGGAAGTGTAGAAACAGATGAAATAACATCATTCCTCCTCTATCCTTACCTGCTGCAAGAACAGCAGGCCTTGTCCAACTGTAAGCCAATCTTATTATGGATGCACCAGTGATGCAAGACACACGTCACCTTTGCCTCACCCAAGCCATCACGAAAACACACCTATTTAATTTTGACCCCCTTGAACCCCACTTTTATATTGTAAAATTTGGGTTTACAGGGGTAAACCTTATTTCTCTTATTTCTGCTCTAAAATGTAGATTGTTGGTACTCGTTGGAACCACCTCAATGACGCGCTTCTAATGACGGGCCTCCGTGGCCTAGTGGATAAGAGCGCTGACTCTTAGTCATTAGGTCTCTCACCGCCGTAGGTTCGAGCCTCGCTCGGGCCACGTGTGAGACGCCAAGTTCTGCAACGGAAGGTCAGGTGGTTTTTCTCCGGGTACTCCGGTTTTCGCCCACCTCTGATTAACGATCGGCTCAATATGGGTGAAATAATCTTGAAAGGGCCGTAAAACCCAAACCAAAAAAAAAAAAAAAAAAAAAATGAGGCGCTACTAATGAGTACCTGAGCAGAAGTAAGACACATATCACAATTTTTCATCTGAAGAGTTTCATTTTTTCGGCAGTAAAGTTTACAGTGTATTTGTATAGGCATGTTTTCGTAATGACCCTCTTTGGATAGTTTGTTTGTTTGACTGTATTTGAGTTGAACATTCCAGTCAACACTATTTAGGTCATTTTTGAGCCGGTCAGTTTAGCTATCCACACTTTTCCTGGGCAGGCTTATACCTAAGCGTTTGATCAGTACAGTCCGCATTCTTTTGCCAGAAACTGACAACTGCCCTTTTTGAATCAGCAGAAGGGAGAGAATGACCATAGAAAAAATTTCATGACCAATCTCCACAAAAGAATTTTGCTGACCCAGGCAGGTGTCAAACTCATGTCCTCCTGATTACCATTCAGACTTGCATCCGACAGAGCTACCGAGGCCGGCCCCGTTTGGATAGAACAATACTTCTTGACTGTATATCTAAACATTCAAGATCGATGCTAGGCTGTATAGCTGAACAAGCTGTTTTGTGACTTAAGGGGAATGGGAACACCTTAAGGGGAGGCAACTCCTGCAAAAGTGTTTTTGTCTCCCATGTCAATAGGGGTCAACTCTTAAAGGAAAGAATTTGCTCCTGAGGAGCAAATTCTTTCCTTTAAGAGTAGACCCCTTTTTCCGTTGGACAGGGCTTATAGAAAGGCTAACAGGAAATCCCGAAAGTTGTCTCCCTTTGAAAAATGGCAATAAAATCTCCCAGGTGATCCACTTCCCCTTAATTATTGGGACAGACAGGACTAAGCAAACAATGAAGATCCAGATCAGACCGCTCCTGAAGGAGCAGTCTGATCAGGGTCTTCACTGTTTGTCATTCCGTTGGCTCTTTTGGACTCCTTGCTTGATAGTGAAACAAATTTGTTAAAATTGTAGGAGAATTGCAGCAAGTCCTCAAGGTGCCAGAATTTTTAGTACTTTTACGGTACCTTGTTGCAAATTCTGAAGACATGTTTTCTTATCCCGTGTTTCAGTTATATGATTTTGGTGTTTCACACGTGATTTTGGTGTATCAGATATAGTTATATGATTTTCGTGTTTCAGATATGTGATTTTAGTCTTTCATATATAGTTATATGATTTTTGTGTTTCAGATATGTGATCTTCGTGTTTCAGATATAGTTATATGATTTTCGTATTTCAGGTATGTGATTTTAGTGTTTCAGATATGTGATATTAGTGTTTCAGATATGTAATTTTGGTGTTGTAGATATGTGATTTTGGTGTTTCAGATAGAGATTATTTTGGTGCCCCAAAATAATCTGATTTTGGTGTTTCCGTTATATGATTTTGGTGTTTCAGATCTGTGATTTTGTTGTTTCAGATCCGTGATCTTGGTGTTTCAGATATGTGATTTTGGTGTTTCAGTTATTTAATTTTGGTGTTTCAAATCTGTGATTTTGGTGTTTCAGATATATGTGATTTTGGTGTTTCAGAGTCTGTGATTTTGATGTCTCAGATCCGTGATCTTGGTGTTTCAGATTATATATGATTTTGGTGTTTCAGTTATATGATTTTGGTGTTTCAGATATGTTATTTTGGTGTTTCAGATATATGATTTTGTTTTTGCCGTTATATGATTTTGGTGTTTCAGATATATGATTTTGGTGTTTCAGATATGTGATTTTGGTGTTTCAGATATGTGACTTTGGTGTTGTGAAGTTAACCCAGCCTCTTAGATCTGCTTGCCAAAAAGATGACTGCTGTTGTAAGTTGTCACTATACTATACAGTAGGATGACTTAAAGGCAATATGTAACTGAAGGTCCCACATATGTGGCTTTTTACCTCACTTTCGGCTCCAGGGGAGCTATTGTGATCGGTCACCATCCATTATCGTCCATGCGTACGCATGTCCGTCAGTCCACAATTCCTTTAAACGACATCTCTCCTAACCACTGAACAGATTTTTACCAAACTTGGTGGAAATGATCTTTGGGTGGTCCTCTCGCAAATTTGTTCATAGAATTCCTTTACATGCAGAACTCCGGTTGCCATGGCAACAAAAAGGGAAATATAAGAAAAAAAAACTTTAAAAAATCTTCTTGTCTGAAACCAGAAGGCCCAGGTCTTTGATATTTGGTACGAAGCTTCACCTAGTGGACCTCTAGCAAGATTGTTCAAATTATAGCCCTGGGGCCAAAAATGGCCTGGTGTCCAGGCCCACTGTTTTTACATAGGCTTATGTAGGGAAAATCTTTAAATTTCTTCTTGTCTGGAACCAAAAGCCCCAGGTCTGTGATTTTTGGTATGAAGCTTCATCTAGAGAACCTCTAACAAGATTGTTCAAATTATAGCCCTGGGGCCAAAACTGGTTCTGCACCGGGGCCCCACTGGTTTAACATAGGCTTATATAGAGAAAACCTTAAAAAGTGTTCTTGTCTGAAACCAGAATGCCAAGGTCTTATGAAGCTTCATCTAGTGGACCTCTACCAAGATTGTTTAAATTATCGCCCTGGGGCACACTGGTTTTACATAGGCTAATAAAGGGAAAACCTTGGAGAATCTGCTTGTCTGAAACCAGAAGAGGTCTTTGAATTTGAAATGAAGCTTCATCTAATGGACCTCTACCAAGATTTTCAAATTTTAGCCTTGGGGCTAAAAATGAGCCCGCCCTGGGGCCTACATGTTTTACCAAGGCTTATATAAGGAAAGCATTTAAAAATCTCCTTGTCTGAAACCAGAAGGCCCAGGTCTTTGTTATTTGTATGAATCTTCATCTAGGGGACCTCTGACAAGATTGTTCAAATTATAGCCTAAAGTGCCCACACGTTTAGCATTGTCATTTTGGGAGGTAAATAGGTGGTTTTACAGTCGAAAATATCTATTTATGGCAATGCCATAATGCCATAAAACCAAAGATTTACCTCTCCAAATAACAATTTTCAATACAGTTATCCTCATTGTAATGCTCTCATTAAGAAAACATGCCTATATAAATACATTGCAATTTTGCCATCGAGAAAATGAAATTTTAAGATGAAATAATTGTGACATTTTTCAGAAATAAGAAAAATAAAGTATACCCCAGTAAACCCCAGTTTTACTTATTAAAATGGGGTTCAAGGGGGTCAGAATTATATAGGCATGTTTTCGTGATGTATTTCGGTCATTTTCTAAAAACAATTGTGCTTGGCAAGCGCTGTGGGCTGCTTAAAACCCAATGCCAGCCTTTCGTGATGACGTCATGTTTCCTACAGTAAATCACAAATTTTTGCCGTTATCCAATCAGATCCTTACTGACGCAAAGGCATTAAAATGTCATTTTTACAAGTTTGAAAGTCGTCCCCACCCATCGGGGCTTGGAGAAATAGATGGGCTACATGGTGCTTCCACGCAGAGCTGAAACTGACCACACATGAGTACTGGTAAACCGTTTAGAAGGACTAAGCCTGCACAGGCAAAGTGGTGTGAGTCAGACTGCCCAATGCATATAAGCCTTTTGGTTTAATTGGGCGGCAGGGCTTGAGATGTCGTTTCATCTAAGTCTTGGGTTAAAAGTCCCACAAAATTGGAAGCAACGTCTCCAAAATGACCTAAATAGTATTCACGGGAATGTTAAACCTTAATTCAAACAAACAAAACAAAACAAGTTTGAAAGTTCAGCACATTTATGGAAACACATATTGCGGTAAGACAAAAAGTGCAAAATCTGCCCCAAGACATAGATTCTGTAAAGTCTCATTCTGGCTGCCTCATACATTAGAACTTCGATGGCTCGAACATCGATGGCTCGTTTACCATGGATGAGTCGAACCCATTCTTGAGCCCCTAGCAAAATCTTCTACATAAGAAACAGTGGGGGATAATTAAGGAGATTTTAGTCTTTTATCTTGCAAATGTATGCTGTGTGTACTCATTAGAATCGCCTCGATAAGGCGATTCTAATGAGTACACACAGCATACATTTTCATTATAGAACACCGAAAAGATGCCTAAAAGTATCTCGTTATGCCTCCTGACAGTAAACCTCAGTGGCTCGAACTACCCCTCTCTCGAACAGATTTTCGAGGTCCCAAAGGTGTTTGAGCCATTGAAGTTTGAATGTATTTTTTCAGGTCAGGGTCGTTACAGTGCCTGTCCCCCCTCTATAGCTTGGACGGCCCCGGAGGTTCTTCTTCATCCGAACTCTCTAGAATCAGAGGAGTACATCACAAAAGCCAGTGATGTGTACTCATTCGGAATTGTTATGTGGGAATTACTCATGTGTGAAGATCCATTTGATGAAATGAATACTTTACAAGAGGTACATCCTAACCACCATTATTTTTAGCTCACCTGTCACGTAGTGACGAGGTGAGCTTTTGAGATCACTTTTTGTCCGTCGTGCGTGCGTGCATCCGTAAACAATTTCAAATAAGTATATCTCTAATAGCCCATGGCTAATCTTGATCAAATTTCATGTGAAGCATCATTAGGTAGGGGGAAAGGCTGCATAAGGTTTTTGGGCTGATCAGATTGGAATCTGGTTGCCATGGCAACATATAGCTCCCATAGACTTATAATGGGAAAATTTTTAAACATCTTCTCTGAAACCACAGGGCCCAGAGCTTAGATATTTAGTTTGTAACAATGTTAAGTGGTCACCTACATAAATCCTGCCACTCATGCCCCTAGGGTCCAAATTGGCCACACCCCGGGGCCCTTAGCTCCTATAGACTCATAATGGAAAATAAAGCTTCAAAAATCTTCTTCTCTGAAACCACAGGGACCAGAGCTTGGATATATAGCATGTAGCAAAGGCAAGTGGTCACCTACATAATTCCTGCCAATCATGCCCCTTGGGTCCAAATTGGCCACGCCCCGGGGCCCCTTCTCTCCCATAGACTCATAATGGGAAAAAGCTTCAAAAATCTTCTTCTCTGAAACCACAGGGCCCAGAGCTTTGATATTTAGCATGTAGCAACGGCAAGTGGTCACCTACATAAATCCTGCCAATCATGCATCTGGGATCCAAATGGGCCACGCCCCGGGGCCCCTTCGCTCCCATAGACTCATAATGGAAAAAAGCTTCAAAAATCTTCTTCTCTGAAACCACATGGCCCAGAGCTTATATATTTAGCATGTAGTAACGGCAAGTGGTCACTTACATAATTCCTACCAATCAGGCCCCTGGGGTCCAAACTGACCACGCCCTGGGGCCCTTAGCTCCTATAGACTCATAATGGAAAAAAGCTTCAAAAATCTTCTTCTCTGAAACCACAGGGCCCAGAGCTTAGATATTTAGCATGTAATAAGGGCAAGTGGTCACCTACATAATTCCTGCCAATCATGCCCCTGGGTTCCAAATGGGCCACGCCCCAGGGCCCCTTCCCTCCCATAGACTCATAATGGAAAAAGCTTCAAAAATCTTCTTCTCTGAAACCACAGGGCCCAGAGCTTCGATATTTAGCATGCAGCAAGGGCAAGTGGTCACCTACATAATCCCTACCAATCATGCCCCTGGGTCCCAAATGAACCATGCCCCGGCGCCCCTTCGCTCCCATAGACTCATAATGGGAAAAAGCTTCAAAAATCTTCTTCTCTGAAACCACAGGGACCAGAGCTTCGATATTTAGCATGTAGCAACGGCAAGTGGTCACCTACATTATTCCTGCCAATCATGCCCCCGGGGTCCAAATGAGCCACGCCCCGGGGCCCCTTAGCTCCTATAGACTCATAATGGAAAAAAAAGCTTCAAGTGCAAGAGCAAGTGGTCACCTACTTAAATCCTGCCAATCATGCATCTGGGATCCAAATGGGCCACGCCCCTGGGCCCCTTCGCTCCCATAGACTCATAAATGAAAAAAGCTTCAAAAATCTTCTTCTCTGAAACCACAGGGCCCAGAGCTTAGATATTTAGCATGTAGCAACGGCAAGTCGTGACCTACATAATTCCTGCCAATCATGCCCCTTGGGTCCAAATTGACCACACCCCGGGACCCCTTAGCTCCTGTAAACCCATAATGGAAAAAAAAGTTCAAAAATCTTCTTCTCTGAAACCACAGGACCCATAGCTTAGATATTTAGCATGTAGCAACAGCAAGTGGTTACCTACATAATTCCTGCCAATCATGCCCCTGGGTTCCAAATGGGCTACGCCTCGGGGCCCCTTCGCTCCCATAGACTCATAATGGAAAAAGCTTCAAAAATCTTCTTCTCTGAAACCGCAGGGCCCAGAGCTTATATATTTAGCATGTAGTAACGGCAAGTGGTCATCTACATAATTCCTGCCAGTCATGCCCCTGGGTTCTCAATGGGTCATGCCCCTGGGCCCCTTCGCTCCCATAGACTCATAATGGAAAAAAGCTTTCAAAATTGCTCAACCCGTTGTGCTTGGATGGACAAGATGGCTAAAATTATAAAAAAAACCTCCTTGTGTCAACCGAAATTGCTCAAACCCTCTACTCTACCATATATTATCTTCAATTCCATTTGTACAACATGGATGAGGTGAGCAATCCAGGGCCATTATGGCCCTCTTGTTGAACCTTCATAAACTCATTACGGAAACATGCCTATACAAATACATTGTAAATTTTTCAGCCAAAAACCGAAAATTTTAAGAGGAAAAATTGTGATTTTTTTCTTATTTCTGCTCAAAATATAGATTGTGGGTACAAGTCAGAACTGCCTCATTAGGCGGTTCTTACGAGTACCCACAATCTATATTTCAGAGCAGAAATAAGAAAAATAATGTTTACCCCTGTAAACCCCAGTTTTACTACATAAAATTGTGGTTCAAGGGAGTCAGAATTATATAGGCTTGTTTTCGTGATGCCCAAAACAGCTACTTTCCTGATGAAAATCTGTGATATTTTTCTTATTAATACCGTTAACATAGGTTGAGGGTGCTTGTTAGAACCGCTCATTAAATACTACCAGGGTCTTTAACCCATTGTATACAGGAAACCCCTAAAGGGGTACCTTGGCAAACAGTGCAGGCTCATTGCTTCAGGCTCATTGCTTGCGGGAAACCCCTAAAGAGGTACCTTGGCAAACATTGTAGAACCAGATCAAACGCCGCAGAATGTGGCGTCTGATCAGGGCCTGCACTATTTTCTAACATAATTTTCTGTCAAAAATAGAATAAAAATGAAAAAAAAAAAACAGGTCTGACACCCCTTATATGACAAATGGACTTGTCCAACATATAGCAATGGAAGAGTCCACTAGTATACAATGGGTTAAACTGCTTTACAGTGCATCATCCTCATTTTCTGCCACAATTTACCATAGCAACAGATAAGGTAAGTATTTTGTGATAATTGAAGGATAGTTTTTGTCAATTCACCATAAAAACCTATGTTGTGGGTATTCATTAGAACCGCCTCGACGAGGCGGTTCTAATGAGTACCCACAACATGGGTTTATATGGAGAAATGAAGAAAACTATCCTTCAATTATCGCAAAAGATGCACCTTATCTGTTGCTATGGAACTTTACACAATTTAGTTAGCTGTCTGGCTCACTTTACAGTTCACCCCATTCTTCTAATTTCACATTGCTATTCAGCCACATTTTTGGCCAGTGTCAAAGACATGGGCATCTACACTGACCACTCCAGAGCACTGCATGCATAAAAATCATGCAGATTTTAATTCCGTCAAGTTAGATTTTCATGCATGTTTGAAAAATGCCCAAAACCTTCGAAACTATTACGCAATATGGCTGCTATTAATAATTTCCAAATGGTCCTTGTGTAGCTGATTTATGTGATTTTCTTCTGTTCTAGGTAATGGACTTTGTGATCTCTGGCGGCCGCCCTGACATTGCTCAGTATCATAATTTGATGCCTCTGTATGGAGATCTGATGGAACATTGCTGGAAGAACAAACCAGAGAAAAGACCTAATTTCAAGGAGGTTTGTTTTTGCAAAATATGGCATTCTGTTTCTTGTGCTTGGCTTGAAAATGTTTTCAGGAGACCACAACCACTTTATAACACTATTCATTAAGAAAACTTGCCCATATAAATACATTGTACTGGTAAACTTTATCGAAGAAAATACAAAATTTTTAAGATGAAAAATTGTAGTATTTTTTTAGCTCACCTGTCACGTAGTGACGAGGTGAGTTTTTGGGATCACTTTTTGTCCGTCGTGCGTCCGTGCGTGCATCCGTAAACTTTTCTTGTGAACACACTAGAGGTCACAGTTTTGGGCCAAACATCATCAAACTTTGTCAGAGTGATCATAATGACAATATCTCGGTCAAATTCGAATATGGGTCATAGCAGGTCAAAAAGTAGGTCAGTAGGTCAAATCAAAGAAAAACCTTGTGAACACTCTAGAGGCCAAAGTTTTAGTCCGATCATCATCAAACTTGCCCAGAATGATCATCTTGACAACATCTCTGTCAAGTTTGAATGTGGGTCATGTCGAGTCAAAAAGTAGGTCAGTAGGTCAAATCATAGAAAAACCTTGTGAACACACTAGAAGCCACAGTTTTGGTCCGACTATCATCAGACATGCCCAGAATGATCATCTTGACAATATCTCAGTCGAGTTCGAATATGGGTCATGTCGGGTCAAAAAGTAGGTCAGTAAGTCAAATCATAGAAAAACCTTGTGAACACACTAGAGGCCACAGTTTTGGTCCAATCATAATCAAACTTGCTCAGAATGATTGTCTTGACAATAGCTGGGTCAAGTTCGAATATGGGTCATGTCAGGTCACAAAGTAGGTCAGTAGGTCAAATCATAGAAAAACCTTGTGAATACACTAGACGCCACAGTTTTGGTCCAGTCATCATCAAACTTGCCCAGAATGATCATTTTGACAATGTCTCGGTCAAGTTTGAATATTGGTCATGTTGGATCAAAAAGTAGGTCAGTAGGTCAAGTCATAGAAAAACCTTGTGAACACATTAGAGGCCACAGTTTTGGTCCGACCATCATCAGACATATCGAGAATGATCATCTTGACAATATCTCGGTCAAGTTCAAATATGGGTCATGTTGGGTCAAAAAGTAGGTCAGTAGGTCAAATCAAAGAAAAACCTTGTGAACACACTAGAGGCCACAGGTTTGGTCAGATCATCATCACACTTGCTCAGAATGATCATCTTGATAATATCTTGGTCACGTTCCAATAAGGGTCATGTAGGATTACAAAGTAGGTCAGTAGGTCAAATCATAGAAAAACCTTGTGAATACACTAGAGGCCACAGTTTACGTCCAATCATCATCAAGCTTGCCCAGAATGATCATCTTGACAATGTCTCGGTCAAGTTCGAATATGGGTCCTGTTGGGTCAAAAAGTAGGTCAAATCTAAGAAAAACCTTCTGAACACACTAGAGGGCACAGTTTAGGTCCGATCATCATCAAACTTGCCCAGAATGATCATCTTGACAATATCTCGTTCAAGTTTGAATACGGGTCATATAGGGTCAAAAGTAGGTCAGTAGGTCAAATAATAGAAAACCTTGTGAACACACTAGAGGCCCCAGTTTTGATCCGATCATCATCAAACTTGCTCAGAATGATGATCTTGAATATGGGTCATGTTGGGTCAAAAAGGTCAGGGGTCAAATCATAGAAAAACGTTTTGAACACTCTAAGAGGCCACAGTTTTAGTCAAATCGTCATAAAACTTGCTTAGAATGATCATCTGGACAATATCTTAAGTTCGAATATGGGTCATGTCAAATCAAAAAGTAGATCAGCAGGTTATTTTGTCATAACTTTCGAACCGTTGGAGATAGAGCCTTCATAAATGACGTGTAGGTTCCTTGTGACAAGGGCTTCCCACTCATATAAAGATTTGACCTGTGACCTTGACCTGTGACCGTCTTTATCATAACTTTCTAACCATATGAGATAGAGCCTTCATATTTGGCATGTAACCTTGGGCCAATTTCATTCAAAATTCATAGGAGTTTTGCTTAGATGACCATCTACCAAACTAGCTAAATCGATCCTGCTCTGGTGAGCAAAATGGCCACCATAGCTAAATATAGAAAAACATTGTAAATTTGCTTCAAACATGGGCTCCTCCTAAACCATTGGGCCAATTTTATTCAAACTTCACAGGAATGTTATTTGGTGACTCTATACCAAACTAGCTAAAATTGTTCTGCTCTGATGAACAAGATGGCCCCCAGAGCTAAAATTAGAAAAAAAATTCAACTGACAACTCTTGTACCCTTGGGCCAATTTCATTCAAACTTCATAGGAGTGAGTGTTTGAGGCTAAGTCTCACCAACAGCTAAGGTCATCGGTGATGGGACCTTGGTTTAAAGACTCATCTGAAAGTCTGGAGAAGCCAGGGATCGATCCTGCTACCCCTGGCTTACAAGGCAAGTAGCATGACCACTTCACCATGAAGGCTTCTAAATTTCATTGAAATGTTGTGTAGATGACCCTCTAGGAAAATAGCATAAACGATTAACATATGGTCGCAAGAGCTAAAAATAGAAAAACATTGTAAATTTGCTTGAAATGTGAACTCCTTCTAAACGCTTGGGCCAATTGGATTTAAAACTTCACAGGAATGTTGCCTAGGTGACTCCCTACCAAAATAGTTAAAACTCATTCCACTCCAATGAACAAGATGGCTGCCAGAGCTAAAAATAAGAAAAAATCTTCAAACGACAATTCCTCCTATACCCTTGGGCCAATTTCATTCAACTTCAAAGTAATGTTGCTTAGATGACCCTCTACCAAAAAGGCTAAAACGATCCCGCTCCGATGAACAAACTGGCCACCGGAGCTGCAAATAGAAAAAATATTGTAAATTTGATTAAAACGTGAACTCCTCCAACTCCTAAAACCTACAGCCAATTTGATTCCAACTTCACAGGAATGTTGCCTAGGTTACTCCCTACCAAATAAGCTAAAATCACTCTGCTGATGAACAAGATGGCCACCAGAGCTAAAACTAGAAGGTACTCGAGAAAGTGACACACAGGAGAGCGAACCAGGGCCCTCTGGGCCCTCTTGTTTTAGCTCACCAGTCACATAGTGACAAGGTGAGCTTTTGTGATCACATTTTGTCCGTCGTACTTGCGTCCATAAACAATTTCATATAATTATATCTCTAATATATCTCTATATATCTCTAATACCCCATTGTCAATCTTGACCAAATTTCATTATCAGGTAGGGGGGAAGGCTGCATAAGGTTTTTGGGCTGATCGGATTGGAATTCTGGTTGCCATGGCAACATATAGCTCCCATAGACTTACGATGGGAAAAATTTAAAAAATCTTCTCTGAAACTACAGGGCCAAGATTTTAGATATTTATCTGGTAGCAATGTCAGGTGGTCACCTACATAAATCCTGCCAATCATGCCCCTGGGGACCAAATTAGCCACACCCCATGGCCCTTTAGCTCCCATAGACTTACAGTGGGAAAAAAGCTTAAAAAATCTTCTTCTCTGAAATCATGAAGCACAGTGCTTAGATATTTAGTGTGTAGCAACACATAAAAGTCACCTACGTAAATCCTGCTAAGCATACCCCTGCGGCCAAAATTTGTCACGCCCCGGGGCTCATCAGCTCCCACAGACTTATAAGGGTGAAAAACTTCAAAACTCTTCTTCTCTGAAACGACAGTGCCCAGGGCATAAATACTTAGCATGTAGCAATGGTAAGTGGTCACCTACATAAATCCTGCCAATCATATCCCTGGGGTCCAAATGGGCCACGCCCCAGGGCCCCTAAGCTCCCATAGACTCATAATGGATAATTTCTGTCAATTCTCCATAAAAACCTATGTTGTGGGCATTCATTAGAACCGCCTTAACGAGGCGGTTCTAATGGATACCCACAACATAGGTTTATATGGAGAAATAAGGAAAACTATCCTTCATTTATCGCAAAATATGCACCTTATCTGTTGCTTTTTGTAGTAATAACAGAAAATGTATATTTCAGGTCACAGTTCATCTAAAAGAATTGATGCATCATGCCAAAGCATTCCAGAAAGCACTCCAAAACGGAAGTCCAGTAAAAGTTCACAGCTCAAAATCATCTTCAAATTCTAACTCGGTATCTACTACGAGTTGATGCCGCTACGGAAACGTGTACGTTATCCAGTATGGCACTGTGAGACGCACTGTGAGACGGGTTTGAACTAGTGCATTATCCTGCTTGGCATTGTGTAATCAGGTGAACAAAGCGTTATCCTGTACAGTACTGTGTAATAAGGTGAACAAAGCATTATCCTGTACAGTACTGTGTATTAAGGTGAACAAAGCATTATCCTGTACAGTACTGTGTAATAAGGTGAACAAAGCATTATCCTGTACAGTACTGTGTAATAAGGTGAACAAAGCATTATCCTGTACAGTACTGTGTAATAAGGTGAACAAAGCGTTATCCTGTACAGTACTGTGTAATAAGGTGAACAAAGCATTATCCTGTACAGTACTGTGTAATCAGGTGAACAAAGCATTATCCTGTACAGTATTGTGTAATAAGGTGAACAAAGCGTTATCCTGTACAGTACTGTGTAATAAAGTGAACATGTGCAAGTGGAATTGTGTGACAAAGTGAACAAAGCATTATCCTGTATGGCACTGTATAACAAGGTGAACATTATCCTGTATGCCGTATGGCACTGTGTAATAATGGCACTGGTAATAAGGTGAACAAAGCATTATCTGTGACAAGGTGCACCAGTGCATTATCCTGTATGGCTCAATGTAATAGGGTGAACTAAGCATTATCTGTGAAAAGGTGAACGAGTGCATTATCCTGTATGGCACTGTGTACTAAGGTGAACGAGGGCATTATATGTGACATGATGAATGGGTGCATTATCCTGTATTGCAGTGTAAGAAGGTGAATGAGGGCATTATATGTGACAAGATGAATGGGTGCATTATCCTGTATGGCACTGTGTAATAAGGAGAATGAGTGCATTATCCTGTATGGCACTGTGTAATTAGGTGAATGAGTGCATTGTCTCTGACATGGTGAATGGGTGCATTATCCTGTATGGCACTGTGTAATAAGGAGAATGAGTGCATTATCCTGTATGGCACTGTGTAATTAGGTGAATGAGTGCATTGTCTCTGACATGGTGAATGGGTGCATTATCCTGTATGGGACTGTGTAATAAGGAGAATGAGTGCATTATCCTGTATGGCACTGTGTAATTAGGTGAATGAGTGCATTATCATGTATGACACTGTGTAATAAGGAGAATGAGTGCATTATCCTGTATGGCACTGTGTAATAAGGTGAACTATCACATTATCTGTATGGCATCATGTGATAGGTGAAGTAGTGCTTTATCCTGTATGAAACTATGTGATAATGTGAACTAGTCCATTACACCACAACATCATTATAACGTGGTTCATTATAACATGGTTATGAATATGACACTGTTTCAAGATGGATCTCAAAAATGTATAGATTATACAGAAAAATGACCATAAATGGTCATTTTTTTCTATATAATCTATACATTTTTGTTTAGATATAACAGTTGTTTAACTAACGCGGTATCTGCTTTGGACCCCATTAATAGTGTTATAAAGAGGTTTTGGTGTATTGGCATATTTGAGCACAAAGTGCTTCTGGTTGGCAATTGTGAGTGGTCAATGTCTGTTGCCTGTCACCTGCAAATGCTTACGATGACATCTAAACCGTTTGGCCAATTTCATTCAAACTTCACAGGAATGTTGCTTAGGTGACCTTCTACTGGAGAAGCTGAAATAGTTTTGCTCTGAAGAACGAGATTGCTTTCAGAGGTTTTGCTATGAAGAACAAGATTGCTGCCAGAGGTTTTGCTCTGAAGAACAAGATTGCTGCCAGAGGTTTTGCTCAGAAGAACAAGAGTGCTGCCAGAGGTTTTGCTCTGAAGAACAAGATTGCTGCCAGAGGTTTTGCTCTGAAGAACAAGATTGCTGCCAGGGGTTTTGCTCTGAAGAACAAGATTGCTGCCAGAGGTTTTGCTCTGAAGAACAAGATTGCTGCCAGAGCTATATGTAGAAAACTCAATGGGCTTGAGCCAATTACAGTCCAACTTCACAGGAATGTTGCTTCGTGGACCCTTACCAAAATACAGTAAAACTTCCTTGGCTCGAGCACAGATGGCCCATTTACCATGTTTTGATACACATTATTGAGGTAAAATTAATTGACATCAAATCAGAAATCCAAAAATTTTATTTTTATTGTTTGAAGTAACGATATTGATTGCTATTTGTGTGAGAAATCTCTATATTTCATTAAAAGGCATGTAAGAACTTGATGGTCAGTTTTAATTCTTGATATAAATTAAACTGGTTTAATGTACATAAGATGCAATAATCAGAAAAAACATTGTTAAAGTTTATGAAATGGTCATACAATCTCAATATAATCACTAGATATAATTTTTTTATTTTTTATGGTGCCTTAGATAAGATGCATATTTGGGTAAATATCGAATCAAATTCAAGAAAATGCAAGTCCATTAGTATGTTATGGGAAGGTTTTTGTTTGTTTTGTTTGATTTGAGGTTTAACGTCCCCATCAACACTATTTGGGTCAATTATGGGTAGCTAAATACCCCATCAAATTTCAGGAAAAAGCAATTACGAATAAGTTTCGTAGTAAATACCCAACAAAAAGCAAGCAATTACTGTAATGGTCCTTAGTTTTGGGACTGGTAGGCCAATTATAATGCAAACATTGCATACCCAGATCAGACTGCTCCTGAAGGAGCAGTCTGATCAGGGTCTACACTGTTTGCCATTCCGTGAGCACCTTTGCTAGTCCTCAAGGTGTAGGAATTTTTAAGTTTTTTATGGTAGCTTATTTGTCAGGGCCTTGGGGAACGGGAGGTCATGGGTTCAATCCCAGGCCCCGACATACCGAAGTCGTTAAAAATGGTACTAGCTGCTTCTCGCTTGGCACTCAGATTTACGGGGTAGAGCTAGGACTGGTCGACCCAGTGTCAGGATAATGTGACTGGGTCTGATATCATGTAATGTGTCTGGGATATGATACTTCAGTGAGGCAGCACTATAAAAGTGAGCATTGAGCTCCCTGTCGCAACCAGACACCGTCGTGATATGACGGAAAAATTGTTGAAAGCGACGTTAAACCCGAATTCACACACACACTCACACACAAACATTTGCCAGGGCCTTATTGTTCAAAGCCTCCTCACCTTAACCCATTTTGTACCGGAAACCCCCAAAACGGGCACCCTGGCAAACAGTGCAGGCCCAGATCAGATGCCACAGAATGTGGCGTCTAATCAGGGCCTCCACTGTTTGCTAAAAGTTCAGTCATTTTCCAAATAAATTTTGATGAAAACACTCCTAAATAGAAGTGAAGGGGCAATGATCAGGAATCGATACAATCATCCCACAGCTCCCATCAGAGACACCAAAGGGAAAGACGCACAGACATGAAACAACTAGACCCTAATGGAAACATCATTAACCCGCCCCTATTTCCGTCATGATTTAGACAATCTGCTCAGCCCACACGAAGGCCCCCCAACTCATCAGTGCAACATCTCCGTGAACACAAAAATCAAACAACCACAGAGATGAAACAAGGGTGAGAACTAGACAGCAAGCAACCACAGAAATGTGGGAGCAAAAGAAGACCAACAGTTAGACTCTCAAGGAAAGTTTGAAATGAACTCCTGCTATATGCAGTATATGTCTGTCACTCCTGTGTGGCCACAAGCAACCGTTCTAGAGATACTGCAGAATCTCTCTGAACACCTGCTATGGCTCCTCCAAAATTTGTCTCCAGGCTTACTTTCTAGAACTATCCGGACGTTCTCTGAATAATCGCCGAGACAACCCCAAAAACCATTACATATGTAATCTTGGCAACTTGTCACTGGGTTACAGAGCACTTAGCCCTTTGGTTCCATTACATATGTAATTTTGGCAACTTGTTACTGGGTTACAGAGCACTTAGCCCAGAACAAAATACATTTCAATAATTTGCTATATTTAGCTGAGCTGGTCCCTGATTGGCAAACTTGTTCAATAAACAATATATACTAGAATCTTGTTGTTGTTCTATAAACAGTATATATATTTGTTTTTTTCCAAGGAAAGTTTGAAATGAACTCCTGCTATATACAGTATATATATTTGTTGTTTTTTTTTCCTTCCAAGGAAAGTTTGGAATGAACTCCTGCTATATACAGTATATATATATTTGTTTTTTCCAAGGAAAGTTTGAAATGAACTCCTGCTATATACAGTATATATATATATATTTGTTTTTTCCAAGGAAAGTTTGAAATGAACTCCTGCTATATACAGTATATATATTTGTTTTTTCCAAGGATTTTCATTTCACAGACACTCAGATATTGGTAAAATTGATTAATAATCCCAACTGCAAAGCTTGTCTAAGGCACTGATTTTTGTTCTGTATTAAACTCATAAAATATTATCTTTTATTATACATTACAGTATTAGTCTGTTTTCTTGTAAATTTATGTTTCTCGTTACCCAAGTAGAAAAACTAACATCTTTGTCTGTGATTTGCTTGACCTGGCCGCAAATGTAAAAACGTTGATCACATGATAAAGCAAATATTCTAACAGTTTTGTTGAAAAGAATGCGAGTAGCTTTTGCAAATGCAAAAACTACTCTATTTTCTTATCAAAAATATCTGTACACATTATGCAAACACACCTATACAATTACATTGCCATCTTTATCGCCAAAAAAATGAAAATTTTAAGATGAAAAATTGGGATATTTTAAAAATAAGAAAATAAGGTATACCCCTGGAAACCCCAGTTTTTATAAAAGTGGGGTTCAAGGGGGTCAAAATTATATAGGCGTGTTTTCGTGATGATGTGCACGAGGTATTGCACGAGTATCTTAATATGTGTATGAGAATGGTTGTATATGTGTATGAGAATTGTTGTATATGTATATGAGATAATGTTGTTGCTAAAACAGTCCACATTTTGGTCAATGAGGTTTCGTCTAGCAAGTATGCTTTAATAACTGGCCCAGACAAGATTTAATATACTTAATGCACAATTAAGCTAGGCCCATGGATACTTCGGAGAAATGCTAATAAAGAAGAGATAATTCTTAATATTTTTTGTCAGAAACATATGTTGTAGTTATTGTTAGAATCAACTCATTGAGGCAGTTCTAACAAGTCTTACGATAGCCCCCACCCATCGGGGCTTGAAGAAATAGATGGGCTGCATGATGCTTCCACGCAGAGCTGAATCCGACTCACACATGAGTACTGGTAAACCGCTTAGAGGATCTAAGCCTGCCCAGGCAAAGAGGTGCGCACGAGTCGGGCCGTTCATGCTTATAAACCCTATTGGTTTCATTAGACGACAGGGCTTGATATGTAATTTCATCTCAATGTCCGGTAAAAGTCCCACAAAATTGGAAGCAACGTCTCCAAAATGACCTTTACAGTGTTGACGGGGATGTTAAACCTCAAATCAAACAAGCAAACTAACAAGTCTAAGTACTAAATGA
The DNA here is from genome assembly GCA_963580285.1 of Lucinisca nassula. Classification (NCBI taxonomy): domain Eukaryota; kingdom Metazoa; phylum Mollusca; class Bivalvia; order Lucinida; family Lucinidae; genus Lucinisca; species Lucinisca nassula. The sequence goes on from OY757023.1 coordinate 25,855,898, forward strand.
ATATAATTTAATGGAGAAATAAGAAATCCCTGTACTATCTTCAAAGTATTACTTTTAGTACTAACAAGAGCTGTCACTGTAGGTGAGCGATGCCCCCCCATGGGAGCCAATTTCTGAGTTTTTGCAAAATTTCAAGGGGAGACAATTCAGCCAAAAATGACAACAGAGTTACGGCCCTTTGTCAGAATGTAGCCCTTGTGATGGTGTATAAGTGTGTGAAGTTTCATGGGGCTAGGCCAAATACTTTTGAAGTTATGATCGAGGTTAAAGTTTTTGTGACTGGGGCGGGGGGGGGGGGGGGGGGGGGGGGGGCATAAAATACATATATATTTTAATGGCGAAATCAGAATTTCATGTACTATCTCCAAACTATCCTCATTACTCTTAGTACTTTAAACATATTTTAATGGAGAAATAAGAAATCCATGTGCTATCTCCAAATTATCCTCATTACTCTTAGTAAAACATATATTTTAATGGCGAAATAAGAATTTCATGTACTATCTTCAATATCCTCTTTACTCTTAGTATTAAAAACATATTTTAATGGAGAAATAATAAATCCATTTGCTATCTCCAAATTATCCTCATTACTCTTAGTAAAACATATATTTTATCTCCAAATTATCCTCATTACTCTAAGTTCTAAAAGCATATACATGTATTTTAATGGAGAAATAAGAATTTCATGTACTAAAAGCATATATTTTAATGGAGAAATAAGAATTTCATGTACTAAAAGCATATATTTTAATGGAGAAATAAGAATTTCATGTACTACCTACAAATTATCCTCTCTAGATAACAAAACCATGTACTGTCTTTAAATTATTCTCAGTATTCTAAGTTCTAGAATAATGGAACAATAAGATTTTCATGCAGTGAAATTCCGTGATTAAGACCACCTAAAATTAAGACTTAATTCTGCTTTAAAAAGCTTATTTAGAAGGTGGCACTTATTCTTTCTTTGTGTTTTCTGCACATAGTATCCTTTGGTCATGGACCACTTTCTGGACTGGTCAAAAGTGGTCTCAAAGACCATTTTTGAACAGTCTCAAAGGTAGTCTTTTTGTACAAATTTTACTGTATTATCTCCAAATAATCCTCAGTTCTCTCAGTACTAAAAGCATATGTTTTAAAGGAGATATATAAGCATTCTGTGTACTTGTAATGGAGAAATATGCCATCTGTGTACTATATCCATATTATCCTCAGGACTTTTAGTACTAATAAGAGCATAATTATGTTTTAATGAAGTAATAAGAAATCCATTTACCATCTCCAAATTATTCGCTGTACTCTTTGTACTAAAGAATATATTTAAATGGAGAGATGATAACAAAGCCATGTACTGTCCAAGAGAAATATTAAGAGCCATGGCAATTTTATTGTTTTTATTTAATTTTTTGACAGAAAATAAGACTTAACCAATTGCAGGCAGGAAACTCCTAAAGGGGTACCTTGGCAAACAGTGCAGGTTCAGATCAGGCGCCGCAGAATGCGGCGTCTGATCAGGGCCTGCACTATTTGCTGGCAGAATTAAGTCTTATTTTCTCTGACAGATATTAATGAAATAGCTTTAAAAACTTTTTAACAAGTTATACAATATTTACCCTTTTGTTACATTACAGTCGAACTTCAATATCTCCAACACCTTTGGGACCTCGAAAATCTATTCGAGACAGGGGGAGGTTCGAGCCACTGAGGGTTACTGCTAGGAGGCATAACGAGATACTTTTAGACATCTTTTCTTTGTTCCATAATGAATATGTATGCTATGTGAACTCATTAGAATCGTTTCATCGAGGCGATTCTAATGAGTACACACAGCATACATTTGTAAGATAAAAGACCCTTAATTATCCCCCACTAGTTGTTATGTAGAGGATTTCGCTAGGGGCTCAAGAACCGGTTCGACTCATCCATGGTAAAAACGAGCCATCGGTGTTCGAGTCATCGAAGTTCTACTGTGGTTTTATTCTGTCATATATTAGTTATATATATTCAAGTATTCTGTTACGCGCGTGTATTAGTTTATATTGTGTTAAAATATTTTATTTATATGTTTAGTTAAATTTTTTTTGTGCCATTAGTTAGAAGTTAATATGGTCGAGTTAACACATGTTGGCAATGAAAGACCTCATTTCATGATATTTTATATTCCGATGTTTTTAATCAAGTAATTTTATTTTGGCCCAGTTACAGGTCTGAGATCTGCTGTATTGGCCCGAAGGCCGAGGGCCAATACAGCTGACCGAGGACCTGTTACTTGATTAATAACAATTTTATTAATTGACACAGAGATTTATTCTAATACCTCCAGATATCTGTTCATGAAGACATTTTAGGGAGCTTTTCCTGATTTCATTTCTAAAGGGTATGTTTCACCCCCACCCATCGGGACTGGGAGAAACAGATTGGGCTCCATGATGCTTCCACCCAGAGCTGAAAATGACCACCCGTGAGTACTGGTAAACCGCTTAGAAGGACTAAGCCTGCTCAGGCAAAGTGGTGTGAGTCAGACCGTCCAATGCATATAAGCCTTTTGGTTTCATTTGGTGGCAGGGCTCGAGATGTAATTTCATCTCAATGTCGGGTAAAAGTCCCACAAAATTGGAAGCAACATCTCCAAAATGACCTTAATTGTGTTGACGGGGACATTAAACCTCAGTTCAAACAAACAATAAAGGGTATGTTTTTTGTATTCATTAGAATTGTCTGCATGAGCCCATGCCCTGTTGTGTGTACTCATTAGAATCAGGTGAGGCTCATTAGAATCAGGATGAGGCGATTCAAAGGAGTCCACATAACATACCTTTATTTCATGGAAGGTCGTAAAAATATCCTTCAGTGATCCTAGTTATATGACCAGGTACTTTGATTTAACCTTAGTAGTTAGAACTAACCCCACTTAGAGCAAATGCCGGCCTTGGTAGCTCAGTCGGATGCGTGTCTGACTGGTGATCAGGAGGACGCGGGTTCGACCCCTGTTGGGGTCGGCAACATTTTTCCATGGAGATTGATCATGAAAACTTTTTAACGGTCATTCTCTCCCTTCCGCTGATTCAAGAAGGGCGTTTGTCAGTTTCTGGCGAAAGAATGTGCACTGTACTGGTTAACCGCTTACGTATAAGCCTGCCCAGGAAAGTGTGGATAGGTAAACTGACCGGCTCAAAAATGACCTAAAATAGTGTTGACTGGGCCGTTAAACTCCAATACAAACAAACAATAAACCTTAGTATTAAGAACTAACCCCACTTAGAGCACATCACGTTAACAAGTCCGTGAAATGAAGACCCCTCTAAACCCCACTTTATGAAGAGAAAAATGGGGTTTACGGGGGTATACATTATTATTCTTATAACTGCTCCTAGACATAGGTTGTGGGTATTCGTTAGAACCACCTCAATGAGGCGGTTCTAACGAGCACCCATAACCTATATTTTGAGCATTTATAAGAAAAATATCACCGATTTTGACCAGAAAAGTAGCCATTTTCGAGATGTGAAAAATGAACTATGTCGCACTGGTGAGTTTTTGTAATGAAATAAGAAAATTATCACAATTTTAAAATTTTCATTTTTTTTCGGCAGTGAAATTTACATTGTACAGTAAAATTCCTATATTGAGACCGCCTTTGGGACTGTTCAAAAGTGGTCTACACGACCACTTTTGAACAGTCCCAAAGGTATCCCTGACCAGAGGACACTGTCTGCAGAAAACGTGAGAGTGTTTGAGTTTTACGTCCCACCAACAGCTACGGTCATACAGAGATGGGACCTCAGTTTAAAGACTCATCCGAAAGTCTGGAGAAGCCCGTAATCGATCCTGCGATCCCTGGTTTACAAGGCAAGTAGCGTTACCACTACACCACGGAGGCTTCTCTGCAGAAAACGTAAAGAAAGAATAAAATCACCCTTCTAAATAAGCTTTTAAAGCAGAATTAGTCTTAATTTTCGGAGGTCTTAATAGCGGAATTTCACTGTACTCGTATTTGTGTAGGAGTGTTTCATAATGAAGTGTTCTACCGTATTTCCCATTTGTGTTCGAACATTTCAGCCCGAGTAGTGTAGACCCAGATGAGATGTTGCACAATGCAGCATCTCATCAGTTTACACTGTTTCCTACTCTCCCAACAATTTTAGACACAGCATCTGTTGAACATTGGTAGTTAATTGTACATGTTCAAATTTTAGGTTCAAGTTTTAGAACATGTATGGTAAAGATTTGTCGGAACACAGTCGAACTTCGATGGCTCAAACACCTTAGGGACCTCAAAAATCTGTTCGAGACAGGGGTAGTTTGAGCCACTGAGGCTTACTGCCAACAGCCATAACAAGATATTTTTGGACATCTTTTCGGTATTCTATAATGAAAATGTATGCTGTGTATACTCATTAGAATCGCCTCATCGAGGCGATTCCAATGAGCACACACAGCATACATTTGTAAAACAAGAGACGAAAATCTCCAAAATTATCGCCAAATATTTTTATGTAAAGGATTTCCCTATGGGTTCAAGAACGGGTTTTACTCAGGGATGGTAAATGAGCCATCGATGTTCGAGCCATCAAAGTTCTACTGTACTTAGGGTAAAACAGTACTCACTGAGCAGCAAACACTCAGATGCTGTTCGGACTCGTGATCTGCATGCTGATCTACACCATTGCTCATAAATGGCAAAAACAATTTTTCTCACATTGCGCTTCATATAGCCCAGCAGGCACATGAAGTAATTTTGACGTCACATCAACGTCGGTACGACGTCATTAGGTTTATGCAACGTCACATCTACGTCGGTGCAACGTCGTGACGTTGCACCGACGTTGATTTGACATTGCCGGCTAGCATTCTGGGGCAATTAGTTTGTGGAATGTTTCTTTGAAACCAGTGGCTTTGTATACTGTAGAAATCCTAAAAGATAGGACACCTTGAGAACTGGCCTCCAAAATTTTAAACAAATTTTCACTATCCAGCAAGGTGTCCAAATAAAAATCCAAAAATGAGTTCCTTTAAGAGAAATGAAAACATTCAGAAGAAAGAAGATGGGTCTTACTACGTAGTTTCGGCTAATAAAGCCTCATCAGTGACCCTGTAATGATCCGGCAAAGAAAGCCAGAGGAAACATACTGCAAATTTGCGAATTTCGAATAGGCAGTCGATTCAAAGACTGATATAAATCAAAATGGGGTCAAAATTATTAAAAACCTGTCTAGAATATGAATCTAAACCAATAATTTATTTCTGATTTCTCAGAATATTCACGCTGATCTCAAAGGACCAAAAGTAAAATATAAACTGCACTATGGTTGATGTACGGGGAGAAGTTTTATGGCCGCCACACGGCACAACACCAGCTGCAGTGAAGGCAAATAAAAATCATAAAATGAGTTCCTTTAAGAGCAATGAAAACATTCAGAAGAAAGATGGGTCATACTACGTAGTTTCGGCTAATAAAGCCTCATCAGTGACCCTGTAATGATCCGGCAAAAACTGCAGATGGAATGGAAAACAGTGTATGAGCATTTCAATCTGGATCTTCACTGCTCTGTCACAATATTCAGGATCATAATGACACTGAAAAATTTCATATTACTTACATATCGAAAGGTCAGTATTTTGTCAGGAAGTGTTATTGCTCAATTTTTTCTACTTCATATTTAAGCTCAATCACATGAAAAACCAATCTTCAGTCAAGTTTGTGTATGCTTAAACCTAACTACATGTATAGTCAGTCTTGTATATCAGTCTTGTATATCGATATTCGTTAGTATGACAAAACTCGTTTTATCACATGACCTCGTCTGATAGTGTAATAACGCCATGTAATAAATTTGATTTATGATCCACTAGTGGATTAAATATGCAAATTAGATACTCTCCATATCGTTACATGTACGACGTCCTTAACAACGTCGCGTTTACTAATGGCGGAATATTGACATTTTTGTAAAACAATCGTGAATAAAATGCATTTTAAATGTCATATGATAAATAGAATATTGCATTCGTGCTCATGTTTTATTGAATTTATTAAACTCACATTTTATCACTTTTCCTCAACTCATTTAATAAATTCATTAATACATGAGAACTCATGTAAGATCCTCTATATAATGACACTTTCAATGGAATGAATTAAATGGATTAATTACGATATGTGAGAGTATTTTAATACTTCAAGAAACCTGTTTGCCCCTGCCCATCTGGGCTTGGAGAAATAGATTCAGCTTTGCGTGGAAGCACCATGCAGCCCAAACTGACCACACATGAGTACTGGTAAACCGCTTAGGACTAAACCTACCAAAGCAAAGTGATGTCCGTCAGACCCTCCAATGTATAAAAAAGCCTTTTTGGTTTTATTGGGCGGCAGGGCTTGAGATATCATTTCATCTAAATGTGGGGTAAAAGTCCCACAAAATTGGAAGCAGCGTCTCCAAAATGACCTAAATAGTTTTTCCGGGCCGTTAAACCTCAATTCAAACAAAAACAAATCAAGAAACCCGAGTTGTGGAAGTTTGTTTAACCGCTCATGTTGTGAATGTTTGTTAGAATCCCCTCAGTAAGGCGATTCTAACAAATATCCACAACATTGATTTCTTGAAGTTCTGAAAAATGCCCTTAACCCTTTTTGTACCAGAAACCCCTAAATGGGTACTTGGCAAACAGTGCAGGCCCAGATCAGATGCCACAGAATGTGGTGTCTGATCAGGGTCTCCACTGATTGCTAAAAGTTCAGTCATTTTCCAAATAAATTTTGATGAAAGCACAACCTGACACCCTTAAATTTTGAAATGGACTCCTGATATATAAGGAGGAAGATTCCATTTGGTACAAAAGGTGTTAATTGTTAATTACCTTTTATGCTGCTTTTTATTTGGGTACTGTAAATGTTTGGGTACAAATACTGTCATTATAATATAACGAATGTCCTCTGCACTGCATTTTCCAAGCTGCAATCTGGGCCGTGTTTGATTCACCTGAGTAAGAATTTGAAATCATGTTTCTGCTTCAGTATTTAATTTGTGTGAAAACAGAAACATGAATCATTCTGCATGTTTTAAAAAAAAAATCAAGTGCATCCACAACTGGGGAATCATAGAATTGAAAAACACCACAACCTCATTATAACATGGTTCATTATAATTCGGTTTTGGATTTAACACGGTTTCAAGATGGATCCCAAAAATGTATAGATTATATAGAAAAATGACCATAAATGGTCATTTTTCTATATAATCTACACATTTTTGTTTGGATATAACACAGTTGTCTAACTAAAACGGTTCCCGTTTTGGACCCCATTAATAGTGTTATAAAGAGGTTGTGGTGTATCCTGTTTTTAATCATGTTTGTGATTTAGAAATCATGATTTGGAATCCAGATTCTGAATCTTTGTTTTCCATCCAGTAGAGGTTCTGGGGTCAACTTGCCCCCTGGCAATTATATATCCAAATAATCCAGACCATTGGAAAGTTGAAAACATTTTAAGACATGGCCTGGGTTCTAAAGTCGATTTTTTATCTTTTGCACCATGTATTTTGGCAATAACTTTTTTGTTTTTCCATCAACACATCCTGCAAAAAACATTTTAGAGGAAAACCTCGAAAAAAGAGCCAGCCTCCAGCATTGTATACTTTTTGTTCTAATCATGATCAGGTGAACTTCTTATAAGTTTTGAAATTTTCAATAAAAACTAAGTCCAGTTCTGTCACTCACACTTCCGAAACCAATGTCCAGCCTTGGTGAAACAGTATCTATGTATGGATAAATTCCATGCAGCCAATGAAGCATCCAACTGAACGGACTTTGTACAATGCATTTATAGTGTGTAGACAGTTTAAAACATAAATATGTGGTTTCAATCAGCAAACCCTTGCTACAGACATTATAGATCCTATGCCACTTATCAATATTGTTTATCACAAATAAAACACTAGTCATTAAAATTTTCTGCTCAACTTTCAAAAGTGCACACTGTTAACATAGAGGATATTTGAATGAACCTCATAATTATCCTTCAGACAAATCTTTAAACCACTCCATTAATGTGTGACTTACAGAAACAAAAATTTGCACAAAACTTGAAATTGCAGAAATCTCCATTTGATTACAGCTCTGCTCAGAAAAATTGGTGTAACGAAACCTCGGAGCTTCTGTGCTACAACTTTCTCGCTGGATGTGTTGATCAAAAATAAAAAAAAAATTAGTCGAAAAACGTGGCCAAAAAGATCAGCTTTAGATACCTAACCTGGACGTTTCAATACCCACCAGGGAAATTTTCCTCTGTGAGGTGACAAGCGTTTGTCTACAACATTAGTTTCTTGAAGTACTTAGGGGAAAAGGTCTTTTATACTCCTAAATGGGATTCTTTAAGGGGAATGGGAACACCTTCAGGGGAGACAACTCCTGCTGAAGTGTTTTTGTCTCCCATGTCAATAGGGGTCAACTCTTAAAGGGAAGAATTTGCTCCTAAGGAATGGATACACCTTCAGGGGAGACAACTCTTGTAAAAGTATTTTTGTCTGCCATGTCAATAGGGGTAAACTCTTAAAGGAAAGAATTTGCTCCTGACCCCTTTTTCCATTGCACAGGGCTTATAGAAAAGTGAACTGTAAGTCCCGAAAGTCGTCTCCCTTGGGAAAAAAAAAAAAGGCGGAAAAATGTGCTAGGTGTTCTTAATTGTAGGAAACAAATACTGTTGTTATAACGAGGGTCCTCTGTACAGAATAATCAGGATTTCTGTTGTACTGAAAAATTGCATTTGAAGATTTTGTGTACACCTGTTGTATTGAAAATTAAACTTTTACTATAAACATTGTCTAACTTCTTATGAAATGCCGGTCATTATATCTTAATCTTTACCCTGCTGATCACAACAACCCATACTTTTGCAAAGAGCCTAGATCCAGATCATAAGATCAAGGTCTACACTGTTGAGCAGTCTGTGGTACAATTCACAATCTCTTTTTAGCTCACCTGTCACGTAGTGACGAGGTGAGCTTTTGGGATCACTTTTTGTCGTCATCCGTGCATCCGTCCGTCCCTGTAATAAAATTTTTCTTCAAAGGACAACTCCATTTTTTTTTACTGAAAACGTCTTCTCTGGAACCGCATGGCCCAGGTCTTTGATATTTGGTGTGAAGCTTCATCTAGTGGTCCTCTACCAAGATTGTTCAAATTATAGCCTTTGGGCCAAAAATGCCCCCGCCCTTGGGCCCTATGGTTCTACATTAGACTTATCTAGGGAAAATCTTAAAAAATATTCTCTGAAACCGCAATTAGAAGCCTCTGTGGTGCAGTGGTTACGCTACTCGCCTTGTAAACCAGGGGTCGCAGGATCGATCCCGGGCTTCTCCAGACATTCGGATGAGTCTTTAAACCGAGGTCCCGTCTCCTTATGACCTTAGCTGTTGGTGGGACTTAAAACTCAAACACTCACTCACTCACTCACTCTTAAAACCGCAAGGCCCAGGTCTTTGATATTTGGTGTGAAGCTTCATCTAGTGGACCTTTATCAAGATTGTTGGGGTCAAAAATGCCCCCGCCCAGGGGCCGTTTGGTTTTACATAGAGTCATATACAGAAAATCTTCAAAACTCTTCTTCTCTGAAACCAGAAGGCTCAGGTCTTTGATATTTGAAATGAAGCATTGTCCAGTGGACCTCTATCAAGATTGATCAAATTATAGCCTTGAGGCCAAAAATGCCCCCGCCCCGGGGCCCTCTGGTTTTACTTATATAGGGAAAATCTTTAAAAATCTTCTTCTATGAAACAGCAAGGGCCAGGTCTTTGATATTTGGTATGATGCTGCATCTAGTGGACCTTTATAGATTGTTCAAATTATAACCCTGAGATCAAAAATGCCCCTCTCCAGGGGCCCTTTGGTTTTACATAGACTTATATAGGGACAATCTTTAAAAATATTCTTCTCTATAACAGCAACGCCCAGGTCTTTGATATTTGGTGTGAAGCTTCATCTAGTAGACCTCTATCAAGATTGTTCAAATTATAGCCCTGGGGTCAAAAATGCCTCTGCCCAGGGGCCCTTCGGTTTTACTTAGACTTATATAGGGAAAACCTTTAAAAATCTTCTTGCCTGAAACCAGAAGGCTCATGTCTTTGATATTTGAAATGAACCTTTGTCTGGTGGACCTCTATCAAGATTGATCAAATTATAGCCCTGGGGCCAAACATGCCCCCTCCTGGGGGCCCACTGGTTTTAATTAGACTCATATAGGGAAAATCTTTATAAATCTTTTTGTCTGAAACCAGAAGGCTCAGTTCTTTGATATTTGGTATGAAGCTTTGTCTAGTGGACCTCGACCAAGATTATTCAAATTATAGCCCTGGAGCCAAAAATGGCTCCACCCCGGGGCCCACTGGTTTTACATAGACTTATATAGGGAAAACCTTTAAAAACTTTTCTCACCTGAAACCAGAAGGCTCAGGTCTTTGATATTTGGTATGAAGCTTAGTCTTTGTGGACCTCTATCAAGACTTTACAAATTATAGCCCTGGTGCAAAAAAATTGGTCCCTCCCCGGGACCGATTGGTTTTGCATAGACTTATAAAGGGAAAACCTTTGAACAGGAAGGCATAGGGACATCCCTTGGTCTGACAGAAAATGCACTGTTTGTAGTACAGAATCAGTTGAGGATGAGAACCACTTTCTTTTGGAATGTGCGGCATACAGGCCCTTACAGGAGGCTTTCTTTCTGAAATCAAGCAAATTAAATACGAACATTTTATCTATGATCCGCATGAATAGTAGAAAGCAACTGCATTCTTTGCTGGATAATGAAAATGTGTTCAACCTGGTTGAAACTACTAATAAAATACATTAAAACTCTTTTTGAAAAGCCTACAATGTTGCTAGTTCCGTAACCTAGGTAATCACCATTGACCTGTTATAACAGTAAATTTATGTTGATATGTTAATTGCATTCAGTAATATTATATGTACGCAATTACCAATCATTGCGAAAGCCCCCGCCCATAGGGGCTTGAAGAAATATATGGGCTGCATGATGCTTCCACGCAGAGCTGAATCCGGCCCGCACACTAGTACTGGTAAACCGCTTCGAGGATCTAAGCCTGTCCCGGAACCCCGGTGCGAGGCGGACCTTCCATGCTAATAAACCCTATTGGTTTCATTGGGCGACAGGGCTTGAGATGTCATTTCATCTCAATGTCGGGTAAAAGTCCCACAAAATTGGAAGCAACGTCTCCAAAATGACCTTTACAGTGTTGAAGGGGACGTTAAACCTCAAATCAAACAAACAAACAAACAAAAACCAATCATTGCGAATGTGTTCAGTGCAAATAAATCGTCATTGTCAATCATTGTCATTGTCTGAAACCAGAAGGCAAAGGTCTTTGATATTTGGTATGAAGCTTCATCTAGTGGACCCCTACCAAAATTGTTCAAATTATAGCCCTGGGGTCTTAAATGGGCCCACCCCAGGGCCCACTTGTTTTACAAAGACTTATATTGGGAAAATCTTCATATCTGAAACCAGAAGGCCAAGGTCTTTGATATTTGGTATGAAGCTTTGTCTTGTGGATTTCTACTAAGATTGTTCAAATTATAGCCCTAGGGCCAAAAATGGCCCCGCCTCAGGGTTCACTGGTTTTATATAGACTTGTATAAGGAAAACCTTTAAAAATCTTCTTGTCTGAAACCAGAAGGCAAGTACGCCATTACCAATCATTGTGCATGTGTTCAGTGTAAATAAATCGTCATTGTCTGAAACCAGAAGGCAAAGGTCTTTGATATTTGGTATGAAGCTTCACCTTTCGGACCTCCCTCAAGATTATGTAAATTATAGCCCTGGGGCCAATAATGGCCCTCCCCGGAGCACAATTGTTACACTATGGATCAACTGAGCGATCCAGGGCCATCATGGCCCTCTTGTTAACACTATTTTGGGACCCAAGACAGAAACCGTGTAAAGGCCCTGTCACACTATGCTGTGGTGGAACGGGGTTGTTTAATTTCTAGAACACTGTGAGATCGCAAGGAATATCTGATATTTTTCATGAAAATGGACCTGACAATCAATGGTCATTTTTGTTGCACCTGCTATTAGCATGGCACGATATAGGCGCCCGGTTTTCCGTCCGTTCGTTTGTTTGTCCGTCCGTTTGTCAAGGCGTCAACATTTGCGACCACCCTAGCGTTCACCCTGATGGTCAAGTTTATTTCTCAAGAACTATCAGAGCTTCATTAATGACACTTGGTACAAACTTGTATCTGGGGATGACAACTTACATGCAAGCATCCATATTTGATCTTGACCTACATTTCATGGTTCACTGACTTTGTAAAATATTGCGACACCCTAGCGTTCACCCTAATGGTCAAGTTTATTACTCAAGAACTATAAGAGCTTCATTAATGATACGTGGTACAAACTTGTATCTGTGGATGGCAATTTTAATGCAAGCATCCATATTTGACCTTGACCTACATTTCATGGTTCACTGACTGTATAAAATATTGTGACCACCCTAGCGTTCACCCTAATAGTCAAGTTTATTTCTCAAGAACTATAAGAGCTTCATTAATGATATTTGGTGCAAACTTGAATCTTGGTATGGCAACTTAAATGCAAGCATCCATATTTGACCTTGACCTTGACCTAAATTTCATGGTTCACTGACTTTGTAAAATATTGCAACCACTCTAGCGTTCACCCTAATGGTTAAGTTCATTTCTCAAGAATTATTAGAGCTTCATTAATGATACTTAGTACAAGCTTGCATTTGAGAATGGAATCTTTTGTGCAAGCATCTATGTTTGACCTTGACCTACACATCATGGCTCGATGACTTTGCGCCGCCACAGGCGCGACATAGCCTTCGGCGGAATTCTTGTTCTATATAAGCTATACATTTTTGGGATCCATCTTGAAACCGTGTTATTACTGGCTGTCAGTTCCTCAAAATTTCATGTTCTTTGCAAATTCTTTCCTTTTAGAGTTGACCCCTATTGACATGGGAGACAAAAATACTATTGCAGGAGTTGCCTCCCCTGAAGATGTAATTCCCCTTAAGTGAAGCTCTGAAATCTCCTACATGTATTATACGGAACCAATCAATGTCTTTGCTTGATCTTTGTTTGAAGTTTTCTGTGATCTTCTTATGGTTCAAATATACTACAATGTACAGTCAAATGTTGATGGCTCCAACACCTTTGGGGCCTCGAAATTCTGTTAAAGGCAGGGGTAGTTCGAGCCACTGAGGGTTACTGCCAGGAAGTGCAAGATATTTTTTCTGGTTTGGTTTTACAGCCTTTCAAGATTAATTCACTTATATTGAGTCAATCATTAAACAGAGGTGGGCAAAAACAGGAGTACCCGGTGAAAAATCACCTGACCTTCCATTGCAAAACTTAGTGTCTCAAATGTGACCTGTGCAAGGCTCAAACCACAGCGGTGAGAAACGTAATGTTTAAGAGTCAGCTTTCTTATCCACTATTCAGCATAACGAGATACTTTTGGACATTTTTTTGGTGTTCTTAAATGAAGATGTACATGTATGCAGTGTGTTCTCATTAGAATCACCTCATTGAGGCGATCCTAATGAGTACACACAGCATACATTTGCAAGAAAAGAGAGGAAAATCTCCTAAATCATCCCCCACTATTTTTTATGCAGAAGCTTTCCTTAGGGGCTCAAGAAGGGGGTTTGACTCAGCCACAGTAAACAAGCCATCGTGTTCGAGCTATCAAAGTTCCACGGTATCAAGTCGCAATGTTAATGTTAATGCAGTTATGATCAAGTGGCCAGCCTCAGAAGCTCCGTTGGATATGGTTCTATCTGGTGATCAGAATGTTGTGCGTTTGATACCTGTTGGGTCTGCAACATTTCTTCGCAGAGATTGATCATGAAATCTTTTCTACTGTCATTGCCTACCTTCCGCTGACTCAAGAAGGGAAGTTTTGTTTGATTTGAGGTTTAACGTGCCCGTCAACACTGTAAAGATCATTTTGTAGATGTTGCTTCTAATTTTGTGGGACTTCTACCCAACACTGAGACGGAATGACATCTCAAGCCCTGACACCCAATGAAACCACTATGGTTTATAAGCATGAATGGTCCAACTCACACTACTTAGAGGCTTAGATTCTCTAAACGGTTTACCAGTACTTGTGTGTGGTCGGTTTCAGCTCTGCGTGGAAGCATCATGCAGCCCATCTATTTCTTCAAGCCCCGATAGGCAGGGGAGATCAAGAAGGGCAGCTGTCAGTTTCTAGTGAATGTGCACTGTACTGGTTAGGCACATACATATAAGCCTTTCCAGGAAGTGTGGTTCGGTAAAATCACTGATTTGATATAGCCTAAATAGTGTTGCTGGACCCTTAAAACTCCAAAACAGCAAACAAAAACAATCGAGTCACATTGTCCGTCTCAGTAACCGCCACCCTTAACAATTCTAGTCAAGAATACCATCCTATAACTTCTGAATGGTTTGTGTGTTAAGTTCCGAGATCTTTTAGCACATCTTGTGTCAGAGTTATCAAAGTTACAATCAAGTCACATGGTCAATCTCCGTAACAGCTACTCTTGATGTTTCCAGTTTAGAAATATCATCCTTTAATTTCTGAATGGTCCGTTTCTTTTGTTTCAGTCTCTCATTAAGTTCCGGGATCTCGTAGCGTACCTTGTGTCAGAGTTATCAAAGTTACAATCAAGTCACATGATCAATCTCTGTTACAGCTACTCTTGATGTTTCTAGTTTAGAGATATCATCCTTTAATTTCTGAATGGTTTGTTTCTTTTGTTTTATCAAAGTTACTATCAAGTTACATGGTCAATCTCCGTAACAGCTACTCTTGATGTTTCTAGTTTAGAAATATCATCCTTCAATTTCTGAATGGTCTGCTTCTTTTGTTTCAGTCTCTCATTAAGTTCCGAGATCTCGTAGCGTATCTTGTTCTTGGCACTCACAATCTTGTTTATACTCTTCTCTTTTTTCTCATCAACTGAATAAGATATAGAGAATCTTACATAAGTGTTCATTATGTCTCCCCCGAAAAATTTTTTTTCGGAGAGACATATTGTTTTTCCCCCGGGCGTCTGTCTGTCTGTCTGTCCGTCTGTCCGTCTGTCCGTCTGTCACACTTTCGTGTCCGCTCTGTAACTTGAAAACCGTTAGAGCTATCGTCACGAAACTTCGTATAAATATTAATCAGCATTAGACGACGTGCAGTGCGCAAGAACCATAACTCTCGCATTTATACTTTTTGAATTATCTCCCTTGGAAGTTTGTTGGTATGTATATATGCATGGGCAAATCGTGTCCGGTCAATAACTTTCTTATTTTTTGATGGATTTTAAAATTACTCGGCAGAAATATTAACAACCATAAGACGATGTGTGGTGCGCATGAGGCAGGTCGGTACCTCAAAGGTCAAGGTCATACTTAGAGGTCAAAGGTCAAAAAAGGGGCCTTTTTTTCGTATTTGGTCAATAACTTTCTTATTTTGAGATGGATTTTAAAATTACTTGGCATAATTATTAACAACCATAAGACGATGTGTGGTGCGCATGAGGCAGGTCGGTACCTCAAAGGTCAAGGTCATACTTAGAGGTCAAAGGTCAAAAAAGGGGCCTTTTTTTCGTATTTGGTCAATAACTTTCTTATTTTGAGATGGATTTTAAAATTACTTGGCATAATTATTAACAACCATAAGACGATGTGTGGTGCGCATGAGGCAGGTCGGTTCCTCAAAGGTCAAGGTCATACTTAGAGGTCAAAGGTCAAAAAAGGGGCCTTTTTTTCGTATTTGGTCAATAACTTTCTAATTTTGAGATGGATTTTAAAATTACTTGGTATAATTATTAACAATCATGAGACGATGTGTGGTGCACATGAGGCAGGTCGGTACCTCAAAGGTCAAGGTCATACTTAGAGGTCAAAGGTCAAAAAGTGGGCCTTTTTTCGTATTTGGTCAATAACTTTCTTATTTTGAGATGGATTTTGAAATCACATGGCAGAAATGTGAACCAATATAAGGTGATGTGTTGCGCGCATGACCCAGGTTGTTACCTCAAAGGTCAAGATCATACTTAGAGGTCAAAGGTAAAAAAAGGGGCCTTTTTTCGGGTTTTGTCAATAACTTGCCTATTTTTAAATAGAATTTGAAGTTACTTGGCAAACATGTTAACTATCATGGGACGATGTGTTGCATGCATGATTCAGTTTGGTACCTAAAATGTCAAGGTCATACATAGAGGTCAAAGGTAAAAAAGGGGCCTTTTTTCGTGTTTGGTCAATAACTTCCTTATTTTTAGATGGATTTTGAAATTGCTAGGCAGAAATGTTAACCACCATGAGATGATGTGTTGCACGCATGACCCAGTTTAATACCTGAAAGGTCAAGGTCATACATAGAGGTTAAAGGTAAAAAAGGGCCTTTTTTGTGTTCTGTCAATAACTTTCTTATTATGCCCCCAACTTTGAAAAAGTTTGAGGGGCATATTGGTTCTGGTTCGTTCGTCTGTTCGTCCGTCCATTACGCTTTTGATGCCTAGCATAACTAAAGAACCGTGTATGCTAGGGTTTTGAAATTTCATATATGGATTCCTCATGGAAAATTAGCTGACGCGTATTTTTTTTCTCGTCCGGATTATGCCCCCTTCAAGAGTTATTGCCCTTTGAATTTTCTTTTTTTTTAATAAAATCTTGTCAGCAAGATATCTCAAAAACTATTGGAGCTAGAGCCTTGAAAGTTGGTGATTATATTGATGGTGATGAGTAGATGAACTGATTAACTTTTGACAAAATTCCGAAAAATGCTTTGTGAGTTATGGCCCTTTGTCATTTTGGTAATTTGTGCCCATTGTAATGTATGCTAAAAGTGATGCATAGCATAACTTTAGAACCATGTATGCTAGGGTTTTGAAATTTCATATATGGATTCCTCATGGAAAATTAGCTGACGCGTATTTTTTTTCTCGTCCGGAATATGCCCCTTTCAAGAGTTATTGCCCTTTGAATTTTTTTTAATAAAATCTTGTCAGCAAGATATCTCAAAAACTATTGGAGCTAGAGCCTTGAAAGTTGGTGAATAGATTGTTGGTGATGAGTAGATGAACTGATTAACTTATGACAAATTTCCGAAAAACACTTTGTGAGTTATGGTCCTTTGTCATTTTGGTAATTTGTGCCCATTGTAATGTTTGCTTAAAGTGATGCATAGCATAACTTTAAAACGGTGTATGCTATAATTTTGAAATTTCATATATGCATTTCTGATGGAAAATAAGCTGACGCGTATTTTTTTTCTCGTCAGGATTATGCCCCTTTCAAGAATTATTGCCCTTTGAATTTTTTTTAATAAAATCTTGTCAGCAAGATATCTCAAAAACTATTGGAGCTAGAGGCTTGGAAGTTGGTGAATATATTGGTGGTGATGAGTAGATGAACTGCTTAACTTTTGACAAAATTCCAAAAAACACTTTGTCAGTTATGGCCCTTTGTCATTTTGGTAATTTGTGCCCATTGTTATGTATGCTAAAAGTGATGCATAGCACAACTTTAGAACCGTGTATGCTAGGGTTTTGAAATTTCATATATGGGTTCCTCATGAAAAATTAGCTGACGCGTATTTTTTTTCTCGTCCGGATTATGCCCCTTTCAAGAGTTATTGCCCTTTGAAATTTTTTTTAATAAAATCTTGTCAGCAAAATATCTCAAACACTATTGGAGCTAGAGCCTTGAAAGTTGTTGAGTATATTGGTGGTGATGAGTATAGGAACTGATTAACTTTTGACAAAATTCCGAAAAATATTTTGTGAGTTATGGCCCTTTGTCATTTTGGTAATTTGTGCCCATTGTAATGAATCCTAAAAGTGATGCATAGCATAACTTTAGAACTGTGTATGCTATGGTTTTGAAATTTCATATATGCATACCTAATTGAAAATAAGCTGACACGTTTTTTTTTCTCATCCGGATTATGCCCCTTTCAAGAGTTATTGCTCTTTGAATTTTTTTTAATAAAATCTTGTCAGCAAGATATCTCAAAAACTGTTGGAGCTAGAGGCTTTAAAGTTGGACCATGAGTCATGTGCAAGACCAAGGTCCATACCTCCAATGTCAAGGTCATACCTAGAGGTCAAAGGTAAAAAAAAGGACAGTCAATAACTTCCTTATTCTTTGATGGATTCTGAAATTACTTGGCAGAAATGTTAACCATCATGAGACGATGTGTTGTACCGCAAAGGTCAAGGCCATACTTAGAGGTCAAAGGTAAAAAAGTGCTTTTTTTGTTTACGGCCAATAACTTTTTTATTTTTCTATGAACATTTTTAAAGTTACTATGCAGAAATGTTCATCTTCATTAGATGATGTGTTCCACACAAGACCCAGCTCAATACCTCCAATGTCAAGGTTATACTTAGCAGTCAAAAACGGGGGAGACATCTGTGTTTTTGTAGAAAAACAAATTCTAGTTTATTACTGAATTTATTAAACGAGTTGAGGATTTGTTTGTATTTGTTTGTATTGGAGTTTTACGGCCCAGTCAACACTATTTAGGTCATTTTTGAGCCGGTCAGTTTACCTATCAACACTTTCCTGGGCAGGCTTATACGTAAGCGGTTAACCAGTACAGTGCACATTCTTTTGCCAGAAACTGACAACTGCCCTTCTTGAATCAGCGGAAGGGAGAGAATGACCATAGAAAAGATTTCATGCTCAATCTCTACGAAAGAATGTTGCCGACCCCGGCGGGAGTCGAACCCGCGTCCTCCTGATCACCAGTCAGACACGCATCCGACTGAGCCACTGAGGCCGGCCAAATGAGTTGAGGAATAGGGTTAAAATGCGAGGCTTTGCCGAGCATTTTATCCCTTTTCCTCGATGAGTTTAATAAATTATTGATTTAGAGGATCTTACATGAGTGTTCATGTATTATTGAATTTATTAAACGAGTTGAGGAAAAGGGATAAAATGCAAGGCTTTGCCGAGCATTTTAACCCTTTTCCTCGACGAGTTGGCACTCACAATCTTGTTTATACACTACTCCTTCTTCTCATCAACTGAGTAATATACAGAGGATCTTACATGAGTGTTCATGTACTATTGAATTTATTAATCGAGTAGAGGAAAAGGGATAAAATGGGAGGCTTTGCCGAGCATTTAATCCCTTTTCCTCGACGAGTTTAATAAATTATTGATAAAATGCGAGGCTTTGCCAAGCATTTCATCCCTTTTCCTTGACAAGTTTAATAAATTATTGATTTAGAGCAGCTTACGAGAGTGCTCATGTATTATTGAATTTATCAAATGAGTTGAGGAAAAGTAATAAAATGCGAGGCTTTGTCGAGCATTTTATCCCTTTTCCTCAATAAGTTTAATAAATTCAATAATACATGAGCATGAATGCAAGATTCTATTTATCATACGAAATTCAAAACGCATTTTATTCACAATTATTTTACATTAAAAAATCTCAATATTCCGCCATTAGTAAAAGAGACGTTGTTAGGGACGTTGTTCATGTAACGTTACGGGTGTATCTAACTAATTTGCATATTTAATCCACCAGTGGCTTATCGAAAATATTACATGGCGTTATTACACCCTCAACGCGACGTCATATGATAAATAGAGGATATTTACTTTTTTGAGGCGGATACCAAAAATATTTCATCAAGTGTGTTGAAAACATTCAAATTTTCACGTGCGAAGCACGAGTGAAAATTCAGATGTTTTCAGCACACGAGATGAAATAATTTTGCTATCCACCAAAAAAAGTAAATTTTCTTTTTATTTTATAAATTATTAGGATCCTTACGGTAACTGATCATTTGTATCATACGTCACAATATTCAATTCGCTATGACGTCAAAACTGTCAATTCCAAAACATAAACAGACCACCATTTTAAATACACCATCTTTACAATTCAAAGAATGCTTTTCAAGGTACATGTATTTTACACTGTATGACTTGGTGAAAAAAGTAGTCTGCCCTGCTACTGTGAAAATAACAAGGTCATGTTATTTTTCACAGTGTGAAAAAATCATTCTTATTTGTTTTAGATATGCATTGGTGTCACTGCAAAGTATAAAATAAACCTCAATCCAGAATGCAAAAGCTAGCTGCTTAAAGGAGGGTATACCATTAATGATCCTAAGTATTGGGACAGATAGGCCTTTGGAAACAGTGCAGACCCAGATCAGACTGCTCTTAAAGGAGCAGTCTGATCAGGGTCTATACTGTTTTCAATTCCATCTGCAAGTTCTCAAGGTGTCCGAATTTTTTGGATTTTTATGGTATACGAGGGCTGATTGACATGTTGTGAGCCTCATATTGAAGGAGGATAGCTGGAATGTTCTTTTAAAGTCCTACTATTCTCTCTATTCTCTAACTATATAGGGCCATGTACCCAAGGACTGGTCTCATTTGGTCAGTTTATATACTGACTAGGTAGCACGCTAAACAAGACAAGCAGCTTTTGTAAAATGGACAAAATTGGTAAAAGAGCAGTGATCCAATATTTGTATAAAATAGGTTTAACACCTAAGGATGTCCATAATGATATGGTAGCAACACCAGGGAAAGATGTCACTTCATATCCCATAGTGAAAAGGCGGTGGCGGAATTTAAGCGCGGCAGAAATCTGTTTTTCTGAATTTCAAGATGACAAACATGGCAGCCATCTGGGATATCAGAACAGAATGGTTCTAACAAGTCTGAATCTCCATGTCAGCCCAATGCCTCACTTCAATTTCGGCTCAATTCACCTTGATGTGGTTTGAAGAATTACAAGACAGCCACCATGGAAGCCATCTTGGACAACAGAACGAAATAAAGTCAACAATTCTGACTCTCCGTGCCGCCCCAATGACCCCGATCAAGTTTCAGCTCAATAAGTCTTTCGGTTCAGGAGATGTTGTTTGAAGAATTTAAAGAAAGCCGCCATGGCAGCCATCTTGGATATTGGAACTAAACAATTAAAACCTAAATCTCCATGATCTCACCTTGATGCCCCCCATCAAGTTTCGGCCCAATATTACCTTTTGCACAGAAGATATCGTTTAAGAACTTCAAGACCATCTTGGAAGTAGACACAGAACAATTTTAGCAAACCTGAATCTCCATGTCGTCCTGATGCCTCCCAACAAACTTCAACTCAATCTAATTTTAGTTCAGGAGCAGATGTCCTTTATAGCAGCCATCTTGGATATCGGGATGCACCTAAATCTCAATGTCCCCTCCATGCCTCCAATCAAGTTTCAGCTCTATCGGTCCTTTGGCTAGTGAGATAATGTTCAAAGAATTTCAAGATGACCACCAAGGCAGCCATCTTGGAAAATGGAATGAAACAATTTTAACAAATCTGAATCTCCATGTCGACCCGTTGCCCCTATCAAGTTCAGCTCAATCCCACCTTTGAATCTAAAGGAAATGTCCCTTGAAGAATTTCAAGACGGTCTCCATGGTGGCCATCTTGGATATGGGGATGGATTTTTTTTTAGCAAATCTGAATCTCCATGTCACCCCAATGCCTCCCATCAAGTTTCAGCTTAAACTTGAAATTAGGAACGATAGTATATGCATTGAACACTTTTTGCCTCCTTTCAGAAGAGACAGGAGCGATCGTCCAGGAGGAGGGGTAGTTATATACGTTCGAGATACTTTTCCTTGCAAATGCCATTCTGATCTAGAGATTCAAGGTTTGAGGCAGTTTGGGTAGAAATTCAAGTAAGGTCAAAGAAGTTACTAGTAGGTGGGTTCTATAGACCCCCTAACAGTAATGTAGTATACTTTGACCTCTTAAAGGAGAGCGTCGACAGGGCATACAACACAAACATAATCAACATTTACATCCTCGGCGATTTTAACTACAACATGTCCCCAAATAACAGAAACAAAATAACTGAATTAATGCAAGAATTTAGCTTACTTCAACTGGTTCAGGAACAGGTGTTTTGTGAAGAATATCTAGATGGGTGCCATGGCAGCCATTTTGGATAGTGGAGTGGAGCAATTTTAGCAAATCTGAATCGCCATGTCACCCCGATACCTCCCATCAAGTTTCAGCTCAATCCAACACCTGGTTCGGGAGATTGTTGTTTTAAAGAATATCAAGTTGGCTGCCATGGTGGTCATTTTGGAAATCCAAACGACACCATTTTAGCAAATCTGAATCACCATATCACCTAGATGCCTACCAACGAGTATCAGCTTAATCTGACTTGCAGTTCTCAAGGAGATGTCGAAAATGTGAAAAGTTAATGAAAGACAGAAGGATGATGACAACGGATAATAAGCCATGGCATAAGCTGCTGTCTGTAGGTGGCTGCTCACCAGAGGTTAATCTGTGTGTAGCAGAGGTAATATTTACAGTAAAAGGCTTTGAGGCGGGATGGCTGTGACTGCTGAAGAGAGATGGCTGTTAAAGTGCTAGTAGGGGTTTAACCCATTGTATACTAGTGGACTTTTCCATTGCTATATGTTGGACAAGTCCAATTGTCATATAAAGGGTGTCATTCCCAGTTTTTCATTCTTATTCCATTTTTGACAGAAAATTCTGTTAGCAAATAGTGCGGGCCCTGATCAGACGCCGCATTCTGCGGCGTCTGATCTGGGCCTGCACAGTTTGCAAAGGTACCCCTTTAGGGGTTTCCCGCATACAATGGGTTAACAATGAGAATGATAAATAGGAACTGATCCACAGAGACTATTTTTCATCATTTTTAACTCTTCAACTGCTTATCAGGACCAGCAGACAATATTTAAAAAAAAAAAAAAAATTCTCATTAATTTTTGAAAAATTATCATGTTCACTTTAGTTTTTGGGCAACTGTGGTCTTGCAAATGAGTCCCCCAAAATCAAATCAAGTCTTCGGTGGGATATATGATATACTGTTCCAAGCTTGACCGCAGTTCAGAAATTTCTTCAGGAGACAGGGTGCAGACAAGCTATCTTTCTCCCATAATTTGAAAATGTTTGGGAGGCTGTGACCTTGAAAATACAGTCAAGGCCAGCAAACCTAATCACTGTTTTCCCTCATTGAAGTGATGTAACTATGCAAGTTGCAAAGAATCCATCCAATGGATTAAGAGATCGAGTGCTTCAAAAGTCTGACACTGATGCAAAGAAGATCCAAACCAAAAGCAACATGTGCCCCCTTCCCCCCCCATTCCCACTGGGCCCCTTCCCTCCCCCCCCCCCCCCCAGGATAAAAATGCAATGCAAACACTGCATGAAACCACACCACTGGAAGCCAATACCTTGCAATTTTCATAATATTTAATTGTCAGCACTCTTAAGGAATAGGACACAGAGACGTACATTTTCTTGTGGTGGCGTCCAGATGTTAGTAATATAGAGAAATAACTTGTACTTACAATCTGTATCATGTTTATATGTTCCAAGAGTTAGAGCCCTTGCATTGTTGAGTAAATGCTGCATCATCAAAGTTGGCTCATTGAAAACCTGGAAGGTAGAGCGGAGACCATGTTAGACCATAAACTCTTGTTAGGATCCACAGCAGAAACTGTTGGTCATACAACCAAGTTGTATCCTAACAAAATGCACATGTTATAATAGAACAAGAGGCTCAATGAGCCTAAACCGCTCACCTGAGGAACTTAAGTTTTAACAATTCACAGACTTGACTACTAAATCTGCTAATAGAATCCAGCCCATTGACCCTTACAGGATATAAGTCATCATTATTGCATTGCATTCCAAGTTTGAGACTTCTAGCTTCTATAGTTCCTGAGAAATCTTTGATGAAAATTTAACATTGGTCAAAATGGAGAGAAAGAAGAATGAAAGAACAGATGAACAAATAAGCTGAGAAAGCCCAATGTCTCTTACACAAAATAAGTCATCATTATTCTATTGAATACCAAATTTGATGCTTCTAGCTTTTATAGTTCCTGAGAAATCTTTGATTAAAAATTTAACATTGGTCTATTATCTCTATATGGAGAGAAAGAAGAATGAAGGAACAAATGAACCAGACTAGCTCCAAAACCTAATGCAGCCTTTCCCCTTGCCCAATGGTGCTACACATAAAATTTAAACAAGATTGGTCGACTGCCTTCTGAGATATGCTTCATTGAAAGTGTGGACGACGGATGGACGGACGACAGACGACGGACTCCGGAGCCTTGGTATACTATCAGCTCACTGGAGCCTTTGGCTCAGGTGAGCTAAAAATTCAAGTCGCTATTTCTGTCACAACATTTTCCCTACGTTAAGTCTATGGGCAAATTTTTTTGTCTCTCAAGGTCACGTAACTCTGAGGTCAATATTCCGATTCGGCCCAAAATCGAACTTAACCGAGATTTTATGCCTGTCCTCGTTACCTGCAAGTTTGAAGCTGATATGAATAAAAATAAAGTTGCTATCGTGACCACAACGTATTTTTTTATGCTCAAGGGCAGGTAACTCCAAGGCAAATATTCCGATTCGGCCCAAAATCGAACTTAACCGAGATTTTATGTCTGTCCTCGTTACCAGCAAGTTTGAAGCTGATCTGAAAAAAATTCAAGTCGCTATCGTAGTCGCAACATTTTCCCTAATTAAGTCTATGGGCAAATTTTTTGTCGCTCAAGGTCACGAACGCCGAGGTCAATATTCTGATTCGGCCCAAAATTGAACTTAACCGAGATTTTATGCCTGTCCTCGTTACCTGCAAGTTTGAAGCTGATATGAATAAAAATAAAGTTGCTATCGTGGTCACAACGTATTTTTTTATGCTCAAGGGCAGGTAACTCCAAGGCAAATAATCCGATTCGGCCCAAAATCAAACTTAACCGAGATTTTATGTCTGTCCTCGTTACCTGCAAGTTTGAAGCTGATCTGAAAAAAATTCAAGTCGCTATCGTAGTCGCAACATTTTCCCTATGTAAAGTCTATGGGCAAATTTTTTGTCGCTCAAGGTCATGTAAATCCGAGGTCAATATTCCGATTCGAACTTAACTGAGATTTTATGCCTGTCCACATTACCTGCAAGTTTGAAGCTGATCTGAATAAAAATAAAGTTGCTATCGTGGTCACAACGTATTTTTTCATGCTCAAGGGCAGGTAACTCCAAGGCAAATAATCCGATTCGGCCCAAAATCGAACTTAACCGTGATTTTATGTCTGTCCTCGTTACCTGCAAGTTTGAAGCTGATCTGAAAAAAATTCAAGTCGCTATCGTAGTCACAACATTTTCCCTATGTTAAGTCTATGGGCAAATTTTTTGTCGCTCAAGGTCACGTAACTCCGAGGTCAATATTCCGATTCTGCGCAAAATCGAACTTAACCGAAATTTTATGCCTGTCCTTATTATCTGCAAGAATGAAGTCGATCAGAAAAAATTGACGGAGCTAGAGTGATGACAAGCTTTTTCCTATGTTAAGTCTATGGGAGCTATATGTTGCCATGGTAACCAGAGTTCCACTCAGATCTGCATGAAAACCTTATGCAGTCTTTCCACTTGCCCAATAATGTTACACATGAAATTTGATCAAAGTCGGCCAAGTAGTCTTCAAGATAAACATTTTTGGAATTCACATTAACCCTTATGCAAAAATGCACAAGGGCAGGTAACTCCTAAGTGTATGATCCGCTTCTGCCATTTATCGAACTTGACCGAGATTTCATGGCTGTGCTGGTTATCTGTAAGAATGAAGCCAATCCGAACAAAATTGAAGCAGCTACAGTGATGACAACATTTTCCCCATGTAATGTCGATAGGCAATTTTTCGGGCGCTCAAGGGGACGTAACTCGAGTGAATTATCTGATTCGGCCCAAAATCGAACTTGACCGAGATTTTATGCCTGTACTGGTTATCTGCAAGAATGAAGTCGATCAGAAAAAAATTGACGGAGCTAGAGTGATGACAAGCTTTTTCCTATGTGAAGTCTATGGGAGCTATATGTTGCCATGGCAACCAGAGTTCCACTCAGATCTGCCTGAAAACCTAATGAAGCCTTTCCACTTGCCCAATAATGCGACACATAAAATTTGATCAAAGTTGGCCAAGTAGTCTTTAAGATATACATTTTTGAATTTCCCATTAACCCTAATGCAAAAACACACAAGGGCAGGTAACTCCTAAGTGAATGATCTGATTCTGCCAGTTATCGAACTTGACCGAGATTTCATGGCTGTGCTGGTTATCTGCAAGAATAAAGCCAATCTGAAAATAATTGAAGCAGCTACGGTGATGACAATATTCTCCCCATGTTAATAGGCAATTTTTTCAACGCTCAAGGGCACGTAACTCCTGAGTGAATAATCCGATTCAGCCCAAAATCGAACTTGATCGAGATTTCATGCCTGTCCTCGTTATCTGCAAGAATGAAGTCGATCAGAAAAAAATTGACGGAGCTAGAGTGATGACAAGCTTTTTCCTATGTTAAGCCTATGGGAGCTCTTTGTTGCTGTGGCAACCAGAGTTCCCATCCGATCTGCACGAAAACCTAATACAGCCTTTCCCCCTACCTGATGATGCTTCATAGGAAATTTGATCAAGGCCGGCCCACTGGTTCCAGAGATATACTTCGTTGAAAGTGTGGACGACGGACGACGGACGCCAGCTCATGGTATACTAATACCTCACATGAGTCTTCGGCTCAGGTGAGCTAAAAATTGACGGAGCTAGAGTGATGACAAGCTTTTTCCTATGTGAAGTCTATGGGAGCTAGATGTTGCCATGGCAACCAGAGTTCCACTCAGATCTGCCTGAAAACCTAATGAAGCCTTTCCACTTGCCCAATAATGCGACACATGAAATTTGATCAAAGTTGGCCAAGTAGTCTTTAAGATATACATTTTTGAAATTCCCATTAACCCTAATGCAAAAACACACAAGGGCAGGTAACTCCTAAGTGAATGATCCGATTCTGCCAGTTATAGAACTTGACCCAGATTTCATGGCTGTGCTGGTTATCTGCAAGAATAAAGCCAATCTGAAAATAATTGAAGCAGCTACGGTGATGACAACATTCTCCCCATGTTAAGTCAATAGGCAATTTTTTCAACGCTCAAGGGCACGTAACTCCTGAGTGAATAATCCGATTGAGCCCAAAATCGAACTTGATCGAGATTTCATGCCTGTCCTCGTTATCTGCAAGAATGAAGTCGATCAGAAAAAAATTGACGGAGCTAGAGTGATGACAAGCTTTTTCCTAATTCCCATTAACCCTAATGCAAAAACACACAAGGGCAGGTAACTCCTAAGTGAATGATCCGATTCTGCCAGTCATCGAACTTGACCCAGATTTCATGGCTGTGCTGGTTATCTGCAAGAATAAAGCCAATCTGAAAATAATTGAAGCAGCTACGGTGATGACAACATTCTCCCCATGTTAAGTCAATAGGCAATTTTTTCAACGCTCAAGGGCACGTAACTCCTGAGTGAATAATCCGATTCAGCCCAAAATCGTACTTGATCGAGATTTCATACCTGTCCTCGTTATCTGCAAGAATGAAGACAATCAGAAAAAAATTGACGGAGCTAGAGTGATGACAAACTTTTTCCTATGTTAAGTCTATGGGAGCTATTTGTTGCCATGGCAACCAGAGTTCCAATCCGATCTGCCCGAAAACAGTATGCAGCCTTTCCCCCTACCTGATAATGCTTCACATGAAATTTGATCAAGATTGGCCCACTGGTTCCGGAGATATACTTCTTTGAAAGTGTGGACGACGGACGACGACGACGGACGACGGCTCGTGGTATACTAATACCTCACATGAGCCTTCGGCTCAGGTGAGCTAAAAATGGATGGTCATTTTTCTACACAATGTATATATTTATGGGGATGTAAAGATGATATATATCTTTAACCCATAAAATGCCAATCACGACAATTGTCGCCTGCTTTGTCGTCTGCTGGTTACTTTAAAAGTCTGATTTGGGTCCACACTGTTTGCCTGTATGCAAAAATATTTTTTTAAAATGTTTGCAAAAAACAAGAGGCCCATGGGCCACAATGCTCACCAGAGCTCAGTGGGGGCCACTGCCCATTGGCAGCAATGTATTTTAATTAACCATGGAAGCCCTGTGCCCAAGGATGCTAAAGATAAAATTTGGATCCAATCAGCCTAGTGGCTTCAGATTCTGATGTCGCTTGTATGTGCTGTTGCAGGACAACTGATGAAAATTGACAATTTCCCATCTGTGGCAACAAATAGGCCAAAAAGAACATTATTAAAGAAACATTTCTATGAAAGTGTGACAAAATATCTTGAAAGGCATTAATGTCATTTTTCAATTTTCCCCATTATAAGTCAACTCTTAACTTGCCATAGCAAACAAACCAAAGAGCCAAATTTCATAAATCAGAGCTCAGGTGGACACTGCC
The DNA here is from genome assembly GCA_963580285.1 of Lucinisca nassula. NCBI lineage: Eukaryota > Metazoa > Mollusca > Bivalvia > Lucinida > Lucinidae > Lucinisca > Lucinisca nassula. The sequence continues at coordinate 25,884,234 of OY757023.1, forward strand.
CAATGGCAGTCATGTATTATAACATGATATGATTTTATTATACCAATTATAAAGTCTCCCAAACAAACCCCATACCCAAATGAGCACCCATGTGGACTGTATCGGAAATATTAGGTGTTTTATAAAGTAGAGAGGGTGGGGCATGGACCTAATGGAGCCCTGGTTGGTGCCACTAAATGTCTTATCAAAAGGAAAAGAGACAAAAGGTTTAGCAGTGGGGATATGTATGGTTCCTGAGATGTAAGGCCTTTTAAGCAATGGAGGGATTCAGGCCGCCCCAGATTGTTGTCACTGAATATGTCTTATCATAAGGACCAAGAGTATATATAGTTAAACGGTGGGGATCTGAATGGTTTCTGAGATATGAGGCCCTTTTATGAAGTGGCACGGAGAAAACTGGCCCCTGCGGACCCCACAAGACGGGGTGACTGAATATGTCTAATAACAATGAACAAGAAGATATGTGATTATAGGATGGGGATTTGAATGGTTTCTGAGATATATGGCCTATTATAAACTGGAGTCTTATCATAAGGAAAAAGAATATATATGGTTAAAGGCATTTATTCTTAGACAGTAGGACACACCGTGTGTTCATAATTGTTTTATTGTCCCCTGTGATATACTGTATATAGCAGATCAAAGGTGGCCTTTAATATGGTGATCAGTAGCTCCTGTTGAATCCCCTGACTGAGGCACTAAAGGGAAAAATCAATAAGGTACACTCTAGTAAACAGTTAGTCAATTATTGATTTTCTCCGTTGCCCCCGCCCATAGGGGCTTGAAGAAATATATGGGCTGCAGGATGCTTCCACGCAGAGCTGAATCCAGCCCGCACACTAGTACTGGTAAACCGCTTAGAGGATCTAAGCCTGTCCAGGAACCGCGGTGCGAGGCGGACCGTCCATGCTAATAAACCCTATTGGTTTTATTGGGCGACAGGGCTTGAGCTGTCATTTCATCTCAATGTCGGGTAAAAGTCCCACAAAATTGGAAGCAACGTCTCAAAAATGACCTTTACAGTGTTGACGGGGAGGTTAAACCTCAAATCAAACAAACAAAATTGATTTTCCTCAAGGAGGCCCCTTACCTGTTGCAGACAGAGGAGTTCTCTTCAGTCAGCACTGAGGGCAACATAATATTATGTAATGAAATGATAGTCCTCAATAATCAAGAATAAATGCCTTTAAGGGGTGGGGATCTGAACGGTTTCTGAGATATATTTTAATGAAGTAAGGGGTGGGGCATGGCCAGTGCACCCGGGGGGGTGGGGGGGGGCGCCATGCTGGTGTTACTGATTGCGTCTTATCATAATGAACAAGAATATATATGGTTTAGGGGTGGGGCTCTGAACAGTTTCTCAGATATATGGTCTTTTGTGAAGTCGAGGGGTGGAGCATGGCCCGGGCGTGCCCTGGGTGACCCTTAGGTTGGTGTCACTGAATGTGTCTTATCATAAGGAACAAGAATATATATGGTTTAGGGGTGGGGATCTGTAAGGTTTCTGGAATATTTGGCCTTTTATGAAGTGGAGGGGGGTGAGCATGGCCCCAGCGTATCCCGGGGGATCCCCAAGTTGGTGTCACTGAATGCAGCTTATCATAAGGAATGATAATATATATGGTTTAGGCGTGAGGATCTCAATGGTTTCTGAGATAAATGGCATTTTATGAAGTGGAGGAGTTGGGGCATGTCCCCGGCACATCCCAAGGGACCCACAGGTTGGTGTCACTTAATAGTCTTATCATAAGGAACAAGAATATGTATGGTTTAGGGGTGGGGATCTCAATGGTTTCTGAGATAAATGGCCTTTTATGAAGTGAGGTGGTCTGGGCAAGTCCTCCGGGGGACCCCTAGGTTGGCGTCACTTAATGCATCTTATCATAAGGAACACGAATATATACATGTATGGTTTAGGGGTGAGGATCTGTAAGGTTTCTGAAATATAAGGCATTTTATGAAGTGGAGGGGGTGGAGCATGGCCCCAGCACAACCTCGGGGAACCCCAGGTTGACATAAAAGCATGTGGCTAAGAGAAGTTTACTCAAGGAACATTTCTATGTAAGTTTTGTCACAATATCTGCAATGACTTGGCAGTAAATGCCATTTTTCAGTTTTCCACATTACAAGTCAAAGGAAACTCTAAGTTGCCATAGCAACACAACCAAAAGGCCAAATTTCATAAAAAAAAAACACAAAACATGTAAAGGCAAATATAGTGAATATTTTCATAAAGTCTCCGCCTCCTAGAGCATATGGTTTCTGAGGAGATGATTTTTGAAGTATTTTTCTTTCTATTTTTTGCAGTTTGGTTTCCATGGCAACCAATAAAAATGAGCAGCAGGCCTAAAATCATATGGCAGATAGTAGATTGCCTATGGAACATTTCTATGAAAGCTTTGTCAAAATATCTGCAATGACTTGGCAGTAAATGCCATTTTTCAATTTTCCCCATAATAAATCTATGGAAACTCTTACCATAGCAACCAAACTAAAAAGCTGATTTTCATAAAAAAACAAAAATTTTCAATTCTCCAGCCCAAGGATGCTACAGATAAATTTGGGCCTTATCAGCCTAGTTGCTTCAGAGGAGAAGATGTTTAAAAGTGTTGACGCCAGACATACGCCAGAGATACGACAACAGACAAGTGCCTATCCTATAAGCTCCCCCGGAGCCTTCGGCTCTGGTGAGCTAAAAATCAGCAGACGACACAAGCAAGCAACATTTTCAGATGCAGATTGTCTCGGCGTCTAAAGGGTTAAACTTTGCTATATCCATGAACCATGCTAAAACAATGCTCATGTGGTTTGATACGAGGACTGTTCAAATATCAATGCAAGTAGAACGTTTTCTCATGCACTAATGCGAAAATCACCTGGAAATAAATATCACAGCGTAGAAAAACATTTTACCTATACATTGATACCAAACCTGTTAAAATCTGTGCACTTTAGCCATATATATCGTTCGATAAATACTGTCTAATCTTGTATACTAACACAAAACATGGTTGGAAGAAGGTCAGAGTATGCAGTTGAAATACGGTCCTATATTAAGAATCGTTGTATTCTTGGTATACGGTGCAAAGACATTTTTGATGAAATATGTTCGGTTTATGGGCATAATGAAATGTCTTTTCCGACAGATATTAGTTGGTGTAAGAAATTCAGCTGTGGGCTAGGCTCAACAGAAGATGCACCACATGATCGTCGGCTGAAAAGAGCAACATCTGTCAAGATGGTTGCTAGAGTGAAAGAAATACCGATGCACGATACACCACTAGGCAAATAGCTAGTATGGTTGGCATCTCATTAGGAGCAGCTCATACAATTCTGAAACGGAATTTGAAAATGAGAAAGATCTGTGCTAGATCGATTCCCCAGCTGTTGACAGATGAGCAGAAAAAGACACGCGTTCAGTGCGCCAAGAAGTTGCTTAAAAAGTTTCCAAATTACAATTCATGGTCTTTCGCTAATGTCGTCACAGGTGACGAGACATGGGTTCGCTTTTTTGAGCCAAAACGAAAGATTCAGAACAAAATATGGGCAACAAAGTATTGCAAAAGACCATGCATTGCAAAGCGAACCATGAGCAAGAAGGTAATGTATGCCATATTCTTTTCAAATCAGGGCCCTGCTATTCAGGCTGCTGTGCCTAAAGGCAAATCTGTAAATGCGAAGTTTTACAAGAATAAAGTTCTTCGAAAATTGAAGAAATATTTCAAAGAACGAAGACCCGCAACTGGTTTGGCCAATGTCAGATTGCTACATGACAATGCGTCATCGCACAAGGCGTTCATTATGCAAGACTATCTGAAGCAGGAAAAGGTTGTTGAACTCCCTCACCCCCCGTATTCCCCTGACCTAGCCCCATGTGACTTTTTTTTGTTCCTACGGCTGAAAAAATACCTTTCTGGTCGAAAATTTGTACAGAGCAAACACCTTGGTTCTGCAATATTGCAGTGCCTTCATAGTATACCTCGAAAAGACTACCAAAATGCATTCAATGATTGGATCAGAAGACTGAAAGTTAGTATATCTGTTAAAGGGGAATACTTTGAGGGGACAAAATAAATTTTTCATCGAAATCTATCACGGAATCATTTTTATGTGCATAGTTGCATTCATATTTGAACAGTCCTCGTATTCTACTTTGAGCTGTATGACCACTTTTTAATGGCTTATTGCCACTAAAGCAATATCCAGTAAAAGCTCAATTCTCAAGTCTTATATATTTACCACAACTGAGTTAACTTGAAAATGGCTGCCAGGTTGTTATCTTGAAATTAATTTAGAAAATAGCTGAACTTTTTGCAAATTGTGTAGGCCCTGATCAGATGCCGCAGCCTGCGGCGTCTGATCTGGGCCTGCACTGCTGGCCAGGGTATCCTTTTTAGGGTTTCTGGTATGGGTTAAATATTTTTGGGTTAAATATTTTTGACTAAATCCATTTAGAAGCCTCCGTGGTGTAGTGGTTATGCTACTCCCCTTGTAAACCAGGAGTCGCAGGATCGATCCCGGGCTTCTCCAGACCATAGGATGAGTCTTTAAACCGAGGTCCTGTCTCCATATGACCTTAGCTGTTGGCGAGACGTAAAACTGAAACACTCATTTACAATCATTACTAAATCTATTAAGCAGTCTCATCTTCAGTTAAGGATTATGTTCACAGAAATTGTTATACCACAACCTCATTATAACACTGTTCCTTACAACATGATTTTGGATATAACAAGGTCTCAAGGGCCGGCCTCTTTAGCTCAGTCGGAAGCGCGTCTAACTGGTGATCAGGAGGAAGCGGGTTCGATTCCTTCCGGGGTCGGCAACATTCTTTCGTGGAAATTGATCATGAAATCTTTTTTACAGTCATTCTCTCTCTTCCGCTGATTCAAGAAGGGCAGTTGTCAGTTTCTGGCAAAAGAATGTGCACTGTACTGGTTAACCGCTTACATATAAGCCTGCCCAGGAAAAGTGAGGATAGGTAAACTGACGGGCTCAAAAATGACCTAAATAGTGTTGACTGGGCTGTTAAACTCCAATACAAACAAACAAAAGATGTTTTAAAGATGGATCCAAAAAGTGCATAGATTATATGGCCCCGTCAAGCGATTTTGGTACTTATCGCCTATGCGAGCAGCAAAGGTTCAGGCGAGCCTGCCCATCCGCCTAGTCTCGCCACAACCTTCGCTGCTCGCTCATACAAGCAGTGCATCAAGAGGAACCTTCAGACAGAAAGCCATATCCCTGGCCCCTCTGTATGGCTGGGCATGCGCAGTTAAAATTTGACATGACGGAATGCTCAAAGACACAAATTCGCTTGGCGGGGCTCATATAGCAAATGACCATACATGGTCAATTTTATATATAATCTAAACATTTTTGTTTTGATACAACACGGTTGTTTAACTAACACGGTTTTAACCATTGACCCAAACAATAGTGTAATAAAGAGGTTGTGGTGTATTATGAAGAGATTTGTTGTTTTCCTGAAAGCTCGTCTAAAGAGGTTATGGTAAACTACAGTCAACCCTCTTTATATCGATATTAGATATAACGGAAAAACTCGTTATAATATAGGGATCAACCATGGTTTTCCATGCATTAACATTCGCCGGATCCCGAGGAAGCTGTTTGAACATGAGGCCGCCAGGCCGAATGTTCAAATATCTTCCGAGGGATCCGGCAAATGTTAATGCAATGGAATAACCATTGGTGATCGCTGTTCTTGCCTAACTTATGCTTCCGACAGCAAATTTTGACGAAAACGTCCAAAAGCTCCATAAAAACTCCATATAAATTCTTCAAATGCGACGGGCGAACGAACATGACGGACGGTTCAGAATGTTCTTTACAATGACGTTGTTACGCAGTAACCATCTGACGTCATCACCCTAACCCTAACAAGCTACATTAGGGGTGATAACGTTACGTCGCTCAACGTAACGTAAACAAAGCAATGCCCGTCTTGTGATATCAAAAGCTCAAAATCCATGTTCAAACAGCACGCGAATTTCATGATTTGAACATGGTTTTTGCTGTTTTAGCACGGCTTTTGGTCCATTTGACAATGGCTTCAAACAACCATGCGCATAGATATTTATGCAAGAATGGCAATTTGAACGGGATGACTACTTAGCTAAAGGCTCAGCTTCAGTTCCAAGCGGCTTGGGCTTCCCTCGGGTTGGAAATGCACAAATCGAGTCCATAGTCATGAAAGGGTCTTGTAATCTAATACTCCAAGTAACAAATGTTACAAATATTTGTTAGAATCCCCTCACCGAGTTTCTTGGAGTAATAATGGGGAAAAGGCCTTTTATTACCTGTCATACTCTCAACTGGGATTCTGTATCATGGCAAAGTCTTTATAACGGAGCAATAATGGGTAACAAGGGCCCCCGCCCATCTGGGCTTCAAGAAATATATGGGCTGCATGATGCCTCCACACAGAGCTGAATCCGACCGCACACAAGTATAGGTATACGGCTTAGAGGATCTAAGCCTGCCCAGGAAAAGAGGTGCGAGTCGGACCATCCATGCTTATCGCAGGAAAAGCCGTGCGAGTCGGACTGTCCATGCTTATAAACCCTATTGATTTCATGCGGCGACAGGGCTTGAGATGTCATGTCATCTCAATGTCGGGTAAAAGTCCCACAAAATTGGAAGCAACGTCTCCAAAATGACCTATACAGTGTTGACGGGGGACATTAAACCTCAAATCAAACAATAATAGGTAACAAATACTGTCGTTATAACGAGGGTCCTCTGTACTATACTTACAAGTTCATCATAGAACTCAACAACTAGAGATTTTTTTCCCAACATGATGTCAGTTTCTGTCTGGAACAGTTTCAGTAGGTGGTAGATTGTCACCTGAAAATACAGATGTTTAAGGCTGACACGATTAATCGTATAATCGATTAATCGATCGATAAATTCCACAAAAATGATTATCATTTCTGATTTGCTTTTAATCGATTACTTGATAGGTATAATTTACTACCCAAACATATGCCTAGAATAGCTGGATGAGTGGCAAACTGTGCAGACCCTGATGAGACGCCGCATTATGCGGCGACTCATCTGGGTCTACACTGTTTGCTCAGGCTTTTCTGTTCAAATATACATATGGTAAAGTGCAACATATGGCAAGAGTCGTGCTCAGACAGAAAGCCAGACAGGTAAAATTATGACGAAAATCGTAGCGATTACTAATCCATTATCGATCGCAATGACAGGACTGATAATCGATTATATTTTCAGCTCCGATTAGCCAGCCCTACAGATGTTACACAAGAAATGAAAAAAAAAGGGGCAAAAGATAAGATCAATAATTCTGTGTGATCAGCAAAGACAAGGTTAAAATTGCCATTTTTTTTCATGTTCAAAGGGCAAAAACTCCAAAAGTAGGCAATCCAGAGTTATGGTCCATGCGCTCTGCACATATCATAGTGCTTTACAAATTACATTTGTGTGAAGTTTCATGAAAATACTTCAAATTTTGAGTTACCATGAATAACGGAATTACGGAATCACAGCAGGCCAAGGCAAATCCAATATAGCCCCCACTTTTTCAAAGTGGGGCTATAAAAAGTAGAAGCAAACAAAGATCAGGAATCGATACAATTAACTTACTCCACCCATCAATGACACCAAAGGGAAAGAAACACAAACATGAAGCGACCAGACCATAATGGAAACCTAAACAAAGGAAGGCCATAAGGACAGTTACTTTCCCACAAAATGGCCAAATGGCCATCCAAAATAAAAAGACACAAGTGTTACACACAGTAAGTAACAAACAACAACATAAATAAACCGCCACAGAAGAACCGCCTTGGAACGGTCAGTGGAAAGAATTCCACTGGGGGGCTTAAATTTACATGGCCATAATCCTCGCCCTTACCTCTGTCGCCAAATACACTAATTTTGTTAAGTCCGCATGAAGGCTTCCTAACTCATCAGTGTAACATCTCCGAGAACATACAAATAAAAAAACTACAGAGATGAAACAAGGTTGAGGACTCGACAGCATACAACAACAGAATTACTGGAGCAAAAGAAAACCAACAGTTAGACTCTGAGGGGCCTGACCAAAAACGGAGCATCAGACATTTATCGAAGCATTAACAGCATTGGTGGGTCAACTGTCTCTCTGTAGCCTGGAAAAATGGTTCTGTACTTGAGACTTTTTCATTTAACCAGTTCAATATTGCAATCCAGTACTTTTGGGTACTTTATTTTCATTCTGCCACATTAATCTTCAAACCATTTTGTACCAAAAGGAATCTTCCCCCTTATATACAATAATATAGCACAAGTCCATTTTAAAATATATGAGCGTCAGATGGGGTTTTCTTCAAAATTTATTTTGAAAATGACTGAACTTTTTGTAAACAGTGCAGGCCCTGATCAAACGCCACATTCTGCGGCGTCTGATCTGGGCCAGCACTGTTTGCCAATTACCCGTTTGGGGTTTCCAGTAAAAAAAGGGGTTAAATGTCAAGCACCAGAAAAACGGGACACTGGCAAACAATAAAGACCCTAATTCGACATTGCAGAATGCAGCATCTGATCAGTCTCTCCACTATTTGACTCATTACGATATCTCATCAACAAGAGGGCCCAGAGGGCCCTGGTTCGCTCACCTGATCCAATGTATAACAAGTGGGCCCCGGGCATGGTCAATTTTGGCCCCAGGGCTATAATTTGAACAATCTTGGTAGAGGTCCACAAGAATGTGACAAGATGAAGCTTCATATCGAATATGAAAGACCTGGGCTTTCTGGTTTCAGCGAAGAAGATTTTAAAGGTTTACCCTGCATAGAGAAGTCTATGTAAAACAAGATTTTCCCTATATAAGTCTATGTTAAACCAAAGGGCCCCGGAGCAGGGGCATTTTTGGCCCCAGGGCTATAATTTGAACAATCTTGGTAGAGGCCCACTAGCTGAAGCTTCATAACAAATATCAAAGACCTAAGCCTTGTGTTTCAGAGAAGATAATTTTTAAAGATTTTCCCTATATAAGTCTATGTAAAACCAAAGGGCCACATGGCGGAGGCATTTTTGGTCTCAGGGCTAAAATTTGAACAATCTTTATAGATGTCCACTAGCTGAAGCTTCATAACAAATATCGAACACCTAAGCCTTGTGGTTTCAAAGAAGAAGATTTTTCAAGATTTTCCCTAAATACGTCTATGTAAAACCAAAGGGCCCCGGAGCGGGGGCATTTTTGGCCCCAGGGCTATAATTTGAACAATCTGGTAGAGGCCCACAAGATGAAGCTTCATACCAAATATCAAAGACCTGGGCCTTGTAGTTTCTGAGAAGAAGATTTTTCAAGATTTTCCCTATATAAGCCTATGTAAAACAAAAGGGCCCTGGTGGCTGGTGCGGGGGCATTTTTTGCCCCAGCACTATAATTTGAATAATCTTGGTAGGGGTCCACTAGATGAAGCTTCATACTAAATATCAAAGACCTGGGCCTTGCGGTTTAAGAGAAGAAGATTTTTCAAGATTTCCCCTATAAAAGCCCATGTAAAACCAAAGGGCCCCCGTGTGGGGGGGCATTTTTAGCTCCAGCTCTATAATTTGAACAATCTTGGTAGGGGTCCACTAGATAAAGCTTCATACCAAATATCAAAGACCTGGGCCTTGCGGTTTCAGAGAAGAAGATTTTTAAAGATTTTCCCAATATAAGCCCATGTAAAACCAAAGGGCCCCTCTGCGGGGGCATTTTTGGCTCCAGCACTATAATTTGAACAATCTTGGTAGGGGTCCACTAGATGAAGCTTCATACCAAATATCAAAGACCTGGGCCTTGCGGTTTCAGAGAAGAAGATTTTTAAAGATTTTCCCTATATAAGCCCATGTAAAACCAAAGGGCCCCCGTGCGGGGGCATATTTAGCTCCAGCACTATAATTTGAACAATCTTGGTAGGGGTCCACTAGATGAAGCTTCATACCAAATATCAAAGACCTAGGCCTTGCGGTTTCAGAGAAGAAGATTTTTAAAGATTTTCCCAATATAAGCCCATGTAAAACCAAAGGGCCCGTCTGCGGGGGCATTTTTGGCCCCAGCACTATAATTTGAACAATCTTGGTAGGGGTCTACTAGATGAAGCTTCATACCAAATATCAAAGACCTGGGCCTTGCGGTTTCAGAGAAGAAGATTTTTAAAGATTTTCCCTATATAAGCCCATGTAAAACCGAAGGGCCCCCGTGCGGGGGCATATTTAGCTCCAGCACTATAATTTGAACAATCTTGGTAGGGGTCCACTAGATGAAGCTTCATACCAAATATCAAAGACCTAGGCCTTGCGGTTTCAGAGAAGAAGATTTTTTAAGTTTGCGGTGAAAAAAATCTATTTTTGGCTACTGTGACCTATATGTGCAAAGGACCGGAACCATTTGAACAACTTTGAAAGGGGACCACCTAAGGATCATTCCTGAGAAAGTTTGGTCAAAATACGATCAGTGGTTTAGGAGGAGATGTCGTTTGAAGAAAAGTTTACGGACGGACGCACGCATGCACGGACGCACGACGGACAAAAAGTGATCCCAAAAGCTCACCTTGTCACTACGTGACAGGTGAGCTAAAAACGACATTTTTCTGATAAAAATTTAAGATATTATTCTTATATTTACTCCAAACATATGTTGAGGGGACCTCGTTAGAACCGCCTCATCAAGGCGGTTCTAACGGGTACCCACAACCTTTGTCTTAGAGCATAAATAAAGACAATAATGTATACCCCTGTAAACGCCATTTTTTGCTATGTAAAGTGGGGTTTAGAGGGTTGTTCTTTTCAGTTTGAAAATTGATGTAAAACACACAACCTATACAATAAACTTGACAGTCTATTTCCCATATATTGTAACTAGACCTCTCCAACGATAAAGGATTGAAGAATCTATCAGTAAAGGGTTGAACAGTACACAAAACAGCCTATTTTGATTATGGTTTAGGTTTACTGGTCCCAATGTTCGAAGTATCGGAAGCTTAACAAGCTGGTCAAACTGTCAACTGTTCTATTAAGTACAATATCCAATAGTGGTATTTTTGCTGAAAAAATGCGAGCAGCTTTTGCATCTGCAAAAGCTGCTCACTTTTTTCCAGCAAATATATTAGCATTTTTTGCCATATTAAATGTTTGAAGTTTTAACAATACATGTATGTGTGAATTCGGGTTTAACGTCGCTTTCAACAATTTTTCAGTCATATCACGACGGTGTCTGGTTGCGACAGGGAGCCCAATGCTCACTTTTATAGTGCTCACTGAAGTATCATGTCCCAGACACAATCCATGATACCACACCCAGTCACACTATCCTGACACTGGGTCGACCAGTCCTAGCTCTACCCCGTAAATCTGAGTGCCAAGCGAGGAGCAGCTAGTACCATTTTTAGCGACTTTGGTATGTCGCGGCCCGGGATCGAACCCGTGACCTCCCGTTCCACGGAGCGTACACTCTACCAACTGAGCTATCGGGGCCGGTAATTAACAATACATGTACATTTACTACTAACATCGCTAGTTTTGAACAACCGGCCCCTGGAGTTAAGTAGATACATGTAGACAATCAGCTCAAAAAGGGGTTTCCTTCACTTACAGGTCTCTCCTGAGGATCATTAAAGTAGATTTTGATAATGACTTCAAATTCTCCCCAGCCTGTCTCTGTCACTTCATATGGGGGCTTAGTTACCACTGAAAAATACATGTATAAAGAGACCAAAATACTCAGAACAATCTCAGATCACAATTATTCCCATTTCCAAGCTGACATACACCTAGAAACTATACACTGGAAGTAGCGTGTGAATCAAAAGAACAAAACTGACTGACAAAGGTATAAAGAACGGTAAAAATAAAATGAAAGAAACAAGAATTCCGCCGAAGGCTATGTGGCGCCTGTGGGGGTGCAAAGTCATCGAACCATGATATGTAGGTCAAGGTCAAACATAGATGCTTGCACAAAAGATTCTATTCTCAAATTCAAGCTTGTACTAAGTATCATTAATGAAGCTCTTATAATTCTTGAGAAATGAACTTAACCATTAGGGTGAACGCTAGGGTTGTCGCAATATTTTACAAAGTCAGTGAACCATGAAATTTAGGTCAAGGTCAAATATGGATGCTTGCATTTAAGTTGCCATCCCCAGATTCAAATTTGCACCAAATATCATTAATGAAGCTCTTATAAAACTTGAGAAATAAACTTGACCATTAGGGTGAACGCTAGGGTGGTCGCAATATTTTACAAAGTCGGTGAACCATGAAATATAGGTCAAGGTTAAATATGGATGCTTGTATTTAAGTTACCATCCCCAGATACAAGTTTGTACCAAGTATCATTAATAAAGCTCTTATAGTTCTTGAGAAATAAACTTGACCATTAGGGTGAACGCTAGGGTGGTCGCAATATTTACAAGGTCAGTGAACCATGAAATGTAGGTCAAGGTTAAATATGGATGCTTGCATTCAAGTTGCCATCCACAGATACAAGTTTGTACCACATATCATTAATGATGCTCTTATAGTTCTTGAGAAATAAACTTAACCATTAGGGTGAACCTTAGGGTGGTCGCAATATTTTACAATGTCAGTGAACCATGAAATGTAGGTCAAGGTCAAATATGGATGCTTGCATTCAAGTTGCCATCCACAGATACAAGTTTGTACCACATATCATTAATGAAGCTCTTATAGTTCTTGAGAAATAAACTTGACCATTAGGGTGAACGCTAGGGTGGTCGCAATATTTTACAAGGTCAGTGAACCATGAAATGTAGGTCAAGGTCAAATATGGATGTTTGCATGTAAGTTGTCATCCCCAGATACAAGTTTGTACCAAGTATCATTAATGAAGCTCGTATAGTTCTTGAGAAATAAACTTGACCATTAGGGTGAACGCTAGGGTGGTCACAAATGTTGACGCCTTGACAAACAATCTGACAAACGAACGGACGAATGATCGGACGGAAAACCAGGCGCCTATATCGCGCCATGCTAATAGCAGGCACGACAAAAATGATGGTCTTTAAGATATAAAAGATAAAGAAGCTTTATTTAACCATGCATATCCGTAACAAAAACCATAAGCTCTGTCGAGCTTTTATTGCGAAAAACTAAGTATCCTTTAACAAATACTTACCTGCCTTCATTTATCTTCCTAGGACTACCCCTGGTAGTGTGAGCGTCAGCCAAGGGAGCGCCTAGTTCCATTTTTTTTACGGTTTTAGTATGGCGCGGCCAGGGATTGAACTTGCAACCTCTCATTCCCAAAGCGGACACTCTACCACTGAGCTATCGGGGCCCCGTGACCATCAGCACCGTTAGGCTGCCATGGTCCACAGTTGATGAAATTTTGACCATTGCCCTCAATGCCAATGACAAATTGATCAACAGGCAAATCTCTATACACTACAGCATTACTCATCACTATCAATCCATTCATCAACTTTCAAGGCTCTAGCTTCAATGGTTCCTGAGATATTTTGCTGACAAGATTTCTACCAACAAGATTCCATCCATTTTTTTTCAAATGGCCATAACTCTGGAAAGTGGCAAAATCCCGAAGCATACAAAGTTCTAAAGCTACTCTATGAAATTTCAAAACCTAGCATACTTGGTTCTAAAGTTATGCTATGCATCACAAAGCATGCAATGTACAGATGTCCAATTTATAAAGGGCCATAACTCATGAAGTATTTTTCAGAATCCATTCAAACAATAATCAGGTCATCTACTTATCCATTAACTTTCAAGGCTCTAGCTTCAATAGTTCTGGAGATATTTTGCTGACAAGATTTCATCCAATTCTTTTCAAAGGGCAATAACCCAGGATAGGGCATAATCCTGATGTCATGTCAGCTATTCTTTCATGAGGAATCCATATATGCAATTCCAAAATGCCAGCATGCACAGTTCAGAAGTTATGCTATCCATTAAAAAAGCGTAATGAACGGATGCACAAACATCCCAGGCGCATTATGCCCCTCCAACTTCTTCAAAGTGAGGGGCATAAAAATGCATACCCACAATTGAGGCTTTTATTCCTAAATACCGGCAATAAAGTCATAGACGCTTGAACTTCTGAACTGCTGTTTCACCAGCTTACGTTGTTACCCCTTAAGACCGCGAGAAAAACTACATCTGAAAATGTCGTCTGCTTATGTCAACTGTTGAATGTTTTTGCAAACTTTTTAAAAATTGCTTTGCATACAGGCGAACAGTGTGGGCCCAGAAGCAGTCTACAGGAGCAGTCTGATCTGGGTCCACACTGTTTGCAAAATATTACTTTTAAGGTAACCGGCAGACAGCAAAGCAGACGACAATAGGCATTTTATGGGCTAATGCAGAATTTAAGACAATGTTAGCCAATAATTTGGAATGTCATGTCTTCAAAAGTTGTGTCAATTGTCCCATGTGAATAAAAATCAAAAATGAGTTCCTTTAAGAGCAATGAAAACATTCATAAGAAAGAAGATGGGTCATACTACGTAGTTTCCGCTAATAAAGCCTCATCAGTGACCCTGTAATGACCCGGCAAAGAAAGCCAGAGGAAACATACTGCAATTTTGCGAATTTTGAATAGGCAGTCGATTCAAAGACTGATATAAGATATAAGACTGAAACCCATTTTGCCACTAGTGAGCAAAATGTTAAAGGTATGTCTCTGTCATATATAGGCATGATTGGCATGTGAGATATGTGTATCCTATTTCTCTTAAATAACGTTTTCTGAACTTCCCTTGTGGATGCTCATTAGGCAGTTCAAACAAGCACCCACAATCCATCACATGAACAAGTCCGTGAAATAACCACCACTCTAAACACCACATCAGTTCCTGATTGTTTCTCTTTTTAATTTATACAGAGAAAATTATGGTTTAAGGGGGTGTACATATTTTTTCTTATTTCTGCTCCAAGACATAGGTCGTGGATACTCGTTAGAACCGCCTCAATGAAGTGGTTCTAACGAGCACCCACAACCTATATTTGCAGTATAATTAAGAAAAATTTCCCAAATTTTATTCAGAAAAGTAGTCATTTTGGAGATGTGAAAAAAAGAATTAAGTCGCATGTGTGTGTTTTTTATTGTATTATGTTTTTGAGCTAATAAGATATACCTTTGTAAATCCCACTTTTCCCCCAGATGAAGTGGAATGTTTCAAGGGTATTTAGTACATGAACTGGTTAAAACACAATGGGTCATGACAGCAAACAATTAACCTTTTTGTACCAAATGGAATCTTCCTGTTTATAAACAGCAGGAGTCCATTTCAAAATTTAGGAGTGTCAGGTTGTCTTTTCTTCGAAATCTATTTTGAAACTGGCTGAACGATTTGCAAACAGTGTAGGCCCTGATCCGATGCCACGTTCTGCAGTGTCTGATCTGGGCCTGCACTGTTTTTCAGGGTACCCATTTTCGGGTTTCCGGTGTCCCAGTTTATCTTGACCCCTGGGTAGCTTTAACCCCGGGGGTAAAGCTACTCAGGGGTAGCTTTACCCCCGGGGGTAAGGATATCCCGGGATATCTTTACCCCCACCCCGAATATCTTCACCCCCGGGGGTAAAGCTAAACTGGCCAGGATATCTTTACCCCCGGGGGTAAAGCTAAACTGGCCAGGATATCTTTACCCCCACCCCAACTTTTGGGTATAAACTTTTTTCTTAATGCCCAATTTCTTCTTATATGTAAGAGAAGCAAGATAGTGGAATCGATGTTTCACTTTAACAGTTTTCGTTTCAATCATGACTCAGACTAATAGAACTACCCTTAGTAAGAAATATTACCACATTATAGAGGCAAATGATTATTTAAAGCTTCTTTTTTGTATATTTTCTTATTCAAAATGTTGCTTACGACAATCCCCCGGGGGTTAAGCTAAACTGGCCAGGATATCTTTACCCCCACCCCAACTTTTGGGTATAAACTATTTTCTAAATGCCCAATTTCTTCTTATATGTAAGAGAAGCAAGATAGTGGACTCGATGTTTCACTTTAACATTTTTCATTTCAATCGTGACTCGGACTATTAGAACTACCCTTGGTAAGAAATATGACCATATTATAGAGGCGAATGATTATTTAATAACTTCTTTTTGTTTGATTCTTATTCAAAATGTCCCTTATGACAATCTTTCATAATCTTGCATTATCCCTGTCAATTGTGAAATTGGTGGTGGGGGTGAGTGGAAAGGCGGGGGTAAAGATATCCCAGCTGGGATATCTTTACCCCCGGGGGTAAAGCTTAACTGGCCAGGATATTTTTACCCCCACCCCAACTTTTGGGTATAAACTATTTTCTAAATGCCCAATTTCTTCTTATATGTGAGAGAAGCAAGATAGTGGACTCAATAGGGCTGACTATCGATGCCAATTTTGACTATCGTGATAGTATTGCTATCGTGGAAACTACTATCACGATACTATCACTATCGCGGCATACTATCACGATACTATCGTGATACTATCGGGTACACTTATAAATGATTCATAGATGTTAATATCACTTACATAAAAATGGCTAAGAGTGATAGAACGAGTTAGGAAAATTGCAATGGCCTAAAATTGTATGTTTATTGTGTGTTTCAATATCAGCATTCATTCCCTCGGGGCAATTCCAGAAAAAAACATCATGGGGAGACAGCTTTTTATATATATCCCCACCACCGCCAAAAAATAGTTTGCTGCTTCCAGTATATATGCATGTAAGTGATGGTTATCATAGCTTTAATACCTTTGCAGTGGTTGAGATTTTCTGCTTGTGGAAACTGACACATGCTGATCGTTCTTCGATTGTTTGATGTTTGCTGCCTGTGTTAAATTAATCTGTGGATTCAGTTAATTAGGTAACCCGATTATTACATAGTATTACGTAATCACAGCACGCTATTTTAGCACCTCTTTAAGGGCGACATGAATCTAACAAACTGCATTAAAACTTGAATTTACATATTTTTTATTTGAAGTTAGCATCAAAAGCTAGACTATCAAAATAGAAGTAAAGCAATGATCAAGTCGGTTTTTTTTTCATTTAGCAATATGTACAGGGCTCGACCTGGGCTCTCCCGACTCTGTGGACATTAAGTCCTTGCACACAAGACAGCTAAGAAAAGCAGCAATAGTAAAACAAAGTTTTCATGTAATGAAATTTGGCCGTTTTGACACGCTATTTTTTCTGGAATATCCCTCTATTATAATACAAAGACAACCAAAAATAAAATAAGAAAGATCCACGAAAAATAAAAACGCCAATTTGTCCCAGGTTGTCCAGTGTCCATTATCAAAACGTCCAGAATCACCTGAAGAAAGTACTTGATAGACGGAGACCTAAGGCCTCATGCTGCACGTTTTTTTTCCCTAGAGGATGACGACAGAAAAATAAAACTGTCTGCTTAAATATTCCCCCAAGAATTCAATCCCGATAGGTCCGGCCAGCTGACTGATGACATCATCATTAATGCATTTGTGCATACGTACCGACTAATCTGAGTCTATCATGTACTCGCATGCACATTCTGTGCATTTTTCGAGAAACATTTCTAATGAGACCACAAAAGGGCGGTTAAACAGTCTGGTCCTTATACGCAAAAAGAGTCACATATACAACAAGTTAAACTGCATTATACCGTCAGCTATTATACATTTATTTACCTATGTGAATGAGTTAGCACACAGCAAAAACAAACATTTCTTAACAAAACAAAAGATCAGCCTGTGCATCTTGCAAATGTCTTCGAAACTGAACAGGGACATGGCTGGCGTTTGCTATACTACGCAAGGATAATACAAACAGCAAACATTTATATATGACTGCGCAGGCTGATCTGAGCCTTCACATGTCGCACAGGCTTCACTGTCATGTTTTCAAAAAGTTGCATGCAACAAACGCGTGATCAAACTATCATTGACGTTTTGTTATTGAAAAACGCGGGAAAATTTCTGACTGCCTCACCTGCACATGCAAAAATGACGGCGGGAAATTCATCGACGCGAGATATTCACCACACGGCAAAAAAAATGATACACATGTGCGACCAGCGAAGACTCAGATCATCATGCACATATGTGAAGGCTTATCAGTCTGTCCTGATTACAGCTGAATGGATATCCTAAGCAAAAATATGTGCGTAATTACACAACAGTACAGGTATATTTTCAAAGTACATGTATATTCAAGAAAAAAAAAAACTATCGAAACTATCGATAGTTGAGTGAACTATCGGCGATAGCTATCGATAGTCCAAAGTACTATCGATGCATTGCTATCGAGGCAGTCCCTATCGCGATGCATCGAACTATCGATGCATCGTTACACCCCTAGGACTCAATGTTTCACTTGAACATTTTTCGTTTCAATTGTGACTCAGACTTATAGTACTACCCTTAGTAAGAAATATGACCATATTATAGAGGCAAATGATTATTTAATAACTTCTTTTTGTATAGTTTCTTATTCAACATGTTCCTCATGTTAGGCAAGATAGTGGACTCGATGTTTCACTTTAACATTTTTCGTTTCAATTGTGACTCTGACTTATAGAACTACCCTTAGAAAGAAATAGACCATATTATAGAGGCAAATGATTATTTAATAACTTCTTTCTGTATATTTTCTTATTCAAATGTCCCTTATGACAATCTTTCATAATCTTGCATTATCCCTGTCAGTTGTGAATTGGATGAGGGTGGTGAGTGGAAAGGCGGGGGTAAAGATATCCCAGCTGGGATATCTTTACCCCCGGGGGTAAAGCTAAACTGGCCAGGATACCTTTACCCGCAACCCAACTTGTGGGTATAAACTATTTTCTAAATGCCCAATTTCTACTTCTATGTAAGAGAAGCAAGATAGTGGACTCGATGTTTCACTTAAACATTTTTCGTTTCAATCATGACTCAGACTAATAGAACTACCCTCGGTAAGAAATATGACCATATTATAGAGGCAAATGATTATTTAAGAACTTGTTTCTGTATATTTTCTTATTCAAAATGTTGCTTATGACAATCTTTCATAATCTCGCATTATCCCTGTCAGTCGTGAAATGGGTGGTGGTGGTGAGTGGAAAGGCAGGGGTAAAGATATCCCAGCTGGGATATCTTTACCCCCGGGGGTAAAGCTTAACTGGCCAGGATATTTTTACCCCCACCCCAACTTTTGGGTATAAACTATTTTCTAAATGCCCAATTTCTTCTTATATGTGAGAGAAGCAAGATAGTGGACTCAATGTTTCACTTGAACATTTTTCGTTTCAATTGTGACTCAGACTTATAGAACTACCCTTAGTAAGAAATATGACCATATTATAGAGGCAAATGATTATTTAATAACTTCTTTTTGTATAGTTTCTTATTCAACATGTTCCTCATGACAATCTTTCATAATCTTGCATTATCCCTGTCAGTTGTGAAATGGGTGGTGGTGAGTGGAAAGGCCGGGGTAAAGATATCCTGGCTTGGATATCTTTACCCCCGGGGGTAAAGCTAAACTGGCCAGGATATCTTTAACCCCATCCCCACTTTTGGATATAAACTATTTTCTCAATGCCAAATTTCTTCTTATATGTAACTGAAGCAAGATAGTGGACTCGATGTTTCACTTGAACATTTTTTGTTTCAGTCATGACACTGATAGAACTGCCCTAAGTAAGAAATATGACCATATTATAGAGGCATATGACTGTTTAATAACTTCATTTTGTTTATTTTCTTAGTCAACACCTTGCTTATGACAATCTTTCTTAATCTTGCATCAACCCTGTCAGTTGTGAATGGTGGTGGTTGTGGTGGTGTGTGGCAAGGAGGGGGTGAAGGTATCCCGGCCGGGATATCTTTACCCCCACCCATGAGCAATGGTAGAGATGTGAAATCCTGTTTCATGCAAGCTAGCTTGTGGTGATGTTATGTCAACCATAGACCATTGGACATCAGTAGTACCTTCGTTGTTGAGAAGTGTGATTGTTTGGGTCTTCCAAAGTCTGGATTTGGGGTGGGGTGGGGTCACACTATCTTCATCCCCACCTATGTGCAATGGTACAATTTGTGCAAAACTGATTAATGCACACTATATAGTATAAGTGTGCTTGTTTGTGTTTTTCAAAATGCTGGAAGGGTGGGGGTCAAGCTACCCCAGCCAGGATATTTTGTGAAAAACTGATTTATGCAAGCTATAGGGTATAAGTGTGCTTGTTTTGGTTTTTCCAAATGCTGGAGGTGTGGGGTGAAGGTAACCCAGCCAGGATATTTTGCCCCCAGGGGTGAAGGTATCCTGACCGGGATATCTTTACCCCCACCCATGAGCAATGGTAGAGATATGAAATCCTGATTCATGCAAGCTAGCTTGTGGTAATGTTATGTCAACCATAGACCATTGGACATCAGTAGTACCTTCCATAGTTGAGAAGTGTGCTTGTCTGGGTTTTCCAAAGTCTTGATTCTTTTGAGGGGTGGTGGTGGGTGGGGGGGGGGGGGGTCACCCTATCCCAGCCATGAAATCTTCACCTCCACCCATGAGCAATGGTATAAGATGTGAAAAAATATTCTTGCAAGCTGTATGGTTTAATTATGCTTGTTTTGGTTTTTTTTGCTTCACTTACATATAAGAGGAAATTGGGCATTAAGAAATAGTTTATACCCAAAAGTTGGGGTGGGGGTAAAGATATCCTGGCCAGTTTAGCTTTACCCCAGGGGGTAAAGATATCCCAGCCAGGATATCTTAACCCCCGCCTTTCCACTCACCACCACCCATTTCACAACTGACAGGGACAATGCAAGATTATGAAAGATTGTCATAAGGGGCATTTTGAATAAGAAACTATACAATTTCTTAAAGTGATTTTTAATTCATAGACTATTTGTTATTTTCCCTGCGGAAATATAATTTAGAAGAATATACAAAAAGAAGTTATTAAATAATCATTTGCCTCTATAATATGGTCATATTTCTTACCAAGGGTAGTTCTATTAGTCCGAGTCATGATTGAAATGAAAAATGTTCCAGCCGGGATATCTTTACCCCCGCCTTTCCACTCACCACCACCACCCATTTCACGACTGACAGGGATAATGCGAGATTATGAAAGATATTCATAAGCAACATTTCGAATAAGAAAATATACAAAAAAAAAGTTCTTAAATAATCATTTGCCTCTATAATATGGTCATATTTCGTACTAAGGGTAGTTCTATTAGTCCGAGTCATGACTGAAACGAAAAATGTTCAAGTGAAACATCTAGTCCACTATCTTGCTTCTCTTACATATAAGAAGAAATTGGGCATTTAGAAAATAGTAAATACCCAAAAGTTGGGGTGGGGGTAAAGGTATCCTGGCCAGTTTAGCTTTTCCCCCGGGGGTAAAGGTATCCCAGCAGGGATATCTTTACCCCCGCCTTTGCACTCACCACCACAACCCATTTCACAACTGACAGGGATAATGCAAATTTATGAAAGATTGTCATAAGGGACATTTTGAATAAGAAACTATACAAAAAGAAGTTATTAACTAATCATTTGCCTCTATAATATGGTCGTATTTCTTACCAAGGGTAGTTCTATTTGTTCGAGTCATGATTGAAACGAAAAATGTTCAAGTGAAACATCGAGTCCACTATCTTGCTACTCTTACATATAAGAAGAAATTGGGCATTTAGAAAACAGTTAATACCCAAAAGTTGGGGTGGGGGTAAAGATATCCTGGCCAGTTTAGCTTTACCCCCGGGGGTAAAGATATCCCAGCCGGGATATCTTTACCCCCGCCTTTCTACTCACCACCACCACCCATTTCACAACTGACGGGGATAATGCAAGATTATGAAAGATTGTCATAAGGGACATTTTGAATAAGAATCAAACAAAAAGAAGTTATTAAATCATCATTCGCCTCTATAATATGGTCATATTTCTTACTAAGGGTAGTTCTAATAGTCCAAGTCATGATTGAAACGAAAAATGTTAAAGTGAAACATCGAGTCCACTATCTTGCTTCTCTTACATATAAGAAGAAATTGGGCATTTAGAAAATAGTTTATACCCAAAAGTTGGGGTGGGGGTAAAGATATCCTGGCCAGTTTAGCTTTACCCCCGGGGGCAAAGATATCCCAGCCGGGATATCTTTACCCCGGCCTTTCCACTCACCATCACCACCCATTTCACGACTGACAGGGATAATGCAAGATTATGAAAGATTGTCTTAAGCAACATTTTGAATAAGAAAATATACCAAAAATTAGTTCTTAAATAATCATTTGCCTCTATAATATGGTCATATTTCTTACCAAGGGTAGTTCTATTAGTCCGAGTCATGATTGAAACAAAACAATGTTTAGTGAAACATCGAGTCCACTTTCTTGCTTCACCTACATATAAGAAGAAATTGGGCATTAAGAAAATAGTTTATACCCAAAAGTTGGGGTGGGGGTAAAGATATCCCGGCTGGGATAGCTTTACCCCCGGGGGTAAAGCTATCCCAGCCGGGATATCTTTACCCCCGGGGGTGAAGATATCCAGGGTGGGGGTAAAGATATCCCGGGATATCTTTACCCCCGGGGGTAAAGCTACCCAGGGGGTAAAGATAAACTGTTACACCGGTACAAAATGGGTTAAGTCCGCTCAACAACAATTTTAACAGGATAAACCTTAGCTCCTTACCTCTGTTCTGGTTTGGGTAGCTCTCATGTAGCTTGAAATTAACCTTTTTAACATAGCTTGACATATCCTGAAAATAAACATTTTGTCATCCTTATTGTAATTGAAGATATTTAACCCTTCTCTTGCTGAATATTCATTTTAGCCAGACCCATCTCTGACTTTGAACCAATCAGATTACCGTACTTGATGTACCATCAATTTATTCCTACAAATTCATTAACTGAATGTCAAACAGTGTAGATCCTGATCAGATGGCTTCTGAAGAAGCCATCTGATCTGGATCTACACTGTTTGCAAAGATAGGGGTTGTCGTTTGTTTGATTTGGGGTACCGTTTAACGTTCCCATCAACACTGTAAAGGTCATTTTGGAGATGTCGCTTCCTATTTTGTGGGACTCTTACCCGACAATGAGATGAAATGGCATCTCAAGCTGCCAAATGAAACCAATAGGGTTTATAAGCATGAACAGTCGGCCCGACTCACATCGCTTTGCCTGGGCAGGCTTAGAGCCTCTAAGCGGTTTACCAGTACTTGTGTGGGAGTCGGTTTCAGCTCTGCGTGGAACCATCATGCAGCCCATCTATTTCTTCAAGCCCCGATGGGCGGGGGCCGTAGGGGTTGTCATGAACAGCAAGATAAGAGTTAACAGTAATTACATGTGTCTTGCCTTTGTTATCTCTTTTTTTCCTTGGAAAATCCAAAAACAAGCACACAAACAAATAAGAAGCCCATGGGCTACGTTCACCACAGCTGAAGTGGGCAAAAAGTCCTTCCCTGGGGACCATGTTCTGTTTGTTTTGTCAACAAGTAGAGATCCACCCCACTACAATTTTGAAATCAACCATTGGTTATTGATGCTGCTAAGTCCCCAACTGCTGCATACATGTACCAAGCTATTTCGGTTCTGTGATGAAGAATTTATTCAGCGAGGTGGTTCAGTTGAATACCCACAACACAGGTTCATTTGGTGAAATAAGGAAAATTACCATTCTGTTACCGTAATGATCCTAAGTATTGGGACAGGTAGGCCTGAGCAAACAGTGCAGACCCAAATCAGATTGCTCCTGAAGGAGCAGTCTGATCAGGGTCTACACTGTTTGCAATTCCGTCTACACCTTTTGGACTCCTGGCTGGATCGTGACACAATTTTGCTAAAATTTTAGGAGAATTACAGCAAGTCCTGAAGGCGTCCGAATTTTTAGGATTTTTACTACATCACCAACTTATCTATCGCTACGCTTGGTATACTAGAAAAGTGTTCTAGCCACTGAAGTTTGACATGTTTAAACCTTCTTGCACTAAATGAATCTTCCACAAATCCAATTAAAAATTTAGGAATGCGAGGTTGTGTTTTCTGCAAATTTTATTTGGAAAGTGGGCGGAATTTTTTGCAAAACAGTGTAAGTCCTGATCAGATGCCACAGAATATAGCATCTGATCTGGGCCTGCACTCTTTGCCAATTGTAACCCGTTTTGGGGTTTGCGGTACAAAATGAGTTAAAGCCCAAGTCAACACTATTTAGGTCATTCTGATGATGTTACTTCCAATTTTGTGGGACTTTTATCAAACACTGCGATGAAATCAATGTTCTCACTAGGATTTTAAAAACTGGAGTAAAAATGCTGTCCTCCAGAAATAGTTGGGAGTTTTACCATACTTTTCTATTGAGACTTTCCAAACAGTTGGCGTCAAGCCTACCCAGGCAATGCGGTGCGAGTCGGCCCATCCATGCTTATCAACCCTATTGGTTTCATTTGGCGGCAGGGCTTGTCATTTCATCTCAATGTCGGGTAAAAGTCCCACAAAATTAGAAGCAACGTCTCTAAATGACCTTTACAGTGTTGACAGGGACATTAAACCTCAAATCAAACAAACAAACAAACAAATGGCGTCAGAAAATGAAAAGTTGAAATTACTTCAAATTCGGAGTAAACAAGAATTCTGAAAATGATATCTCAAGCCCTACCACCCAATCAAACTGCTAGCGTTTATATGCAGGGACAGTCCGACACACAACAATTTGTTTGGGCAGGCTTGGATCTTCTATACTCATGTCTGTCATTCCAGCACTGTCCATAAGCACCATGCAGCCCTTTCTATTTCTCTAAGCTGTGATGGGTGGAGATGTGTGGCGGCCGTAAAAAGTCTCCCTGCCTTACACCATAGTGTAGTTTATATTTTCTTGTCCTTTGGGATCATTGATTCCATTGTTGAGTGTTAAAAATATATATGAGGGTCACTGATGAGGCCTAATTGGCTGAAACTTGCTAGTCTGGCCCAGAAAACATGTACACTCCATGTTTTCCAGTTCTGTGGTGTATTCCTTCCTTCCATAGGCTAACCCTTTCTATAACATGTATTGTTTGTATATTTTACCTCATTTTTGTAGGGTTTAATGTAAACAGTCCACTGATGTGTATGACCATCTTCCTCTCTTTTCTTCCCAAAGTATCTTGCTATGTTACCATAGACAACTGGCTTGACAATGGTGGTGCCCTGTCAGACAGAGAGTATTCAGAGTAACCATACTGTTAACCCATAAAATGCCAATCACGACAATTGTCGTCTGCTTTGGTGTCTGCTGGTTACTTTAAAAGTCATTTTTGCAAACAGTGTGGACCCAAATCAGACTGCTCCTCCAGGAGCAGTCTGATTTGGGTCCACACTGTTTGCCTATACACAAAAATATTTTCAAAAGCTTGCAAAAAAAAATTTAGCAGACGACATAAGCAGAAAGCATTTTCCGATGTAGTTTTTTCTTCCCAAAGTATCTTGCTATGTTACCATAGACAACTGGCTTGACAACAGTAGTGCCCTGTCAGACAGAGAGTAACCATACTGTTAACCCTTAAAATCTCAATCACGACAATTGTCGTCTGCTTTGTTGTCTGCTGGTTACTTTAAAAGTCATTTTTGCAAACAGTGTGGACCAAGATCAGACTGCTCCTCCAGGAGCAGTCTGATTAGGGTCTACACGGTTTGCCTGTATGAAAAATTATTTTTTTAAAAAATTGCAAAAAAATTTAGCAGGCGACATACATGTCAGGGGACAACATTTTCAAATGTAGTTTTTCTCGGCATTGGAGGGTTAACATGTCCATGTGCAGGACAAAAAGTTTGCAAAAAAACATAAGCAGACAACACTTTAGGATGTAGTTTTTCTCACAGTGCTCCAGCTAGAACTTGAATAGGACAGGGCATTGGTGCCCTGAGGGCACTTCAATTCGCAAAGCCACAAGGGGGGGGGGGGTTGGGGGACCTCCCCCAAGAAAATTTTGAAACTTTAGACCTAAAAGAAGGCCTCTGGTGAGTGTTTTAAGTGGAAATGTTGTTTTATTCTTCCTGCATTTAATCCCAATAATAATGATAATTGACATTGTAATGCCTCTAGTGTTAAAAATGCTGTTTGATGCAAACAAATTATCCAACAGATCTGCCGGGCCTCCGTGGCCTAGTGGGTAAGAGCGCTGACCCTTTTTTTTTAATCATTCTAGATATTTTTCTTGTCGCACATAGCATCCCTAAATGTCCACTACCACTAGGTCTCTCACCTCTGGGTTTTTGAGCCTCGCTCTGGTCAAATGTGACAACACTGTTACAGCATGTCAGGTGTTTTTTGCCGGTTTTCGCCCACCTCTGATTAACGATCAGCTTGAAATTAGTAAAATAATCTTGAAATGGGCGTAAAACCAAAAACAAACATTTTCTGCATTTCAGTTTTCAGTCTAAAGGAAACTTACGCAAAGAAATCAGTGTTTCCTCTTATTAGTAAGAAAACGCTGCACATGATCTCTGGAAGGCATGTTGCAAATTTGTCAGACAGAAAATATATGTGTTAGCAGACTGAAAACTGATAGATAAGTGTTGGATATATGGATCTTGCTTAAATATACTCAATAATTTCTTTATGAAACAGTGGCACATGTCATACAAACTGAACACAGAGATTAAAGAAACCGGCATACACCACAACCCCATTATAACACTGTTCATTATATAAACGCCATTTTGGATAGATGGATCCCAAAAAAGTATAGATTATATAGAAAAATGACCATAAATGGTCATTTTTCTATATAATCATTACATTTTTATATAACACAGTTGTTTGACTAATACGGTTTCTGCTTTGGACTCCATTAATAGGGTTATAAAGAGGTTGTGGTGCATCTACAAAGTCTCCTTATGCATTTCATGCTGATCGTTGAAGTGTTAATTGACCCGCTTGAGTAATGCATGAGCCCAATCACTATTGAGTCTTGCCAAGTGAAACTGTTCCCTTTATAGGTATTTCAGAACAGCATGACAAATCCCTGCAGTGCATTTAGAATATTCATTTTTTGCCTGTACTTGATGTGTGCAAACAGCAAAGGCTCAGTTCAGACTGCACAGATGTGGTCTGAGTCTGTGCTGACCGTGTATGCTGGAGCACCATTTTAGTTTGGTGCGAACAGACAACACTCAGATCAGATTGCGCTGCCGCAGATGCAACACAAATAGCCAATGCTAAGATCAGACTGCGCAGATGCTGTCGGGAGTCTGAGATCCGGATTATGCTAGACTGGATTGATGCGAATAGCCAACGCTCAGATCAGACCGCTGCCGTAGATGCGGAGCTAATAGGCGAAGCTAAGATCAGACTGTGCAGATGTGGTCGGGGTCTGTGCTGACCATGTATGCTGGAAGCGCCATTTCAGATCGATGGGAACAGCCGACGCTCAGATCAGGCCGCTGCGCCAGATGCGGGGCGAACAGGAGGCTAATATCAGACTGCACAGTCGAGGTCTGTGCTGGTCATTCATGCTGGAAGCGCCAGTTTAGTTCGATGTGAACAGTCGACACTCAGATCACACTGCGCTGCTGCAGATGTGACGCGAACAGCTGAGGCTAAGATCAGACTGCGCACATGCGGTCAGGGTCTGTGCTCGTCCTGTATGCTGGAAGCGCCATTTTAGATTGATGTGAATGATCAGACTGCTGCAGCAGATGCGGGCGAACAGCCGAGACTAAGATCAGACTGCACAGATGCGGTCGGGGTCTGAACTGGTCATGTATGCTGGAAGCGCCAGTTTAGTTCGATGCGAACAGCCAACGCTCAGACCAGACTGCGCTGCCGCAGATGCGGCGTGAACAACCGAGGTTAACATCAGACTGCGCAGATGCGGTCAAAGTCTGTGCAGGACGTGTATGCTGGAAGCACCATTTTAGATTGATGCGAACAGCCGACGCTCAGATCAGACTGCACTTTAACAGACGAGGCATGAACAGCCAAGGGTCAGATGAGACTGCGCAGAAGCATCCCAACAGCAGGGGCTGACAAATCCATTGCCCGGTCGCCCGGGACAAGTCCGAAATCGGGCCGGGCAGATGCACTTTAACCTTTCGACGCCCGTTTGGGCAAGTGCAAAAAATCCTCTATAACTGTCAGTCTTTTGAGTCCTTAAATATGGCAAAACTAAACTAGTAAGTAAATAACAATAATTCCCGCTTTGTCGGCAATTCAGAGACAAAACCATCTGTGTTTTTATAGCGGTTCAATTATCACACTTATGTTAATCCCGGTGTTATTATAATTAAACATGATTGCCCGGCGTTGCGTGTCTTTCATTTCTGGTGTAGTGTGTATCACCAGCGCTATCGATAAGCGTGACATGTGCATGTATGGATGTGTGCATGCATGCATGTGTGTGCATGCATTGGTATGGTGAGAAATTGTATGTGTGCATGCATGCCATGTGTGTGTGCTTGTACACATGTATGTGATGCACATATGCAGGCATGAGTCTGTGTTTGCATATGTGAGTGCATGTGTGCATGGAAGTATGCATTTGTGCATGCATGCGTGTGTGCTTGCATGCATGCATGAGTGATGCACATGTGCATGCATTCATGTGTGTGTACATTGATGTCTACATGCATTCATATGTGTGTGTATGCATGCATATGTGAGTGCATGTGTGCATGCATGCCTGTGTGTGTGCATGCATGCTTGTGTGTGTGCATGCATGCATGTGTATGTGCATGTATGCATGCTTAGGTATGAGCATGCATGCCTGTGTAAAATTGTGTGCGTGTGTGCATGCATGCCTGAGTGTTTTTGTTTATGCAACATGTATGTGAATGCATGCCCGAGTGTGCTCATGTATGGATGTGTGTGCATGCATTGGTATGGTATGTGAGAAATTGTGTGTGTGCATGCATGTATGTGTGCTTGCACACATGTATGTGTGATGCACATGTGCATGCATGAGTCTGTGTTTGCAGGTGTGAGTGCATGTGTGAATGCAATTATGCATGTGTGCATGCATGCATGTGTACTTGCATGCATGCACGAGTGATGCACATGTGCATGCATTCATGTCTGTGTACATGGCTGTCTACATGCATTCATATGTGTGTGATCATGCATGCATGTATGTATGTGTGCATGCAAGTATGCACGCATGTGTGTGTGCTTGCATGCATGAATGAGCGATGCACATGTGCATGCATACATTCATGTGTGTACATGGATGTCTACATGCATGTGTGTGTACATGCATTCATATGTGTGTGATCATGCATGCATGCATGTATGTTTGTGTGTGTATGTATGCATGCATGGGTATGTGCATGCATGCTGGTGTGAAAGTGTGTGTGTGTGTGTGTGTGTGTATGCATGCATGCATGCTTGCATGTGTGTGTAAATGCATGCATGCATGTGTGTGAATGCATGCATGCATTCATGTGTGAGTGCATGTGTGCATGCATGCTTGTGTGTGTGCATATATGCATGCATAGGTATGTGCATGCATGCTGGTGTAAATTTGTGTGTGTGTGCATGATTGCTTGATTTGAGGATTTACATCCCTGTCAACACTGTAAAGGTCATTTTGGAGACAATGCTTTCAATTTTGTGGGACTTTTACCAGACCTTGAGATGAAATGACATCTCAAGCCCTGCCATCCAACATGTATGCACGCATGCATACATGCATCTGTGGGCATGCATGAATGTGTTTTTTTGTTTGTTTTTTTTTAAACTAGAAATGGTGTTTGTAAAACACAATGCCCCCAACCTTTGCTTGTCCTTAGATGGCAAAATATACAACAAATATTGTTAAAGACTCAAAAACATACAACAAGAATTCCCCCGAAGGCTATGTCGCGCCTGTGGGGGCACAAAGTCACCAAACCATGAAATCTAGGTCAAGGTCAAACATGGATGCCTGCATAAAAATTTTACTCCTAGTTGCAAGCATGTACCAAGTATCATCAATGAAACTCTTAAAAACAGACTCTTACATCAGGGTGAAAGTTAGGGTTGTCCCACTATTTTACAAGTCAGTGAACCATAAAATGTAGGTCAAGGTCAGAAATGGATACTTGCATTGAAGTTTCAATTCCTAAATGCAAGCTTGTACCAAATACAATTAATGAAGCTCTAATAGATCTTGAGAAATGGACTCTTACATTAGATAGAAAGTCAGGGTGGTCGCAATAATTCACAAAGTCAGTGAACCATGAAATATGGGTAAAAGTCAAATATGGATGCTTGCGTTGCAGTTGCAATTCCTAGATGCAAGTTTGTACCAATTATAATTTAAAAAGCTTTAATAGTTTTCGAGAAATGGTGAAAGTCAGGGTGGTCGCAATAATTCACGAAGTCAGTGAACCATGAAATATAGGTCAATGTCAGATATGGATGCTTGCGTTGAAGTTGCAATGCCTGGATGCAAGTTTGTACCAAGAATGATTAATGAAGCTCTAATAGTTCTCAAGATATGGACTTGCTGACAAGATTTTATTAAAAAAAAACAAGGCATCGCATGCGATACAAATCCCCTCGCACAAGACAACTTTGTGTGTGGAAAACACTGAAATGGCAAAAGTCCAACTTGCTTGAGATAGTATCATATGCAACATTTGTGTAAAGTTTGTTTAAAAATCCATCCATAAATGTAGGTTCTAGAGTGATGACAATATTTCTCTAAAAAAATCATAGGGACCTTGACTTGAGGCCATGGCCGCGAAGTAGATCTTGCTCAAGATATTATCATAAGCATCTTTTGTGTGAAGTTAGATTAAAATCATAAATGTAGGCGGTAGAGCAATGACAAACTTTTTCTAAAAATAGCCATAGTGACCTTGACCTTGAGGTCATGACCTTGAAAGTCAAAGCAACTTGAGATATTACCATAAGAAACATTTGTGTGAAGTTCTATTAACATCCATTAATAAATGTAGGCACTAGAGCGATGACAAAGATTTTCTAAAAATAGCCACAGTGACCTTGACCTTGAAAGTCAAAATAGTTCGAGATATTGTCATAAGGAACATTTGTGTGAAGTTATACTGAAATCGGTGAAGAAATGTAAGCGCTAGAGCCATGTCAAAGTTTTTCTAAAAATAGTCACAGTGACCTTGACCTTGAAAGTCAAACTCACTCGAGGTATTGTCACAAGGAACATTTGTGTGAAGTTATATTTAAATCAGTGAAGAAATGTAGTCGCTAGGGCGATGACAAAGTTTTTCTAAAAATAGCCTCAATGACCTTGAAAGTCGAAATTGCTCGAGATATTGTCTTAAGGAACATTTGTGTGAAGTTATATTGAAATTGGTGAAGAAATGTAAGCGCTAGAGCATTGACAAAGTTTTTCTAAAAATAGCCACAGTGACCTTGACCTTGAAAGTGGAACTCGCTACAGATATTGTCATAAGGAACATTTGTGTGAATCGATTTTGAAATTGGTGAAAAAATGTAAGCGCTAGAGCAATGAAAAAGTTTTTCTAAAAATAGCCACAGTGACCTTGACCTTGAAAGTCGAACTCTTTCGAGGTATTGTCATAAGGATCATTTGTGTGAAGTTATATTAAAATCAGTGAAGAAATGTAGGCGCTGGAGCGATGACAAAACATTTTCTAAAAATAACCATTGTGACCTTGACCTTGAAAGTTGAAATGGCTTGAGATATTGTCATAAGGAACATTTGTGTGAAGTTATATTGAAATCAGTGAAGAAATGTAGGCGCTAGAGCAATGACAATTTTTTTCTAAAAATAGCTACAGTGACCTTGACCTTGAGGTCATGACCCTGAAAGTCCAACACACTCGAGATATTGTCATAAGGAACATTTGTGTGAAGTGATATTGAAATCAGTGAAGAAATGTAGGCGCTAGAGCAATGACAAAGTTTTTCTAAAAATAGCCACAGTGACCTTGACCTTGAGGTCATGACCTTGAAAGTCGACCTCGCTCAAGATATTGTCATAAGGCACATTTGTGTGAAGTTATATTGAAATCAGTGAAGAAATGTAGGCGCTAGCGTGATGACAAAGTTTTTCTTAAAATAGCCACAGTGACCTTGACCTTGAGGTCATGACCTTGAAAGTCGAACTCGCTGAGATATTGTCATAAGAAACATTTGTGTGAAGTTATATTGAAATTGGTGAAGAAATGTAGGTGCTAGAGCGATGACAAAGTTTTTCTAAAAATAGCCACAGTGACCTTGACCTTGAGGTCATCACTTTGAAGTCGAACTCGCTCGAGATTTTTTTATAAGGAACATTTGTGTGAAGTTATATTAAAATTGGTGAAGAAATGTAGGTGCTAGAGCGATGACAAAGTTTTTCTAAAAATAGCCAGTGACCTTGACCTTGAGGTCATGACCTTGAAAGTCGAACTTGCTCGAGATTTTTTATAAGGAACATTTGTGTGAAGTTATATTGAAATTGGTGAAGAAATGTAGGCGCTAGAACGATGACAAAGTTTGTCACAAATTACCAAAACGAAAAAGGGCCATAACTCACAAAGTATTTTTCGGAATTTTGTCATAAGTTAATCAGTTCATCTACTCATCACCACCAATCTATTCACCAACTTTCAAGGCTCTAGCTCCAATAGTTTTTGAGATATCTTGCTGACAAGATTTTATTAAAAAAAATTCAAAGGGCAATAACTCTTAAAAGGGGCATAATCCAGACGAGAAAAAAAATACTCGTCAGCTAATTTTCCATTAGGAATCCATATATGGAATTTCAAAACCCTAGAATACACGGTTCTAAAGTCATGCTATGCATCACTTTTAGCATACATTACAATGGGCACAAATTACCAAAATGACAAAGGGCCATAACTCACAAAGTATTTTTCGGAATTTTGTCAAAAGTTGATCAGTTCATCTACGGTACTCATCACCACCAATATAATCATTAACTTTCAAGGCTCTAGCTCCAATAGTTTTTGAGATATCTTGCTGACAAGATTTTATTAAAAAAAATTCAAAGGGCAATAACTCTTAAAAGGGGCATAATCCGGAAGAGAAAAAAAATACGCGTCAGCTAATTTTCCATGAGGAAGCCATATATGAAATTTCAAAACCCTAGCATACACGGTTCTAAAGATATGCTATGCATCACTTTTAGCATACATTACAATGGGCACAAATTACCAAAATGACAAAGGGCCATAACTCACAAAGTATTTTTCGGAATTTCGTCAAAAGTTAATCAGTTCATCTACTCATCACCACCAATATATTCACCAACTTTCAAGGCTCTACCTCCAATAGTTTTTGAGATATCTTGCTGACATAATTTTATTAAAAAAATTTCAAAGGGCAATTACTCTTAAAAGGGGCATAATCCGGACAAGAAAAAAAATAGGCGTCAGCTAATTTTCCATGAGGAATCCATATATGAAATTTCAGAACCCAAGCATACACGGTTCTAAAGTTATGCTATGCATCACTTTTAGCATACATTACAATGGGCACAAATTACCAAAATGACAAAGGGCCATAACTCACAAAGTATTTTTCGGAATTTTGTCAAAAGTTAATCAGTTCATCTACTCATCACCACCAATATAATCACAAACTTTCAAGGCTCTAGCTCCAATAGTTTTTGAGATATCTTGCTGACAAGATTTTATTAAAAAAAAATTTCAAAGGGCAATAACTCTTGAAGGGGGCATAATCCAGACAAGAAAAAAATACGTGTCAGCTAATTTTCCATGAGGAATCCATATATGAAATTTCAAAACCCTAGCATACACGGTTCTTTAGTTATGCTATGCATCAAAAGCGTAACGGACGGACGAACGGACGAACAGACGAACGAACCAGAAGCAATATGCCCCTCAAACTTTTTCAAAGTTGGGGGCATAACAAGAGCGGGCCCACAGTTTAGAAGGCAAAGTGCAAAAGGCTCGCGAAATTTTGCATGATTTCATCATTCGTACTAACCAACCAAAATGGGGTTCGTAGAAATACCGAAACACACCAAAACAGAACACACTTGAATATTTCATTTTTCTTTTATTAAAAATAGCCATCGGAAGAGATGGCAAATCCCCCGACCAAAAGCCAATATGGCCTTCAGAAGATTGTTCACCAATAGAAAGTGCACCAGAATTAAACCAGCAATATATCACAAAAGTATTGCAGTTATGACCATCACAAGATTATACTGTCAGGGGAGATAACTAAAAAACCAGGGCACTCAGAAATGTGGTTCTTGCGCATGACATGCCTGCTTAAGCTCATGTATTTCTGTACAAAGTACCATCAATATGTCTTAAAGGTATTGGAGATATGGTGATCTGAAGCTAGTCATACTGTTATATTGGAAGGGTAGATAACTAAAATACCACAGCACCAACAGTTGTGGTTCTTGTACATGACACCCCTTCTGTACCTTGTATACAATTGTGCCAAGTTCCTTCAATATATCTCAAAGGGTGTTGGAGTAATGGCCATCACAAGGTTATATTGTCAGGGGAGATAACTAAAAAACCAGAGCACTCAGAGTTGTAATTCTTGAGCATGACACACCTGCTTAACCTCATGTACATCTGCATCAAGTACCACCAATATGTCTCAAAGGGTATTGGAGGTACGATGATCACAAGACTGTCATACTGTTATATTGGAAGGGGAGATAACTCAAATATTATAACACCCAGAGTTGTGGTTCTTAGGCATGAAGCGCCATCTCAACGTTGTATACAATTGTGCCAAGTACCATCAATATATCTCAAAGGGTATTGGAGTTATGGCCATCACAAGGTTATATTGTCAGGGGAGATAATTAAAAAACCAGGGCACCCAGAGTTGTGGTTCTTGCACGTGACACACCTGCTTAACCTCATGTACAACTGTACCAAGTATCATCAATATATCTCAAAGAGTGTTGGAGATGTGGCCATCACAAGGTAGTGATTCTATATTATTGGAAGGGGAGATAACTAAAAAACCATGGCACCCAGAGTTGTGATTCTTGTGCATGACACACCATCTCGGCCTTGTGAACAACTGGGCCAGGTATCATCAATATATTTTAAAGGGTATTGGAATTATGGCCATCACAAGGTTGTCACTCTATTTTATTGAGAGGGGAGATAACTATAAAACCGTGGCAACCAGAGTTGTGGTTCTTGTGCATGACACGTCGTCTCAGTCTTGTGAACAACTGTGCCAGGTACCATCAATATATCTCAAAGGGTTTTGGAGTTATGGCCATCACAAAGTAGTCATTCTATTTTATTAAAAGGGGAGATAACTAAAAAAGTATGGCATCCAGAGTTCTGGTTCTTGCGCATGACACGCTGTCTCAGCCTTGTGAACAATTGTGCCAAGAACCATCAATGAATCTCAAAGGCTATCGGAGTTATGGCCATCACAAGGTTGTCACTCTATTTTATTGGAAGGGGAGATAATTCCAAAACCATGGCAACCAGAGTTGTGGTTCTTGTGCATGACATGCCGTCTCAGCCTTGTGAACAACTGTGCCAGGTACCATCAATATATCTCAAAGAGTATTGGAGTTATGGCCATCACAAAGTAGTCATTCTATTTTATTAAAAGGGGAGATAACTAAAAAAGTATGGCATCCAGAGTTCTGGTTCTTGCGCATGACACGCTGTCTCAGCCTTGTGAACAATTGTGCCAAGAACCATCAATGAATCTCAAAGGGTATAGGAGTTATGGCAATCACAAGGTTGTCACTCTATTTTATTGGAAGGGGAGATAACTCCAAAACCATGGCAACCAGAGTTGTGGTTCTTGTGCATGACACGCCGTCTCAGCCTTGTGAACAACTGTGCCAGGTACCATCAATATATCTCAAAGAGTATTAGAGTTATGGCCATCACAAAGTAGTCATTCTATTTTATTAAAAGGGGAGATAACTAAACAAGAGGCCCATGGGCCACTATGCTCACCAGAGCTCAGGTGGGCACTGCCCAATTGCAGCCATGTATTTTAACATGATATCATTTTAATCTGCCAAATGAACCCCCCATATCCAAATGAGCACCCATGTGGACTCAGTATATGAAACATTAGGCCTTTTATGAAGTACAGGGGGTGGGGCATGGACCCAATGGAGCCCTGGTTGGTGTCACTAAATGTGTCTTATCACAAAGAACAAGAATATATATGGTTTAGCAGTGGGGATCTGCATGGCTGGAGATATAAGTGGAGGGGTTGGAGCATGTCCTGTCGTTCCCAGGAAAGCCCAAGATTGTTGTCCCTAAATGTGTCTTATCATAAGGACCAAGTATATATATGGTTTAGGGGTGGGAATCTGAACGGTATCCAAGATATCCTTTCATGAAGTGGAAAGGAGAGGACTGGCCCCTGCGGACACCCCTACAGTAGGTGTGCTAATAATAAGGAACAAGAACATATATGAATATGGGGTGGGGATTTGAATGGTTTCTGAAATATATGGCCTTTTATGAAGTGGAAGGGCGGGGCACATTGCCTCAGCACAAAGAGACCCCCAAGTTGGTGTGACTGAATGAGTCTTGTCATAAGGAACAAGAATATATATGGTTTAGGGGTGGGGATCTGAACTATTTCTGAGATATGTGGCTTTTAATGAAGTCAAGCGGTGGAGCAAGGCCCGGGCATGCCCCGGGGACTCACAAGCTGGTGTTAATGAATGTGCCTTATCATAAGGAAGATGAATATATATGGTTTAGGGGTGGGGCTCTGAACAGTTTATGAGATAAAAGGCATTTTGTGAAGTGCAGGGGTGGGGCACGGCCCAGGGAGACCCCCAGGTTGGTGTCAATGAATGTGTCTTATCATAAGGTACAAGAATATATATATTGTTTAGGGGTGGAGATCTGTAAGGTTTCCGAGATATTGTGATATTATGAAATGGAGGGGGTGGGGCATGGCCCCAGCACATCCCTGGGGACCCCCAGGTTGGTGTCACTGAATGTGTCTCATCATAATGAACAAGAACATATATGGTTTAGGGGTAGGGATCTGAACAGTTTCTGAGATATATGGCCTTTTGTGAAGTGAAGGGGTGGGGCATGGCTCCGGCGCACCCCTGAAGACCCCCAATTTGGGGTCAATGAATGTGTCTTATCATAAGGAGCAAGAATATATATGGTTTAGGGGTGGAGATCTGTATGGTTTCCGAGATATTGGGCCTTTTATGAAATGGAGGGGCGGGACATGGCCCCGGCGCATCCCGGGGGACCCCCAGTTTGATGTCACTGAATGGGTCTTATCATAAGGAACAAGAGTATATAGGGTTCAGGGGTGGGGATCTGAATGGTTTCCGAGATATTGGGCCTTTTATGAAGTGGAGGGGGTGGGGCATGGCCTCGGCGCATCCCGGAGGACCTCCAGGTTGGTGTCAATGAATGCGTCTTATCAATAGAAACAAGAATATATATGGTTTAGGGGTAGGGATCTGTAAGGTTTCTGAGATATAAGGCATTTTATGAAGTACTGGGGGGGCGGCGCATGGCCCCGGCACAACCTACTGGACCCCCAGGTTGACATAAAAGCATATGGCTGAGAGAAGTTTGCTAAAGGAACATTTCTATGAAAGTTTTGATAAAATATCTGCAAAGGCTTTGTAGTTAATGCCATTTTTCAATTTTCCCCATTATAAGTCTATGGAAAATCTAAGTTGCCATAGCAACCAAACTAAAGAGCCGAATTTCATAAAAAACACAAAACCTGTAAAGGCAAATATGGTGAATATTTCCATAAACTCTCAGCCTCATAGAGCATACGGTTTCTGAGGAGATGATTTTTTAAGTATTTTTTTCTATTTTTTTCATTTTGGTTTCCATGGCAACCAATACAAATGAGCAGTAGGCCTAAAATCATATGGCAGATAGTAGATTGCCTAAGGAATATTTCTATGAAAGTTTTGTCAAAATATCTGCAGCGGCTTAGCAGTAAATGCCATTTTTCAATTTTCCCCATTATAAGTCTATGGAAACTCTAAGTTGCCATAGCAACCAAACTAATAAGCCGAATTTCATAAAAAACACAAACTTTCAATCCCCCAACCCAAGGATGCTACAGATGAAATTTGGGCCCAATGGGCTTAGCGGCTTCAGAGAAGATGTCGTTTAAAAGTGTTGACGTCACACGACGACGCAGACGCAGACGCAGACGCAGACGCCGACGGACAACTGCCTATCCTATAAGCTCCCCCGGAGCCTTCGGCTCTGGTGAGCTAAAAAGTATGGCATCCAGAGTTCTGGTTCTTGCGCATGACACGCCGTCTCGACCTTGTGAACAATTGTGCCAAGAACCATCAATGAATCTCAAAGGGTATAGGAGTTATGGCCATCACAAGGTTGCGTCTACGGACGGACGGACGGACAGACGGATGGACAGACGGACGGACAGACGGACGGACGCCAGGCTGATCGCTATATCCCCCGAACCTTTTCGGTCGGGGGATAAAAATGTTATTTTTGACTTATTATCCCCACGTTTTTTAAAAAAAGTGGGGATATTGTTATCGCCTCCGTCCGTCTGTCCGTCTGTCTGTCCGGCTATCTCCTCCTAAACCGTTAGCCGGAATTCAACCAAATTTGGTATGCGAGTTGCTTACATCAATGGCTTGCGCAAGAGCACATTTTTTTTTGTCCCCGCCCCCAGGGGCCCTGGGGAGGGGTCAAAAGGTCAAATATCAATAAAATTCAATTACAAAGTCAATTTTGAAGATTTTGATGCCAAACTTTGCACATGTACTTAGTTATGAAAAAAGTAAAACATATTGAACAGGATTTTGGCTGTGACCCCTAGGTCACGCCCTGGGGGTCGGACTTGGGGGGTCGGGGGTCAAAATTAAAGTTTTTCAGAACATAGTCATGTTGCATATCTATGCGAAGGGGATAATGGGTAGAATAAACTACAAGTAAAATTTTGGCCCTGGGGTCAGATTGGGGCCCTGGGAGAGGGGTCAAAGGGTCAAAATTTAAGTTTTTTAGAACATAGTCATGTGGCATATGAAATTGAAGGGCATGATTAGTAGAATATAATACAGGTAATATTTTGACCATGGAGTCAAATTAGAGCCCAGGGTGAGGGGTTTTCGGTACTTGGCCCCTCTGTAGAAAACGTGGGGATTTGCGATGGCGCGCCATCGACAGTATTCTAGTTATAATTTCTGTCCCAGTCAACAGCTTAGATCATTCCGGTCCATACCGCATTGGTTTCTTGGTTTCGATCATTCTTAGCAGAAAATGAAATATGACAAACGGTAATGAAATACATAACAAACCATGTTTTAATATTGCACAGTTTTATTTCAAAATTCATCAATTCATTGTAATTATGTTATATAACTCTCTCTCTCTCTCTCTCTCTAAAAACAACATAAGGATATAAAAACCACAATGCATATTCCAAAATCAAATAGCAGTCTGATACATGCCATTCCAATGGAAAACATGTCTACAAACTATGTTGTTTCCAGCAAATGTATAGATCCGATTGTGGAGTCTGACCGTGGTCTTCTCTGTCTGCTAAAAAGACTCATGTTATGGTAACACACGTTCAAACACATGTTCAATAAGGCACCGTTCATTACTCTTGCCGAAATATTGTTGGTTTTTTTTTTTTTCTAATCCAGGTATACATGTAGGTTGCAGGTGATCGTTAGAGACCCCCAACCTATGTATTGGTGCAGAAATATGAAAAAAAAAATCCCATGAAGTATGAAAGACTGAAGTTTTAATGTATTACCGTAACTAGTGTCTGTTAGCAGATAGTGAAGACCCCAATCAGACTGCACAGTCTGATTTGGCTATTGTGTGCATGTTCAAAGAAGCATTTTCCTTTGACACCCATTTCATTTAAGGTTTGTGTAATACAAAATGAAAGGAAATGAGCTGGGGCACAGCATTTCCAACAACTTACATGTGCGTGCAGCGAAGAATCAGATCAGCCTGCGAATCCATACAGTCTAACCAGATACTTTTTGTGTTACATTTGGTCAATATAAGGCATATCAAATGTATATTATAGTATATTCCCCTAAAGAAACATTTATTAAGCCAAGTAAAAAGCTTTTTTTGAGTGTGTTCTGATAATTACCAGTGTGTTCCGGTGTTTTGGTGTGTTCCAGTATTTCTTCGAACCGACCAAAATGAAATAGGAGGTTTTAGGAATTCCGTTTATGACGTCAGTCTTGCGCATGCGCAAAGTACTGGCCGTCAATTGAAACGGCCATCGCTATTCAAATGCATTGGCGGAACTTAAAAGGCTAACAATATTCAGACATTTTGAGAGAAAACATACCCGTTTTCATTGTAATAATGCCTCGAGAAGGAAAGAATGATATTTCGGTTAAATTCATTTATCCTAAATCCGTTTTTAATTGACGAAAATCTTATCCTGAAGTGACCCATGTCAATGGCTTGGGATACCGTTATTCACGAAAGATTACTTACAAAATAAGTGTTTACGTAACTTTCGTTTTATTCGCCATCCAAGTCTATCTATCTATCTATCTATCTATCTATCTATCTATCTATCTATCTATCTATCTATCTATTAAATCTGTCCAACGATCTGTCTACATGTGCAATTTAAATGGCCATACTGACAGTCGAAATAAACTAATGAGTGGACTGACGGAGGGGCGTTGAGTCAATGTTGGTTCGACGTCATGCCGTCGACACCCACTCCAACTCATTTCATTGTCACATGACCGTTGGCACTGATCCCTGTAATCAAGAAGCCCATAACCCTTTTTGTACCAAATGGAATCTTCCTCATTATATATAGCAGGAGTCATTTTCAAAATTTAGGGGTGTCAGGTTGTGTTTTCTCCAAAATTTATTTGGAAAATGGCCTAACTTTTTGCAGTGTAGGCCCTGATCAGACGCCGGGTTCTGTGGCGTCTGAAATGGGCCTGCACTGTTTGTCACTTACTCTTTTGGGGGTTTCCGATACCAAATGAGTTAATGTAGACCTAAGGGCTGGGCAGGTTGAACCAATCTACAAATCTACCAGATTTTACTGTAAAATCTTGCACTTGCGAAGGAGTGTTTCATTCTTATGCACTGAATAGGTGTTCTACGTTTGTTTTGAATTTAATGTCCCAATCCCACTGAGTCTTGATGGGACCGAGCACTGGGCAAATGACATTTTATTAAGCAAGGCCGTATTATCGCCAACCCAACGTTCTGACGTTTCACTGACGTTGCAATGTCAAATTCAATGCATCGCTTTGAAGTTGGTTTGATGTAGACACGACGTTGTTGACACGCTACATGTCGGTTGACGTGGCGTCATTTAACGACAAACTGTAATTTACCTTTGCCTGTGCTCGCTAATTGTTTGTGCGCTAAGAGAGAGAGAGAGAGAGAACCATGTTGGGTCTTATGTACAATATATCATTTCGTAATGCGAAATTTCACATCTGGCAGCATATCGGTGTTACTCCCTTTATCTTACATTAGAATTCGCCAAAAGTTTAAAAGAAGGCAGTGGCTATTCGTACGGCCCCGTACGAATAGCCTGCATTGGCTAATCGTACGGCCCCGTACGATTAGCCTGTATTGGCTAATCGTACAGCCCCGTACTTTTAGCCAATATAGGCTATATTGGCTAATCGTACGGTCATTATAGTTCGGTACCAAGAAAGTGATACTGTTGGGCGTAAGAAAAATCAGCTGATCGTACGGCCTTGAAAGACTAGCCATTCCTAGCCCCGATTCTGGGACAACTCGGCACATAGCAAACTCGGCACATGACAATCTATTTAAATTTTTTTTAGAAAAAGAAAATGCAAAAAAAATAAACTAGAAACTATTTTATTTACTATGTATATTATATATACATATTATAAAACAGCAATAATAATAAAACAGACTAAAAAGTATAAATGTACAACTTAATAAGCTTTATAACTATTGGGGGCCGTGTTTGCTATGTGCCGAGTTTGTATAGGCCGAGTTTGTTATGTGCTGAGTTGGTAATCTGCAGAGTTTGCTATGTGCTGAGTGGTCCCGCTACCCTAGCCCCTATGTGGTTGGTTATATAAATACAGACTTGAGGAAGCACTTCTTTACAAACAGAGTAGTAGATCCATGGAACTCCTTGGATAACAACATAGTGATTGCACCGAGCGGTAATTCCTTCAAGAGTTACGTCCACTGGACAAAGTGACTCATTAACCAAGCTACCAAGTATCCGTACGGCTACGTGTACTTTGCAATCTTGTAAAGTGCGTATTAATTGTCTGGCATGACTTTAATTATAAATACTTAAAAAAAATAATAACCTTTTTTCGATGCCTGTTTTGGCTGCAGTTGGGAATATAATTTAGTTATGTTGGTCTCCATATGACCTTCGTTTACCCACCACCTGCTGTCAGTTACTAGTAAACCGCTTATAGGGTCTAAGCCTGTCCAGGAACTGTGAATGTAACTGACCGACCAGACATGACCTTAGCTGTTGGCAGGGCCGTAAAACACCAAACGAACACACAAAGGAGGTGGTAGAAAACAAAGATACACACTAAGTAAATAATTACTATTTATTTTGCTTAACTGCAGAACACTTCATGGCAATTATTCAAAAGCACATAAGAAGATGTATATAACGACGTATTGTACATTAAAGAATCAAATGTATTGTTTTAAAAGTAACACGCACATTTCTAAATTAGGTTCCACAGAATATTTCTCTTTAATTTGAGGTTTAACGTCCCCGTCAACACTGTAAAGGTCATTTTGGAGACCTTGCTTCCAATTTTGTGGGACTTTTACATGACATTGACATGAAATGACATCTCAGCCCTGCCGTCCAATGAAACCAATAGGGTTTATAAGCATGGGCGGGCCGACTCGCACCGCTTTGCCTGGGCAGGCTTACCTCCTCTAAGCGGTTTACCAGTACTCCTGTGCGGTCGGTTTCAGCTATGCATGGAAGCATCATGCATCCGATATATTACTTCAAGCCCCAATTGGCGGGGGCCGAATGATGTTTTATACATTCAAGAATCAAATGTACGGCTTCAAAAGTAATAGGTACATTTCTAAACTGCGTTTCACAGAACTTAACAATGGGAAAAAGTATTAACAAAAACCTAGCAAACACACAACGTCGCCAAAATAACGTTACAAAGTCACTGCAACGACACGACTTTGCAGCGACGTTTTAACGACGTTATGACGTTGTGTGATAACGACGTTTTGTACATTTAGAAATCAAATGTATGGTTTAAACAGTAACAGGCACATTTGTGAGCTACATTCAACAATTTAACATTGGGAAAAAGTAAAAATCACACCCAGCGAACACAAAGTCATAACGTCGTTGCAACGTCGCTGCAACGTCCCGAATTTGCAGCGACGTTTTAACGACGTTTTGTGTTACTGGGAAGACTTCCCAGGGAAGTGTATAAAAATGTTAACAAGTGGATATTAAAAACATGAAATATAGTGATTTTGTAATTTAAGAGAAGCTGACTGTAAGCATCGAGCATTGGTCCATGGAAACTTGGAAAGTGCGAAAATCACAGATTCCAGTGAAA
Organism: Lucinisca nassula; assembly: GCA_963580285.1. Classification (NCBI taxonomy): domain Eukaryota; kingdom Metazoa; phylum Mollusca; class Bivalvia; order Lucinida; family Lucinidae; genus Lucinisca; species Lucinisca nassula. The sequence continues at coordinate 25,927,683 of OY757023.1, forward strand.
CTTTGTGGAAATGTTACCTTTGTGCCGTGTGTTACGTTGATATTTTTTTTTCGTACCTATTCTTCGCCGTTTCCATGGAAACGGCTATTTTGTTTCCATTCGCTAAAAATTCATACCTCTTGGATGTTTTGCTATGAAAGTATAATAAATATCATTTATACTGGTACGTTAGTGTTTTTTATAATTTCAAAATTGAATTTAGATTTTTTTTATTCGATCGTTTCAAATTTATTAATCGATTTCTGACATGTACGAGATTATTTGCATGAAATGACACTCGGTTTCAGTGATTTGGTGGTCATATATTTTTCCTTATGCTTCTCAAGGGCAACGGCTTCACGGAAAATGTAAAACACCAGAAGTTACAGCATATCTGAAAGATACAAAATATGCAGAGTTTAGGTGTAATCCTTTTGATACCGCGCCGTAATAGGTTTTTTAAATAGTGTCAATACGGCGTTTCATGCCAAGGGAGAGAACTATAACGGCGAACACTAATGTCCGGAATCTGTCCGGTAAACTATACCTACGCCGATTAAGTCCCTTGTTGAATATTCTTATGCGTGAGGTGGTCGGTAAACAAAGAAGTGTCAACCGGAGGACAATTTTTGCGCAAAATTTAAAGACCGTCTTTGCTATTACTACATTCTGGTTATTTTATTTTCGAATATATGTGACGCGTCATGAGATTTTGGCATTACGTCATTTCGAGAACACGTGAAAAATCGCGACGTCATAGTTGACGTGGCTAATTTACTACGCACCTGTTAATAATACTATAAACAAGGGCCTTTTATCTAGTAAATTAGAAAGTTTGCATAGAATTTATAAACAAAAAAAAAGACAGTTACTGGTAATTGGCTGTGTTGTTGTATTTATCACGTTATAAAAAGGCATGGTAACAACGGCGCTCAATAGCTCAGTTGGTAGGGCACTTTTCCCATGAACAAGGGAACTGTGGATCGAAACTGTTCCAGACCGTAATTTTTAGGCTCAGTTTTTTTTAACATTTATGTTTATTTTGGGGTCAAACGGCCCAGTCAACACTAATTTAAGCCATTTTTGAGCCGGCCAGTTTACCTATCCACCCTTTTCCCGGGCAGGATTATATCTTTCCATTCTTTCTTTCTTGCTACTACGATCGGTCATATCTGACCATTACTAGCAGGTGTACATTACATACATTCCAGGTTTTGCAGGATGAAAGCATACACAGTAATTATGTAATTACGGTAGGGTTCTTTAACCTGCACAGGGGACGGTTCTCCCCGCACAGAAGGCCTCCAGTGAACATCCCGATCCGAAGGACGGTGCACTTTATGACATTCATCTCTGCAAATGATGCCAATGGATTCTGTTCGGACACCGAAATTTTATCGCCGATGATCGAACCCGGGACCTCTAGCATCAGAACATCTAGCATCAGAGGCAAGTGCACTAATCACTGAGCTATCATGCTCCACTACTGTGCACATTCTTTTGCGAGAAACTGACAATGCCCTTCTTGAATCAGCGAATGGAAGAGAATGACCGTAGAGAAGATTTCATTTTATTTCTTTTTCGATTACTGCTACTCGCCGACATCCGAGCATTACGAGCAGGATTTCCTGGGTGGTAGCCAGTACTTTTTTATTATTATTTTTAAGCAATGCGGATGAAGTGCCTTGCTCAAGCACATAACACTTTGGTCAGTGTGAGGCTCGAACCCGCAACCTCTAGATCACAAATCCGATGCGCTATAGCACTGCACCAAAGGACTCCATGATCAATCTCCAAAAAAGAATGTTGCCGAACCCGGCAGGTATCGAACTCGCGCCCTTTTGATCACCCGTCAGACGCATCCGACTGAGCTACCTAGGCCGGTTAAAAATATATATATAGTGTAGAATTGTTGCGAGAGTTGCATGCTTTGCACACCATAAATATAGTTTATCAACGACCTTTGAGAGTTCAATGTTCAAGCGTGGCATGTCTATTCCTTGTTTTAGGGGAAGCAGGTTTCGGATTTCTTTTTTCACAGGATTTTTAAATTATAAGAAATAAGTTTTTGATAATGGATAATGCCATTATGTAGAAGTCGTGACTAAGTGGTTAGTATGATGCAGTACGAATCACAGTAAAACTATCTCCCAATGAAAAATCCCAATTAAAGGCGACTTGCCTAAAACACGGACTAGTCCAAAATTAAAAGTGCAGTCACGTCTCACAGCGTTTTGAAAGAGTATAGTAGTCGCAGATAAGATTGACTAGGCGGGGCTATTCTTATCTGCGACAACTATACATGGTTACCAACAGTTCAAAGTGCGAAAATAGTATTTCTCTGATAATTGTTAGTGTTTTTTATACCCCCGCCATTCGAAGAATCGAAGAATGGTGCAAGGGCATATAGCGTTAACCCTGTCCGTCCGTCCAAAACTTAAACGCAGTGAATAACTCTTTTATTTCTGTATGTATTTTGAAATTACTTTGTAGAAATGTTAAACATCATGAGACGATGTGTCACATGCAAAACCCAGGTCCGTACCTCCAAGGTCAAGGTCATACTTACAGGCCAAATGTAAAAAAAAAGGTCTGAAATTTAAAAGCAGTCAATAAATTTCTTATTTCTGGATGGATTTTGAAATTACTTTGTGGAATTGTTAACCATTATGAGACGATGTGGCACGTGCAAAACCCAGGCCGGTACCTCCAAGTCCAAGGTCCTACTTATAGGTTAACGGTAAAAAAGGGTCTGAAACTTAAACGCAGTCAATAACTTTCTTATTTCTGGATGGATTTTGAAATTACTTGGCAGAAATGTTGGCTATCATGAAACAATCTGCCTCACCCAAAACCAAGGTCCTTACCTCCAAGGTCAAGGTCATACTTAGAGGTCAAATGTGAACTGGAAAATATGAAGTGTACATGTTTTATGTGCCAGAGTAGCTAGTTTCGTCCAATTAAGCCTCATCAGTGACCCTCAAATATTTTAAAAATTCCATAATGGAATCAATGATCCCAAAGGACAAGAAAATATAAACTACACTGTGATTTGTACAAGTACGTTGGGCCTTCATAAGAAATTCCAACCCATACCATCACTGAGTCCCCTCCATATCTGTCTGTTTCCACAATGTTACAGTCCTTCTATCTTTCTCCAGGTCGTCTCCAGACTCGAACACTCGGTTTTCATCCATGAACAGTCTTGCAATCGCCAGTTCTGATGTTCTTGGGCAAACTCATATCGCCGTGCAAGATGTTGCCTGGTGAGAATAGGCCCTCTTGTCAATTCGCTGGTTGATTTGAGGTTTAACGTCCCCATCAACACTGAATAGGTTATTTTGGAGACGTTGCTTTCAATTTTGTTTGTCTTTTGCCCGACACTGAGATGGAATGACTTATCAAGCCCTGTCGCCCAGTGAAACCAATATTGTTTATAAGTATGGAGGATTCGACTCGCACCGCTTTGCGCGGGTAGGCTTAGTTCCTCTAAGTGGTTTACCAGTACTCGTTTGTAGTCGGTTTCAGCTCTGCGTGGAAGCATCATGCAGCCGATCTATTTCCTCAAGCCTCGATGGGCGGGGGCCGGCCCTCTTGCCGGACATCTGGCCCTCAGGTCACCTTCATGTAACCTGTTACATATTGTTTGATTGTGTAGCCTTTGACCAATTGCATGCTGGAAATCGATTTGTAGCCCGCTGGTAGAATACTGCCGATTTCATAAAGATAGATTTCCCTTTGTGACCACATGCGGTGTCGGTCTTGCCCTTCTCGTCTAATAAACTCGCCCGTCACCTGGTAGCATCTCCATAGCCTGGCAACAACACTTCTCATTACATCAAAACGTTCTGCAACGACTCTTTGGGTGTACCTCTCTCAAGCAAAGCGAGAGCTCGAGCGACCTCAACTTCTTCCAAGAACAGCCTAACGCCATATGAAGTCACTATGAAGCCCAAAATAACCATAACCGAAGGATTGACATGTTTATGACCCAAACTCAAACTTTGAACAGATCGCCCCATACAGAATTTCAGCCGTTTTATAAGGCCCCGCCCATCGGGGCTTGAAGAAATAGAGGGGCTGCATGATGCTTCCACGCTGAGCTGAAACCGACCGCATAAGGGTACTAGTAAACAGCTTAGAGGATCTAAGCTTGCCCAGGAAAAGCGGTGCGAGTCTGACCGCCCATGCTTATAAACCCTATTGCAGTGATTTTTTTACAAATTTTCAACTATGCGTCCTGGGACTCGCTCAACCAAAAAACTGTGCGTCCCAAATCTGAAAGTATGAGTCCCAATATTTGGAGGAAAAAAAAGGAAGTACAAAAAAGATCTGTTCAGTATAAAATGCCATCATTCAAAGTTAAAAATAATGCGGTCTAGTATCTATTATTTGCAATGAACAGAATCAATCATCAACTTGTGTTGTTTACTAGCCCAAAGAAATCCTGGTACGTTTTTTAGTCTATTTTCCGTCATGTTTTCTACTTTCGTTTTCGATAAATGCGAACCGCAACATGTGCGTGAAATTTACTTCATGCACAATGGAGAAAATATTCCAAACCATTATCGACAAACGTTTCCTCCCTGGTTGGGACACCAGCTATCTTGGTTCAGGGGCTGACAAATCCATTGCCCGGCCACCCGGTACAAGTCCGAAATCGCGCCTGGCAGGTGCACTTTGACCTTAGGACGCCCGGTCGGGCAAGTGCAAAAAAAAAATCGTCTACAGCTGTCCGTCTTTTGAGTACTTAAATACAGTAAAACTAGAGTAAGTAAATCACAATAATTGTGCTGCACTGTCCTGCTTTGTCGACAATTCAGAGACAAACCGTCTGTGTATTTATAACAGTTCAATTATGACACTATTGTTAATCCCTGTCACATAATTGCCCAGTAAACATGATTGCCCTGCGGTGCGTGTTTTTCATTTCTGGCGATAAGCCAACTTGAACGAGGTGTGAAAATATGGTCTCAAGTTATGTCTCTAATTTGGGTTTATTCCCCAATCATAAAATTTAATCCACAATCAATGTGAAAATGATTTACTCGCACCTCAGACAATTAGCTATATCTAACGGTAGATGTATGCATTATAAAAACGGATCGTGAATGGTTATGTTTTTGCGCGAATTAGCAGACGCTCGGCTTGGCGGGAAAAGTCGAACGCTGTTGTTGGAGCTGCTGGGTGTAATTCGGGGGCTGTGCAAAGCGCTGTTTTCTATCCACCTTCATTCACAACCGTTTAGCTATCGAGAAAATATTTTTTACCGGTTCCAAACATTTTTTAAGAACGGGATACAGCCCATTAAATAAAAACAATGGCATTAAACATGTGTGGGGTTGCTGGCATCGGATGACGTCATTTGACACATTTACCGATCACATGCAGAAAAATGGTAGAGTTGGTTTGTGGACGGCGATTTGGATGGCAGAAAACTTTGATGTTCGCATTGAACTTGCTTGTGTGAAAGTTTGGGCTCATTTTGGATGGAGGGGATTCTCGTCTTGTGGTTGGATCAATAAATTGTACCTGTATCGATTTTTTCGGTGACTCGTTGGGCAGTTGAAGGTTCGGTAAAAGTGCGGTATTTTATCACTTCCGCCGATATTTACAGCAGTGAAAATGAAAGTTGGATTTTTCGCCCATGAAATATTTGCGTCCGACGGACGCACATATTTTATGATTGTGCGTCCTCAGTCCAATTTGTGCGTCCTGGACGCAGGACGCAGGGGTAAAAAAATCACTGCTATTGGTTTCAATGGGCTATAATTTGACGTAGGCTATATGCACCACCTTGCGCAATCAGTTATCCTAGAGTGCCCAAAGTTCGTTACGCTAAGCCAACGTGGTCTACACATAATACTATAAAGCAGTACAAATCAAATCAATTCACTCACCTCACTAGCTTGTCATATCGTATTTCTGAGTAACAAAGCAATTCCCCTATTTTAGTTCCCCGTTCAAGTATATAACAACAGTTTCAAATGTAAACAAATATAGCCTCTGCAACCTTTTTTGGTCCTAAGTTCGTGACCCCATGACGTCATCATTTTTTGAGCTCAACTGCTAGGCTACACTACGTAATTCTTAGGTTTTCGGTAGTTATACTCAGTATTTGAATAGATGACCAGTTCAAAGTTTAAACAGCAAACTGATCAGTATGAAGTCTTGACTTTAAAAAGAAATGCTAAAACAGAAAGTTTTACTTTTTCAACATCCAAGACAGTAAAAAACAACTTGGAAACATAACTTGTATTTGATAACAGATTTATTCCTTATATGGGGCAAATTATGCAATGAGGACACAGGAATACTATGTGACGCCTTACAACTGAGATATCAGTGCAGTATTTGAGATGCACCCAGTGGTTACATGTGCACCCGTTCCACAAAACGTCCCTCTGTACTCTAAGAACCAACAGAATTTCGGAAACGATTAATTTCTTTATCTTGGCCTGATTTTATTTGACATGACATGTGACCTTAACCCAGAAATGGTAAACAAAACAGACGACAGGTCGTTGTGGCACATCAGATTGAAAAATATTTTTTATTAGTATTTTTCCAGATGACGAATTTGGGAATAGTGAAAATGGCTTTCTTACATAAGAAAAATAAAATATGGATGTTAACTCATTTGTATGAAAGCCATTCATGACAAAACATTGCCCAGGAAAACTTCTAGTCGACAGCTAAAAATAACCGCATATGAAAGTCACGTGAGAAGGAGGTCAGCGCGAGGAGCACAGAAAATGATGACGTCACGGAGTTAAGGCGGTAACGAACTTAGGGCACCCGACGATACTTTGAATTCTATACTCCCATAAGTTGGATGTATTGAGAACTGTAGTTGTCACACGTGCATGCGTTCGATCTGGCAGAAGAACAAATGTAGCATGCGTCTGGCATGGTATCATGGGCAAATCACTAACATCAATGGCTGATATAAGTTCAGGTATAGACGCGTTAGGGTAGCTGATTTAAGCAGGCAACCCTATCTTTTATGCATCAATAAACTTATATCGCCGTAAACAGGGACCAAATGTATATGTTAAACCCGTCTAGTGCAGATATCATTGTAAATGAGTTCTGAATGGTTGGGTCTTTTGGAAGCAAAGAATACACAAAATAAACAAAATAGCAGAATCGATTTATTGAGTTTATCGAGTCTGTTCAGGAACAGTACTGAAATATGCAACACCGGCCACGCCCTATATAGCACCGACTTAAGCTGAGTTCTATTTCCAAAATATTCTAAATGAACTCAATGATCACAAAGGACCAGAAAATATAATTTCCACTATGATGATGTATGGGGAGACGTTATAATGTTGGACAACAGAAAGAATTAATTGTAAACCTGATAAGAGTTACGACGGCTGCAATACTATTGATGAAGCATTTGAAAGGGCAATGAGTTCAAAATGATTTCAATCAGCTGAGATAATTCCATTTTGACACAACCATGCACATTTATACATGTTATTCACACTTGTATTCCCAAAACTTTTTGACAACATTTTCTACGGGCTTCCGTGGCCTAGTGGTTAAGAGCGCTGACTATTGATCATTAGGTCTCTCACCACTGTGGTTCGAGCCTCGCTCGGGTCACATGTGAGACGCCAAGTTCTGCAACGGAAGGTCAGGTGGTTTTTCTCCGGGTACTCCGGTTTTCGCCCACCTCTGATTAACGATCGGTTCGATATGAGTGAAATAATCTTGAAAGGGCCGTAAAACCAACCCCCACCCACCCCCCAAAAAATAAAATAAAATAAACAGCAAAAAAAAAAAAACAAAAAAAAAAAAAACATTTACTGCTGAACTGATTTTCAAGGTACTATTACGCAGAAATAGTGTAATAACACTGTCCAACACAAACATATATATATTCTTTTTTTTTAACTCGTGCTTTCGTACAAAAAAAGACCATGGGAATTCATTTAAGATTCTAACATACTCTACAAATTAATTCGTACATTACGTCTTGTTCTGTTTAAAAGTCAGCACTTCCAAACATACGTAAGGTCAACATCTCCATAACGGACCACATACATGTATCTATTCATTATAAAAAAAAATGAAATTTTGTGTTGCCATAGCAACCGTAACATGGTAAATGTTATCATAAATATGCTACTAAATCGATATGAACTTTCAATTCTGTCCTCATAGATTTTAAAGCTAGTGAAAATCTGTTACAACAGTGAAACCATAAACAGATATTTATTCAATTTTAACGGAATGTTACGGTTGCCATAGCAACAAGGGCTACTACACAATCTACACCATTTTATCCATTTATCTATTCAAATTATGATCATTATTTCCTAGTTTAACCAGCCTTAAATATATAGGGGCGTTGTTTTCCTGTCCAGAAATGCAACACCATTTTGTACACAATTAAGTGGGTGGGGTAATGAGACTCCCTAATTGTTATAATTATTCATAATTTCAATTTATTCATTAACTTGAAGCAGATGGCAATATAATCAAACCTAATTATTACACATTTAGTAATCGGAAATAGATTAGATTTGATATAGATGAAGCAAAAGTACGATAATGACACTGGTAACAGAATTTCATTTGATCTTTTTATGCAGAAAAATGCATAAAAACATACATTTTAGGTCTTTGTTTGATTTTAATGGCTATGTACATTGTACAAGATGTTAGTTTAATAATTTATGACCAATGCAATGGTTAATTTATCAAAGATCAGCTCTGGAATTTCACATAAGTAGTTACACCGTTACTATTTTTTCAAAAAATTCGTCTGTGCAACACAGACAAAGTTGCCGAGTTATCTTTCTTCCATTTAAAGAGGATTACACCTAGACATTATAGTTTTTGTTAATACTAGGACATGTTATTTAAGTGCCACTGTCCGTTTCTTCCAATGTCGTTGCCCCTGAGAATAAAATGCAGACGAAAATACAGAAAATCCAGAAAAATTCAATGTGCTTGACTAGGACCTCAATTCTGTTGCCATGGTAACATATGTGAACACGTTCACGAGCCCAATATATTATGAATCGCTTCATTGCATATACCCTCATGGATATCATGTGTGAATTGGTATATATTATGAAAGTGGAAACAATAGCTAGTTGTTGAAAATCATATAAAAATACTGTTTTATCTATGTGAATACGTTGTTGCCATGGCAACAGCATTTGTATCAATATCTCGAAAACTACTTGACATATTCCAATAAAATTTTCACCAATCTCCATCATTTGCGAAATGCTACTTATGTACAAAAAATAAAGAAAATCAAAAATTTTGACTTTCCATGTAATGCTCGATGCTTACAGTCAGCTTCTCTTAATACTTTCTTTCTGCCAAGGAAATTGCCACATGTCGTATATGGTTTAATTATCTCATTTTTTTCTCAAAGACATAGGTTTTTGGTACTCGTTAGAACCACCTCAATGAGGCGGTTCTAACGAGCACCCACAACCTATATTCGTAGTAAAACTAAGAAAAATATCACAAATTTTCATCAGAAAAGTAGCCATTTTGGAGATGTGAAAAATTGCACTATATCGCACGGGTGTGTTAAAGGAATGCTTATTATCACTGCATGCCTATGGTTGTATGTAAACGACTTCTAACAACAGCCAAGACCTTAGAAAAATGTCAGTGCCAAAGCCGTTTCATAAATGAAATAGATTATGGATAATTGAAGCAGTTAATTTCATTAACTTACCATCCTAAACAAATTGATAATTGATAATACTATTAAACAATGAAATCTTTTTCTGTTGACATGCATATACCATCGATATTAATATTTAACAATACATATTAGTATATATACATAAATAAAATAATTCTGCTTCATACTGCCCAGTGCACATTAAATATTCGCAATATATATTTTTAACCTATTCCTTGGTACCGAATTATAGCCGTACGATTAGCCAATAAAGCATATATTGGCTAAACGTACGGGGCCGTACGATTAGCCAATACAGGCTAATCGTACGGGGCCGTACGATTAGCCAATGCAGGCTATTCGTACGGGGCCGTACGAATAGCCACTGCCTTAAAAGAATTCCACTGTTTTACGCTGTAATTAACACTTTATCTGACCCACTGCCTTTGAAGCAATACGACAGATGACGGCCAGGGCTTTTCCCGTTCTATTTTTAGAACGGAAGTACGTCACGAAAAAAAATCCTATGGAATAGACAAATTCTTTAAGCTGGTCCAGGCATTCCACTGTACGAGTGTTGGGAGTTAAAATATGTGGAAATAAACAACTGTCTGAACACTGTCGGCTGTCCAAATTTTGCAAAATTGCCCCTAGTCTGTGCATGTTGGATCCAAGTTTTCGGTTTTCCGGAAAGTGTCCGAATTTTGACGGCGGTTAGAATTTTCCCAGTTAGCCTGTGCATGTTGGGTCCGAGTTTTCGGGTTTTCCCAAATACTGGCAAGTGAGCTGTCCCAAAGCATCTGTGGAAAAAAAAAATCATACACCGAAATTTGCGATAACGAAATTTGGGTAAAAGTTTAATTTGTAGGTCCAATGTGGTCCCCTGCCTTATAAGAAGGTGAATCACACCAAATAAGATCTTAAAACAAACTTCAATATCTCATCTCTAATATCACAAAGAAAAATGATAGCCTAGGCCGAAGGATGGTTGGCTAGGATCGGATGAACTGAGGTAGGGTATGGAAATTTTTCCGCTTCTGCTCCGCCATTTTGCTTTCTAGTGCAAGGGGGTAGCAACTGTTTGTCTCTAATTTGCATGACTTGGCAACTATATTTCATTGTGATTTCAAATTTATCTTTAACCAAATACTTAACTAGAGATACTGTTCATCTGATGATGACGGTAAATTCTTTAAAATGTCTACATTTTACAATCTAATGCAAAATTTAGCTCTCTGGGCGTTACGAACATGCAAGCGTCCACTAACTTGGATCAAAGAGACAACGTGACCTTTCATTCATAAATTTTTGAAGGGTGCTGTAAGCATTCTAAAGCACAACAAGATTTTTAGCTTCCACCAATGGGATTTCTGGATTCATTTTAGAGGGATGCGCAGTTATATCCTAATTAACATACAGAATAATTGGGCCCTAATCATTATCAAAATTTGATTCATTCCGTGTATGTAGCGTGTCTAATAATAATAGGGATCAATTTAAGTTTTTTTAATGGGTGACCAAATTATTAAGACCACAATCCTTCAGCCCAGGCTTTTTTCTTCTCCATGAATTTATCATTAGCCTAAATATTGTGGTCACGCCCCAGCCCAGGCTTTTTGTATGTTATTTAGGGTGAGACCACATTTTCTGTTCTATATAGGGAGTGAGACCACATTTTTTAGATTTGCCATGAATTTATCATTTTCCTAAATAATGTGGTCTCATCCCTATAAAGAGATGAGACCACATTCCTTCAGCCCAGGATTTTAGTATGTGATTTAAGGTGAGACCACATTTTCTTCTCTATATAGAAGTGAGACCACATTTTTTAGATTTGCCATGAATTTATCATTTTCCTTAATAATGTGGTCTCATCCCTATATAGAGATGAGACCACATTCCTTCAGCCCAGACTTTTAGTATGTTATTTGAGGTGAGACCAGATTTTCTTCTCTATATAAGAGTGAGACCACATTTTTTAGAATTGCCATGAATTTATCATTTTCCTGAATAATGTGGTTTCATCCCTATTCAGAGATGAGACCAGTCTTCCAGCAAGCTGTTATTCTGTCATTCTTTCAGCCTGGACTAAATTGGATATTTTTGCATTTGAGGCCACATTTTTGTCACTTTATAGACATAGGTCAATTAGAGAGCATTAACGGAATAAATCGCATGTAGTAATATTTTTACACACTCCAAACAGTATCCAAATACCCCCAATGGAGCCTCTTTTTTGTTGTTGTCTTCCTCGTGATCTACCATTGGTTATTTAATAAAATAAAGATGTAAGATGCAACTAAAGAATGACTCCTAAGTTAATGTTTGAAAAATAATAAAATACAAAATATTAAACAGAAAAATGAACGTTTGTGGAATTTCTTGGCTGAATATAGTTTTAGCATGCGGTATGCAAATGAGTAAGTTACTGTAAGCATTCTCAAAATGATACACCGCCGTCCTTCTTACAATCGACCAAAAACCAGTCGATCCTGACAATCCTGCTGAGGTAAAAAAATCTGTATTCATCGGAAGCTAATAACAATTTACTATAATAAGTGACGGAGAAATTTGGATGCTCTTATCTCGCGCATTCAGAAGATTTTACAGTCTTCTCTAGAATAGAACGAAGAACAAAAAACATCGTTTTACGTAGTTACGTCCCTTAATTTTCGCGCCTTTATCAGAGGTCGCTTTAATTTTGGCACGTCATTCCACGTCATTGAGGCGCTTTATGTAAACAAGTCACCAAGTGCGTGAAAATGGCTGTCGTTCTACTGAAGTCTAGAAATCACAGTTTTATGATACGAGTTTGCAATGTATGTTGGTAAGAAAGCAATTTTATGACAGTCAAATGATTACTCCTCATAACTGAAGCCGGGTTTTCACTCTCCGTATCTATGGCACAGTGAACGAAGTCAGAAACTGCTAAAATATATCGCGATCCAGATAGATCAAAATGTGACTGACCCTAGTGGCATTTGAGTTGCCCTGGTGCAAAAAGTACATGGTTTAGAAAAGGATACTAGGTCTCATTATGGAGATAAGATGCCCATGTTTATTTTGATACCAATTTTATCTACTTTGGACCACTATAAAGGTACGAAGACCACATTGGACCTACAAATTAAACTTATGCCGAAATTTGGACACAAACGAATTTGGACACAAAGGAATTTTCTACCTTTATTCTTGTACCTCCCTCTTGATGTAGATCGGCCATTTTTTTTTTCTTTTTTCTCCTATTACTGCTACTCGCTCACATCTGAGCATTACGAGCAGGATTTCCTGCCATTACTTTGAATGAGGTTGTAACATGGGGCTCTGATTTAAATCGGCTCTGTTCAATGCATGAAAACGGTTGATAGATGATGGAAAACACATAGAACGGATCCCTTCAATTTCATGTTTTAGAGGATAATTTTTGCATCTCGCGCCGGTTACCGGTGTAGGAGTACAATCCGAGTCGTTTCGCCCCCAAATCATTCCCCCCCCCCCCCCCCCCCCCCCAACACACACACCCCTAGTCGTTTCGCCCCTGGTGGTTTCGTCCCCCTAGTGGTTCCCCCAATCAAAAACTTTTTATTTCGACAATAGAATGTTTAATCATCTTTTACAGGAAAGAGGTGAGAAGAGGCAAATATTTAAGTAGCAATATCGCCCTGTTATGTCAGCCTAAGGATAACTTATTATCGGCCGGTACCGGCTCTTAAAAGTGGCCACTCGGGGAGTTGTGACTAGGACTTGTTACACTAAAATTATTGAGGTTGTTTTCTTCAAACAATTTTCATCATTGTGACAAATCACATTGTATTGTGTGTGTGTGTGTGTGTGTGTGTGTGTGTGTGTGTGTGTGTGTGTGTGTGTGTGTGTGTGTGTGTGTGAATTCGGGTTTAACGTCGCTTTCAACAATTTTTCAGTCATATCACGACGGTGTCTGGTTGTGACAGGGAGCTCAATGCTCACGTTTATAGTGCTGCCTCACTGAAGTATCATGTCCCAGACACATTGCATGATACCACACCCAGTCACATTATCCTGACACTGGATCGACCAGTCCTAGCTCTTCCCCGTAAACCTGAGTGCCAAGCGAGGAGCAGCTAGTACCATTTTTAACGACTTTGGTATGTCGCGGACCGGGATCGAACCCCAGACCTCCCGTTCCCCGGAGCAGACACTCTACCAACTGAGCTATCGGGGCCGGTCACATTGTATTGTATAGACTTGTTAACGTATGACAGTATTTCGACAATAACAAGCGTGTGGAGCGTGATAGCTCAGTGGTTAGTGCACTTGCCTCTGATGCTAGAGGTCCCGGGTTCGATCCCCGGCAGCGGTGTGAAAATTTCGGTGTCCGAACACGCTCCATTGGCATCATTTGCAGGGATGAATGTCATAAAGTGCACCGTCCTTCGGATCGGGACGTTAACTGGAGGCCCCCTGTGCAGGGAGAACCATCCCTTGTGCAGGTTAAAGAACCCTACCGTAATTACATGATTACTGTGTAGGCTTTCATCCTGCAAAACTGGAGTGTATGTAATACACCGTCTGTGTCCCCTCCGGGGGTTAAGGCGAAACCGGAAGAAGAAGACAATCAAGTTCAATGAAAAATCCAATCGGTCAGTCTGAAAGCCCCAAGACACCCCAAGACACACCAAGACACCACAAGAGGAAAAATGGTCGCTTTATTGTCTGTTACTGAATTCAATGTTTTATTCAATTTTGGGTTCACGGTAGACTGATATCAGTCCTAGATGTTAATGGTTTTGTCCATGCTTGCCACATTTTATCTTATGCCATTGTGCCCGGCTAGATTTTATTTTATGCTGTCTCAACATCTAGGGGCTGATCAAATCTGATGAGGAACCTGCCAGACTTTTAGCAGGCACAGACATCAAAGTAATTCCCAAATGTGTTCTAAGTACTTCATAATTGGGGTTTGGCAGGCAGCAGTCAAACCAGCTCACTGACCTCAGGTGATTTATTGCCAGTCTGAGACTAGACAGAGATAAGTGTCATAAAATTGTATAAGCTATTGGTACTCACGGTTAAATTGGTTCTCCAGTGGTATTTTGTGTGCAATTTTACCTTGCTGCATGAATATCAAAAATGGAAGATGCTATTTTGTATGGACTTGCAAAGCTGAATATCCTAATCAAAGGAAGGTTATAGAAGGATATGCTAGTGGAAAATATGTGTTTTTCTTTTCACCAACTGGTAGTGGGAAATCATTAACTTTTGAAATAGCCCCTTTTGTGTTGAGTTTTTTTTTAAAATAAACAGTGTTGTATTGTTGTGTCCCCACTTGTGTCATTAATGAGATCTCAAGAGACTAAGATGCGTTTGTTAGGCATAAGGAGCCTGTATATGTCAGAGAAAGATTTAAGTCTTGGTGAAGTAGACAAGAAGGCCATGATGGCCTGGATCGCTCACCTGATCCATAGAGTAACAAGTGGGCCCCGGGGAGGGCCATTACTGACCCCAGGGCTACAATGTGCATAATGTTGAGGGAGGTCTAAAAAGGTGAAGCTTCATACCAAAAATCACCAAGGCTATAATATGAACAATCTTGGCAAAGATCCACTAGATGAAGCTACACACCAAGTTCAACTATCTAAGACCTGGGCCTTGCGGTTTCAGAGAAGAAGGTTTTGTAAAGATATTCCGTACGTAAGGCTATGAAAAACCAAATGGCCCCGGGGCAGGGGCATTTTTGGCCTCAGGGCTATAATTTAAACAATCTCTTTATAGAGGTCCACTAGATAAAGCTTCACACAAAATATCAAAGACCTCGGCCTTGCTCTTTCAGAGAATAAGATTATCAAAGATTATCTTTATATAAGTCTATGTAAAAGCAAAGGGTCCCGGGGCGGGGACATTTGAGGCCCGAGGGCTATAATTTGAATAATCTTGGTAGAGGTAAACTAGATGAAGCTTCATACCAAATATCAAAGTCATGGGCCTTGCAGTTTCAGAGAAGAACTTTTTTAAAGATTTCCCTATATAAGTCTATGTAAAACCAAAGGGTCTCGGGGCCGGGGCATTTTTGGCCCCCAGGGCTATAAATTGAACAATCTTGATAGAGGTCCACTAGATGAAATTGCACACCAAATATCATAGACCTAGGCCTTGTGGGTTCACAGAAGAAGATTTTTTAAAAAAAAAAATCCCCATATAAGTCTATGTAAAACAAAAGGGCCCCGAGGCGGGGACATTTTTGGTCTTTGGGCTGTAATTTGAACAATTTTGGTAGAGGTCCACTAGATGAAACTCCATACCAAATATCAAAGAAAATGGGCCTTGCAGTTTCAGAGATGAAGATTTTTAAAGATTTCCCTATATAAGTCTATGTAAAACCAAAGGGTCTTTGGGCGGCGGCATATTTGGCCCCAGGGTCATAATTTGAAAATGTTGATAGAGGTCCACTAGATGAAATTTCACACCAAATATCAAAGACCTAGACCTTGTGGTTTTACAGACGATTTTTAAAGCTTTTCCCAATATAAGTCAATGTAAAACAAAAGGGCCCGGAGGTGGGGGCATTTTTGGCCGCAGGGCTATAACTTGAACAGTCTTGGTAGCGGTCCACAAGATGAAGCTTCATACCAAATGTCAAAGACCTGGGCCTCGCGGTTTCAGGGAAGATTTTTAAAGATTTTCCCGATATAAGTCTATGTAAAACAAAAGGGCCCGGAGGTGGGGGCATTTTTGGCCGCAGGGCTATAATTTGAACATTCTTGGTAGCAGTCCACAAGAAGAAGCGTCATACCAAATATCAAAGACCTGGGCCTTGCGGTTTCAGGGAAGAAGATTTTTAATAATTTTCCCTATATAAGTCTATGTAAAACCAGGGACCCGGGGCGTGGGGGCATTTTTGGCCCCAGGGCTATGATTTGAACAATCTTGGTAGGGGTCCACTAGATGTAGCTTCATACATAATAGCAAAGACTTCGCTAGGCCTTGCAGTTACCGAGAAGATGACTTTTTAAAGATTTTCCCTACATAAGCCCATGTAAAATCAAAGGGCCCCAGCACTATTATTTGAACAATCTCGGTAGCGGTCCACTAGATGAAGCTTCATACCAAATATCAAAGACCTGGGCCTTGCAGTTTCAGAGAAGAAGATTTTAAAGATTTTCTCTATATAATACTATGTAAAATCAAAGGGACCCGGGGAGGGGGCATTTTTGGCCTCAGCACTATAATTTGAACAATCTTGGTAGGGATCCACTAGATGAAACTTCGTACCAAATATCAAAGTCCTGGGCCTTGCGGTTTCAGAGAAGAAGATTTTTAAAGATTTTCACTATATGAGCCTATGTCAAACCAAAGGGACCCGGCCCCAGCACTATAATGTGAATAATATTGGTAGGGGTCAACTAGATGAAGCTTCATACCAAATATCAAAGACCTAGGTCTTGTGGTTTCAGAGAAAATGATTTTTAAAGATTTTCCCTATATAAGTCTATGTTAAACCAAAGGGCCCCGGAGCGGGGGCATTTTTGGCTCAATGGCTATAATTTGAACAATCTTGGTAGAGGTCCATTAGATGAAGTTTCATTCCCTATATAAGCCCATGTAAAACCAAAGGGCCCCGGAGCGGGGGCATTTTTGGCTCAATGGCTATAATTTGAACAATCTTGGTAGAGGTCCATTAGATGAAGTTTCATTCCCTATATAAGCCCATGTAAAACCAAAGGGCCCCGGGGCGGGGGCATTTTTGCCCCAGCACTGTAAGTTGAACAATCTTGGTAGGGGTTCACTAGTTGAAGCTTCATACCAAATATCAAAGACCTGGCTCTTGTGGTTTCAGAGAAGATTTTTTAAGTTTTCAGTGAAAAAAATCTATTTTTGACTCCTGTGACCTAGATGTGCAACGGACCGGAACCATTTGAACAACTTTGAATGGGGGCCACCTTTCGTCTGTGCACTTTCACGAGACAGGGCCATGCCGCTTACAGGTGCAAATTCCAGCGAGGAAAGGGACGAATTAGCTTTGAATCAAACTGTGAATTACGGAGACCAGGGAAAGGAGACCTGGGTGGAACGTTGGAACGTATTTTGAACGAGATCGAACTTGATCGAATGTTCGACCGGTGTTTCAGCACTTTGCTTCTAAAGAAGACAGTCCCCCAAGGGCATTGCGGGTAGAGTCAATTCTAAGTGATCAACATTCTTTGTAATAGATATATCCATTGTTTTTGTGAAATATTGGTAAATATTTGTACTGATTGATATCTGTACAGGATAATTTGACGAGCCCGCCAGGAGTCTAATTATCCTGTACAGATGTCAATCAGTACAAATATTTACCAATATTTCTCAAAAACAATTGGATATATCTGTTTTAATCCACAGCTTATTGTAACTTCCACTTAAAGGTAATAGATAAAACCTATTAAAGCATATTTGTTTTATTTACTGTTAATTTCAATTTCTTTTATTTGACCTGATTTACCTCGTCTGGAAAATGGATTGTCCTGTCTGAAAGGACACTGTCAGCTTCTCTGCTTCATTAATATTCAATTGGATTTGATTGGTCTAAATCCAACTGACCACAGGTTATTTGATCATGCTTTTTTAACCTGATGTTTATCACTGGGACATTTTAATGCTGAACCTTCAAGTGTAGGACTTACTTTGAACTCAGATGTGTGTTTTTGCTGCATGCAAATGTTTCATAAAATGTTTGGCACCAGTAAATGGGAGTGTATTTTGTGATAATTCAGGGATATTTTTTTTCTCCATAAAAGGTATGTTGTGGGTACTCATTTTGAACAGCCTCATCCCACAAAAACATGTTGTGGGTACTCGTTGGAATTGCCTAGATGAGGCGGTTCTAGCGAGTACCCACAATTTGATTTTATGGAGAATTGGAGAAACTTAATCAGAAGAAGCAGTCTGATCAGGGTCTGCACTGATTAAGTAAAGGCTGTTTTAAATGTGGGTACTCATTCAAATAACCTCGGCGAGGCTATTTTAATGAATACCCACAATGTTAATTTTGTCATGCTAGAAGCCCCTTCCCATTTTAAGATCAGAACGAGCAGTCTGGTCAGGGTCTGCACTGTTTGTCATTAAGTAAAAGCTATTTTAAATGTGGGTACTCATTCAAATAACCTCGGCGAGGCTATTTCAATGAATACCCATAATGTTAATTTTGTCATGCAGAGCTAGAAGCCCCTTCAAATTTTAAGATCAGAAGGTATCAGTCTGATCCGGGTCTGCACTGTTTGCCATTAAGTAAAAGCTATTTTAAATATGGGTACTCATTCAAATAACCTCGGCGAGGCTATTTTAAGGAATACCCACAATGTTAATTTTGTCATGCAGAGCTAGAAGCCCCTTCCCATTTTAATTGTAGCTCAGCTGATTGGTCCATTCAAAATTGTACTTGATATCAGTACATGATATCAGTACATGATATCAATACATTTATCAAAATTTATTAGTACTGCCAACATCAAAGGAAAGTACTGGAAGCTGTGGATTAATTTGTTGTTATTGTACCCCTTTTACAGGGCTTCACAAATATCCTGAGATATTTCTCAGGTGAGCGATATATAATTGTGATCGCTTAATGTCCGTCGTGCGTACCTCTGCACGCCTTCGAGGCACTTCATAGATTTAATCAATATTTCGAGTTAAAGGTGTTAAATCCGATAATTTAAGCAATATTTTCATTGTATTGGAACTTTAAACATCATATAGTAACTCAAATTCTGTAATTTTACATATTTTATATAAATATATTAATAATTTTGAACATGAATAAGCGGCAGTATCGCCCTTGAAGTTAATCCTGCCGAAAATAATTTACTTGCACGTAGTTTCTTATAAGGGAGGTAACCTCAACTTTCACAATAGATCGGGCTCCGAGGTTATAAAACTCAGCTGAGCACGAAATTTGGGGTGCGTTTACTAACCGGAACGGACCCAATAACAGGAACGGACCTGCAATAACCGGAACGGACCTATTTATTCATTCCCCCGTTCTATTTGCTATTAAAAATGTTTATGGAGGCTCCCAAAACACCATATATTACTTTTGGAATCTGTATTTGACATTTTTGTCAAGGAAATTAGCCCATGTTTTTATAGCAGAAAACGGTACCACTATATAGCGCAATAGGTCTCTTAAAAGCTTTATTTATCAAAAGAGATCTGAGAACAGTGCCTAACTATTATTGCACCAGACCAGACACCTAAAAGCTCTCAGCTAATTCTAAAACCGCAAACTGATTGCGAGTCACTATATATATATACAACTGGGGCTCACGGGGGCATACTTTTTTTCTAATTCGTTTCCATTTTCGGCTATATTTTATAGGTTTTGGGTACTCGTTTTAACCGCCGCAAAGAGGCGAGTCTAACGAACACTCACATCATATATTTACGAAAACCTGCATATATATATAGGCATTTTTTCCACCAAAAATGAAAATCTTTATATAAAAATCTTATATTTTTTAATTTTTCTCTCCAAGCATAGATAGAGAAAATGATTACAACCGCATAGGCGAGTACCCACAAACTATGTTTTTGAACAGAAATAAACAAAAGTCACGTATACCACTTTAAACCCGAGCTTTACTATGTAAAAAGTGGGGATAATGGGGCTCGAATTTATACAGGCGTGTTTTCATGACACAAGTTTCTAGATTTAATATCATTTTTTTTTTTCAATATGTTATTATTTTATAGCATCAGTAAAATATCTTATTGAATTACAAAAAATTGTAATCCGGTTATCTGAGCAATTAATTCAGGTGTCAATAAAGAACAAAAGTAATTAAGGAACAAAACGCCAGCGGTTAATCTCGTAATACACACACTAGGTGCGATAAATGAATGCGGCGATGAAAGAAAGCAACGTAAAGATATTTCATTGGGCGGCAGGGCTTGAGATGTCATTTCATCCAAATTGATGGTAAAAGACCCACAAAATCGGAAGCAACGTCTCCAAAATGATCTAAATAGTGCTGACGGGGACGTTAAACCTCAAATCAAACAAACAGCAAATGAACATCAAAAGTAAATTGCTCGCAGGATAGACTACGGAATACGGATATAATACTATTGTATTTCATTAAATTGATGTTATTAACATTTTGTCGTTCTGTTGCTGATGCTGTACGGGTATCTAATTTATTATTATTGTGGTCATGAATTGTGTCTTTTAACCTGAGCGGCCCGATCGGAATTGTCTAATATTTCCGTGAGAAGAGAATAGAATACAATATTTCGGCAGGGTTCCATCGCTTCCCTTGATGTGAAACCAATTAACTTTATGTATGGATATAATATTTATATGAATATTGGGAATCGGATGTGAAAGAATACTTAGAAAAATGAAAATTATGCCGAAAATAGGTCCGTTCCGGTTATTGCAGGTCCGTTCCGGTTATTGGTTGAAAGTCTTGGTAGGGGTCCACTAGATGAAGCTTCATACCAAATATCAAAGACCTGGGCCTTGCAGTTTCAGAGAAGAAGATTTTAAAGATTTTCTCTATATAATACTATGTAGAATCAAAGGGACCCGGGGAGGGGGCATTTTTGGCCTCAGCACTATAATTTGAACAATCTTGGTAGGGATCCACTAGATGAAACTTCGTACCAAATATCAAAGTCCTGGGCCTTGCGGTTTCAGAGTAGGAGATTTTTAAAGATTTTCACTATATGAGCCTATGTTAAACCAAAGGGACCCGGCCCCAGCACTATAATGTGAATAATATTGGTAGGGGTCAACTAGATGAAGCTTCATACCAAATATCAAAGACCTAGGTCTTGTGGTTTCAGAGAAAATGATTTTTAAAGATTTTCCCTATATAAGTCTATATAAAACCAAAGGGCCCCGGAGCGGGGGCATTTTTGGCTCAATGGCTATAATTTGAACAATCTTGGTAGAGGTCCATTAGATGAAGTTTCATTCCCTATATAAGCCCATGTAAAACCAAAGGGCCCCGGGGCGGGGGCATTTTTGCCCCAGCACTGTAAGTTGAACAATCTTGGTAGGGGTTCACTAGTTGAAGCTTCATACCAAATATCAGGGGATGATTCGTATAAGCGTTTCGCTTGTTTTCAAATCCTGTCATTGTAAATTGTACATGTACTGTTCGAATTGACTTGTCGAAATGAAATGAATAAAATATTGTTTAAACCAAATATCAAAGACCTGGCTCTTGTGGTTTCAGAGAAGATTTTTTAAGTTTTCAGTGAAAAAAATCTATTTTTGGCTCCTGTGACCTAGATGTGCAACGGACCGGAACCATTTGAACAACTTTGAATGGGGGCCACCTTTCGTCTGTGCACTTCCACGAGACAGGGCCATGCCGCTTACAGGTGCAAATTCCAGCGAGGAAAGGGACGAATTAGCTTTGAATCAAACTGTGAATTACAGAGACCAGGGAAAGGAGACCTGGGTGGAACGTTGGAACGTATTTTGAACGAGATCGAACTTGATCGAATGTTCGACCGGTGTTTCAGCACTTTGCTTCTAAAGAAGACAGTCCCCCAAGAGCATTGCGGGTAGGGTCAATTCTAAGTGATCAACATTCTTTTTTGTTGTTATTGTACCCCTTTTACAGGGCTTCACAAATATCCTGAGATATTTCTCAGGTGAGCGATATATAATTGTGATCGCTTAATGTCCGTCGTGCGTACCTCTGCACGCCTTCGAGGCACTTCATAGATTTAATCAATATTTCAGGTTAAAGGTGTTAAATCCGATAATTTAAGCAATATTTTCATTGTATTGGAACTTTAAACATCATATAGTAACTCAAATTCTGTAATTTTACATATTTTATATAAATATATTAATAATTTTGAACATGAATAAGCGGCAGTATCGCCCTTGAAGTTAATCCTGCCGAAAATAATTTACTTGCACGTAGTTTCTTATAAGGGAGGTAACCTCAACTTTCACAATAGATCGGGCTCCGAGGTTATAAAACTCAGCTGAGCACGAAATTTGGGGTGCGTTTACTAACCGGAACGGACCCAATAACAGGAACGGACCTGCAATAACCGGAACGGACCTATTTATTCATTCCCCCGTTCTATTTGCTATTAAACTATTTGCTATTAAAAATGTTTATGGAAGCTCCCAAAACACCATATATTACTTTTGGAATCTGTATTTGACATTTTTGTCAAGGAAATTAGCCCATGTTGTTATAGCAGAAAACGGTACCACTATATAGCGCAATAGGTCTCTTAAAAGCTTTATTTATCAAAAGAGATCTGAGAACAGTGCCTAACTATTATAGCACCAGACCAGACACCTAAAAGCTCTCAGCTAATTCTAAAACCGCAAACTGATTGCGAGTCACTATATATATATACAACTGGGGCTCACGGGGGCATACTTTTTTTCTAATTCGTTTCCATTTTCGGCTATATTTTATTGGTTTTGGGTACTCGTTTTAACCGCCGCAAAGAGGCGAGTCTAACGAACACTCACATCATATATTTACGAAAACCTGCATATATATATATAGGCATTTTTTTCCACCAAAAATGAAAATCTTAATATAAAAATCTTATATTTTTTAATTTTTCTCTCCAAGCATAGATAGAGAAAATGATTACAACCGCATAGGCGAGTACCCACAAACTATGTTTTTGAACAGAAATAAACAAAAGTCACGTATACCACTTTAAACCCGAGCTTTACTATGTAAAAAGTGGGGATAATGGGGCTCGAATTTATACAGGCGTGTTTTCATGACACAAGTTTCTAAATTTAATATCATTTTTTTTTTCAATATGTTATTATTTTATAGCATCAGTAAAATATCTTATTGAATTACAAAAAATTGTAATCCGGTTATCTGAGCAATTAATTCAGGTGTCAATAAAGAACAAAAGTAATTAAGGAACAAAACGCCAGCGGTTAATCTCGTAATACACACACGAGGTGCGATAAATGAATGCGGCGATGAAAGAAAGCAACGTAAAGATATTTCATTGGGCGGCAGGGCTTGAGATGTCATTTCATCCAAATTGATGGTAAAAGACCCACAAAATCGGAAGCAACGTCTCCAAAATGATCTAAATAGTGCTGACGGGGACGTTAAACCTCAAATCAAACAAACAGCAAAAGAACATCAAAAGTAAATTGCTCGCAGGATAGACTACGGAATACGGATATAATACTATTGTATTTCATTTAATTGATGTTATTAACATTTTGTCGTTCTGTTGCTGATGCTGTACGGGTATCTAATTTATTATTATTGTGGTCATGAATTGTGTCTTTTAACCTGAGCGGCCCGATCGGAATTGTCTAATATTTCCGTGAGAAGAGAATAGAATACAATATTTCGGCAGGGTTTCATCGCTTCCCTTGATGTGAAACCAATTAACTTTATGTATGGATATAATATTTATATGAATTTTGGGAATCGGATGTGAAAGAATACTTAGAAAAATGAAAATTATGCCGAAAATAGGTCCGTTCCGGTTATTGCAGGTCCGTTCCGGTTATTGGTTGAAAGTCTTGGTAGGGGTCCACTAGATGAAGCTTCATACCAAATATCAAAGGCCTGGGCCTTGTGGTTTCAGAGAAGATTTTTTAAGTTTTCAGTGAAAAAAAAAACTATTTTTGGCTCCTGTGACCTAGATGTGCAACGGACCGGAACCATTTGAACAACTTTGAAAGGGGGCCACCTAAGGATCATTCCTGTGAAGTTTGGTCAAAATCCGATCTGTGGTATAGGAGATGTCGTTTGAAGAAATTGTTTTCGCACACACGCACGGACGCACGCACGACGGACAAAAAGTGATCCCAAAAGCTCACCTCGTCATTATGTGACGGTGAGCTAAAAGGGGGTACTAAAACATTTTGCTCACAAGCCCAGAAACCATTCTGGACACGTGCAGAAAGACAGTGATTGCTCTGGCTGAACAGGGGCTACTTGGTGCAATATTCATTGACGAAGCTCATTGTATTAGGAAATTGTAAGTATCCGTTTTTTCCTCTCTCTCTCTAAAATATATATACTGAAAATTACATAATTAATATGTCATTTTAACCGTACTCAAGCTCATCAGGTTTTAACAAGTCCAGATAATGAACAAACCCTCAAAACCCCACTTTATACTTCTTATTTTTCATACGTTTGCTAAAATCTTAGATTGTGGGTACACGTTAGAACGGCTCTATAAGTTGTTCTAACTAGCACCCACAATCTATATTAGGGCTAGAAATAACGGCCCCACCAATCAGGGTTTGAAGATATATATGGGCTGCATGATGCTTCCACGCAGAGCTGAATCTGACCCACACACGAGTACTGGTGAACCGCTTAGAGGATCTAAGCCTGCCCAGGCAAAGCGGTGTGAGTGTCGGACCGTCCATGCTTATAAACCCCATTGGTTTCATTGAGCGACAGGGTTTGAAATTTCATTTCATCTCATTGTTGGGTAAAAGTCCCATAAAATTGGAAGCAACGTCTCCAAAATGACCTTTACAGTGCTGACGGGACATTAAACTTCAAATCAAACAAAGAAAGGACTGGAAATAAATATATATATATATATAAATTATCATAGGAAAAATACGATTAAAAGGGATAAATTTTGTTTTGGTTGTATTGGACTTTAACAGCCCAGTCAACAATATTTAAGTCATTTTTGAGCCGTCAGTTTACCTATCCACATTTTCTTGGGCAGGCTTATATGTAAGCGTTTAACCAGTACAGTGCACATTCTTTCTCCAGAAATTGGCAACTGCCCTTCTTTATTCAGCGGAAGGAAAAGAATGACTGTAGAAACTCCACGAAAGAACGTTACCAACTCCGGCAGGTATCGAACCAGCGTCCTCATGATACCCAATCAGGCGCGCATCCGACTGAACTACCGAGGCCGGCTAAAAAGAGATCAAAGCGCCAAAGGCACTGAAATGACAGATTCTATGAGAAAATCAAAACACTGTGAAAACTTACAGACAACCTTTCTAAAAAGATCTTAAAATTTAGAAAAGTAGTTCTGCAAATTCCATTTTATGATATGCTTGCAGATGTCTATACACCAGTGGTATCATGAAATGCCATTCGATGTTTCAAACTTTGGAAAGAAATTATTCACGTTTTCAAAACCAAACATTAAAATTCAAGTTTTAACAATACTACTGTCAATTAGTAACCTTTTTGTCTGGTCGGTTGTGGATACCTCCCCACAAAAGATACTCTATTTTTTACAAAGAGATCGATGCCCCCGCCCATAGGGGCTTGAAGAAATATATGGGCTGCATGATGCTTCCACGCAGAGCTGAATCCGGCCCGCACACTAGTACTGGTAAACCGCTTAGCAGATCTAAACCTGTCCAGGACCCGCGGTGCGAGGCGGACAGTCCATGCTAATAAACCCTATTGGTTTCATTGGGCGACAGGGCTTGAGATGTCATTTCATCTCAATGTCGGGTAAAAGTCCCACAAAATTGGAAGCAAAGTCTCCAAAATGACCTTTACAGTGTTGACGGGGACGTTAAACCTCAAATCAAACAAAACAAAGAGATCGGAGGAGAAAGGCTGGTCAGTCCAGTGCATAAATTCCATTGGCTTGAAGACCTTTTTGAGTAAGAACAGCACTATAAACCCGCGCGTAATCCTGCTGGATTAGATATCCCGGATTCTGAACGTAAACATATAAATGGAACCACGTGAGGCCGACACATTTGATTGATGTAACGTCTCGCTGTTGAGTTAACGTCTCAGCCATGACCTTGAATGTTCTTAATGTCGTTAGCTACATGCAATAGCTCGACATACCACTTCGCTTATTCCATCCGATATGTCATGCTCTATTACGCATGCGTCGCCTCGGCATACCTTACACCTATATGTCGAAACATCCCGAAACGACAATCGGCGTGATTCACGCTGAAATGCGATGTGTCACTGAAACCATATCACGCGAGTCGCTTAGACGCCAATATACATGCACGTATTTCATGTACCAGCGTAAGTGTTCCGTACTGTGTCGACGTCTTAATTTTGGTCACAAAGTCTAGCTCTCAAAAGTGCATTGCATAAGGGCGACGAACAGGGTCAGTGCTTATTAGCCGGTAGTTGAAACCCTTTTTATCATATGACGTCATTGATAAGCAGTGATGACCACACGTGTAATAACACTTTGGCGGGATTAAGTAACGTCATGACGAAGTCCATGTCAACAACGCATTTTTTTAAGAAAAAATTATCAAATTCAGAGGCGATAAAATCCAATTTGTAGTGGTCATATGATAAACATAATCTTACACTCGTGGTCATTTCATATGACATTTATGAAACTCGCCGTTTATCTACAGGTACAGTGTAGCAGATGCCGGCGGAAATCTGCTTCGCATATGCGTCTGTCGGATGACTCGATCTTGACGTACTGACGTCGGTCTTCCGCTACGTGGACGTCCACTAGCGTCTTCTGTTGATAGTAAGTTGTCGCTCCAACAGACAAATAGATCACACACATGTGGCACACAAAATCAGAGTCAACGCCATCCGCTTTCCGACCAGCTTCTTACTGTCCATTAGAAGCCTCCGTGGTGTAGTGGTTATGCTACTCGCCTTGTAAACCAGGGATCGCAGGATCGATTCCGGACTTCTCCAGACTATCGGATGTGTCTTTAAACCGAGCTATCGACTCCGTATGACCTTACCTGTTGGTGGGACGTAAAAGTCAAACACTCACCCACTCTAACTGTCCAGGGTTTAATGAAAAATGTTGCAATACATTCTCACTTGATGCTTTTTGAGAGCAAAATACAATTTCTTTTTTTCTAGGCACGACCTTACATCACACATCAAAAGTTTGATCCTGAACATGTGGTTTCTATCAGTGCTGGTGTGAAGGTGGTACTCAGGATCGTTGGCCCCCGCCCATCGGGGCTTAAAGAAATAGATGGGCTGCATGATGCTTCCACGCAGAGCTGAAACCGACCCGCACACGAGTACTGGTAATCTGCTTAGAGGATCTAAGCCTGCCCAGGCAAAGAGGTGCGAGTCGGACCGTCCATGCATATAAACCCTATTGGTTTCATTGGGCGGCAGGGCTTGAGATGTCATTTCATCTCAGTGTCGGGTAAAAGTCCCACAAAATTGGAAGCAACGTCTCCAAAATGACCTATACAGTG
The DNA here is from genome assembly GCA_963580285.1 of Lucinisca nassula. Classification (NCBI taxonomy): domain Eukaryota; kingdom Metazoa; phylum Mollusca; class Bivalvia; order Lucinida; family Lucinidae; genus Lucinisca; species Lucinisca nassula. The sequence continues at coordinate 25,955,462 of OY757023.1, forward strand.
TTGACGTGGACGTTAAACCTCAAATCAAACAAAACAAAACACACGATCGTGGCCGGACTAGTAACCATACGTCACGGTTGATTGATTTAACCTTTTTAGCTTAAGGGCATGGTGCCTAAGCGTGTTGTAATCATGCAATCTTTTGGTTTCAAAATCAAAGGACCGAAAGTGTTGGTGGGATGCAGGTTTGGGTAAAAGTCCTGGGCTGAGATTAAACTGTTTAATTTAACAATGAAATTCCAAACAAATAGTGAATATTTTGATAAGAAGTGCGTTCTGCAGCGTCCGAACTTGGTCCACTGTTTGCCAAGCTCACCCTATGATTCCAGGATGGCCCTATTCAGTCTTATGGAATACCCTGATCTCACTGCGGCTATTTTCTGCAAGAAAAAGGTTATTCTGAGAAGTCAGTGATAGCCACGTAGACGTTAGCTCTGAATCGCTTTTTTATTAGTTACTTCGGTTCGAATGCCAAACAATCAACCCAAACATAGCCGGGTCGTTTGTCAGTCTTGGTTACATGTAAGTGTTATCTGTAAAATCTGCACTTGAATAAAATGTTCGATCTGGCAAACAATGTAGACTAAGATCAAATGCCACAGAACACGGTGCTGATCTTGTTCTACATTTTTGCATCAGTTACTAACATCCGTTAAGTTTAAACGGATCAGTCCAAGTCCTCGTTCATGACCAGCCTGCATTTAGAGACAATCGGCATGAGTTTTGTCAGTGCTTTGATTTATTCACTGCCTTGAGTTTCTGGAGTGTACTCTTCCATCACTGAAGTATGGCTCGTCCATTCTGCTAAATATGGCACCTAGAATTAAATCACAGGACCTACACTGTTTGCATAGGTATCTGTACCATATTCCAGGGTTGAAAGGGACAGCCTTTCTCGCAAAGTCTGATATACATCTAGTTGTAACTGACCTAGACTTGACCTCGAATGTCGGAAAACCCATTAATATTCTGGTCTGCAGCTGACCGGCTGGTCTTTAAGGATTAAATATTGATAGCACTGTTAGAAAATAGTGTAAAACCTGAGCAGACGTCTGAGCAGGTGCCGCATTGATCTAGGTATACAGTATCGCATGATGCAGCTGATTCATATGAAATTCTGAATCTATTCTCTGAAAGGTAAGATATAATCGTCAAGTCGTCTGCTTCAAAAGTTTGTATTGCGATTATAGGATGTACAATTTTGATAACTGCACCTAACCGGACTACATTTTTGTGCGGACTCATATTTTTTTGGCGGTCAAAGCCGGAAGAAAGTCGTAAGAAAGCCGGAACTACTTTACAACACGCAGGATAGCTAGAAACGACAGATTGAATCTGTCATTAATAAAAGAAATTTGATATTTTATTGTAATTCAGCTTTATTTTTGTGATGTACATGTAGCAAAATAGTTACAATCCCCCTGATCATTGGTGACACTTGGACCGCATGTCAAGCCAAGCGGTTAGGTGGTGTGCTTGAGATATACCCAACCAAATGACTTGGGTGAAAATGAGCGAAATAATCTTTACCGGCTACCAGCATTTATGAAAAAAGGTGTCATCAAATATGAAGGGTTTAATTATTTATTGCACATGGAATTCTAAAAATCTTGTTAGAAACAAATCACAATACATGCTACATTATTTTTCTTGTTGTTGTAGAGACCGGCCCCGATAGCTCAGTTGGTAGAGTGTCCGCTCCGGGGAACGGGAGGTCACGGGTTCTTTCCCGGGCCGCGACATACCAAAGTCGTTAAAAATGGTAGTAGCTGCTCCCCGCTTGGCACTCAGATTGACGGGGAATGGATACGACTGGTCGACCCAGTGTCAGGATAATGTGACTGTGTGTTGCATCATGTAATGTGTCTGGGACATGATACTTCAGTGAGGCAGCACTATAAAAGTGAGCATTGAGCTCCCTGTCGCAACCAGACACCGTCGTGATATGACTGAAAAATTGTTGGAAGCGACGTTAAACCCGAATTCACACACACACACATACACACACATACACACACACACACACACACACACACACACTGTTGTTGTAGCAAATGGCAACAAAATCAGCCAGGTCATGAGAAAACCTGTATTACGCCTATGCAAACAATAAAGGTGCAGTTAAGCCTGAGCCGGCCTTGGTAGCTCAGTCGGATGCGCGTCTTGAATAATGATCAGGAGGATGCAGGTTCGATACCTGCCGGGGTTAACATTTTTTTATGGGGATTGATCATGAAATCTTTTCGATGGTCATTCTCTCCCTTCCGCTGATTCAAGAAGGGCAAATGTCAATATTTCTAATTAACTGCTTTACGTATAATATGTGCTAGAAAGGGTTATCAATACACTACAAAGCTGGGAATATGGAGTGTACATGTTTTTCAGGGCCAGACTAGATAGTTTCGACCAATTAGGCCTCATTAATGACCCTCATATATTTTCAAAATTCCACTATGGAATCCATAATCTCAAATGACAAGAAAATATAAACTACACAACGGTGTAGGGCAGGGAGACGTTTTACGGCTGCCACACATTTCCAGACACCAGCTGTAGTGACATTAAATATGTTCTAGAAAGGGTTATCATTTGGAAGCCTGCCCAGGAAAAGTGTGGGTAGGTAAACTGAACGGCTCAAAAATACTGCCGTGAGTAAACAATGTAGATCCTGATCAGACAACATATTTTGCTGCATCTTAAAGGCATTTATTCCTGTAAGGTAGGACACACCGTGTGCTCATAATTGTTTTATTGCCCTCTGTGATATACTCTCTGTAGCAGATCAAAGGCAGTCCCTAATATGGTGATTAGTAGCTCTTGTTGAATCCCTGACTGAGGCACTTAAGGGGTAATCAATAAGGTACACTCTAGTCAACAGTTAGTAAACTATTGATTTTTCCCCAAGAGGCCTCTTACCTGTTGAGAACAGGGGTCTTCTCGTCAGTCAGCACTGAGGGCTATATAATATTATGTAATATTATGTAATGCAATGATGGTCCTCAATAAACGAGAATAAATGCCTTTAACTGCTTGCTTATGGCTAGGCAAAAGTTGGTTAATCGGCATCTATTTTTTGTCTGGACTGTTTGCCAAAGTCCTAAAATAGGGGTGCTAGGCTTATGTGGGTTAAGTGGCAACGGCTCCGAGTCCGTGCTTTTTGCCTTTTTTAAAATAAATACTATAGACTTGTCGGCCTCGGTAGCTCAGTCGTTGCTGGTAGGTGTTAGGTGTACCCTACTAACTAATTTAAGAGGGGTTTTGTTTCCATGTTGAACTCAATAATTTATTGCACTTTTTTAATATATTCAGTCTTTATTTTCACATTTTAAAAATGCCATTAGGGCATTCATGTTTATGTTATTGTTTTAATTCCGACAACTAAGTAGGTTACACAAGAACACTCTCTTCACTCTATAAATGCAAGAAACCTAATCTCTAATGCCTGCTGGAGCAAACTCAATATGGGACATTAATCTTATCTTGCTGTGAACTATGAGCTGTTAATGTTGGTGGAATTAGTGTACGTCATATTAATGGGCAATGGTCAGATTCCTTACATAACCACTGAACAGTTTGGATAAGTCTGTTGAAATAGGGCTCAAGAGAGAGAGAGAGAGAGAGAGAGAGAGAGAGAGAGAGAGAGAGAGAGAGAGAGAGAGAGAGAGAGAGAGAGAGAGAGATTTAATTAGTAAGGGGAACAAGGGAAGGGGTATATTTTTATTCATCTAAGGATTACTTAATAAAAAAAGTCTCATTTCAACAGACTTCATAAGTCTAAGTTCACGGAGGTATTCATTTTTTTTTCATATTTACATTCAAAGACAAAGGATGTGGGTACTCGTTAGAACCGCCTCAATATGGCGGCTGTAACGAGCACCCACCACCTATGTTTGCAATATAAAGCTTGACATGTACTTTGTCTGGTCTGAAAAAAAAATGTAATTACAAAAACAGAGTACAATTAACAAAAAAAGAAGGAAGGAAGGAAAACACCAACACATAAATAGATAAACACGGACGTGTCGCTTGATTTCATGTGACCTGGAAAGCACAACAGACGAAACGTGAAATCAGTACTAGTAATAAACAAATAAAAGAATAATTAAGAATTCCGAGCGTCATGGGTAATTTGTGTGTTCAGAAAACATTAAATGCCCAAAACGCTATACAATGCTAAAAACAAACTATAAATAAATTTATATGTGAAAAAGAGATAAAGACAATGAATTTTTCATAGAGCACGCGTTTTCATTTCATCCTTAAATCGTTGCTCGCCGACACTGTTAACGAACCAGCCGACCAATTTAAAACAAAATTAGTTAGATGTAAAAGAGATAATTAAAGATGTTTAACTTTGCAAAGAGCACGTGTTTTTACACCACATCATTAATCGCCTTAATAGTGTGATTAATGAGTCAAACCATATACAATGTGATTGATATTATTGATCAAATTGGGTAATACTTATCATTAACCCTAATTGAAATTTCCATTCAAACTATATGTTCTTCGAACTATCTCTCCTCTCTCTGTCTCTCTCTTTCTACTTATACTGCGATCGGTCCCATTTGACCATTACCCACTGGTGTACATTACATGTACTCCAGGTTGCAGGATTGAACGCCTGCACAGTAACCATGTAATTACGGTAGGGGTCTTTAACTTGCACAGGAGATGACTCTTCCTGCACATGGGGGCTCCAGTTAACGTCCCAATCCGAAGGACGGTGCACTTTTCGGCATTCCTCTCTGTATGTCTCTCTCATTGAGTTGATTGATTAACGGTATGGATCGAAACAGGCAATACTTCTCATAATTCCTAATTTACATTTCATATACAAAACCACTAGGGGGAATGGTTTAGGGGCGAAACGACTATGGTTTGGGGACGAAACGACTATGGGCCAAAAAGGGAGGGAGAAAACGTCTTGGGGCGAAACGTCTTGTTACCCCTCAAAACTGCTTCTTTTACCGGAACGACTGGAAACACCGGAACGATCATGAAATACCGGAACGAACTAAAAAAAAATCGATAACAGCGAAAGTTTGTTTTCCCCGGGAGTTGTTTATATAGTTTTTTATTATGCTAAACAACTATAACTTGATATACATAGAATTGTAAAAAAAAAATAATAATAATAAAATAAGTCAATTATAATGCTGCTGGTAAAATAGCTTGTTAGTTCTTTGTTTGCATGTATTTTAAATGTTATAAAACATGCACTTCAGTGTTTGCTAATTCAAACCAATTTCTTTAAATGCTCTGATAATTTCAAGCAAGTTCACGGAGAGGTATTAAGATTACTAAGAATTCAAATATTTTAAAGCAGATCATTATATTTAATTACATTAACAGTTCAAATGAAGTGGCTACTGATTACAAACGTAAAACCCCATTGTGAAGATAAGTCAGGCTGAAGATCAAAGGAAAATCCTTTTGAGAAAGTCGTTCAAAAAACAACTTAATCAAACGCATTATGACCCACCAAATGGCATTATGATTCATTAAAATTTCGATTTTTTTAAGTCCGTTCTGGTGTTTCAGGGGCGTTCCGGAGTTTCCAGTCGTTCCGGTGAAAGAAGATACCCTGTTGGGGTATGACTGAGAGAAATAAAGGTCGGAAGTCGGGACCAAAAGTCGATTATAGATGGGTATATACTGCAACGACCCCTCACGAGGATTACGTGCATGTGTACATAACATACACTCCAGGTTTGCAGGATGAAAGCCTACACAGTAGCAATTACGGTAGGGATCTTTTACCTGCACAGGGAATGGTTCTCCCTGCACAGGGGGCCTCCAGCTTACGTCCCGATCCGATGGACGGTGCACTTTGTGGCATTCATCCCAGCAAATTATGCCAGTGGAGCATGTTCGGACATCGCGATTTTATAACCGCTGCCGGGAATTGAACCGGGGGCCTCTAGCATGATAGGCAAGTGCACTAACCACTCAGCTATCACGCTCGTACCTAAGTCAATTCGTACCTTAGTCAACTCGTACCTGTTTTTTGTCAACTCGAACCTGTTCTTTGGACAACTCGTACCCCCAAGTCAACTCGTACCTGTTTTGGTTGACTCGTAATCCGGATTGGGGGGGGGGGGGGACTCTAAATTTTACCTGAAACATAGGAAGGGACTGATTTTGGGGGATCAAAATGTTTCGTTGGTGGGGAAGGGGGTGGGGGGGGGGGGGTTAGGAAAAAACAGTATTTCATGGCTACAGGCCATTTAGCAGATATTTTGTTGAGCGGGTGGAGTCACTTTTAAAGTAGAAGTGAAGCTTGGCAATGATCTGGAATCGATACAATAAGCCCACCGCTCCCATCAGAGACACCAAAGGGAAATAAACACAAACATGAAAGAACCAGACCCTTATGTTAAATCAATAACGGAAAGCCAAAAGGACAGTTACTTTCCACAAAATGGTCAATTTACTATCCGAAACAAAATAATATAAGCCATACACACACTCAAAGACAAGCCACAACAACAAAAAAAAAAACCGCGACAGATGAACTACCCCGGAACGGCCAGCGAAACGAATCCACGCGGCCACAATTCTCGCCCCACCTCCGTCGCGATTTAGACAAATAATCTGTTCAGTCCGCATGAAGGCCTCCTAACCCACCAACGAACCCCCACGAACACAAAAATCAAACAACCACAGGGATGGTCGGGTATAAAAGCCAAGGTACCACACAGAAGGGTATTGTACAAACTGGAATATCATGGGATATAGGTGGATTAGCTCATGACTGTCGGGCCCACAAAAAAGTTGTCTTTGATGGCCAACTGTCCGATCCAGTCCCTGTTTTACCTGGAGTTCCACAAGGCTCGGTACTTGGAACGGTCCTTTTTCAGTATTCATCAATGATCTCCCCGATAACATCAGGTCATCTGTCCGTTTGTTTGCTGATGATTAAGTAATGTATAGGAATATATACTCTCCTTCTGACTGTCTTATTTTACAAGATGACTTGGACAGACTAGCACAGTGGGAGGCCGATTGGCAGATGAAGATCAATGTGGCGAAATTGCATTTGATGAGGGTGTCACGGCATCTTCCTGACAATCAGATTTAGTTTGATTATTCACTACACCACCAAACTTTGGAGCAGGTTCAATCCGCCAAATGTCTTGGTGTCACTATCAATGACGATCTTGATTGGGTCATCATATTTCAGAGATTATATCAAAAGCAACTAGGACTTTAGGATTTCTAAGATGTAATTTGCCTTTTGCATCTAGGCAGACAAAGGATGTTGCATATAAAGCATTTATTTGCCCTCAACTCGAATATGCATCACCCATTTGACACCCACATGTTAAACCTCGGATTCAGCAGGTTGAGAAGGTTCAGAGGACAGCAGCTCGATGGACATGTCGGCGATGGCGAAATAAGAGTAGCGTCGGTGACATGCTTAGCGACTTGGAATGGATGTCCCCTGAGGCCCGTCGTGATCAGTCCTATTTAACCTTCTTCTATAAAATACACTCTGGTATAGTGTCTCTTAATAAAGATAAATACTTGACCCATGTGACAACTTCAACTCAAACAAGGGCATCAAAAGTAAATAACACTCAATATCGTAGGTACCTGGCCTATAGTGATGCCCTAAAGCATTCTTTTTTCCCGAGAACTATTCCTCAGTGGTAGATGCCAAATCCGCAGAGGAGTTCAAAGCCCGTGCAATGTAGATTGGGACTCAGAGGTATGCGTTTTAGTATACCTCTGTTAATCAGATTGTAAATAGTTTTTAAGAACTCATTCAGAGTCCTCTATTTTTATGCCCCGACTTCGAAGAAGTTGTGGGGGCATATTGGTTTTGCCCTTTTCGTCCGTCCTTCCGTCCGTCCCGCTTTTTTGCTGCATAGCATAACTTAAGAACCAAGGGTGCTAGGTTTTTGAAATTTCAAATATGGATTCCTTATGAAAAAAAAAATTGACCCGTGTTTTTTTCTCGTCAGGATTATGCCTCTTTCTTGAGTTATGCCTCTTTGCAAAAAAAAAACTTTGAAATCTTGTAAGCAAGATATCTAAAAAACTGTTTGAGCTTTTGCCCTGAAACTTTACAGACAGGTTTGGGATGATGAGTAGATGAACTGATTGACTTTTGAAAAAAATCCGAATTTTTTTCTTGAGTTATGACCCTTTGATTTTTTTTTTTTTTTTTTTTTTTGCGTTTTAAGCTTGTAAGCAAGATAACTAAAAACTGTTTGAGCTATTGCCCTGAAACTTTACAGAATTGTTGGGGATGATGAGAAGATGAACTGATTAGTTTTTGACAAAAATCCATTTTTTTTCTTGAGTTATGCCCCTTTGAAATTTTGCGCATTTTAAGCTTGTAAGCAAGATATCTAAAACATTATTTGAGCTATTGCCCTGAAACTTTACAGGCTGGGTTAGAATGATGAGTAGATGAACTGATTAACTTTTTTAATGAAAATGAATTTTTTCTTGAGTTATGGCCCTTTGAATTTTTTTTTTGCGTTTTAAGCTTGTAAGCAAGATAACTAAAAAACTGTTTGAGCTTTTGCCCTGAAACTGTACAGAATGGTTCGGAATGATGAGAAGATGAACTGATTAACTTTTGACAAAAATCCATTTTTTTTTCTTGAGCTATGCCCCTTTGAAATTTGCGTGTTTTAAGCTTGTAAGCAAGGTGTCTCAAACTGTTTGAGCTATAGCCCTGAAACTTAACAGGTTGGTTCAGGATGATGAGTAGATGAACTGATTAACTTTTAAAAAAAAATCCATTTTTTTTTTCAGTTATGCGCCTTTGAAATTTTGCGCGTTGGAAGCTTGTAAGCGAGATACATGTATCTCAAAAACCATACGAGCTATTGCCCAGAAACTTTACAGGCGGGTTCAGGAAGATGAGCAGATGAACTGATTAACTTTTGAAAAAAATCCGAAATTGTTTTCTTAAGTTATGGCTCTTTGATTTTTTTTTGCTTATTAAGCTTGTAAGCAAGATAACTAAAATATGTTTGAGCTATTGCCCTGGCACTTTACAGAATGATTGTGGATGATGAGAAGAACTGATCAACTTTCGACAAAAATCCATTTTTTTTCTAGTCAGGATTATGTCCCTTTCTTGAGTTATGCCCCTTTGCCAAAAAATACTTTGAAATCTTGTAAGCAAGATATCTCAAAAACTGTTGAGCTTTTACAGACTGATATGGGATGATGAGTAGATGAACTGATTAATTTCTGAAAAAAATCCGACGGCCCCCGCCCATAGGGGCTTGAAGAAATATATGGGCTGCATGATGCTTCTACGCAGAGCTGAATCCGGCCCGCACACTAGTACTGGTATACCGCTTAGAGGATCTAAGCCTGTCCAGGAACCGCGGTGCGAGGCGGACCGTCCATGCTAATAAACCCTATCGGTTTTATTGGGCGACAGGGCTTTAGATGTCATTTCATCTCAATGTCGGGTAAAAGTCCCGCAAAATTGGAAGCAACGTCTCCAAAATGACCTTTACAGTGTTGACGGGGACGTTAAACCTCAAATCAAACAAACAAACCAACAAAAAAAATTCGGATCCGAAATTTTTTTCTTGAATTATGGCCCTTTGATTTTTTTATTTTTTTTTTTTGTGTGTGTTTTAAGCTTATAAGCAAGATAAGTAAAAAACTGTTTAAGCTATTGCCCTGAAACTTTACAGAATGGTTGGGGATGATGAGAAGATGAACTGATTAACTTTTGACAAAAATCCAATTTTTTAGCTCCCCTGTCACGTAGTGACAATGTGAGCTTGTGGGATCACTTTTTGTCCGCCGTGCGTGCGTCCGTGCGTGCGTAAACTTTTTCTTCAAACGACATCTCCTCCTAAACCACTGAATGGATTTTGATATAATTTCACAGGAATATTCCTTAGATGACCTTTTTTCAACATTGTTTAAATCATTCCGCTCCGTTAAACAAAATGGCCGCCAGAGCTAAAAATAGAAAAACCTTTAAATGACATCTCCTCCCAGGCAAATGGCCCGATTTGAAAATAATTTCACAGGAATGTTCCTTGAGTGACCCTTTTTCAAAATTGCCTAAATCCTTCCGCTCCGTTAAACAAAATGGCCACCAGAGCTAAAATAGTTAAACCTTAAATGACATCTCCTCCTAGGCAAATGGCCCGATTTGAAAATAATGTCACAGGAATATACCTTGAGTGACCCTCTTTCAAAATTGCCTAAATCGTTCTGATCCGTTTATCAAAATGGCCACCTGAGCTAAAAATAGAAAAACCTTTTAATGACATCTCCTAGGCAAATGTCCTGATTTGAAAAGAATTTCACAGGAATGTTTCTAGAGTGACCCTCTTTCAAAATTGCCTAAATCGTTCTGCTCCTTTAAACAAAATGGCCGCCAGAGCTAAAAATAGAAGAAAAAAAAACCTTTAAATGACATATCCTCCTTGGCAAATGGCCCGATTTGAAAATAATTTCACAGGAATGTTCCTTGAGTGACCCTCTTTCAAAATTGCCTAAATCGTTCTGCTCCGTTAAACAAAACGGCCACCAGAGCTAAAAATAGAAAAACCTTTCAATGACATCTTCTCCTAGGCAAATGGCCCTATTTGAAAATAATTTCACAGGAATGTTCCTTGAGTGACCCTCTTTAAAAATTGCCTAAATCGTTCCGCTCCGTTGAATATAATGGCCGCCAGAGCTAAAAATAGAAAAACCTTTAAATGACATCTCCTCCTAGGCAAATTGCCCTATTTGAAAATAATTTCACTGGAATGTTCCTTGAGTGTCCCTCTTTCAAAATTGTTTAAAACCTTTCAATGACATCTCCTCCTAGGCAAACGGTCCAATTTGAAAATAATTTCACAGGAATGTTCCTTGAGTGACCCTCTTTCAAAATTGCCTAAATCGTTACGCTCCTTTAAATAAGATGGCTGCCAGAGCTAAAAATAGAAAAACCTTTAAATGACATCTCCTCCTAAGCTAATGGCCCGATTTATAAAGAATTTCACAGGAATGTTCCTTGAGTGACCCTCTTTCAAAATTGCCAAAATCGTTCTGCTCCGTTAAACAAAATGGCCGCCAGAGCTAAAAATATAAAAACCTTTAAATGACATCTCCTAGGCAAATGCCCTGATTTCAAAATAATTTCACAGGAATGTTCCTTGAGTGACCCTCTTTGAAAATTGCCTAAATAGTTCCGCTTAGTTGAACAAAATGGCCATCAGAGCTAAAAATAGAAAAACCTTTAAATGACATCTTCTCCTATTCAAATTGCCCTATTTGAATATAATTTCACAGGAATGTTCCTTGAGTGACCCTCTTTCAAAATTGCCTAAATCATTTCACTCCGTTAAACAAAATGGCCGCCAGAGCTAAAAATACAAAAACCTTTAAATGACATTTTCTCCCAGGTAAATGACCCGATTTGAAAATAATTTCCCAGGAATGTTCCTTAGTTTAGTTTATACCAATTTATTTTAGTTCGATTGCGATGAAAGCTTCAAGCTTATTGAATCGCTCTCGAACACTCATTCCGGGTGTTTTCACGCGCGCACGAGAGAGAGAGGCAGTGGCTTTTACACCACTGCTACCCATTTACACCTGGGTGGAGTGGGGCAGTGCCATTACGTGTCTTGCCCAAGGACACACCTCGATACCGGTGGCCGGATTCGAACGCACAACCTCTCGATCATAAGTCGAACGCTTTAACCACTGCGCTATCGAGGCTGAATGTTCCTTGAGTGAACCTCTTTCAAAACTGCCTAAACTGTTCCACTCTGTTAAACAAAATGGACACTAAAGCTAAAAATAGAAAAACCTTCAAATTACACTACAATGAAAAATAGCCTCCAAAGATAAAAGTCTTTGGTCCACATCTCCTTAAAGCAGGGAATCCTTCATTCCATAAGCTTTGAAACATCTTGGATTCAGTTGAGCGATTTAGGGCCATCATGGCCTTCTTGTATTATGTTCCTTTGGAGACTCGGCAGCAAGTGTGACCTGTTGACCTTGACCTATATTTCACGCTCCATTGACTTTGTTCCTTATCTCCTCAAGTTGACCTCAACCATAAGGCCTACAACCACCTAACCTTGCTTAGTGCTTCTTCTAGATGTTTTGACTTATCAGGTACCTTGACCCAATGATCTTGTCCGATATTTTGGGCTCCAGTGACTTTCACACACAGTTTGTCAACAGTGGATATCTCCTCAACTATAAGGCCTACAACCACCAAACATGAATAGTGCTTCACTTTGATGTACTGACTTGGCAGATACCCTGCCTTGACTAAGTGACCTTGACATATATTAACGCTTCAGTGACTTTGATACATTTTGACTGTGGCTCCTGTGCCCGGCTTTTGCCCCAGCAGGTGCGACACTGCCTTCCACGGAATTCTTGTATACGTATGGTGTCAACATAGCACATAAATTGTTTATATTTTAAATTTATATCTTATAATGAAAAATATAATCATTGACTTATTGATGTTTTACTGCGATGTCAATTTCGATATCAATCTTCCCTGGAATTTTGTTACTCTAACTAGTTGTACATAGTTTTTCACTATGTTAGCCTGCTGAAGACCATTTATGTAAAAGTGCTTCAAGATTTAAAAAATTGTTAATGAATATATTGTGACTTTGTTATTTATCTTTATGTTTTGCCTGAAAACTTTCATCAAAAATGATAAGATACCTGCCTAGATCCCTTGAGGTCCTCTTGTTCTTCAAGAAAATCCAGCCAGTTTGAGGTCATTTAATATTGTTCAACTTTTTCATGTTTCTTTTTTATATTGAGCAATAAAAATTTTCTTTTTATTAATATAGAGTTATTATTTTCACTTCTCATATTTGCACTTACACTATAAGTCAGTATCTTAGCATTAAAGCTTCACTACCAACATACTGCGGAACTTTAATTTTGATCAAGTGTTCAAGATTATGCAAATTTCAAAACATGTCTATACTTACAAATTAATCGTGTGCTCAGCCTATAAAGGATTTATATAGGCAATTCCTTACTTATATTTTAAATATTTGGATAAACAAAGCTGAGGAAACGGTGAAGAGCAAGATGACACGCTGTAGAACATGGCATCTCATCAGGATCTACATTATTGCCACTTAAGATTACGTAGTTTGTTTGTGTTTGAGTTTTATGACCCACAAATAGCTATGGTCATTAGGTAGTGCTTGTTAAAATTTGAGAATAAGAATTATATGGAGTTGAGGTGCCCGAATAAAAATGGCCCAATATCTGAGTAATCTAACAGGAATTGTCCTAAGATGACCCTCTTTTAAAATTGTCCAAATCCTAAAAATACAAAAACCTTTAAATGGCAACTTCTCATCTCAAGGCAAACGGCCCAATTTCAAAATAATGGCCTATTTCAAAATAATTCCACAGAAATTTTCCTCTATTGCTGCTATAATGGTTCCACTACAATGAAAAATAGCCTCCAAAGATAAAAATCTTTGGTCCATATCTCCTTAAAGCAGTGAATCCTTCATTTCCATAAGCTTTGAAACATCTTGGATTCAGGTCAGAGATTCAGGGCCATCGTGGCCCTCTTGTTTCTTGAGTTATGCCCCTTTGAAATTTTGCGCGTTTTAAACTTGTTAGCAAGATATCTAAAAAAAAACTGTTTGAGCTATTGCCCTGAAACTTTACAGGCTGGTTCAGGATGATGAGTATATGAACTGATTAACTTTTGAAAAAATTCCAAAATTTTTAGCTCACCTGGGCCGAAGGCTCCAGGGGAGCTTATAGTATAGTGGGTCCTCCGTCGTCCGTCGTCCGTCCGTCCACACTTTTGAGCAGCTATATCTCTGTATCCTGCAGGCTGATCTCAATCATTTCTCATCTGTAGCATGCCTCTGGTGGGGCATTGATGACATAAACTTTTTTTTGAAATCGCTCTTAAACTTTGGTTCCTATGGCAACCACAAGGTCCCATAGACTTACTATGGGAAAATGCTTGTCATCACCGTAGCGCCTTCAGTTTAAATCGGATCTTTCTGAAACTTATATGTAAGGTGACTGGGGATAAAAACTCGGATGAGTTCGAAAACCGGCCAAGTCCGCCGATTTATCACAGAGTTACGTCCCTTTGATTGCTGAAAATGCCCATTTTCGACCTTGTCATCACCTTAGCCCCTTCAGTTTTGATCGGATCTTTCTGAAACTTATATGTAATGTGGCTGGGGATAAAATCTCGGATGAGTTCGAAAACCGGCCAAGTCGGCCCATTTATCATAGAGTTACGTCCCTTTGACTGCTGAAAATGCCCATTTTCGACCTTGTCATCACCGTAGCCCCTTCAGTTTTGATCGGATCTTTCTGAAACTTATATGTAATGTGGCTGGGGATAAAACCTCGGATGAGTTCGAAAACCGGCCAAGTCCGCCGATTTATCATAGAGTTACGTCCCTTAGATTGCTGAAAATGCCGATTTTTGACCTTGTCATCACCGTAGCCCCTTCAGTTTTGATCGGATCTTTCTGAAACTTATATGTAAGGTGGCTCGGGATAAAATCTCGGATGAGTTCGAAAATCGACCAAGTCGGCCCATTTATCGTAGAGTAACGTCCCTTTGATTGCTGAAAATGCTGATTTTTGACCTTGCCATCACCGTAGCCCTTTCAGTTTTGATCGGATCTTTCTGAAACTTTTATGCAAGGTGGCTGGGGATAAAGCCTCGGATGAGTTCGCATACGGGCAAAGGTGGCCTATTTATCATAGAGTTAGGTCCCTTTGATTGCTGAAAATGTTGATTTTTGACCTTGTCAACACTGTAGCCCCTTCAGTTTTGATCGGATCTTTCTGAAACTTATATGTAAGGTGGCTGGGGATAAAACCTCGGATGAGTTCGAAAACAGGCCAAGTTGCCCCATTAACTATATAGTTATGTCCCTTTGATGGCTAAAAATGTCGATTTTTTACCTTGTCATCACCGAAGCCCCTTTAGTTTTGATCGAATCTTTCTGAACCTATAAAACCTAGGATGAGTTTGAATACCGAACAAGTTGGCCCATTTATCATTGATTTACGTCCCTTTGATTGCCGAAAATGCCGATTTTTTACCTTGTCATCACCATAGCCCCTTCAGTTTTGATCGGATCTTTCTGAAACTTATATGTAAGGTGGCTGGGGATAAAATCTTGGATGAGTTCGAAAACAGGCCAAGTCAGCCCATTTATTGTAGAGTTATGTCCCTTTGATGGCTGAAAATGTTGATTTTTTTTACCTTGTCATTACCGTAGCCCCTTCAGTTTTGATCAGATTTTTCTGAAACTTATATGTAAGGTGGCTGGGGATGAAACCTCGGATGAGTTCTAAAACTGGCCAAGTCGGCTCATTTATTTTAGAGTAACATCCCTTTGATTGCTAAAAATGCCAAATTTTGACCTTGTCATCACCGTAGCCCCTTCAGTTTTGATCGGATCTTTCTGAAACTTATATGTGAGGTGGCTGGGAATAAAATCTTGGATGAGTTTGAATACTGGCCAAGTCTGATCAGATCTTTCTGAAACTTACATGTAAGGTGGCTGGGAATAAAACCTCAGGTGAGTTGGAATACCGGCCAAGTCGGCACATTTACCATAGAGTGACGTGCCTTTGATTGCTGAAAATGCCTATTTTCGACATTGTCATCACTGCTGTCCCTTTAGTTTTGAACGGATCTTCATTAAACTTACAAACAAGGAAGTCAGGCAGAAAGCTTGGAGGAGTTTGAAAACTCTTGTTTTTGAACTTGTCATCACCATAGCCACTTCAGTTTAGATCGGATCTTCTTAGCAAGTCAGGAATAAAAGCTTGAATGAGTTTGAAAACCGGTGAGGTCAGCCTGTTTATCATAGAGTTACATTCTACTTGATTTTCAGAAATGCTTACCCTGTCATCACCATGTCCTCCCATAAAGCCTTCAGTAAAGGTTGGCACTTCCTTAAACTTTGAATCTGTTAGCTCAGGTGAGCGATACAGGACCAAGCTAGCTTGGTCCTCTTGTTTTCTTGAGTTATGGCTCTTTGATTTTTTTTTTTTTTTGCAAATTTAAGCTTGTAAGCAAGATAACTAAAAACTGTTTGAGCTATTGCCCTGAAACTTTACAGAATGGTTTGGGATGATGAGAAGATGAACTGATTAACTTTTGACAAAAATCCAATGTTTTTTTCTTGAGTTATGCCCCCTTTGAAATTTTGCGCGTTTTGAGCTTGTAAGCAAGATATCTCAAAAAGTGTTTGAGCTATTGCCCTGAAACTTTACAGGCTGGTTCAGGATGATGAGTAGATTAACTGGTTAACTTTTGAAAAAATGCGAAAGTTTTTCTTCAGTTATGGTACTTTGAATTTTTTATTGCGTTTTAAGCTTGTAAGCAAGATTACTAAAAAACTGTTTAAGCTATTGCCCTGAAACTTTACGGAATGGTTGGGAATGATGAGAAGATGAACTGATTAACTTTTGACAAAAATCCATTTTTTTTTTCTTGAGTTATGCCCCTTTGAAATGTTGCGCGTTTTAAGCTTGTAAGCAAGATATCTCAAAAACAGTTTGAGCTATTGCCCTGAAACTTTACAGGTTGGTTCAGGATGATGAGTAGATGAACTGATTAACTTTTGAAAAAAATCCGAAGGATTTTGCCCCTGTCTTGAGTTATGCCCCTTTGCAAAATACTTTGAAATCTTGTAAGCAAGATATCTAAAAAACTGTTCGAGCTTTTGCCCTGAAACTTTACGGAATGGTTGGGAATGATGAGAAGATGAACTGATTAACTTTTGACAAAAATCCATTTTTTTTTCTTGAGTTATGCCCCTTTGAAATGTTGCGCGTTTTAAGCTTGTAAGCAAGATATCTCAAAAAGTGTTTGAGCTATTGCCCTGAAACTTTACAGGCTGGTTCAGGATGATGAGTAGATTAACTGATTAACTTCTGAAAAAATGCGAAATTTTTTCTTCAGTTATGACCCTTTGAATTTTTATTTTTTTTTTTTTTTTTTTTTTTTTTTGCATTTTAAGCTTGTAAACAAGATAACTAAAAACTGTTTGAGCTATTGGCCTGAAACTTTACAGAATGGTTGGGAATGATGAGAATATGAACTGATTAACTTTTGACAAAAATCCAATTTTTTTCTTGAGTTATGCCCCTTTGAAATGTTGCGCGTTTTAAGCTTGTAAGCAAGATATCTCAAACTGTTTGAGCTATAGCCCTGAAGCTTTACAGGTTGGTTCAGGATGATGAGTAGATGAACTGATTAACTTTTGAAAAAAATCCGAAGGATTTTGCCCCTGTCTTGAGTTATGCCCCTTTGCAAAATACTTTGAAATCTTGTAAGCAAGATATCTAAAAAACTGTTCGAGCTTTTGCCCTGAAACTTTACAGAATGGTTGGGGATGATGGATAGATGAACTGATTAACTTTTGACAAAAATCCAATTTTGTTTTTCTTGAGTTATGCCCCTTTGAAATTTTGTGCGTTTTAAGCTTGTAAGCAAGATATCTCAAAAACGGTTTGAGTTATAGCCCTGAAACTTTACAGGCTGGTTCAGGATGGTGAGTAGATGAACTGATTAACTTTTGAGAAAAAAAATCTGAATTTTATTTTTCTTCAGTATTGGCCTTTTGATTTTTTTTTGTCTTATATTGAGGACTATCATTTCATTACATAATATTTTGTAGCCCTCATTGCTCACTGGAGAGAAGTCCTCTGTCTTCAATAGGTAAGGGGCCGCCTTGGGGAAAATCAATGAATTACTTACTGTTGACTGGTGTACATTATTGATTTTCCCCTTAAGTGTCTCAGTCAGGGGATTCAACCAGAGCTACTAATCACACTATTAAGGGCCGCCTTTGATCTGCTATAGTCAGTATATCACAGGGGGCAATAAAATAATTATGGACACACGGTGTGTTTTACTGTTACAGAATAAATGCCTTTAAGCTTTTAAGCAAGATAACTCAAAAACTGTTTGAGCTATTGCCCTGAATCTTTACAGAATTGTTGGGGATGATGAGGAGATGAACTGATTAACTTTCGACAAAAAAAATCCATTTTTTTTCTTGAGTTATGCCATTTTGAAATTTTGCGCGTTTTAAGCTTGTAAGCATGATATCTCAAAAACTGTTTGAGCTATTGCCCTGAAACTTTACAGGCTGGTTCAGGATGATGAGTAGATGAACTGATTAGGTGAATGTTAATGCATTTGCATTTTTGTGGAACTTAATGCATGCTTGCTCAAGACATGTTACTCGCTTAATAGAGGTGGACACTAAGACAGGTTAGACTGTATCTCTAAAACTGTATGAGCTATTGTCCTGTAACTTAAGACACTGGTATTTGGTGATAAATTAATGACCTGATAACTTCAGTTTTTCTTGTGTTATGTTCCTTCTAAAATTTCAGCATTGCAGCCAAATAAAAAATTATCTCAATTAATGTTAGGGACAAGCAGTGTTAGGGTCAAGCAGTGTTATAGGGTCAAGCAGTTGGGGGCATTATGTTTCATAAACACTCGCTCTAGTTTAAAGCTAAATTCTAAATTTAGCCACCCACCCAACTGAGGTAATGGCCAAATATGACCGACTCAGTATATGAAGATAGATAAGGCCGGGCCGAGCTGGGCAGAGCCGTCGAGCCAAAAATGCGATCCGAAGATTTTATATTTAGTCTCTTGTTACAATTAAGACATATATTGTGGTAATTAAGTTTGATACACACTTATTATAATTAACATATTTGATAACTGCACGAAGGTTCATCCCTCTACATTGTTTTATCTTCTAGTAATAACCTTTTTTTCCGAAATCGAGGGGTATAAAAGCCAAGGACGGGAAAAGTGATATTTCTTAATCTCTTGCAAATCTTTTTTGCCCTGATAGTAGTTAAATTTCATTATTCTTACCATGTGTTTATAGAATATATTATAAACAAATCAAAATCGCCTTAAATGATCAAATTTCTGATTTTCTAATTGTTTCTAGTTTAAGATTAACTTAATTAAAGAAAACGACCGAAAAGTAAAAATAGCATTGTTTACTGCTAGCTGGAATTAAAGAAATATAAAAAGTGATATTATAATATTTGTTAAAATATATACGTTTGTGAAACTGTTATAGAAAAATGTACATTTTCTTATTTCTTTAATTTCAGCTAGCAATAAACTAAACTTTGTTCCCCTTCGGTCCTTTTCTGTCGTTTTCTTTGATTAAGTCAATCTAAAAATAGAAACAATTAGAAAATAAGAAATCTGACCATTTAAGGTGAGTTTTATATGTTTGTTACATTTCTCTATGTATACATGATAAGAATAATCAAATTCAAACATTTTAGGACCAAAAGAATTTGCAAGATAGGTGTATTAAGAAATATTGTCATTTTCCCGGCCTTGGCTTTTATACCCCTCGATTTCGGAAAACCGGTTATTAGCCTACAAGAAAATAAAGTAATGTACAGAGATGAACCTTCGTGCAGTTATCAAATATGTTATTTATAATAATATTATTCCAAACTGACCAAAATATATATCTTAATTGAAACAAGAAACGAAATATAAAATTTTCAGATCGGCATTTTGGATTCTGCGGCTCGGCCTGGCCTTGGCTTTTAAACCAGACCTACAGTGGGGACCCGACAGCAAGAAACCACCGAAACGCCGGAGCAAAACAAAAAACCAACAGCCAGACCCCGACGGGCCCTGACTACTTTTGGGGAACTTTCCATTTGTTCTATTTTTTTTCTTTTGCTTTAAATGCCTACGGGTAATTAGTATTTTTGACACATTATTCAACTCATATCAGATTATTACACGGCAGAAATAAGTAAAAAACAAAAACCAAAAAAAAAAACACTTTTTAAACAGAAAGGAAGCCAGTATAATTTGGGGATAAATACATTTATCTATTTTTTCGTATGCTAGTTTTTGCAGAAATTGTTTTGGGTATTGATGATATACTGGATATTTTTGTGGGTACGCTGTAAGTCTTGGATTTTTTGGTCGAGCACTAGATACTGGGTCCCAGCCTATAGACACATCCAAACACTACCTCATCATCCAATAGTACTATTTGCCGGGGCGTACCGGTGGTGGGCAAAAAAAAACGTCTTTGGTCGTTTATCGCCAACTTGTATTTTGTTTGTACTAGAAACGACAAAATTGACCTTTAAACTTTTAAAATAGACATGTCTTAGCTAGTAATAATTGGTTTCTAGAAGATTTGAGGATGTTTTTGATGATAATTACCTGATAAACTTATGCAGGTAACGAGGCGGGACGGTCTTAATTATTTGTAATAAAAATGCGCATAACGAATGACTAAATGCGGAAGATTCATGAATGAACTCTAAAATATATTTATCTACTTATTCAAAGTGTAATTCGACCGATTCTGTGACAGTCAACTAAAATATGCCCGTAATATTAAACCTATTTACAATGTGTGTATATGGAACCAGCGGCTTTTTCCCAACCACGAAAGATCGTTATCAAAAGGAAAAGTAATTTTGTGCATGCGCAGTGACGCGTGTCACGTGTCAAAAGATTGGATCCGTCTATGTAGCTGGCAAAATTCAGCGTACCCTATCCCTGGGTCTCTTAACTTTACCCTCTCGAAGCCCAATTATACATATCAAAACTGGTGTTCGCATGGGTACACACTGCCATTATGAAAACACGCCTATACAAATGCATTACCAATTTTACCACCGAAAAACGAATATTTTAAGATGAAACAAGAGCTGTGACTAAAGGTGACCAATGCCCCCGTGGGAGCCAATTTCTGAGATTTTGCAAAATTTCAAGGGGAGATAATTCAGCCAAAAATGACAACAGAGTTATGGCCCTTGGTCAGAATGTAGCCCTTGTGATGGTGAATAAGTGTGTGAAGTTTCATGGGGCTACTAGGTCAAACACTTTTGAAGTTATGATCAAGGTTAAAGTTTTTGTGACGGACAGACAGACAAACAGACAAACAAACAGACACGGACAGACAGACAAACAAACAAACAGACAGACACGGCAAATACTATATGCCCCCCCCCCCAAATCTTTGATACTATATGCCCCCCCCCCCCCCCCCCCCGAAAAGATTCTCGTGTGGGCGGGGGGGGGGGGGGCATAAAAATGAGATATTTTCCTTATTCCTGCTCAAAATATAGGTACTCGTTAGAACCGCCTGATCCAGACGGTTCTAACGAGTACCAACAATATATATTTTAGAACAGAAATAAGAAAATAAGGTTTACCCCTGTAAACCCCAGTTTTACAGTGTAAAAGTGGAGTTTAAGAGGGTCAAAATTATATAGGCGTGTTTTCGTGATGTCTATAACATAGATTGCGGGTACTCGTTAGAACCGAATTGTCATAACAGTTATAACGAATATACAACATTTTTGTTAGCCAA
Source organism: Lucinisca nassula (assembly GCA_963580285.1). Lineage (NCBI taxonomy): Eukaryota > Metazoa > Mollusca > Bivalvia > Lucinida > Lucinidae > Lucinisca > Lucinisca nassula. The sequence continues at coordinate 25,976,836 of OY757023.1, forward strand.
CGTTTTTGTTTTGAACATAAATGACAAAAATATAATTGTAGAACTTACATTTTATTTGCAAATGAACTTAAAATGTAAGTTCTATAATTGTATTTTTCTCGTTTTCTCATTTGCATACGAACTTACGGAACGTTCGTCTTACGTTGAACATGGTATTATGCCCAAGTCACACCCCGGGAGGCTCCACAACCCAGTTGTGTTTACTACCCAAATTTCCGAAAAAAAAAATAATACATGTAGCTATAAGTATGGTGGCCATTTCTGCCACGAGATAGCTAGGTAGCTATTCGCGAAAACTCTTAATTTCCTGAAAATATCATCTCATTACGAAAACACGCCTAAACAAATACACTGTAAATTTTTCGTCGAAAAAAAATAAAAAAATTTCAGGATGAAAAATTGTGATATTTTCCTTATTTCTGTTCAAAATATAGATTGTGGGTACACGTTAGAACCGCCTCAACAAGGCGGTTCTAACGAGTATCCACAATCTTTATTTGAAGCAGAAATAAGAAAAATAGGGTTTACCCCTGTAAACACCATTTTTACTGTATTAAAGTGGTGTTCGAGGAGGTCAAAATTGATTAGATAGTTTAGCGTAATAAAAAGTTCAATTGTCGCAAAAATATTTTCAGGAAATTAACGAGTTTTCGCGATGGGTCTTGATATAATCATGATAGTTACCTAACGACCTAGTGGCAGCTCTGGAAACTGGGTGCAAATAAAGCGTGATAAAAGTTTTTAATTTTCTCATGAATATTTTCAGAAAACTTGAAATACCTAAATCAAGTTTTCAGAAAATTTAACATTATCGCGATAATGTTACAAATTATCGGGATAGCGCAGGAATATGCCACCATAAATAAGTACGTTACAGAATGTCATGTCGCAAACCTCCCAGTGCCTACATTTACCAAAAGACCAAGCTTACCGAAAAGTCCCAGAAATACCGGAAAGACCAAATTAAATACATAAGGATAAGGTTTTGTCGTAAAGTGAGCTAAGTTGGTAGTATTTTAAGATCTAGTGGGACAACAAAACCGAAAAAAAAGAAAGAAAAAAAAAGATGTACTTATATCTATACATTACGACACATTCGTGAGCCCGATCGTTTCACAGCAGGTTGATTATTTTTTTAACGATCGTTTTGCGAAACTCAACTGTTCTTGCGAAACTCAATTAATTAGCTAAGTTTTACAATGACATGATAAGCAATCTGGATGGGGCCATTAACCGTGGCCAAAAACAAACTGACTTAATTATCATGGACTTTGCCAAGGCCTTTGACAAGGTGCCTCACAGAAATATATAAACTGGACTACTATGGTATATAACAAATTGCACAGGACAGAGTCAAGGTCTCATCAGAAGGGGTGCCAGTGAAAATACTTCTTTGGGAGTTCATTCGGTGATTTTGTTTGTTTGATTGATTTGATGTTTAACGTCCCCGTCAACACTGTAAAGGTCATATTGGAGACGTTGCTTCCAATTTTGTGGGACTTTTACCCGACATTGAGATGAAATGACATCTCTAGCCCTGCCGCGCAATAAAACCAATAGGGTTTATAAGCATTGACGGTCTCCCTCGCATCGCTTGGTTTGGGCAGGCTTAGATCCTCTAAGCTCTTTACCAGTGCTCGTGTGCAGGTAAGTTTCAGCTCTGCGTGAAAGCATCGTGCAGCCCATCTATTTCTTCAAGCCTCGATGGGCGGGGCCGATTCATTCGGTGATATAAAATCGATCTTATACTGAAAAAAAAGACCACACCAATTATCCTCTATGTCTTCTCTCATACTGACTGCCTAGTCTCTCTAGGACACCATAAAAACCAAAAAGGCATAATGTAAGAGGAAGGGACATTCGTTGAAGAACCTGTTGGTAAAACAAGAAGATAATGATGATGATGATGATGATGATGATGACGATGATGATGATGAAAAATGACGAATGGTGAAAGGAGAAGAAGAAGAAGAAGATGATGATAATGATGATGATGATGATGAAGATGATGATGATCAATCATATTGATAAGGATGATAACGATGAGGTCGATGAAAGAAGATGTTGATAATGATGATGATGATATTCAAAAAGAGGGTTGTGAAATATGCATGTGGCCTCTCATTAAGCAAAGTACCTTTCTTCCTTCATTACAGAGATCACTCTTGAAGAAGTCCTTTCCTGTAAGCGTGGTGTCTTCTTGCCTTCTGCGGAGTGATTTCTTTGGGCAGGGTTTAATATATTAATCTTATATGGATGTGAGGGGTAGATAGAAATTTCCGTCCCTCCGGATCACGGTGCGGCATCAATTTTGGCAAGCCGAATGATTCCGGACAATGAGTTATTCCGAGGAACGGATTCTTTTCTTTTTCTTGAACACCTTTCATTTTAGAGGGTAATGCAATCATTTCTATTGTCAACGTCTGTCATATTTTGTTGACCATAGTACCACTTAACGACGTCTTTCGTCCTATTTAACTAGTGCGTATCAAACACGTGAAAATTCTCTATCTTTATATTATTCCTGGGTAGGATAACCTTAACCTGGGTAAGATAAGGATTTCTATCCCAGGGTTAAATAAAGATTTACTTATCTGGTGTGCAGGGATTTATTTTCTCTTTGCTGGGCCTCCGTGGTCTAGTGTTTGTTTTGTTTGATTTGAGGTTTAACGTCCCCGTCAACACTGTTTAGGTCATTTTGGAGACGTTGCTTCCAATTTTGTGGGACTTTTACCCGACATTGAGATGAAATGCCGCCCAATGAAACCGATAGGGTTTATAAGCATGGACGGGCCGACTCGCACCGCTTTGCCTGGACAGGCTTAGATCCTCTAAGCGGTTTACCAGGACTCGTGTGTGGGTCGGTTTCAGCTCTGCGTGGAAGCATCATGCAGCCCACCTATTTCTTCAAGCCCAAATGGGCGGGGTAAGAGCGCTGACTCTTAAACATTAGGTCTCTCACCGCTGTGGGTTCGAGCCTCGCTCGGGTCATATGTGAGACGCCAAGTTCTGCAACGGAAGGTCAGGGTACTCCGGTTTTCGCCCACCTCTGATTAACGATCGGCTCGATATGAGTGAAATAATCTTGAAAGGTCCGTAAAACCAAAACAAAAAAAAATCTCTTTGCTACATGTACGCCACTGTATTTTTTCAAACGTGCTGATGAATAAATCCAAAGACAAGCAGATACGACGAAAATGTACTTTAATAATCAGCAGGTCATTTTGAAGTTGACATATGGACATATAAGACGACTGTTTTCCAGCTTTATAAAAAGTAAGTTTATTATGTCATTTTAATATTTTGACATTTAGACTTAACGCTCAACGTGCTGGGTAATTTAACAGCAGACGACATTTTGAAATATTATTCTATTTTTTTTTCCAGAAATCCATGCAAGGATTTGTCAAATGCTGTTTTCTGGAAAAAAAAAAACTAAGAAAAATACCAACAATTTGTCGTCTGCTGAATTCGCCCAGAGATTGGTAAAGGTACCCTCCAAATGTTTGAATCACAAAAATTTTCGTCTGCTTTGTTTTCTGCTGGTTACTTTGAAAGTCAATCCCCCGCCCATCGGGGCTCGGAGAAATAGATGGGCTGCATGATGCTTCCACGCAGAGCTGAAACCGACCGTACACGAGTACTGGTAACCCGCTTCCTGCCTAGGCAATGTGGTGCGAGTCGGACCGTCCATGCTTATAAACACTATTGGTTTCATCGGGCGACAGGGCTTGAGATGTCATTTCATCTCAATGTTGGGTAAAAGTCCCACAAAATTGGAAGCAACGTCTCCAAAATGACCTTTACAGTGTTTACGGGGACGTTAAACCTCAAATCAAACAAAACAAAACTTTACATCACGTGAACCAGTCCGTGAAATGAAGACCCCCCCCCCCCCAAAAAAAAAAAAAAAAAAAATATATATATATATATATATATATAGAGAGAGAGAGAGAGAGAGAGAGAAAACTGGGGTTAACGGGGGTATTCATTATTTTTCTTATTTCTCCTCCAAGACAAAGGTTGTGGGTACTCGTTAGAACCGCCTCAATGAGGCGGTTCTAACGAGCACACACAACCTATGTTATGAGCATTTATAAGAAACATATCAAGGATTTTCATCAGAAAAGTAGCCATTTTGGAGATGTGAAAAATGCATTATACCGTACGGGTGAGTTATCGTAACGAAACGTCAATGTTGCAAACACTGTGGACCCAGAGCAGACTGCTCCTCTTTGGTCCACAGTGTTTGCATGTATGCGAAAGCTTGCAAAAATAGACGCAGCAGATGAACTAAACAGACATTAAGGGTTAAGGGGAACGGATACACCTCCAGGGGAGGCCACTCCAACAAAAGTTTTTTTTTGAACCCCATGTCAATAGGGGTCAACTCTTAACGGAAAGAATTTGCTCCTAAGGAGCAAATTCTTTCCTTTAAGAGTAGACCCCTTTTTCATTGGGACAAGGCTTATAGAAAAGTGAACAGGAAGTCCCGAAAGTTGTCTTCCTTTGATAAATGGCGGAAAATATCCCAGCTGTTCCCGTTCTAGCAATCAATATGCCGACTATATTGATTCGCTTTTCATGGCATTAACATTCACTTGTGTCCGAGTCAACGAGCAAGCCTTGGAAATAAAGAAAAAAGTGGGTTTTCGAGGATATGCATGTTTTTTTCTCTTACATTTGCTCCAAAGTAGATAATCGTAGTCAGTAGGACCGCCCCGGAAGGCGGTTTTAGCGGGCACACACGATCTATATGAAATAGGGTTGTGTGGATTTGGCGCGCCGTTGGTAAACTGTCCACGTAAGACCTTAAAAAAGCTGCGTTAGGTAAGGGTCGATAGGTCGCAAAATATTTTTCTTGTTTCTAGACCAAAGACAGACTGTGGGTGCCTGTTAGAACCGTGTGGTTGCCTGTTAGAACCGCCTCATGGAGGTTGTTGTAACGAGTTTTAAGCCTGAGCAAAAATAAGGAAAATAATGCATAACCCTCGGTTTAAGTGGGGTTCATAGGGGTTGGTCAATATACGGACTTGTTAACCTACCAGTCTCTGAATGCCGAATGACAGCAGTGACATCCTTGGGGACACATGGCGTCTAGGCAACGTCGCATCGACGTCGACGCAACGTTTAACGTTGCATCGATGTTGATACGACGTTATATATAGAGAGGATCTTACATGAGTGTTCATGTATTATTGAATTTATTAAACGAGTTGAGAAAAGGGGATAAAATGCGAGGCTCCGCCTAGCGCCTCGCATTTTATCCCTTTCCTCAACTCGTTAAATAAATTCAATAATACATGAGCACGAATGCAAGATTCTATTTATCATATGCCATTTAAACGCATTTTATTTACCATTTTTTTTGTAAAAAATGTCAATATTCCGCCATTATTAAGCGCGAAGTCGTTAAGGGCGTCATAGATGTAACGTTACAGGGCGTATCTAACTAATTTGTATATTTAATCAACCAGTGGATTTATCGAATTTATTACATGGCGTTATTTCACTCTCGGACGCGACGTCATATGATTAATATACGTTGTGTGCCCGCTGGGAGGCTAGCGGGCATTTGATATGTTTGATTACTTGTTTACTAGGGCAGTTTCTAGCAAAAGAATGTGGTAAACGGCTTATGAATGAGCCTAGCCAGGAAGTGTAAACTGACCGGCTCGATATGACCTAAATAGTGTTGACTTGATCGTAAAACTTCATAACATGCACAATCTTATAGTTGTTTACTTAATATTGACTTTTCGTATTTGTTAGACGTGTTGGCAACGGCAGATCAACGTCGATGTAACGTCAGAACGTTGCATCGACGTTGGTGCGACGTTACTTAAAGGTCATGAGGCAGTGGGAGAACTTATTGTTTTAAGGAAGAGATAAACTTCTTATCTCGAACAACTTGAGTTTGTCGTTTTAAGTTGTGAAGGTCGCCTTAAACTGAGCTTAAGGGTTCACAGGTCAGTAGTGAGATCACACATATCATCGCTACGCATATGTATGACTATACATATATAATATGAGATTCTGTGATTATGTGATAAAACTGATGTATTTTCTTGCGCCCGTTCATGGATTGTGTGCACAAACTGTGCATAGGAGATAAGCGTGATTTAGATAAAGTGCGGTGTACCAATGAACAGTTACTATAGCAAAATGAGTTCAAGGGTTTTTGTTCGAAAACTGTGTTTATTTACGAACAAGACCAGTAATTATTATACATCAAATATACATATATATTTGAAAGGTAAATCGCTCCAACAAGTTGTTTATCGGAACTGTCGAAGTATGACGACGACGGCGACTCTTAAACCGACAGATCCACCGGAATGTCTTCTGAAACCTATGAACTTTCCCATGAAAACCCTGATGGGACCCGGACCCTCAAACTGTCCGCCGAGAGTCTTGAACGCTAGTGCTCTGCCATTACTGGGACATCTGCATCCAGAGTTTATACAGGTAAATTGGGACCAACCCAGCAGACACACGTACGTCGCCAGGGCAACGTCAGATCAGCGTCGTTGATGTGACGTTGCATATATACATCATGACGTTGCACTGACGTTGATGGGACGTCACAATTACACCATGTGCCTGCTGTTTTCACGCTCAGTTTAGCTGAGCATGGACTTTGTTCGGGTCATTTATATTATACGTAATGGCAGTCTTTACGCTCAGATCAGCAGACTTATTTGTCCGGCTCATAATTTTAAAATGCCAACAACTGTTGTTGTTGGCATTTATAAAATTTATGAACAGGACAAATTTACATATATATTCAAATGAATTGAACATGAAAAACGTTTTGGGTTTTTTTTTGTTGTTTTTTTTTTTTTTTTGTTAAATGAGACAAACCATGTGAAAAAGTTGCACATTTTGCACAGGGGAACAGTGAAGTTCGGGCGAGACTGTGCATACGCACAGCCACACCAGAGCCATCACTGTTCAGAATTGGGCAGCGCCAAGCGAAAAGTGATCTTCGAGCACATGTACCAAGTGATAGCTCAGATCATGCTGCGCATTCCCGCTAACTGATGTTTTCACCGTGCGCAATATAAAGGATCTTACATGAGTGTCCATGCATGTTTTATTGAATTTATTAAACGAGTTGAGGAAAAGGGATAAAATGCGAGGCTAAGTCGAGAATTTTATCCCTTTTTCTCGACGAGTTTAATAAATTATTGATTTAGAGGATCATATTATGTAGTATTGAATTTATCAAACGAGTTGAAGAAAAGGGATAAATTGCGAGGCTTTGCCGAGCATTTTATCCCTTTTCTTCAATGAGTTTAATAAATTAAACAATACATGCGCACTAATGCAAGATTCTATTTAGCATATGACATTTAAAACGCATTTTATTCACGATTGTTTAACAAAAATGTCAATATTCCGCAATATTCCGCCAATAAACGCGACTTCGTTAAGGATGTCGTACATAAAACGTTACGGGGCGTGTCTAACTAATTTGCATATTTAATCCACTAGTGGATTATCGAATTTTTTACATGACGTTATTACATTCTCAGACGCGACGTCATAATTTTTTATGGTTAATGACGTTATTACATTCTCAGACGCGACGTCATATGCTAAATCGATGCTCCTTGACCATGCCAAATGTTCTTCTTACATACGGAGAAGAGAGTGGGTACGCAGGCTGATCATGTTGGGTCCCCGCTGAGCGCGCATGCATCGAATACCCTTTTTTGCTGGTTGTGGCTAACCAAGTTTCCCGTCAGCAGTAGCAGCTGGTGCACCAGCTCCTGTCCCCAAGGCGCCTCGGTTATTAACACTTTTTGTACCAAATGGAATCTTCCTCCTTATATATAGCAGGAGTCCATTAAAAAATTTAGGGGTGTCAGGTTGTGTTTTCATCAACATTAATTTGGAAAATGACAGAACTTTTAGCAAACAGTGGAGGCCCTGATCAGGCGCCGCGTTCTGCGGCGTCTGATCTGGGCCTACACTGTTTGCCAGGGTACCCGTTTGGGGTTTCTGGTTCTAAATGGGTTAACATGCTGTATCAAAATACACTGGCTACCGTACATTGCAGATGAAAATGTCTTTAACCCCTCTTTTTATTCTACGGCCGTTTCAAGATTATTTCGCCTATTTCCAGCTGGTCGCAGCTCTCGAAAAAAAATACCAGACTTTCCGTTGCAAAACTCATATCTCACATGTGACCCTAGAAGCCTCCGTGGTGTAATGGTTACGCTGCTCGCCTTGCAAACCAGAGGTCGCAGGATCGATCCCGGACTTCTCCAGACTTTCGGATGAGTCTTTAAACATAGGTCCCGTCTCACCTTAGCTGTTTGTGGGACGTAAAACTCAAATACTCACTCACTCGCAGGTGACCCGAGCGCAAGCCGTGCGAGACCAAATGATTAAGAGACAGTGCTCTTACCAGCCAGTGATGTCTTTTTTGTCATCTTGAAATGAATTTATTCACATTTTTTTTATGGATTTATACAACCCATCCGGAATATTTCCCTTATATCGAACTGACCGCTGATCCAATGTGGGTGGAAACCGGGGTGCCCGGAGAAGATAGTCCGACTTTCTGTAGCAGATCAGGACTTATGAAGAGTCTCAATAAAACGGGATTCCTATTTTCTATCTGTCATGTTACGATAACACACCCGTGCGACATGGTGCATTTATTTTTTAATCTCCAAATTGTGTCTGAAGAAAGTCCGTGATATTTTTCTTGAACCGCCCCATTGAGCCGGTTCTTACGAGTACCCACAACCTAAGACTTGGAGGAGAAAAATAAAAATAATCACTACACCGCCCCCCCCCCCCCCCCCCCCCCTGTAAACCCCAACTTTCTATGTATACAGTGGGTTTATGGGATGTCTATTTCATGGACTTTCTCACGTGATGCCAAAGACAACTTTTTTGCTTTATACGCTACCGAACGAAATTCAAACACCCAGCAGCGAGGCAGTGGTTCAGTACATGTCGTTTATAGATCGCTTTAGGGAGTCACATTCCATCCCCCAAACAAGTGTGAGCAATATAACTTTGTTTGTTTGTATTGGAGGTTAACGGCCCAGTCAACACTATTTTAGGTCATAACTGAGCCGATCAGTTCACCCTCGGACCCTCAATACCGGTATTGATGGGTCCGAGGTTCACCTATCCACACTTTTCCTGGACAAGCTTCTACGTAAGCGGTTAACCAGTACAGTGCACATTCTTTCGCCAGAAACTGACAACTGCCCTTCTTGAATCAGCGCAAGGGAGAGAATGACCGCAGAAATAATTTCATGATCAATCTCCACGAAAGAATGTTTCCGACCCTGGCAGGTATCGAACCCGCGTCCTCTTGATCACCAGTCAGATGTGCATCCGGCTGAGCTACCAAGGCCGGCGCAATATAACTCCATAAACTCCTATCTTAAAGTGAGTTTCATTCTGCTCTCATTTAAATCTTGCAAAAACTTAGATTTTGAATACTCGTTAGAATCGCCAGCATGTGGCGGTGCTAATGAGCACCTACAGTCGGTCCGTATTTATACCCCCGGCATACGAAGTATGTCAGGGGGTATATAGTTTTCGTCTTTCCGTCCGTTCGTTGGTTCGTTCGTATGTTCGTTTGTTCGTTCGTTTGTTCGTTCGTACGTTCGTTCGCCAACCTTTACGTCAAAGTTTTGCGTTAAACCTTTTTGATTGCTCATATCTCTGTAACCGCAGGTTAGATTCTCTTCATATTTGGTACAGGATATCTCTATAGCATAACCTTTCATATGGAATATCTAAGCCCCTGGGTCAAGCCCCTGGGTGGGTTGTCTGTCTGCCCGTCTGTCTGTTCATCTACTTTAACGTCAAAGTTTTGTGTTAAACCTTTTTCATTGCTGATATCTCTGTAACCACATGCTAGATTCTCTTCACGTTTGGTAAAGGATATCTCTATAACATTACCTTTCATATGGAATATCTAAGCCCCTGGGTCAAGCCCCTGGGTGGGCTGTCTGTCTGTTCCTCTAATTTTACGTCAAAGTTTTGTGTTAAACCTTTTTCAGTGCTGATAACTCTATAACCACATGTTAGATTCTCTTCATGTTTGGTAAAGGATATCTCTATAGCATTACCTTTCATATGAAATATCAACGCCTCTGGGTCAAGCCCCTGGGTGGGCTGTCTGTCTGTCTGTTCATCTACTTGTGTGTCAAAGTTTTGTGTTAAACCTTTTTTCATGGCTGATATCTCTGTAACCACATGTTAAATTCTCTTCATGTTTGATAAATGATTTCATGATGCATGTTCCCTCCCCACCCACGGTGACCTTGACCTCAAGGTCACGAACTTAGAAATTTTACATTTGGTTAAAGTTTTATGTCAAAGTTTATAGATGCCTGTATGTTCTTTTTGATGCTGTCACTCCCTTGGTCCATTTAGAAATTTTATGTTTGGTTTAGCTTTTACAAGCACATTTATAGGTTCTTATAACTTCATTCATATTACATACAAGCTCGAAAGATATATCAGAGGGTGACGCTGGCCGGGGGTATACGTGACCCACTGGTCGCTTTCTCTAGTTATATCAGAAATGTGTAAAAAAACATCACTTTTATTTCTTCATCAGAATTAAAAAGTAATAATAATAATGACTTGAAAGACACAGGCGAGATAATTCTTCAAACACCCCCACCCCCACCCCCACCCCCACCCCCACATATCCACATAACCTCCTTCCTGACGTCACTTAAAAAATTTGTCCATGCCGGCTGTCTACCTAAACTGCGGATACTTTTTGTGTCGAATGTTTGTAAATCGACCCGAATTTACTAAGCTCAATAGCCTAACCGTGCTGTTGTCCAAGTGACTATCACTTATTACAATTTTCAGGTAATGGTTGTTAATAGCCTCAAAATTCTTATCGGTGTGAGGTCACAGGGTTACATGCAGACTCAGTCTGGACTGGATTCATGTGTTGGGATTGGCAAACAGTGTAGACCATGATCAGACGACGCAGAAAGCGTCGTCTGATCAGGGTCTACATTGTTTGCTTAAAATACAGGAATCCTAGCCTTAACCCATATATGCCTAGCGGCCCATTTTGGGTCATCGGCAAACGGTGTAGACCCAGATCAGGCGCGACACAAGGCGGCGTCTGATCTGGGTCAACACTATTTGCTTAAAGCACATGCATTTTTTTTGTAAAATTTACTGCAACCCGTCACCCCTGTAATTGGAAAAGGACCATTCCAAAGTTATGAGGTAGAAGATTTCATTGTCATATATGGGTTAAAAGAACCCGTTCAAGACTATTTTCCCAGCCTCACCAGTGATGTAAGTTTGTTTGTTTGATTGATAGATTTGAGTTTTAACGTCCCAGTCAACACTGTATAGGTCATTTTGGAGGCGTTGCTTCCAATTTTGTGGGGCTTTTACCCGACATTGAGATGAACTGGCATCTCAAGTCATGTCGCCCATTGAAACCAATAGGGTTTATAAGCATGGACGGTCCGACTCGCACCGCTTTGCCTGGGCAGGCTTAGATCCTCTAAGCAGTTTACCAGTATTCGTGTGCGGGTTGGTTTCTGCTCTGCGTGGAAGCATCATGCAGCCCATCTATTTCTTCAAGCCCCGATGGGCGGGGCCGACCAGTGATGTAAGTACTTTGATTTTAATTGTCTCTTGCATTATTTCCACAGATTATGGATGAAGTGAAGGCTGGCATAAAGTACGCCTTTCAGACCGAGAACCAGTGGACTGTTTGTGTCTCAGGAACAGGTATGAAGGACCCTTCTTATGACGACAGAGTTTGTTCCCTAACAGTTTACTCTTGTAACGAATTGTCCGCTGAAAAGAATCACATCAACGTCGATACAACGTTTATGCACAACGTCACATCAACGTCGGTGCTGCACCGACGTTGATTTGACGTTGCCCTTGCGACATGTGCCTGCTGGGTTTTACTGCCTAACATTTGAAAGCATTGTTATTATTGTCAACGACGTCAGCAACATAGATCTAATAATGACGTCGAAAACGATGAACGTTAACTCATCCACTCAGTAAGCCATTTTGAGAACGCGTTACGGGATACAAAAAAAATTAGCCATTTTCCAAATCGATTTTGACGGTAACGCAACCTGACATCCCTATATGTTTAAATATCCTCCTGCTATATATAAGGCGGAAGGTTCCATTGAATCCAAGATGGGTTAAGGCATTTGTACTGGCCGAAGCGTTTGCCGGGCAATGGCAGTCTTACGGGAATCGCGCTTTACACCTTTAGCTCGCTTACCATGGCTGGTCCGGGCCTAGAGATTTTCCCGTAGTAGTTCCAAATATAAATCAGTGTAGGAATATTTGTCTTGAAAACGTATATTTATGTTTAGTAATAAGGGATGTCTCATCGAGGCGATTCTAAAGAGCACACACAGCATATACCATGCCTTTATTTTATAGACCATCGAGATATACCGTAAAAATCCCCAAAATACGGACACCTTGAGGCCTTGCTGTAATTCTCCTAAAATTTTTAACAAATTTGTTTCGCAATCCAGCAAGGAGTCCATGAAATGCAGTGGAATGGCAAACAGTGTAGACCCTGATCAGACTGCTCCTTCAGGAGCAGTCTGATCTGGGTCTGCATTGTTAGCTTAGGCCTGTCTGTCCCAATACTTAGGATCATTACGGTATGCCTAAATTACTCCCGTAATGGCACTGTGGGTAACAGTCAGTAGCTCTAACCACCCCTGCCTCGAGTGAGTGAGTGAGAGTTTTACGTCTCACTAACAGCTAAGGTCATACGGAGACGAGACCTCGGTTTAAAGACTCATCCGAAAGTCTGGAGAAGCCCGGGATCGATCCTGCGACCCCTGGTTTACAAGGCGAGTTGCGTAAACCACTACACCACAGAGGCATCTCCACCCCTACCTCGAACAAGTTTTCTTGGTCCCATAGGTGTTCATGTAATATGAAATCAATAGTATTTTTATCCCTCAGCAGAGGGTCAGAAGGATTTATTTATTCTATACTTTCCGTTGCATTACAAAAAATACGCCTACACAGATACATTGTAAATTTAATCGCCGAAAAAACGAAAATTTCAAGATGAAAAATTGTGATATTTTTCTTTTTGCTGCTCAAAATATAGTTTGTGGGTGCTCATTAGAACCGCCTCGTCGAGGCGGTTCTAAAGAGTACCCACAATCTATATTTTAGAGCAGAAATAAGAAAAATAAGGTTTACCCCTTTACTATATCAAAGTTGGCCCCCGCTCATCGGGGCTTGAAGAAATAGATGGGCTGCATGATGCTTCCCCGCAAAGCTGAAACCGACCGCACACAAGTACTGGTAAACCGCTTAAAAGATCTAAGCCTGTCCAGGCAAAGCGGTGCGAGTCGGAGCGCCCATGCTTATAAACCCTATTGATTTCATTGGGCGACAGGGCTGGAGATGTCATTTCATCTCAATGTCGGGTAACAGCCCCACAAAATTGGAAGCAACGTCTCCAAAATGACCTATACGTTAAGCCTCAAATCAAACAAACAAAAATAGGAATTCAGCAGTATTTTTTATCCCTTATCAGAGAGTCAGAATGTTTTGTTTATTCTATACTTTCCATTGGTATGCTTACCATCACGAAAACACGCCTATATAATTTTGACCCCCTTGAACCCCACTTTTATATAGTAAAACTGGGGTTTACAGGGGTAAACCTTATTCTTCTTATTTCCTCTCAAAATATAGATTATGGATACTCGTTAGAGCCGCCTCATCGAGGTGGTTCTAACGATGTTCTAACGAGTACCCACAATCTATATTTTGAGCAGAAATAAGAAAAATATGACAATTTTTCATCTTAAAAGTTTAGTTTTTACGGCGGTAAAGTTTACAATGTATTTGTATAGGCGTGTTTTCGTAATGCATTTATTTATTAATTTATTTTTGGTTTCATTGGGTGGCAGGGCTTGAGATGTCGGGTAAATGTCGGTCTTGAGATGTCGGTCCAAAATTGGAAGCAACGTCTCCAAAATGATATAGACAGTGTTGATGGGGACGTTAAACCTCGAATCAAACAAACAAAACAATTTACTTTAATTTATTTATTTATTTATTTATTTATTTATTTATTTATTTATTTATTTATTTATTTATTTATTTATAAGTGAGTCCTTTATTCTGTATTTGCTTAGGCCATGGTGCTATGGAAACATCGGTATGTAACCTGTTGGAGCCCGGGGAGACGGTGATGGTGTGTGTAAATGGGCTGTGGGGAGAGAGGTTCTCAGATATGGCAGACAGACAGTGTAAGACCCTATAAAATTACGAAAATACGCCTATACCAATACATTGTAACCGTCATCGCCGAAAAAATGAAAAATTTTAAGGTGAAAAATTGTGATATTTTTCTTATTTCTGCTCAAAATATAGATTGCGGGTACTCGTTAGAACCGCCTCATTGAGGCGGTTCTTACGAGTACCCACATTCTATATTTTAGAGCAGAAATAAGAAAAATAAGGTATACCCCTGTAAACCCCAGTTTCACTATATAAAAGTGGGGTTCGCAGGGGTCAAAATTATATAGGCGTGTTTTCGTGATGAAATTCTGGCGTTTTAGGCTCGATTGTTTAGCAGTCGACCCAAAGTTACTAACTACAGGAACTACCCGCCTGCTTCTGTCCATGTGACTGTCGCTGACCATGTATATAATGCAGGTAACTGTTATTTATAGCAGCGCTTTTTCTTATCCCTATGACGTCAGAGTGCTGTGCAAAAGAATTGGTGATCTGTAAAACCTGGACTGGGCTCATGTTCTCGGACCTTGGCAAGCATTGTTTGCTACAGTACATGGCTTTAACCATTGTATGCGGGAACCCCCAAAGGGTACCTTGGCAAACAGTGTAGGCCCAGATCAGACGCCGCCGAACGCGGCGTCAGATCAGGGCCTGCACAATTTCTGACAGAATTTTCCATCAAAAATGGAATAAAAACCAAAAATAGGCCTGACACTCCTTATAGGACAAATAGACTTGTCCAATATATAGCAGTGGAAGAGACCACAAGTATACAATGGGCTTAGGTACAACATAAGTCACCGTTGAGTACCATTTTCCGTCTACATTCAGAGATAATCGATCCAACAGTGCTGGCAGTGCTTTGATTTATTAGCTTCTTCAAATTAATCAAAGCGCCAAAGGCACTGAAATGACAGATTCTACCAGAAAATTCATGATAATCTTTCAAGGCCTTTGCACAAAGGTTTTAAAATATAAAAAAGCAGTTTTGCATTTAATTATGAAATGTTTACAGATGTCTATAAACTGGTGATACTATGAAGTGCCACTGGATGTTTCGAATTTTCAATAGAAATATTTCATCTCAAAACGTGTACGTTTTAAACATCATACATAAGTAAACCAACAAAAATTAGTAGTCTAAAAAAGAAATATATACTGCAAGAAATATGTCAAAATTTGTAATTTTGCAGAAATATGCATCTAGTAACATACTGATAAAATTCCGTTATTTTCAGTTTAAAGTGCAGCTGAAGTTTTATTGTTGTCTAGATATTTAACATGCAATGCAAATAGTACAATGGTTTGCCGTTGTTTGTCGTTCGGTTCGTTCATGAAATAATGACATAGTCCCTATGACGAGCCATTTTTACTGTTTATTCTATAGATCAGATATATTATTTATTATGTCAGATATCTTATATAAGAAGAAAATGTCTGATATATTATATTAGATATCTTAGATAATTGAAATATCTTATATAACATATATCATGTATGCTGCACAAGCTATCTTAATTAACATACTAGATATCTATTATCTTATTTTACATATAAGATACCTTAAATATTATATTAGATATTTAATATCTTATAAAGGATATCGTCTTTAGATTTGTATATAAGATATCAATTATATTTTATAAGGTATCCTATATGTTCATCAAACTGTATTACACGGAGTCTCGCTATTCTCTCCAATTTATATAAGATATATGATTTACCATTTAAGATATCTGAATCGTGTCCCATTATCCCATTACCGGCCCCGATAGCTCAGTTGGTAGAGTGTCCGCTCCGGGGAACGGGAGGTCACGGGTTCGATCCCGGGCCGCGACATACCAAAGTCGTTAAAAATGGTATTAGCTGCTCCTCGCTTGGCACTCAGATTTATGGGGTAGAGCTAGGACTGGTCGACCTAGTGTCAGGATAATGTGACTGGGTGTGGTATCATGTAATGTGTCTGGGACATGATACTTCAGTGAGGCAGTACTATAAAAATGAGCATTGAGCTCCCTGTCGCAACCAGACACCGTCGTGATATGACTGAAAAATTGTTGAAAGCGACGTTAAACCCAAATTCACACACACACCCATTATCCCATATTGGATATCTTATATTGGAAATAAGACAGCTTATATATTGTAATATATTAGATATTTGATTTAGGATGTACGATATTTTGTTTGACATATCAGATATTTGACTTTGTATTTTAGATATTTTTTGTTTGGGTTTTACTGCCCTTTCAAGATTATTTCAGTTCTATCGAGCCGATCGTTAATCCGAGGTGGGCGGAAACCGGAAACCACGTGACCTTCCGTTGCAGAACTTAGCATATAATATAGCTTATATTGGATATAAGGTATCTTATTTAATACAGAGATATGTTTTTATTCAGTTAAATAAGATATCTCTTTTAGTATGTCAGATATATTATTTAGCATATCGGATATCTATTATTAATATATAAGATATCTTGTTTAATAAATAAGCTATTTTTATGGTATATAAGCTGTTTTATATGGAGTTAAATAAGATAAATATTTTATTATTATGATATCAGATATCTTATATAGGATATGAGCATAATAAATAGTAAAATGTCTTGCTGTAATTCCCATGTATCCATGCAACTGAAAAATGCCGAACTAGTTCTATTACACCTGTGGACACAAAAACGTTCAAACTCCTATGAAGTACCTTTCAATGAATCTCTTTGCATCAAGTTAGTTTGATGAGCAAATGTCAAAACTGGATCAAGCAATATACAGTGATTGGTCTTATCGTGGCAATGTTTTTTTTCCACTTTTAGATCTGATTGACATTCGAGATGTATTCTGATTTGGCAGTGGATGGTCTACAATGAAATATACAACATTTTGTGTTTTGAATTTATTCCTGTCTTGCAGATGACTGACAGGGTGTAAGGATATATTGAATGAAACATCAGATAAAATGAAATGAAGCTCATCAAAGTTTGAACAGATTTGTGTCCACAGGTGTATTAGCAATTATCGAAAGAATGGAAAGACTTCGCAGTGTGAAGGTCCTCACAAATTAAATATGTGCAGGAACATAAAATAGAAGTGAAAGCAATGATCAGAAATCGTTACAATATGCTTACACCCTCCATCCAAGACACCAAAAGGAAAGAAGCACAAACATAAAGCGACAGTACCGAAATTAAATATAAGACCTGTAGGAAACCAAAAGCACATTTTGTTTTTCAACAAAATTTGTTTTCAACTGAATGGCAAAACGACAATCCAAAATAAAAAAGATATTATCAGTACATACATGCAAAGACAAACAATAACACTGATAAAACACAACGAAAGCACCACATTTGAACGTACTGGATGGCTTAAATCGATTTTACACGGCCACAACCCTCGCCCTTGATTCTGCTTGGTTAAAGCCAATTACACGTAACATCAATTAACATACATTAAAAAAAAAATAAAAAAAATAGGAACTTCCTTAAAATAATGTTTTAGTGTATTTCAGTGGCTAAGGTGGTGAAGCTTAATAGACCGATGGGAACAGTTTTCACACTCTCAGAAATTGAAGAAGTAAGTTCGACACATTGGCCGCTACAAGCAAAAATGTGATTTGGACATGTGTGCTCAAGGAGGGTTTTAGTTAGACTCCATACTAACTCAGTCACAAAGAAGAAGACACGTTTTCGTCTTGCGCTGCTTATATAAATGTTCTCTCCTTGACTTCAAATTCTTTGTGTGAGCTGGCACTTTACTATATATGCAGTGCTTTATAACATTCCGTTTATCCTATCGAAGATGCCATTTTCTACTGTATTATAAAGTGTAGTTATTTTTCCAACATTGTTATATCACTTCGGGTTTACAGCGTTCAGATTAACCTAAAGTGGATAGAGTGAGGTAACCGTTATTTTTTTATTTATTTTTGCTATTAAATATGGGGCGGTTCTAATGTTTTTCATAATTCATGTTTGTAGCAAACATAAGAAAAATAACAATCACATACTTTATCCTGAAAAATTTTGGTTCAAGAGGCAACAAGAACTACGAAACACTCTGGCATATCATATGGACATGTTATCGTACTGAAGTAAACACTCTTTCCTCTGACGAGAAACATTACCGAAGGTTTGTCTGACCCAACAAGGTTTTCTTTGTTTGTTTGATTTGATGTTTTACGTCCCCGCCATCACTATAAATGTCAATTTGGGGACTTTGCTTCCAATTTTGTGGGATTTTTACCCGACTCTGAGATGAAATGACATCTCAAGTTCTGTCGCCCAATGAAGCAAATATTGTTTATACGCATGGACGTTCTGACTCGCATCGCTTTGCCTGGGCAGGCTAAGATCCTCTAAGCGGTTTACCAGTACTCGTGTGCGGTCAGATTTAGCTTTGTGTGGAAGCATCATGCAGCCCATTTATTTCTTCAAGCCCCAATGGGCGGTGGCCGCTGACCTTACATGATAATCTAGTTTGTAATTTACTCTGTAGCTATAACTGTCTTTAAAACCTATTGTTGCAGGGTCTAAAATCTCACAAGCCTAAAGTAGTTTTCATCACCCATGGAGAATCATCGGGAGCCACGGTTCAACCACTCGAAGGATTAGGTGCCTTGTGTCATAAGTAAGTCAAGTTGTTTTTTTAGATATTTCTCTGTTTTAACCACCACATACAAAATGAAACAGACGTTGACTTAGTTGTTCATATAGTGTTACGGATGAAGTCATGGAAACAACTCGCTGCTGCCTTGAATGAATTTGGTAATCAATGGTGTAAACGAGAGTATGTAGGGCACAAAGCCCTCAAAGAATGGAAACTTAGCATTCAACTAGTGAACAAACGCGTTTCTTTCTACTATCAAAATACGAACGTATAACCTTCTAAACCTAAGACGTCTTTACGTCACCTTAAACTAGGTATTCAAGAATTTCATAAGAAGTTTTGTTTTGGCTCCAGTAGACAATGCCGCTTACAATGTGGTCGTTGTTTGACGGCTCCACTATGTTAACACTCTTCAGCAAGAACGTGGTGGTACTAAAGTCTATGAACTGTAGCCTTTGGTTGTAGAGAGGACTGTAATTGGTGACCACATTTGTTAGTCAGCCACCAACATGGCTGTATGTGTTACAGAAGGCCAAGACAAGCTCCCTACGTTATTTTGGCTACCTAAACTTCATTAAAGACCATACAAAGTACGGTTTATTGCACATTCATGCTCTTGTACCACCACTGAACTTTCCAAATTATTAACTTTATGTTTTACTGCCATCAAGAAACATGTGATTATATATTGTGACAAAGTCTTTGAAAGATCAGAGAGAATTCTGTTTTGGTCTATAAAAACTCTCGTGAAGTTTTAAATAAATTGAAATCCAGGCGTTTTTCTGCTTCGAGTCTGTCTACTTATGATTTTTCCACCCTTTACACTACACTTCCTCATAACTATATATATATATATATATACATATATAAAACGTAATGAATTAATTGAATGGACATTAAATATGGAAGACTCCCTCTATCTTGCATGTAATGTAAGAAATGCATTTTTTCTCTTCTTAAGAGCATAAAAATGATACTTTATGGCCATGTCAGAAAGTTTGTGAAGCTCTCACCTTTCTACTTGACAATATTTACACAAGATTTGGTACTAAGTTATTTAGACAAGCTGTTGGTACTCCGATGGGTACGAAATGTGGCTGATCTGTTCTTGTTTTTGTTAGGAAAGAGACCTCACGATGTCTCTTACCGCTGAAAACCAATCTGAAATCGTTGAAGCCTTTTGCTCGATTTCTAGATATTTGGATGATTTATCAAATATTGACAATACCTATTTCGATCGTTTGATCAGTCAAATTTACCCCCAAGAACTTCAGTTAAATAAAGCAAATTCTTCTGATATCGAGGCCCCGTTTTTTAGACATCTGTCTATTGTAGATCCTTCAAAATTTATAATAAACGCGATGATTTTGATTTTGAGATTGTAAATGTTCCTTTCTTGGATGCTGATGTGCCTCGTGCGGCATCCTATTGTGTTAATATTTCACAATCAATTCGATCTGCCAGATTGTCTAGTCATGTAACTGACTTCAACACTCGCAATAAATTGTTAACTGCTAAATATCTTAATCAGGGTTATCGGTATCATAAACTGCCCATAGCCTTTTCAAAATTTTATAGACGTCATTCCGATTTAATTTCAAAATTCAATGTTGGGCTTAAATCTCTGCTACAACAAGGTCTATCGGAACCCGAATTTTACAGTGACTTAGTATATAAATTCAGAAAAATATAAAATTGCAATGACTCAAGCATCCAATTTCGTAAAATCGTTCTTCGATATATAAAGATTGGGTACAACATAGATGCTATACGACAGACTGCATGCATGGTAGTTTAACCAATTACGGTTGACAACATTGCCTCCCTCTTTAATTGCATGCCGGTGGGTCAAGCCTCAGATCCCATGACGGTTCCAGTGTAAAAGGCTTACTGAGAATTAGAGAGAATTTTATTTAAGGTAAAGTTGGTTGGTGCTTGATGCTCTGACTCTGGTCGGGCCCATCGGAGACTAACTGTTGGTTTTCTTTTGCTCAAGCATTTGTTGTCGAGTCGTCAGCGTTGGTTCATCTCTGTGGTTGTTCGATTTTTATTTTCTCTGAGATGTTGCACTGACATTATCTTGGTTGGACAACATCTATGTTGTGCAAACAAGATCTGTTGTGCGAACAAGATAAGAACTTGTGCGCCAGGATAATATATTTTGTACGCACAAGATATTATTTCATGCTAACAAGATATTAAGTTTTGCGCACAAGATATTATGTTGTTCGCACAAGATAATATCTTGTGCACACACAAGATAATATCTTGTGCGCACGACATATTAAAATAAATTGCATGTCCCTTCTTCTGATTATACTTTCGCTTTTGCTTCAGATACGATTCTTTACTCATTGTCGATTCTGTTGCTGCCGCCGGGGGAGTCCCTCTTTTTATGGATAAGTGGGGTATGTGTAACATTGTTATCACTGTTGTTGTTTAAGTGAATGTATTTATGTTTAATTAAAAGGTATGGATATCTGTATATGGCGGAGAAACAATTTCCTTAACCCCAAAACTCGAAGTTTATGATTTTGCATTTATTTTGACTTATTCTACCTAAGAATGTATAAATAATGACAAAAATGCATTTTTGATTATTTTTTTTTTATACGCCCGTTTTGAAAAAACGGTCGTATTAAGTTATGGGTCGGCGTCCGTCCGTCCGTCCGTCCGTAAACTTTTCGTTTCCGGATAACTCCTCCTACAGTTTTCATCCGATCAAGCTGAAACTTGGTAGGTAGTAAGACCATGATGTGCAGATGTGCGTAAAGTTTCGAGAATCAACGTCCGCCAAATATTAACAGAGTTATGCCCCTTTGAATTTTTTGTAAACATTTTCGTTTCCGGATAACTCCTCCTACAGTTTTCATCCGATCAAGTTGAAACTTGGTAGGTAGTAAAGACCATGATGTGTAGATGTGCATAAAGTTTCGAGAATCAACGTCCGCCAAATATTAACAGAGTTATGCCCCTTTGAAATTTTTGTAAGCATTTTCGTTTCCGGAAAACTCCTCCTACAGTTTTCATCCGATCAAGCTGAAACTTGGTAGTTAGTAAGACCATGATGTGTAGATGTGCTTAAAGTTTCGAGAATCAACGTCCGCCAAATATTAACAGAGTTATGCCCCTTTGAAATTTTTGTAAACATTTTTGTTTCCGGATAACTCCTCCTACAGTTTTCATCCGATCAAGTTGAAACTTGGTAGGTAGTAAGACCATGATGTGTAGATGTGCATAAAGTTTCGAGAATCAATGTCCGCCAAATATTAAAAGAGTTATGCCCCTTTGAAATTTTTGTAAACATTTTCGTTTCCGGAAAACTCCTCCTACAGTTTTCATCCGATCAAGCTAAACTTGGTAGTTAGTAAGACCATGATGTGTAGATGTGCTTAAAGTTTCGAGAATCAACGTCCGCCAAATATTAACAGAGTTATGCCCCTTTGAAATTTTTGTAAACATTTTTGTTTCCGGATAACTCATCCTACAGTTTTCATCCGATCAAGCTGAAACTTGGTAGGTAGTAAGACCATGATGTGTAGATGTGCGTAAAGTTTCGAGAATTATCGTCCGCCAAATATTAAGAGAGAATAATTTCCCTTTGAAATTTTTGTAAACATTTTCGTTTCGGGATAACTCCTGCTACAGTTTTCATCCGATCAAGCTGAAACTTGGTGGGTAGTAAGACCATGGTGTGTAGATGTGCGTAAAATTCGAGAATTCGTAAGATTCGAGAATTAATGTCTGCCAAATATTAACAGAGTTATGCCCCTTTGAATTTTTTGTAAACATTTTCGTTTCTGGATTACTCCTACAGTTTTCATCCGATCAAGCTTAAACTTGGTAGGTAGTAAGACCATGATTTGTAGATGTGCGCAAAGTTTCGAGAATTACCGTCATCCAAATATGATCAGATTTATGCCCCTTTGAAATTTTTTAAAACATTTTCGTTTCCAGATAACTCCTACAGTTTTCATCCGATAAAGCTGAAACCTGGTAGGTAGTTAGACCATGATATGTAGATGTGCGTAAAGTACACTTGGTATATAGCAAGACTGTGGTCTGAAGATGTGTGTAAATTTTCGAGGTTAACCGTCCACCAAATATTAATAGAGTTATGACCCTTTGAAAATTTCTGTAAACAACATTTTCATTTGGGGGTACTTTATCTGAGGTAGATACTGCTGTTTAGATAAAAAAAAAGTCTCAATTTGTTATGGGCTGGTGTCTGTCTGCCGTTGGGCAGGGTTTGTAGGTACCTTTTTCTGATATTTTGAGGTAGATATGCCTTTTCTAAAAAAAAGAGAAGAAAAAAAAAAACACTTAATGTTATGGTGTTGGTGTCCGTCCATCCGTCTTTCAGTAAACAGCTTGGTTTCCAGATAACTCAGCTTAGATCAAGATGAGACTCCAGTGGTGTTTATATTTGAAGTAGCATCTTTTGAGTTTGTTTTTTTTTTTTTTTTCAGATGGGCTCTTATTCTGAGATTGATTTTACATTACATATTTTCTAATTGTAAGTATTGTTTTGTGGCACCTTCAAATTATCTGCAAATACTGTTTTCAGTCTACCAAATATGAATTTGCCACGGGCGTATAATGCCCCGCTTGCGGAGCTCTTGTTCAGAAACTCAAAATTTAAAGAACCACTAAATTGCTGTTAATCTGAACGCTCTGCATGCTGGGTATTTTTTTCCGTAGATCTAGGCGACATTTTGAAATATTCTTGGAGACAATTTGCATGAGATGTCAAGTCCTGTTTTCTGCGAAAGATAAGAAAATTATCATCAATTTATCGTCTGCTGAATTAGCTGGAGATAATTCTGAGAGATGCCAGTGGTTTGATTGAATATACTGTTTAGACACTGGTTTAATGTCTTAATATATTTAAACACCAATTTCAAGCTTCACACGTTGGTAATCATTAGAAACAGAACCAAATGCATTTGAGGTCCGGTTCGAGAAACCTGCCGGCGGAATTTGCGAACAGGTAAGACGCAAACCGGCCTACCTACAGAGTGTATTTTTATCGATTACGGACATATAATTCACAAGTGTCCTAAGCCTTCCCAGTAAAAAAACGAGTGAGTGACAGTGGGCGAGTTTTTTTTCTGCGCGAGTGAATCAAAACAACAAAATAAACTGTTTATTACCTTTCCATTTTTGTTTTACCTTTAAATTTTCAAATTCAACTGTTCAGATTTCCTACCAAAATAGTTCCAGTCAGAGTATACATTTCAGGAGGCACGGTTTAGTTTGAAAATTAGTCGCCATCTTGTTTTCATTTCAATGCAAAAATCAACCTGCGCTTCTAATACAGCTGCAACAATGTCATGAAAGTAGAACTGTATTATCAAGAAAATCAAACTTTATCTGCGTGTTGCAGGTCTTTCCTCAAAAGCATCAAATGGACGTGAAAACTGAAGTCCTATTTCCATGATTTTATCCAATTTTCCGCCAAACGTCAACTATTGTTAATGTTGTTACAAACGACGTCAGCAATAATGGAAATGAAATAATTCACTCGGGTGAATTATAGAGTATAGTTCACTGAGAAATCTCAGTAAATCGGTTCTGAAAATATAATAAACTTAATTACCCAGACTAACATGTCTTGAAATTTTAGATACAGGAACAAGAGATACTGTTTAACCATTTATCCCCTATATTAATCGCATTGAAATATACTGACCTGATAAAGATATGCTATATCAGGACAAGTGAGCTTTATCAGGTGTACGTGATATTGCACTTCTATGAACTGGACTACTGAAGAAAAAAGGGCAAAACTGTAGGAGTGTACAATGGAATAAACTGATAAATAAAATACCAGATTCGTGTCATTTGATATCAAGTTTATCAGGCTCGGCTTTGAGAACGCATGTAGAATCGCTCGGCAAGCCTCGCGATTCTACAAGCGTTCTCAAAACCTTGCCTGTTAAACTTGATATCAAAAGACATTCACCTTCCAGGGGGAAACTAAGATGCTGATCAGACTGCGTAGATGTGCAGGCTGATGTACCTGTTTTGTTTGCAAATGGAAAAAATAATAGAGGATACCAGGTGAGTGTCTCCTGATATCAAGTTTACCAGGCAAGGCTTCCAGAACGCTTGTAGAATCGCGAGGCTTGCCGAGCGATTCTACATGCGTTGTCGAAGCCGAGCCTGATAAACTTACTGTCAAAAGACACGAATCTGATATTCTATTTATCAGTTTATCCCTTTGTACACTCTTAAATTAGCAATGTACGATCAGTTATTGGTGGTCCTCATTGCGTCCCAACATGCCGGCGGTCGATATATTTAGTATCAGCTGACCATATTTTTTTCTGTAATATTTTTTTTCATGTATTTTTCATTAATTATAACATTTTTGCCAATTTCCTAAAAGTCCGGTTCATAAAAGTGCAATATCACGTTGATCTGATAAAGCTCACTTGTCCTGAGTTAGAATATCTTTAGCAGGTCAATGTGCTACAATGCAAATAATACAGGGGCTTACTGATAACAAGTTTTCTCACGCCATTGCTCTGTTTTATTCCTGGATATGCTATGAGCATAAGTATCCACGGCATGCTTCTGCTAGGCCAATTTAAAAAGTTTTCTCTTGCAGATTTGTATTAAGGTTTTATGCTTTTCAGAACTAGACGTGTTATATACTGGTTCACAAAAGGTTCTCAGTGCCCCGCCGGGTGCCAGTCCAATATCATTCTCTGACAAAGCCAGGTATGATACATAAATGGTAATATATTATACAAATGATATTATCAATGTAAAAGCTAAAGATACTCTTAAAAAAAACTTTCATATTTGTTGTAAAACACTTTGTACGTTTTATTCTTTTTACGTCCTAAGGTCATATGGAGACGAGGCTTCTAGTTAAATACTTATCCGAAAGTCTGGAGAAGCCCAGAATCATACCTACGACCCCTCCTTTCCGAGGAGAGTAGCTTTACCACTATACCATTATGTAAGAAAAACGTAGTTTATTATTCATACAAATTATGCTGCAGTTCGTCCAAGACGCATGGTATCGGTGGAACTTCAAAGTTTACTTCCAAAACATTCAAAAAGTATAAAAATGTCAAAATTTTGATACCAGTATCATTTCTTATTTGATCATTTACTTTTCAGAAACAAAGTTTTGAACAGAAAATCCAGAGTAACGTCTTATTATTTTGATATGAACCATCTCGCTAATTATTGGGGTTGTGACGGAGAGCCAAGGCGGTAAGTTAAAATAACATGAGCTGTAAGAAGAAATTGGGCTTTCTTCCCCTCCGCGTATCCGGAGAAAAAATCTTTCCTTCCGTTTCAGAAAACTTGGGGTCTCGCAAGTGACTCGAGCAAGTCTCGAGCCTACAGCTACCTAGTGCTTGAGAGTCGGTGCTCTTAACGCACGTTTACTAGGTCTAAAACCACGGATTTCCTCATCTGGTGTGCAATAAATGCTTTTATATACATGTATTTGTCATGGAAACACCTTCGGGGAAGGCAACTCTTTTGGTTCCCTTATCAATATGGGTCTACTCTTAAAGGAAGCAAACTTCTTCTTTCACAAGTAAACTCCAAAGCAGAAAGCAGCAACAAAAGTTGTCTTTCATGTAGAAGATGGCTAAACATATACCAGCCTTTACCAGCCAGATTCTATGACGGCTCCAACGTAAAGGCTTATTGAAAATTAGAGAGATAATGTCGGTTGGTGCCTGATGCTCTGTTTCTGGTCGGGCTCATCGGAGTCTAACTGTTGGTTTTCTTTTGCTTCAGCATTTCAGTGGTTTCTTGCTGTCGAGTCCTCACCGTTGTCTCACCTCTGTGGTTCTTTGATTTTTGTGTTCACGGAGATGTTGCACTGATGAGTAAGGAGGCCTTCATGCGGACTGAACAAATTATTTGTCTAAATCGCGACGGAAGTAAGGGCGAGGATTGTGGCCACGTAAAATCGATTTAAGCCCCCCAGTGGAAATCTTCCACTGACCTTTCCAAGGCGGCTCTTCTGTGGCGATTTATTTATGTTGTTGTTTGTTACTTACTGTGTGTATCACTTGTGTCTTTTGGTTTTGGATGGTCATATGGCCATTTTGTGGGAAAGTAACTGTCCTTATGACCTTCCTTTGTTTAGGTTTCCATTATGGTCTGGTCGCTTAATGTTTGTATTTCTTTCCCTTTGGTGTCTTTTATGGGTGGAGTAAGTTAATTGTATCAATTCCTGATCTTTGTTTTACTTCTACTTTAAGAAGCATCTTTATCATATGACGTCGCGTCTGAGAGTGTAATAACGTCATGTATTATTTTTCGATAATCCGCTAGTGGATTAAATATACAAATTAGCTAGATACGTCCCGTAACGTTACATGTACGACGTCCTTAACGACGTCGCGTTTTCTAACGGCGGAATATTGACATTTTTGTAAACAAATCGTGAAAAAATGCGTTTAAATCTCAAATGATAAATGGAATCTTGCATTCGTGCTCATGTATTATTGAATTTATTAAACTCGTTGAGAAAAAGGGATAAAATGCTCGGCAAGCCTCGCATTTTATCCCTTTTCCTCAACTCGTTTAATAAATTCAATAATACATGAACACTCATGGAAGATCCTCTATATCAAAATAAACTGACCTACCTGTGAATTTTACTTGGTCATCTTTATAAAATGGAAGTGAAGGCAATGGTCAGGAATCGAAACAATTACCCCACAGCTCCCATCAGAGACAACAAAGGAAACACAAACATGAAACAACTAGACCCTAATGGAAACATCAATAGCGGAAAGCCAAAAGGACAGTTGCTTTCCCACGAAATTGTCCAAATGGCTAGCCAAAACAAAACTATTATTTTGTTAGTTATTGAGGGCGGAATACTGTTATCCTCCAACCCTTCGCTCAGTTATGTTAGAGATATGTCAGACTGTCAGAATTTGCTTCAGCCAAGTTTCGTTGTCAAAGGAGTCTGAGCATTACATGAAAAAGCAAGGTTTCATATACAACCTGGTTTGTTGTGGGTTCAGGAAAGGGAGACTCAAGATGTTTTTTACCCCCAATCGGCCGTTAATGGGCATGCATGGGATTAAAAACACAACAGTCTTTACAAGAGATATTTACATAGAATTTATAAATCACTTGAGAGCAATATATAAAAACTGGGTAATTTCTGGCAAGTTCTCCAAAATTTCCTTCCACAGGGAGGTCTCTTCAATTAGAATGCCTTACATACGACTCACTCCTTAAGCATAGCGTAATTAAGGGGTTAAATCATTGACACGTCCCGGAATTCGGGCAAACCTCTCAAAATTTGGGAAAGCTTTCAAAATCTGGGGAAATTTCAAAATCTGTAAAAGCTTTATAAAATCTGTGAAATTATCAAAGACATAGACTTATCACACTTGTATGTTCCGTTGGAGCCATCTCCAGGTCTGCCGTCCGCTCTAAAATTCGGGGACTCTGTTCTGCCCAATCTTTTAAACATCTCTCATTTTGTTTTTTCCCAATTACTTGACCTGGCCACCTGAACAGCTTGGCTTTTGGTGAGGAACGTTGCGATGCACGGGTTTTTTTATACTTTCTGGGGCTGTAAGGTTTGGGGTCACGAGCATTGTCTATCTAATGTGTTGTGAAAACCACTGCGATTGGTCAGCTTGCCAGATATGAACCAATGAGATAGGTTGCTCCAGAAAGATAATTCAACATGGCGGTGGGACATGAAAACAAAAGAAACACTTGGTTTTTATAGGAATGAATTTCATTTCTGTTGATTTTATCGATGTGTAAACTCCGGCGAATCACGCCCAAAGTTTGTGAGTGATTCGCCAGAGTTTACACATCGATAAATAAAACAGAAGTGAAGGCAATGATCAGGAATCGATACAATTAAGCCTAACTCCCCATCAGAGACACAAAAGGGAAAGAAAAACAAACATGAAATAACTATAGACCCTAATGGAAACTTCAATTGCGGAAATCCAAAAGGACAGTTACTTTCCCACAAAATGGCCAATAGGCAATCCAGAACAAAAATATTTAAGCTATACACTCCTTCAAAGACGAACTATAACAAAAATAAACCGCGACAGAAGAACCGCCTTGGTATGGACAGTGAAAAGTA
Organism: Lucinisca nassula; assembly: GCA_963580285.1. Classification (NCBI taxonomy): domain Eukaryota; kingdom Metazoa; phylum Mollusca; class Bivalvia; order Lucinida; family Lucinidae; genus Lucinisca; species Lucinisca nassula. Next base: position 26,005,817 of record OY757023.1, read on the forward strand.
TTTCACTGGTGGTGGGGTGGGGCCTTAAATCGATTTTACGCGGACGCAATCCACAAAAAGGATAAATCATTCCTTACAATCCCAACTTTCTCATCGAAATATTCAAAATGCCATAAAAATGGTAAAACTTTAGGAATTCTTTTAAAAGCAGAAGTATGAACTTACCAACGACCTCGGCGGAATGAGTATTCGGTTAGAAGCTGCACTCATTGAAAGACCCAGGCGAAAAAAAACGTCAAGTCTTTAAATTCAGTTTGATTGTCTTCCAACATTTACGTTTTCAGTAGTTTCCAAACTTTCAGTCGAACGCTGATGACCTCATTTCATATACAATGACGCTCAGCGATGGTTCTTAATGTGCTCTTTGCCGTGACGTAAGGTACTACATGTCGCTATGTGAAATGGTTCTGAGATTCTAGCTCATGTAATTTATCGAAGTATACAACTTTTATTTCAACCGGTCAAATCATTCGAAATGCACATGACGATGGAGAGTTGGAATTATTAATTAGCTTATAACGCTCCTTTTGGAAGGTAACTATTGTCCTAAAAGATTGATTATGTATTTCCTTATTTGTCCATTCAGCAGTTAGATCCCTTAAAAAGGACAATAACATAAATATACGGATCGAAAACAACAGAAACGACAGATGGTAAATTATGTCAACAGTGAATCACTTGATGTTTGATCGAAATAGTGTTTGTAACACATTCGAATACTTTCACATTCTGAGTCTAGTGAACCTTACTCCCAGTGGGTAATAAAATAGTGATTCATACATTTAGGATTTTTACTTTCTATACAATCTGGATGGTGGCCGACTCGTTACAATACGTCTGTTTATCGAATAGGTCAAATGAAGCATACGCTACCGATATCATGACAATACAGCAACTCAGTATGACGTCTTCAAGGAGGAACAAAATGCGACATTAATATGAAACATGCAATGGCTTTCGTTGTCGGATCATTACAGGGTCACTGATGAGGCTTCATTAGCCGAAACTACGTAGTATGACCCATCTTCTTTCTTATGAATGTTTTCATTGCTCTTAAAGGAGATCATTTTTGATTTTTATTTGCCTTCACTGCAGCTGGTGTTGTGCCGTGTGGCGGCCGTAAAACGTCAACCATAGTGAAGTTTATATTTTACTTTTGGTCCTTTGAGATCAGAGTGAATATTCTGAGAAATCAGAAATAAATTATTTGTTTAGACTCATATTCTAGACAGGTTTTTAATTATTTGGACCCCATTTTGATTTATATCAGTCTTTGAATCGACTGCCTATTCGACATTCGCAAAATTGCAGCATGTTTCCTCTGGCTTTCGTTGTCGGATCATTACAGGGTCACTGATTAGGCTTCATTAGCCGAAACTACGTAGTATGACCCATCTTCTTTCTTATGAATGTTTTCATTGCTCTTAAAGGAGATCAATTTTGATTTTTATTTCTAATATTCTTTTAGATATCACCATACTGGCCCGATATCAAGTGTATATGCTATACGGGAAGGACTTGCTCGATTAGCTGATGTGGTATGTATGTCTAAATTGGTCCCCAAAACGACAGATTATTAATATTAAAGCTAGTCGTCCGGTACCGGATGAGCAGACGTCCAGTATCAGAGACGACTTGCCACTGCCTAAACACAGGAGCTTGAAGTTCTGTCAGAAATACACTTTCAAATAGCCCAAATCGACTATCACATATAGCGGCTGCTCGCTATAGAGGATAGTCTGACAGAACGTGAAGCTCCTGTGGGTTAAGATATTTTCTACATGGAGGCGACAATCAACTAATTTACTTACCAAGAGAAAAATGGTTTTCAAGCATAAGTGCCATGCATGAGGGTCTCAAATAAACATGAACATCTTCGGTGTGCGCTTTATGTTTGGCCGTTAACATTTTAATGCTGACAGGAAATGTTATAGTCCGTCTGTGTACGGATTTGAGACTTCGCTGACCTCACATGCTCGAGAACCCCTTTTTGCTTGCCGTGGCTCTAATGGAGGATGTTTGGATAGTCTTTGTTAGCTTAAGGGACACTGCCATTTCTCAGTTACATGAAGCATCTTGCATAAACTGAACGGGCAGTGGAAAAAAGAAAAGCGCAGATAACGCGTGTATCGTCTCCCATATCGAGTCAAAATAACAAAAATACACAAAATAGAAGTGAATGCATTGATCAGGAATCGATACAATTAACCCACAGCTCCCACTAGAGACACCAAAGGGAAAGAAGCACAGACATGAAACAACGAGACCTTAAAGGAAACATCAATAGCGGAAAGCCAAAAGGACAGTCACATCCCCACAGAATTGCCAATTGGCTATCCAAAACAAAATAATATAAGCGATACACACACTCAAAGACAAACCATAACAAAAATAAACCGCGACAGAAAAAGCAATTGTAAAAGCAAACCCACAAGGTACAAACACCGATACAAACAGTTTCACAATCAAAAGTCATAGAAAGTACATAACGTGAAAATGTGCTTTGCGTTCTGCGGCGTCTGACAACATGGCTCTTGGACATTTCTGGTTACAAAGGTCCGTGCTGTTCCTATTTATGTGCAAGATTTTATCGATGTGTATGTTTGTTTGTTTGATTTGAGGTTTAACGTCCACGTTAACACTGTAAAGGTCATTCTGGAGACGTTGCCTCCAATTTTGTGGGACTCTTAAAGGAACTCATTTTTGATTTTTATTTTAACCGACATTGAGATGAAATGACATCTCAAGCTCTGTCGTCCAATGAAATCAATAGGGTTTATAAGCATGAACGGTCCGACTTGCACCGCTTTGCCTGGGCAGGCTTAGATCCTCTAAGCGTTTTACCAGTTCTCGTGTGCGGGTCGGATTCAGCTCTGCGTGGAAGCATCATGCATCCCATATATTTCTTCAAGCCCCGATTTGCGGGGGCCGTGTTTTCCCGAATAGTTGGAAAGGTCGTAGAACCAGAGTTTAAAAGGTGTCTTGAGGATAATTTTCTATTTTTCCTATAAAACTTATGTTGTCGGTACATGTTAGAATCGCTTCACCGTGGCGGTTTTTGTACAAGTACACACAGCATGTGTTTCAACCCTTGATAATCCTCGTTACTGCCTTTTTATCTGGAGCTACAGGTTTGAAAGATCATGCAAGACAGTATGCAGACTGTTTAGTTTATCAGATTTTACGCTTGAAAAGATACATGGATATTGGTAACTCTGTTTCATTTCTGGCATAGGGCCTAGAAAATAGTTGGTCTACCCACAAGAACTGTGCTGAGATGCTGCATGAAGGACTAGAAAAACTAGGTTTAGAATTACTAGTCAAAGAAAAGGTATGCATTTTCCATTTGAAATATTGCCATCAAGATTAGATTACATTGCATTATGAAAATTTGCCGATACAAATACATTGTAAATGTTACCGCAGAAAAAAAAAACACGAAACTTTTAAGATGAAAAAGTATGATAGTTTTCTTATTTTTGCTTAAAATATAGATTGTGAGTAATATTTTAGAGCAGAAATAAAAAAAAATAAGGCTTACCCTTGTAAACCTCAGTTTTACGTTATAAACGTGGGGTGCAAAGGGTAGAATTTTTCAGGCATGTTTTCTATGTGGAAATAAAAAAGCAACCTGCACGTATGATGAAATACGGCGATATGTTCCACCACGACACTTCCCTGCTAAAGGCGAATGAAATAAAGTTATAGACCCGAAGCACTTTGAATCAATTTGCGACCATCTAAAATTACCTAAATGTGCAACCAATCTTTGTCCAATCTCACCCAGTCGACGACGATCTAAAACGCTCTGATGCAATCGGTTGTTACAAGCTCGTAAAGCATACAGATGAGAGACCTGGTTGCAATCGAAGTGGCAGTTGAAGCAGTCGGATCATAGCGATAAGTCATCAGCATAGGAGCATATAGTCAGAGCGAATAACCCTTAAAACTTAAAAGAAAAAAGATAACGAGGATTATCTGACCCGACTCAATGGATTTTGATGTCCGAAATTAATAAAGTTTTTATACGTCTCTAGTTTGCTTCTTATACGAGTGTAATGCAAATAGCAAGATAGTGTGTTTATGTGATTTCTATCCGTACCCAGAATTATGCAATTCGACAGAAAGCCTGCGGTCGGGTATCAATACCTACTCATTTAGCGTGTTTGACAAACTTAAAATTTACGTAGTATCAGTTTTCATGCTTCTTATACCTCTATCTTGCTTGGGTTATAGCTTAACTTCCTGGTACTTTCCGTGCACAATATACTAAAATACACTAATAAGTCGATTGCTTTTGTATGTCAGTTTATTAGTTTCACGCTGTGACATGTTCTCTCCATTGTTTTAGGCGGCTCGACTGCCATGTGTCACTGGAATCATGGTCCCCTCTGGGGTCAACTGGAAAGACGTCACTGATTATGCCATGAGAAAGTAAGTGTACAGTGAAACTTCTGTAAAGCATACATCAATGACTCATTCACCTTAACATATTCTACCCGTTTTTGAGTCCCCAGGATTTTTTGTCCATACCCCAGGTATCAATTTGTTTGACAGTATGCATATTTTTGTTATTTCATCTTGAAAAGGTTTGTTGTATGTACTCGTTAGAATCGCCACAATGAGGCGATTCTAATGAGTACACACCACAAACCTTATTTTATTGCATATCGAAAAGATATCACTCAGTTATCCCAATTATGCTTCCTGCCCTGGCGCAATGTTTTACCCTTGGTAGCTCGAACTATCCATACCACAAAATTACGTGGTCCGAAAGGTGTTCGAGCCATAGTTTTGACATGGCGATGGTATTATACATATGCATACATGCATTCATGTTTCATATAAAATCGCTCTATAATGAACATAAGTAGTCTTGTACAGTCACAATGAGCCGTCCTCGCTAGCTCAGTCGGATGCGCTGCTGACTGGTGACCAGGAGTGTGCGGGTTCGATACCTACCGTACATTCTTTCGTGGAGACTGATCATGAAATCTTTTCTACAGCCATTCTCCCCCTTCCCCTGTTTCAAGAAGGGCAGTCGTCAGTTTCTGGTGCAAGAATGTGCACTGTAATTGTTAACCACTTATGCATAAGTCCAGGAAAAGTGTGTTAATAGGTAAACTGACCGGCTCCATATGAACTAAATATTGACTGGATCGCTAAACGCCATAAACAAACAGTTGCACAGATGAGTTACAAATCCGTCATGCAGACTGAACAAATTATTTGTATAAACCACGACAGAACCACGGGCGAGGGTTGTGGCCACGAAATATAATAATCTTATATGGGTGTGAGGGGTGGATGGAAAAATCCGTCCCGAGGGTCACTGTCCGGCATCACGAGGCTTGCCGAGTGATGCCGGACAGTGATCCCGAGGGACGGATTTTTCTATCCACCCCTCACACCCATATTGGATTCTTTTTCTTGCATACCTTCCATTTCTATTGCGAATTTTTAATGCTGCTGTCACTTCGGTTACCGACGTCCGCCATTTTGTGATGACACAACAGGAATGTTTAGTGACGTCACGCATGACGACGCCGCGCATGAGGTTGAAATCAACCAGTGCATTTATCAAACACGCGATTATATTCGATTTGAGGTCGGAACACCAGGGTCAGAACATAAATTTCTATCCCAGGGTAAAATCACGGATTTGCTTGTCTGGTGTGCAAGAAAATCGCTTGTAGCCCCACCTACCCCATCCCCCAGTAAAATAAAAACTTTTAACTGACCGTTCAAAAGCGGCTCTTCTTGTGGTTTATTATTGTAATAGTTCGTCTTTGCATGCATGTGTTGCTATTATATTTTTATTTTGGAAAGCCGTTTGCCCATTTTATGGGAAAGTAACTGTCCCTTTGGCTTTCCGCATGTGACGTTTTATTTATGGCGAAGTTGTTTTATGTTTGTGATATAACTGTATTAGTTCCTGATCATTGCCTTCACTTCTGTTTTGCATTTGTTTTACCAAAACATTTGTTTACGAGTTTCAAATCACGGGAGAAGAACTATATAAGTACTCGTGCTTTCGTTCTAATCCCAACTTGTGTCATTACGTGTCTTATTTTGCAATGATAAAATTTCTATAGAAAAATATGTTTAAACTAAGTCACAGGACATTCTTTATTTAAAGTAAAACTGGAAGAATGTCGAGATTCCTGGTTCCACAAGACTATATATCATTAACCGAAGGCTTTTGTGTTTATAGAAAAATGAATACACAGTTCCTTTAAATTTGGAAAACTTTGACTAAACTGCATGTAACAGTTTAGTTCTTCTGTCGCGGTTTATTTTGTTATGGTTTGTCTTTGGGTGTTTGTGTCGCTTATATTATTTTATTTTGGATAGCCTATTGGTCATTTTGTGGGAAAGTAACTGTCCTTTTGGCTGTCCGCTATTGATTTTTCCATTAGGGTCTGTTGTTTCATGTTTGTGTTTCATTACCTTTGGTGTCTCTGATGGGAGCTGTGGGTTAATTGTATCGATTTCTGATCATTGCCTCCACTTCTATTTTGTTTTCAGAATGTCTCAAAACGATTACTTTTCAGTTCAATGGATTCAACTGTTCAACTGTTAAATTTTATCTGAATTTAAGGTACACAAAAGACCACCCTGCAATTATCTTAAACGTAGCGTCATGCCTGGTTGAAATCTCACCCAAATGATCATTAAAACATTAGTGATAAAACACATATTTTGCAGATACTTGGTGGAAATAGCCGGAGGTCTCGGGGCTCAAGCAGGCAAGATATGGCGTGTTGGACTTCTAGGTCACAACTGTACACCAGACAATGTCAGACTAGTTCTCAGGGCCTTAGGAGAGGGGCTCGAACAGGCCAAAAAGTCCGGGTCATGAAAAGTTAGGAGTTGTGAGGAAATATGTTTTGCTACCATACAGTGCGGCCATTGAAAGATGTTGACCTGTCGAGTTAAATGAAAATGCACTTTATAGCCCTTATTCAGAGAAAAGAATTTCCTGATTCTGAAATAGTGTCTTGATATCTCCATTAAAGACATTTCCCATTTTTGTGGTAATTTTCTGCCCAAACTCGCCTCCAGACAATGCACTGTTAAACTGGCCTCGATTGCTCAGTGGTCAGCGCCTTTGATCATTGCCTCCACTTCTATTATGATCGAGAGGTTGTGGGTTCGAATCCGGCCACCGGAGCAGAAGTATGTCCTTGGGCAAGACACTTTATGACTATGCCCCACTTGACCCAGGTGTAAATGTGTAGCAGTGATGTAAAAGTCACTGCCTCTCTCGCGCGCGCGTGATAACATCCGGAATGAGTGTTCGAGAGTGATTCCATAAGCTTGGAGCTTTCATCACAATCGAACTCAAATAAATTAGTATAAATAAATTGGCTAGCACATGAGAAAATGGTACTTATTACATATTTGACCAGCAAAGGCTCAGGCAAACCTGCACAAAAACGCAATAGCACCTTAACTATATAAAATAAAATTAAGTCACGCTCACAGTATATAACAATGACAAATACATAAACCTTATCATTCAGACCATCATGTTAGATTTTAAAATTCAAATATTCTTTTATATAGAGCATCTTGCATGACTACTCATGCATTATTGATTTATTAGACAAGTTGAGGAAAAGGGATAAAATGCGAGTCATTGACGAGCATTTTATCCCTTTTCCTCGACGAGTTTAATACATTCAATAATGCACGAGCACGAATGCAAGATTCTATTTATCATATGACATTTAAAAAGCAGTTTATTCACATTTGTTTTACAAAAATGTCAATATTCTGCCATTAGTAAACTAAATTGGCTAGCACATGCGAAAATGGTACTTATTACACATTTGGCAAAGGCTCGGGCAAACCTGCACAAAAACGCAATAGGACCTTAACTATTTAAAATAAAATTAAGTCACGCTGACAGTATATAACAATGTCAAATACATAAACCTTATCATTCAGACCATCATGTCAGATTTTAAAAAATTCAAATATTTTTACATAGAGCATCTTACATGAGTGCCCGTGTATTATTGAATTTATTAAACGAGTTGAGGAAAAGGGATAAAATGCGAGACTTTGCCGACCATTTTATCCCTTTTCCTCGATGACGGTTTATATTTCGCAGTTAATTCGATTCGCTAGAGTGCCTAGTCATGTATCCGACTTCAACACTCGTAATAAGTTATTAACTGGTCAACTTCTTAATCAGGGGTATTGGCATCATAAACTACGTGAAGCCTTTTCTAAGTTTTAAAGACGTCATTCTGATTTGGTTTCAAAATTCAATGTTGGACTTAAAACACTTCTGCAACAAGGCCTATCGGAACCCGAATTCTATGGTGACTTAGTATATAAATTTAGAAAAATACATGCCTGTAATGACTTTAGTACCCAATTTCGTAAAATCGTTCGTCGATATATAAAGATTGGGTACAACAAAAATGTTATAAAACAGACTGCATGAATGGTGGTTAACCCAATCACGGTAGGCAACTTTGCTTCCCTCTTTGACTGCACACCGGTAGGTCGGGCCTAAGATTATATGACGGTTCCAGCGTAAAAACATAAATGGAATTTTATTTTAGTATTCTTTATTTTGGTTGGCGCCTGAAGCTCCATCTTTGGTCGGGCCCCTCGGAGTCTAACTGTTGGTTTTCTTTTGTTCCATCAATTCTGCTGTTGTATGCGGTCGAGTCCTCAACCTTGTTTCATCTCTGTAGTTTTTTTATTTGTATGTTCTCGGAAATGTTACACTAATGAGTTAGGAAGCCTTCATGCGGACTAAACAATATTAGTGTATACCGCTAAAGAGGTAAGGGCGAGGATTATGGCCATGTAAAATCGAGTTAAGCCCCCCCCCCCCCCCCCCCGTGGAATTCTTTCCACTGACCGTTCCAAGGCAGTTGTTCTGTGGCGGTTTATTTATGTTGTTGTTTGTTACTTACTGTGTGTATCACTTGTGTCTGTTTATTTTGGATGGCCATTTGGCCATTTTGTGGGAAAGTAACTGTCCTTATGGCCTTCCATTGTGTAGGTTTCCATTATGGTCTGGTCGTTTCATGTTTGTGTTTCTTTCCCTTTGGTGTCTTTGATGGGTGGAGTAAGTTAATTGTATCGATTCCTGATCTTTGTTTTACTTCTACTTTAATAAATTTAATGATCAATGAGCATGAATGCAAGATTCTATTTATCATATGACATTTAAAAAGCGATTACTTGGGTGATTTTAGATGTACAAAAATCACCACCGATGTACAGTTTTCTCATTCAAGTTGTTCCGTTTTTAAATGCAAAAATACCTCTTCATAGAATAGAACATATAACATTACTATAATAAAAACAATGTAATGAGGTTGTTTGTTTATTTGTTTGATTTGAGGTTTAACGACCCCGTCAATACTATCAAGTTAGGTCATTTTGAAGACGCTGCTTCCAGTTTTGTGGGACTTTTACCCGACATTGAGATGAAATAACATCTCAAGCCTGCCACACAATGAAACCAATAGGGTTAATATGCATGGGCGGTCCGACTCGCACCACTTTGACTGGGCAGGCTTAGACCTTCTAGGCGATTTAACAGTACTCAGGTGCAGTCGGTTTCAGCTCTACCCGGAATAACAGGCAACCCAACCTAGTTCTCTAAGCCCCGATGTGCGGGGACCCACTAATGAGATTTGTATATTGATTTCAGTGGCGATCAGTAATTTTACAGAAAATTTTACAACGTCCATCCTATAAGCTCCTCCGGCTCTGGTGAGCTAAAAATTAAAAAGAGAAACGATCAAGAGCTGATACCATCAGATCCCAAATTCTTCCCACAATATCACTAGGGAAAGAAGTTGAAACATGTAGTGACGACAGTAAACCAAGTCAGCAGCTCTTTCCCAAATAGGTGGTGACTCAGAATATCCAAAGCTAACCAAAAAGAGCAATATACATAATGGGGGGATAGAATTAGAATCACCAACGTGACAAACTACAAACTGGAAGGAAAAACGTAACTTAAAATGAACAACCTAAAAGGGGGAAGAATCAGAATCATCAACATAACATAATTAGAGAAAGAATCAGAACCACCAATACAAAACATGAAGGAACCACAGCAAAAGCACTGACTAGGAATGGTCAGTAAAAATTACTGGTAGGTTTAAGTTAACTTTACCGGGAACCCAACCCTCACCCTCACTGTGATTCAACCAAGTATTTATTTGGTCTGTGTGAATGTTTTTATGCTCCCCGAAGAATTTCAGGGGAGCATATAGTCGCCACTTCGTCCGTGCGTCCGTCCCGCTCTTGTCCACGAGAATTCTCAGAAACTACTGGCCAGATTTCAATGAAACTTCATGGTAATATTAAGTATTGAATGTGGATGCGCATATCACCTGCGTGTTTTGGTTCGATGATTTTTCCAACAGTTCTGGGCCTTTGATGAATTCTGCTTGAATATATAGGGTACTGTTCGTGTCCGCGCGAATTCTCAGCAACTACTTGCAGAAATTCAACGAAACTTCAATGGAATCTTAAGCAGCAATAGGGGATGCGCATATTATCCGTGCTATCTGGTTAGATGCTTGGTCACAGAGTTATGGTACTTTGTTTAAAGCTGCAGTGTAAGGTCACTGTGGCTATTTTAGACAAACTTTGTCTACCTTTATTGATGGATTTTAATATAACTTCACACAAATGTTGGGTATGATAATACCTTGAGCATGTTCGACTTTCAGGGTCCTGGGCTCAAGGTCAAGGTCATTGTGGCTATTTTTTTAAAACAAGAGGGCCCAATGGCCCTATATCGCTCAACTGTGTACCAGAAAATCATTAGTGTAGGAGACCACTTGACATTGCTACATACTAAATATCTAAGCTCAGGCAAAGCGGTGTCCATGCTTATAAACCCTACTGGTTTCATTGGGCAACAGGGCTTGAGATGTAATTTCATCTCAATGTCTGGTAAAAGTCCCACAAAATTGGAAGAGACATCTCCAAAATGACCTATACAGTGTTGATGGGGATGTAAAACCACAAATCAAACAAAATCTGTGCCTTATGGTTTTGGAGAAAAATGATACTTTTAAGTTTTTTCCAGTTTAAGTCTATAGGAGCTAATGAGCCCTGGGGCTGGACCAATTTTGACCCAAAGGGCATGGTTGGCAGGATTTATGTAGGCGACCATTTTGTGTTGCTATATACTAAATATCTAAGGTCTGTACTTCATGGTTTCAAAGAAGATGTTTGAAGCCTTTTCCATTATAAGTTTGTTGGAGTTTAGGGGCCACAGGATTTGGACCCCAGGGGCATGATTGGCAGGATTCATGTAGGCGAACACTCGACATTGCTACATGCTAAATACCTAAGCTCTGGGACTTACGGTTTCAGAGAAGAAGATTTTTGAAGATTTTTTTCCCCATTTTAAGTTGTTTTTTTTTTCATTATAAGGGCCCTGTGGTTTCAGAGAAGAAGATTTTTGAAGTTTCTCCAATTTTAAGTCCATGGAAGCTAAAGAGCCCTGGGGTGGGGCCAATTTGGATCCCAGGGGCATAACTGGCAGGATTTATGTAGGTGGCCACTTGATGTTGCTACATACTAAAAATCTAAGCTCTGGGCCTTATGGTTTCATAGAAGATCTTTTAATTTTTTTTCCATTATAAGTCTATTGGAGGTGATGAGCTGGGGCGAGGCCAATTTTGACCCCAGGGGCAGGGTTAGCTGGATTTATGTAGCTGGCTATTTTATGTTGCTAGATACTAAATATCTAAGTTCTGTGCTTCACAGTTTCTGAGAACATTTTTGAAGCTTTTTACCATTATGAGTCTATGGGAGCTAAGGGGCCCCGGGGCGTGGCCCATTTTGACCCAAGGGGCATGATTAGCAGGAAATATGAAGGTGACCACTTGCCGTTGCTACATGCTAAATATCTAAGCTCTGGGCGCTGTGGTTTCAGAGAAGAAGATTTTTGAAGTCTTTTTTCCATTATGAGTCTATGGGAGCTAAGGGGGTCCCAGTGTGTGGCCCATTTGGACCCCAGGGGCATGATTGGCAGGATTTATGTAGGTGACCACTTGCCATTGCTACATGCTAAATATCTAAGCTCTGGGCCCTGTGGTTTCAGAGAAGAAGATTTTTAAGCTTTTTTTCCATTGTGAGTCTATAGGAGCTAAGTGGCCCCGGGCCGTGGCCCTTTTGGATCCCAGGGGCATGATTGGCAGGAATTATGTAGGTGACCACTTGCGATTGCTATGTGCTAAATATCTAAGCTCTGGGCCCTGTGGTTTCAGAGAAGAAGATTTTTAAGCTTTTTTTCCATTAGGAGTCTATGGGAGCAAAGGGGCCCAGGTGCGTGGCCCATTTGGAACCCAGGGGCATGATTAGCAGGAATTATGTAGGTGCCCAATTGCCCTTGCTACATGCTAAATATCTAAACTGTGGGCCCTTTGGTTTCAGAGAAGAATATTTTTGAAGTTTTTTTTCCATTTTGAGTCTATGGGAGCTAAGGGGCCCCAGGGCCTGGCCCATTTGGACCCTAGGGGCATGATTGGCAGGATTTATGTAGGTGACCACTTGCCATTGCTACATGTCAAATACCTGAGGTCTGGGCCCTGTGGTTTCAGAGAAGAAGATTTTTGAAGCTTTTTTCCATTATGAGTCTATAGGAGCCAAAGGGCCCCGGGGCGTGGCCCGTTTGGACCCCAGGGGCATGATTGGCAGGAATTATGTAGGTGACCACTTGCCGTTGCTACATGCTAAATATCTAAGCTCTGGGTCTTGTGGTTTCCGAGTAGAAGTTTTTGAAGCTTTTTGTTCCATTATGAGTCTGTGGGAGCGAAGGGGCCCCAAGGCGTCGCCCATTTGGAACCCAGGGGCATGATTGGCAGGAATTATGTAGGTGACCACTGGCGGTTGCTACATGCTAAATATCTAAGCTCTGGGCCCTGTGGTTTCAGAGAAGAAGATTTTTGAAGCTTATTTTTCATTTTGAGTTTATGGGAGCTAAGGGGCCCCGGGGTGTGGCCAATTTGGACCCCAGGGGCATGATTGGCAGGAATTATGTAGGTTACCACTTGCCGTTGCTACATGCCAAATATCTCAGCTTGGGGCCCTGTGGTTTCAGAGAAGAAGATTTTTGACGCTTTTTTTTCCATTATGAGTCTATAGGAGCTAAAGGGCCCGGGGGCGTGGCCCGTTTGGACACCAGGGGCATGATTGGCAGGAATTATGTAGGTGACCACTTGCCGTTGCTACATGCTAAATATCTAAGCTCTGGGCCTTGTGGTTTCCGAGTAGAAGATTTTTGAAGCTTTTTGTTCCATTATGAGTCTATGGGAGCGAAGGGGCCCCGGGGCGTCCCCCATTTGGAACCCAGGGGCATGATTGGCAGGAATTATGTAGGTGACCACTTGCCATTGCTACATGCTAAATATCTAAGCTCTGGACCCAGTGGTTTCAGAGAAGAAGATTTTTGAAGCTTTTTTACCATTATGAGTCTATGGGAGCTAAGGGGCCCCGGGGTGTGGCCAATTTGGAACCCAGGGGCATGATTGGCAGGAATTATGTAGGTGACCACTTGCCGTTGCTACATGCCAAATATCTCAGCTCTGGGCCCTGTGGTTTCAGAAAAGAAGAATTTTTAAGCTTTTTTCCATTATGAGTCTATAGGAGCCAAAGGGCCCCGGGGCATGGCCTTATGGTTTCATAGAAGATCTTTTAATTTTTTTTTTCCATTATAAGTCTATTGGAGGTGATGAGCTGGGGCGAGGCCAATTTTGACCCCAGGGGCAGGGTTAGCTGGATTTATGTAGCTGGCTATTTTATGTTGCTAGATACTAAATATCTAAGTTCTGTGCTTCACAGTTTCTGAGAAGAACATTTTTGAAGCATTTTACCATTATGAGTTTATGGGAGCTAAGGGGCCCCGGGTTGTGGCCCATTTTGACCCAAGGGGTCAAATATCTCAGCTCTGGGCCCTGTGGTTTCAGAGAAGAAGATTTTTGAAGCTTTTTTCCATTATGAGTCTATAGGAGCTAAAGGGCCCCGGGGCGTGGCCCGTTTGGACCCCAGGGGCATGATTGGCAGGAATTATGTAGGTGACCACTTGCCGTTGCTACATGCTAAATATCTAAGCTCTGGGCCTTGTGGTTTCCGAGAAGGTTTTTGAAGCTTTTTGTTCCATTATGAGTCTATGGGAGCGAAGGGGCCCGGGGCATCCCCCATTTGGAACCCAGGGGCATGATTGGCAGGAATTATGTAGGTGACCACTGGTCATTGCTACATGCTAAATATCTAAGCTCTGGGCCCTGTGGTTTCCAAGAAGAAGATTTTTGAAGCTTTTTGTTCCATTATGAGTCTATGGGAGCGAAGGGGCCCCGGGGCGTGGCCAATTTGGACCCTAGGGGCATGATTGGCAGGAATTATGTAGGTGACCACTGGCCATTGCTACATGCTTAATATCTAAGCTCTGGACCCTGTGGTTTCAGAAAAGATTTTTGAACCTTTTTTTCCATTATGAGTCTATGGGAGCTAAGGGGCCCTGGGGTGTGGCCAATTTGGGCACCAGGGGCATGATTGGCAGGAATTATGTAGGTGACCACTTGCCGTTGCTACATGTCAAATACCTTAGCTCTAGGCCCTGTGGTTTCATAGAAGAAGATTTTTGAAGCTTTTTTTTTCCATTATGAGTCTATAGGAGCTAAAGGGCCCAGGGGCGTGGCCGGTTTGGACCCCAGGGGCATGATTGGCAGGAATTATGTAGGTGACCATTTGCCATTGCTACATGCTAAATATCTAAGCTCTGGGCCCTGTGGTTTCAGAGAAGAAGATTTTTTAAGCTTTTTGATCCATTATGAGTCTATGGGAGCGAAGGGGCCCCGGGGCGTGGCCAATTTGGACCCCAGGGGCATGATTGGCAGGAATTATGTAGGTGACCACTGGCAGTTAATACATGCTAAATATCTAAGCTCTGGGCCCTGTGGTTTCAGAGAAGAAGATATTTTAATTTTTTCCCATTGTAAGTCTATGGGAGCTAAATGTTGCCATGGCAACCACAATTCCCATCTGATCAGCCCAAAAACCTTATACAGCCTTTCCCCCTTCCTGATGATGCTTCTCATGAAATTTGATCAAGATTGACCATGGGGTATTAGAGATATACTTATTTGAAATTGTTTACGGACGCACGCACGTGGGACGCACGACGGACAAAAAGTGATCACAAAAGCTCACCTTGTCACTACGTGACAGGTGAGCTAAAAAACAACATTGTTTTCGCTCTAGTGCCCACATTTAATGATGGATTTTAATATAATTTCACACAAATGTTGAGTATGATAACATCTCGAGCAAGTTCAACTTTCAAGGTCCTGGGCTCAAGGTCAAGGTCACTGCGGCTTTTTTTAGAAAAAAAACAACAACTTTGTCATCGCTCTAGTGTCGTCTTTTGCTAATGGATTTCAATAGAACTTCACATAAATGTTGGGTATAATAATATCTCGAGCAAGTTCAACTTTCAGGATCCTGGAGTCAAGGTCAAGGTCAGTGGTTATTTTTAGGAAAAAAAAACTTTGTCATTGCTATAGTGCCTACATTTATTGATGGATTTTAACATAATTTCACACAAATGTTGGGTATGATAATATCTCGAGCAAGTTTGACTTTCAGGGTCCTGGGCTCAACGTCAAGGTCAATGCGGCTATTTTCAGAAAAAACTAGAAAAGTGTCCAGACGACACAGATGCCCCCGCCAAGGGCCCCACCTCACCCCGAAAATCCATGTTACAAGAAAACTTTTTAAGTGTGTGACCTTGTCATCAGGAACATTTGTGAGAAGTTATATTGAAATTGGTGAAAAAATGTAAGCACTACAGCAATGACAAAGTTTTTCTAAAAATAGCCACAGTAACCTTGACCTTGAAAGTCGAACTCGCTCGAGGTATTGTCATAAGGAACATTTGTGTGAAGTTATATTGAAATCAGTGAAGAAATGTAGTCGCTAGAGCGATGACAAAGTTTTTCTAAAAATAGCAACAGTGACCTTGACCTTGAAAGTCGAAATCACTCAAGATATTGTCATAAGGAAAATTTGTGTGAAGTTTTATTGAAATCAGTGAAGAAATGTAAGCGCTAGAGCGATGACAAAGTTTTTCTAAAAATAGCCACAGTGACCTTGACCTTGAAAGTGGAACTTGCTAGAGATATTGTCATAAGGAACATTTGTGTGAAGTAATACTGAAATTGGTGAAAAAATGTAAGCGCTAGAGCAATGACAAAGTTTTTCTAAAAATAGCCACAGTGACCTTGACCTTGAAAGTCAAACTCGTTTGAGGTATTGTCATAAGGAACATTTGTGTGAAGTTATTTTGAAACCATTGAAGAAATGCAGGCGATAGAGCTATGACAAAGTTTTTCTAAAAATAGCCACAGTGACCTTGACCTTGAGGTCATGACCTTGAAAGTCAAACTCGCTCGAGATATTGTTATAAGGATCATTTGTGTGAAGTTATATTGAAATCAGTGAAGAAATATAGACGCTAGAGCTATGTTGTGCGAGGGGATAATTAAAAAAAAATTTAAGTCTGTGACCTTGACCTAGAGCTCTTGGGCATGGGTGGGGGTATCGCTGAATAAAATGGACAGGTATCTAACATCATACCAAATATCAACTCAATCCATCGCACGATTTGGAAAATATCAACTCTTAAAATATCTAATTAAAAATTTCTAAGTCTGTGACCTTGACCTTGAAGCCATAGGCATGAGTGGGGGTATTGCCAAATAAACATTTGGACCTGTAACTATCATCATAGCATACATAAGCCAAATCCATAATATAGTTTGGAAAATTTGAGCTCTTTAAAATCTTTCACATTAAAATTGTCTAAGTCTGTGACCTTGACCTTGAGGTCATAGGCATGGTTGGGGGTATTGCTGAATAAAACATTGTACCTATATATATCATCATATGAACCAAAACCATCATAAAAGTTCAGGTTCTAGCAGGTACAAATACCTTAACTGGAGTCTTTAACATGGAAAATTTCTAAGTCCATGACCTTGACCTTGAGGCCATGGGCATGGGTGGGGGTATCGCTGAATAAAACTTTGGACCTATATCTATAATCATACCAAATATGAACCAATTCCATCAAATGGTTTGGAAAATATGAGTTCTAAAATGTTCAAGTTCACCTGTTACAAAAACCTTAACCTGAGTCTTTAACATTGAAAATTTCTTCTAAGTCTGTGACCTTGACCTTGAGGTCACACGCATGGGTGGGGGCATTGCTAAATAAAACTTTGGACCTATATCTATCATCATACCAAAGATGAACCAGTTCCATCAAATGGTTAGGAAAATATGAGTTCTAAAAGTTCAGGCTCTACCTGTTACAAAAACTTTAACCTGAGGTTACAGGATCACGTACGTACGTACGTACACACACACGTACAGACGGACGTACACATGTACGCACGTACGCACGTACGGAAAACCCAAAAACTATATGCCCCCGGCATCATATGATGCGGGGGCATAAAAACTTTGTCATCGCTCTAGTGTCGTCATTTGCTGATGAAATAATATGTCGAGCAAAGTAGAAGTAAAACAAAGATCAGGAATTGATACAATTAACTTACTCCATCCATAAAAGACACCAAAGGGAAAGAAATACAAACATTAAGCGACCAGACCATAATGGAAACCTAAACAAAGGAAGGCCATATGGACAGTTACTTTCCCACAAAATGGCCATATGGCCATCCAAAATTAAAAGACACAAGTGATACACACAGTAAGTAACAAACAACAACATAAATAAATCGCCACAGAAAGTTCGACTTTCAGGATCCGGGGCTCAAGGTAAAGGTATATGTGACTATTTTTAGAAAAAAATTTTGACATCGCTCTAGTGCCGTCATTTATTGATGGATTTTAATATAATTTCACTCAAATGTGGGGTATGATAATATCTCGAACAAGTTTGACTTTCAGGGTCCTGGGCTCAAGGTCACTGCGGCTATTTTTAGAAAAAACTTTTTCATCGCTCTAGCGTCGTCACTTGCTGATGGATTTTAATATAACTTCACACAAATGTTGGGTATGATGATATCTCGAGTAAGTTTGACTTTCAGGGTCCTGGGCTCAAGGTCAAGGTCACTGCGGCTATTTTTAGAAAATCTTGCTGGATGCAGAAATCTTTCCAACTGTAAACGGAATTCCATTGCGCACAGCCTTTCATTATCAACCACTCATCATTCTGATGACTGAAATACTGCTAAAAAGGATGTAAAATCGCAAGTCACCCATCTACATTAAGATAAATTGGATCAAAGTGAAAGAAGCTAGTCTTGGCAGATGGTCAAAATGACCCTTTTTGACAGTCAAGGGGTTATGATCAGGTCCATTTTCGAACCCGTCTGATATTTTATATGCATGTCAAGGCACCCAATACGGAACCATACCTGGAGACAGTCCTATGAGGATTGCTTTTGTGTATGAGAGTAAGTTTTCAATAATTTTTAGTAAACAGTTTTACCCAATTAATATAGCTAAACTACCACCCAGGATCTTGGGGTATGGTATCGTACCTGAAGACACTTTCTTTCATTTATTCCGACTTTTGTGTTGCTGATGTTTGTATGACAGTGCCATCAGGCAAGTTAATCTGTCCACCGACAGGTTTTGTTATACTCCATTTTGAAGTACAGTGAGTATACACAGTATACCGCTCTTTAACTAGGATAATGTTTCCTGTTCCAACTATTGCACCTTCGGGGAGCATCCATCGGTTTCACTGATATTCTTGTCTAGGTTTGGTGGAGGGGGACAGAATATTATGGACAAGATAAATTAAACACAGGATAATCACGTTATTTGTTTATTTTTATAGAAAATAATAATTATCATAAAAATAAATGCAAGAAAAATTTTGATTTTGGACAGACACATTTCAACAAGCATTTCCAGAATGCAATTCAACAAAAAGCTTAAAAATACAATACAATAAAATTCTATCCATTTCGTGAATTGAGATGCATGATAATCATACATTTTTGCCACCTTTTTCATGCAAATTACATATTGGCTGCACCAGGACAAAATGGGTCTTTGAGAATGAGCACCCAACAAAGACTCAGATCTTGGCAAACCTCGTGATGCCGGACAGTGACCCTTGGAAAAGATTTTTCCAACCACCCCTCACACCCATGTAAGATTCTTATATCATACACGCACTGTTCTGCTTTGGATCCTAACAGTAGTGTTATATAGAGGTTGTGGTTATCCTGTAAACAAAATATAGTCAATTTCTGTTTTCTCTGAGTCCAAGAGATGGAGGCCAAGTTATTCAAAGCTAACAATGTAATTACTCTGAAAAAAACAAGAGGACCATAATGGTCCTATATTGCTCACCTGAGCTAACAGATTCAACCTTTCAGGAAGTTCCTATCGTTACTGAAGGGCCTTTGCGTAACACATTGTATACTATTGGACTGTTCCATTGCTATATAATGGACAAGTCCATGTCATATAAGGGGTGTTTTTTTCATTGTATTAGCTCACCTGTCACGTAGTGACGAGGTGAGCTTTTGGGATCACTTTTTGTCCGTCATGCATGCGTAAACAATTTCTCCCAAACCACTGATCAGATTTTGACCAAATTTCACAGGAATGATCCTTAGGTGGTCCCCCTTCAAAGTTGTTCAAATGGTTCCAGTCCGTTGCACATCTAGGTCAAAGGAGCTAAAAATGGAATTTTTTTACTGAAAACTTAAAAAATCTTCTTTTCTGAAACCGCATGGTCCAGGTCTTTGATATTTGGTATGAATCTTCATCTAGTGGACCTCTATCAAAATTGTTCAAATTATAGCCCTGGGGCCAAAATGCCCCCGTGCCAGGGCCCACCAGTTTTACATAAGACTTATATAGGGAAAACCATTGGTTTCACATAGGCGTATATAGGGAAAACCTTTAAAATCTTCTTGTCTGAAACCAGAAGGCCCAGGTCTTTGATATTTGGCATGAAGCTTCATCTAGTGGACCTTTACCAAGATTGTTCAAAATATAGTACTGGGGCTAAAAATGCCCCCGTGCCGGGGCCCACTGGTTTCACATAGGCGTATACAGGGATAACCTTTAAAAATTCTTCTTGTCTGAAACATGAAGGCCCAGGTCTTTGATATTTGGTATGAAGCTACATCTAATGGATCTCTACCAAGATTGTTCAATTAATAGCCTTGGGGTCAAAAATGTCCCCACGCTGTAACCCACTAGTTTTACAAAGGCTTATATAGGAAAAAAAAACTTTAAAAATCTTCTTGTCTGAAACCAGAAGGCCCAATTCTTTGCTATTTGGCGTGAAGCTTCATCTAGTGGACCTCTACAATTATAGCCATGACGCCCAAAAATGATGCCCCATGCCAGGGCCACTGGTTTTACAAAGGCTTATATAGGGAAAACCTTTAAAAATCTTCTGTTCTGAAACCAGAAGGGCCAGGTCTTTGATATTTGGTATGAAGCTTCATCTAATGGACCTCTACCAAGATTGTTCAAATTATAGCCTTGGGGCCAAAAATGTCCCCGTGCTGGGACCCACTAATTTTACATAGGCTTATATAGGAAAAACCCTTAAAAATTTTCTTGTCTGAAACCAGAAGGTCCAGGTCTTTGATATTTGGCGTGAAGCTTCATCTAGTGGACCTCTACTGAGATTGTTCAAATTATGGCCCTGGAGCCATAAATGTCCCTGCGCCAGGGCCAGCTGATTTTACATAGGCATATATAGGAAAACCTTTAAAAATTTTCTTTTCTGAAACCAGAAGGCCTAGGTCTTTGATATTTGGTATGAAGCTTCATCTAGTGGACCGCTACCAAGTTTGTTCAAATTATAGTCCTTGAGCGAAGAATGTACTAGAGACACTGATACTCAGGTGAGTGATTCAGGGCTCTCTGGGCCCTCTTGTTCTATTTTTGACGGCTACACTGCGGCATCTGATCTGCGCCTGCACTGTTTGCCAAGGTACCCCTTTAGGGGTTTCCCCACATACACTGGGTTGATTGAAAACTAAGTAACTATTGCGGGTCATGTGATGTTCAATGAGACACCACAGTATACTTTCATTATTGTGTAAATGAAATGCCTAAATGTTATAAAATTTTAGAGTTTTTTTTCTTCCTTAAATTTTCCTTTCCCAAGAGAAGTCAAATGATTTGCTACTGTGTTTTAGATTTTACAAAGGAATAATAGAGTTGCAATCGCATGCACTAGCAGTGACTTTCAATATCATTCGAGATATTTCAAATGCATCACAAAAACACGCCTTTATGATTTTGACCCCCTTGAACCCCACTTCAACGCGTACCCACAATCTCTATTTTGAGCAGAAATAAGAAAAGTATCACTATTTTTCATCTTAAAATTTTCGCTCTTTTGGCGGTAAAGTTTACAATGTATTTGTATAGGCATGTTTTCATAATGGGACAGCTGGATTGGGTATTCAATTTCCTTGGTTCAACACAGGTAACAATGAAGTGCACAGTCAAGAGACTGATCTGACTGTACAAATGCCTAGGCTGATCTGAGTCTTTGCTGGGAGCACATGATGTAAGACTATAAGAATCTTATATGGGTGTGAGGGGTGGATGGAAAAATCCATCCCGTGGGTCACTGTCTGGCATCACGAGGCTTAAGTGATGCCCCGTGGACAGTGATTCTGAGGGACGGATCTTTCAATCCCCCACCCCACCGACGAACACACCCATATAGGATTCTTTTTATTGCATACCTTCCATTTCTTACTCAGTGAGGATTTTTAATGCTGCAGTCACTTCCGTTACCGAAATCTGCCATATTTTGATGACACTACGGGAACATTTAGTGACGTCACATAACATGCTGTGACGTCAACCTTAACGATGGCGCTTATGAGGGCGTATTCAACCAGTGCATTTATCAAACATGGGAGAATATTTGATTTTGGGTAAGAGCACCAGGGTTGGAACAGAATTTCTATCCCAAGCTAAAACTATGGATTTCCTTGTCTTGTGTGCAAGAAATATCTTTACTTGCTGAGGCTCAAATGAAATGAATTTTTGCAAACATGCTAATTATGACAATGTTAATGTGTAATATGGCAACAGTCTATGTCAACACAAAGAAAAAATATAAATTAGAAAACATTATTTACAGTATTTACATACAGTATGTCTTTCCAGAAGACAGGTGTTATAAAAAAAAATATCTACATAATGCTAACAATGTATACAAATATGAGCCAGCGCATGATAAAATCTACAACAAGTCTTGAGCGACCAGCGAAGACTCAGATCAGCCTGCATATTTGTGCAGTCTATCAGTCTTCGATGATCGCATGTACCTACTATAGGCAAGTATCCATGAAAAGAAACATCAGCGAAAGGTCTTGTCATAGTGGATGGGTGCGCATGTTGATTTGAGTCTCAGCTGGTCACACCAGTCTTATTGTAGGTTTTGTCATCCATCGGCTCATATGAAAGATAAGAATCCTGTTGCCAGTTGTTCAAAACTAATGGCGTCAATAGCTAATGCGTCGTTAAAACTTTGATCATTTAATATGGTAAACATGCTAATATTTTTTTCAGCAAAAATAACAAAATTTTAGATATTGTACTTCCTAGAACATTTAACAATTTGACCACTAACAAGCTTGTTAAGCTAACGGTGCTTTGAACAACTGGGGACAGTTGTTCAAAATTAACAATGCCTTTAGTTAAACATATTGTTGTTAAAACTTTGATCATTTAATATGATAAATAAGCTACATTTTTGCTGAAAAATGTGAGTAGCTTTTGCATTAATATAAGCTACTTACAGGATTCCAGAAAAATGTCAGAGTAATAGATATTTCAATTGCTAGATTTCAATAAATGCCTTAAATCCGCCAGCAGATACTTTTAAACAAGAGGGCCATGAAGTCCCTTTATTCACTCAACTGAGTCATTTAAAGCAATTTGACCTGATGACTTAGTCTTTGACCCGACAAATGATGCAAAACTGTGACCTCTAGAGAAATAGAACAAGGTTTAAAAGAAATATGACCTAGTTATATGACATAACCATAGTAAGCTGAATGACATATCATTAAGTCAGACATTTGGTAATTGTTAGGAAGATTAATACAAAATTTTAGCCTCTAGAGACAGAAATCTGACATTATGACCTTGTTTTGACCCATATAACCAGTACTTAAATCTGACAAAGGTATCATTAAGACAAGGTTTTAACACAATTTGGCCTTGGTTTTGATCCGACATGACCTACATTCTAGCTTGATAGAGATATAATCAGGTCAAACATTTTTGCAAAGGGTTATGAAGACTGAAGAAATAATCTTGGTGTCTAGGGTGCACACAAGATTTCAACAAAATCTTATCTCGTTTTTGATATGAAACTAGAAATGTCAGAGGATCTGACTATAGCCCCGCTATGGCCCTGTCAGAGGAGAAAGACTCATGAATTAAAGGTAGACTTGTGAGAGGGTTAAATCTCTAACAAGGTACCTACGCCTTATAGACTTTTCGCGTTATTAGATCTGAAAAACAGTCTAAGTTAAAAAATAAGTTTTGGATAATGAAAAAAGCACATGCACATCTTCAGACCTATATGAAAACACCTGTTAAGTTTCAAAAGGATTGACCTAGAACTGTAAGAGGAGTTGGGATCACAAGGTAGCTACTCCCTATACATTTTAACATTAGTAGATCTCAAAAATTGTCTAAGTTAAAAAAGGTGAAATAAGTGAAAAAATTATTTAAGGATAATGTAAAAAGAATATGCACATCTTCAGACCTATATGAAAACACCTGTAAAGTTTCAAAAGGATTGACCTAGAACTGTAAGAGGAGTTGTGGTCACAAGGTAGCTACTCCCTATACATTTTAACATTAGTAGATCTCAAAAATTGTCTAAGTTAAAAAAGGTGAAATAAGTGAAAAAAAATATTTCAGGATAATGAACAAAGAATATGCACATCTTCAGATCTATATGAAAACACCTGCAAAGTTTCAAAAGGATTGACCTAGAACTGTAAGAGGAGTTGCGGTAACAAGGTAGCTACTCCCTATACATTTTAACATTAGTAGATCTCAAAAATTGTCTAAGTTAAAAAAGGTGAAATAAGTGAAAAAAAATATTTAAGGATAATGAAAAAAGAATATGCACATCTTCAGACCTATATGGAAACACCTGTAAAGTTTCAAAAGGATTGACCTAGAACTGTAAGAGGAGTTGCGGTAACAAGGTAGCTACTCCCTATACATTTTAACATTAGTAGATCTCAAAAATTGTCTAAGATAAAAAAGGTGTAATAAGTGAAAAAAAATTATTTAAGGATAATGAAAAAAGAATATGCACATCTTGAAACCTATATGAAAACACCTGTAAAGTTTCAAAAGGATTGACCTAGAACTGTAAGAGGAGTTGCGGTAACAAGGTAGCTACTCCCTATACATTTTAACCTTAGTAGATCTCAAAAATTGTCTAAGTTAAAAAAGGTGAAATAAGTGAAAAAAATTATTTAAGGATAATGAAAAAAGAATATGCACATCTTCAGACCTATATGAAAACACCTGTAAAGTTTCAAAAGGATTGACCTAGAACTGTAAGAGGAGTTGGGATCACAAGGTAGCTACTCCCTATACATTTTAACATTAGTAGATCTCAAAAATTGTCTAAGTTAAAAAAGGTGAAATAAGTGAAAAAAATTATTTAAGGATAATGAAAAAAGAATATGCACATCTTCAGACCTATATGAAAACACCTGTAAAGTTTCAAAAGGATTAACCTAGAACTGTAAGAGGAGTTGTGGTCACAAGGTAGCTACTCCCTATACATTTTAACATTAGTAGATCTCAAAAATTGTCTAAGTTAAAAAAGGTGAAATAAGTGAAAAAAATTATTTAAGGATAATGAAAAAAGAATATGCACATCTTCAGACCTATATGGAAACACCTGTAAAGTTTCAAAAGGATTGACCTAGAACTGTAAGAGGAGTTGCGGTAACAAGGTACCCACTATCAAATATTACAGACAGACAGAAAGACAGACGGACAGACAGATGGAATTCCGGACAAGCCAAATCCAATATAGCCCCCACTTTTTCAAAGCGGGGCTATAATGACCCAGATTTTGAAAGAACATTATTGCCAATTTTTAGCGTGTTAGAATCGAAATAGATCAGCTGTACTTGTGATTTGTTGAGTAATAAATCACAGTTTGACGGTCAGTTGTAAGTAGACAAATCACGGGCGCTAAGTGCTCGTGATTTTATCTATTTTACAACTGACCTCCAAAGTGTGATTTATTACTCAACAAATCACAGCTAGAGCTGATATATTTCTTAATTCTAATACAGCATGCCAATATAGGCAATGGAAAGAACTTATTCTGCAATAAATCACAGGGTGGAAGAACGTGACACAAAAAGGTGCCGTTTCATGACATCACTCTTAGATCCTCTGATGTTAGACGGTAAAAGGTCATTTTCTCGCATCGGGAATCATCCAATGTTATAAAAGTACATAAATGCATGTGTTACATTCTTCTTACAATAGTGAAAGGTTGGGAGAATTTGTTAGAATCGAAACAGATCAACTGTAGACAGTGGAGTATTGAGTAATAAATCACAGTTTGGAGGTCAGTTGTAAAGTAGATCAATTATCGCCATCCACCAACTCCATCCTCACCATCCTGAATTTTCAGGTCTCCATGGCAACAACTCATATGATACTACATGTCTTCTTGTTATCAATGTCTTTTTCCTGTTCTGGCTCACTGTCGCTAGGCAACCGTGGGACACCGTCAAGGATGCGTAAGTTTGGTATTGCCTGAAATACTCTGAAATCATGGAATAACATCACGGTATCAAGTCCGTGAAACAAAAACCCCTCTAAGCCCCACTTTATGTAGAGAAAAGTGGGTATTAGGGGGTATACATTATCCGCCTTATTTTTGTTCAAATACATAGATTGAGGCGGTTCTAACGAGCACCCACAATCTATGTTGAAAGCAGAAACAAGAAAGATGCTAACATTCGCTGTGGTATAGTGGTAAAGCATCAGATTTTAGATCGAGGTAGCTGGTTCGATCCCCGCAAGCGCCAAGTGTTGTTTCTTGAGCAAGAGACTTTATCCACATTGCTTAGTACTGGTTCTTATCCAGGAAAAGAGGGCCACATGGAAGATTAGTACTAGTACTACATGTGTTACCCTCTTTAAACTAGAGAAAGTGACCAGTGGGTCACGTATACCCCCGGCCAGCGTCACCCTCTGATATATCTTTCGAGCTTGTATGTGATATGAATGAAGTCAAGAAGCTATAAGAATCTATAAATGTGCTTGTAAAAGCTAAACCAAACATAAAATTTCTAAATGGACAAAGGGAGTGAGGGCATCAAATAGAACATACAGGCATCTATAAACTTTGACATAAAACTTTAACCAAATGCAAAAATTTCTAAGTCCGTGACCTTGAGGTCAAGGTCACCATGGGTGGGCGAAGGGACATGCATCATGAAATCATTTATCAAAAATGAAGAGAATCTAACATGTGGTTACAGGGATATCAGCCATGAAAAGGTTTAACACAAAACTTTGACGTAAAAGTAGATGAACAGACAGACAGACAGCCCTACCAGGGGCTTGACCCAGAGGCTTAGATATTCCATATGAAAGGTAATGCTATAGAGATATCCTTTACCAAACATGAAGAGAATCTAACATGAGGTTACAGAGATATCAGCAATGAAAAAGGTTTCACACAAAACTTTGACGTAAAATTAGATGAACAGACAGACAGACAGCCCACCCAGGGGCTTGACCCAGGGGCTTAGATATTCCATATGAAAGGTAATGCTATAGAGATATCGTGTAACAAACATGAAGAGAATCTAATATGTGGTTACAGAGATATCAGCAATGAAAAAGGTTTAACACAAAACTTTGACGTAAAAGTAGATGAACAGACAGACAGACGGACAGACAACCCACCCAGGGGCTTGACCCAGGTGCTTAGATATTCTATATGAAAGGTAATGCTATAGAGATATCCTGTACCAAATATGAAGAGAATCCAACCTGTGGTTACAGAGATATGAGCAATCAAAAAGGTTTAACGCAAAACTTTGACGTAAAGGTTGACGAACGACCGAACGAACGAACATACGAACGAACCAACGAACGGACGGAAAGACAAAAACTATATACCCCCTGACATACTTCATATGCCGGGGGTATAATGAAAGGTAATGCTATAGAGATATCCTGTAACATACATGAAGAGAATGTAATATGTGGTTACAGAGATATCAGCAATGAAAAAGGTTTAACACAAAACTTTGACGTAAAAGTAGATGAACAGACAGACGGACAGACAGACAACCCACCCAGGGGCTTGACCCAGGGGCTTAGATATTCCATATGAAAGGTAATGCTATAGAGATATCCTGTAACATACATGAAGAGAATCTAATATGTGGTTACAGAGATATCAGCAATGAAAAAGGTTTAACACAAAACTTTGACGTAAAAGTAGATGAACAGACAGACGGACAGACAGACAACCCACCCAGGGGTTTGAACCAGGTGCTTAGATATTCCATATGAAAGGTAATGCTATGGAGATATCCTTTACCAAACATGAAGAGAATGTAACATGAGGTTACAGAGATATCAGCAATGAAAAAAGGTTTAACACAAAACTTTGACGTAAAAGTAGATGAACAGACAGACGGACAGACAGACAACCCACCCAGGGGTTTGACCCAGGTGCTTAGATATTCCATATGAAAGGTAATGCTATGGAGATATCCTTTACCAAACATGAAGAGAATGTAACATGAGGTTACAGAGATATCAGCAATGAAAAAAGGTTTAACACAAAACTTTGACGTAAAAGTAGATGAACAGACAGACGGACAGACAGACAACCCACCCAGGGGTTTGACCCAGGTGCTTAGATATTCCATATGAAAGGTAATGCTATGGAGATATCCTTTACCAAACATGAAGAGAATGTAACATGAGGTTACAGAGATATGAGCAATGAAAAAGGTTTAACACAAAACTTTGACTTAAAAGTAGATGAACAGACAGACGGACAGACAGACAACCCACCCAGGGGCTTGACCCAGGTGCTTAGATACTCCATATGAAAGGTAATGCTATGGAGATATCCTTTACCAAACATGAAGAGAATGTAACATGAGGTTACAGAGATATCAGCAATGAAAAAGGTTTAACACAAAACTTTGACTTAAAAGTAGATGAACAGACAGACGGACAGACAGACAACCCACCCAGGGGCTTGACCCAGGTGCTTAGATACTCCATATGAAAGGTAATGCTATAGAGATATCCTATACCAAATACGAAGAGAATCCAACCTGTGGTTACAGAGATATGAGCAATCAAAAAGGTTTAACACAAAACTTTGACGTAAAGGTTGACGAACGACCGAACGAACGAACATACGAACGAACGGACGGAAAGACGAAAACTATATACCCCCTGACATACTTCGTATGCCGGGGGTATAATAAGGTTGATTATTTATTTTTTTTTTTCACCCAAAATTTGACATTTCTGACACCATAGTGGAAGCCCTTATTTAACCCTTGTCCTGCTGAGCCCGGATATGTCTTATCTTTCAAACAATGAAGATCCAGATCAGATGGCTTCTTCAGAAGCCATCTGATCAGGATCTTCATTGTTTGTCATTCAGTTCATGAATTTGTTGCAATAATTTGCATCAAGCAATCTGATTGGCTGATAATCAGCAGTGGGTGTGGCATATATAAATATTCAGCAGGACAAGGGTTAACACAGACATTTTTCCTGATGAATATGCTGAAGACTCTTTATAACATGGATCATTAAAACATGGCTTCGGATATCATCAGGACAAGGTGCAAGTCAATGCAGCATGTGAAGAACCTTAGCGCAAAATCGGACAGTTGCAACTTGTATAAATGGAGGATCTTACATGAGTGCTCATGTATTATTGAATTTATTAAACGAGTTGAGGAAAAAGGATAAATGCTAGGCTTGCCGAGCATTTTATGCCTTTTCCTCAACGAGTTTAATAAATTCAATAATACATGAGCACTCATGTAAGATCCTCCATTTATCATATCATATTTAAAAGCATTTTATTCACGATTGTTTACAAAAATGTCAATATTCCGCCATTAGTAAACACGACGTCGTACATGTAACGTTACGGGACCTATCTATCTAATTTGTTGTGGATATTGTGTAGGCTGACTTGCATTGTTGACAGACTGAAGACTGGACAGAACGGCCCCCACCCTTCGGGGCTTGAAGAAATAGATGAGCTGCATGATGCTTCCATGCAGAGCTGAAACACGAGTTCTGGTAAACCGCTTAGAGGATCTAAGCCTGTCCAGGCAAAGTAAAGCGAGTCGGACCATCCATGCTTATAAACCCTATTGGTTACATTGGGCGACAGGGCTTGAGATGTCATTTCATCTCAATGTCGGGTAAAAGTCCCAAAAAATTTTAAGCAACGTCTCCAAAATGACCTATACAGTGTTGACAGGGAGAAAAGCCTCATATCAAACAAACAATCCAAAACCTATGCCATTACATGCAAAATGTGGGTGCGATAAAACAAGATATTTCCCGAACAAGGAATATAGGTTCTAATTGTTTGATAGAATTTCAGAATATGAAACCATCATGAAATGACTATTTATGGCATAGATATAGAGCTGTCAGAGGATCTGACTATAGCCCACTGTAGTGCTTTTGTTTTTGTTTGTTTGATTTGAAGTTTAACGTCCCCGTCCCCTCGACACACAGCATACATTTGCAAGATAAATTAAAGTAGAAAATCTTAATTACCCTGCACTACTCCCTAAGGACTTAAGAACGGGTTTGACTCAGCCATGGTGGACGAGCCATCGGTGTTCAAGCCATCGAAGTATATTTTGGATAATATATGCATTTTCTTTTTCTGATAGGAATATTATGTGTAGGCATTAGAATTGCCTTAATGAGGTGATTCTAATGAGTACACACAACATACCTTTATTTTAAAGATGGTAATTTTTTTTTATTTTGAATTTTATAGCCCTTACAAGATTATTTCACTTACATCAAGCCAATCATTAATCAGAGGTGGACGAAAACTGGAGTACCTGGAGAAAAAACCCTGACCTTCCGCTCTAGACCTTGGCATCTCACATATGACCTGAGCAAGTCTCAAACCCACAGCAGTGAGAGACTTAGTGATTAGAGTCAGTGCTTTATCCACTTGGCCACGGAGGCCCACTGAAGATGGTACACATATCCTCAAGTGATCCGAGTTCTAAAACTTTGTCTGTATATTTAAGGGGAACAGGAACACCTGGCAGATTTTGCCTGCCATTTTTCAAGGGGAGACAACTTTCGGGACTTCCTGTTCACTTTTCTGTTTTTCTATAAGCCCTGTCCCACTGGAAAAGGGGTCTTCTCGCAAAGGAAAGAATTTGCTCCTCAGGAGCAAATTCTTTCCTTTAAGAGTTGACCCCTATTGACATGGGAGACAAAAATACATTTGCAGAAGTTGCTTCCATGGAAGGTGTTCCCATTCCCCTTAGGAGTAAACCCATATTGATACAGGAGGTAAAAATACTTTCAAAAGATTTGTCATGGTAAAGGTGTAGCCATTCAATTTAAATGAAGCGGTCCCCACCCATCGGGGCTTGAAGAAATAGATGGGCTGCATGATGCTTCCAGGTATAGCTGAAATCCGACCGCACATGAGTACTGGTAAACGGCTTAAAGGATCTAATAGGCCTGCCCAGGTAAAGCGGTGCGAGAGTCGGACCGTCCATGCTTATAAACCCTATTGGTTTCATTGGGCGGCAGGGCTTGAGATGTCATTTCATCTCAATGTCGATAAAAGTCCCAAAAAATTGGAAGCAACGTCTCAAAATGACCTATACAGTGTTGACGGGGACGTTAAACCTCAAATCAAACAAACAAACAAAACCTTAAATGATGACTTACTTTTGTCTGTAGTTGAGCATGAACGAGACTGGGTTTCCTTTCAATGTCAATTCTTCAAGGGGTGTCCCCGCAAGTTTCCCCATGTGAGAAAATGTATTCACATTATTATTTGCTAGGGTCAGACATCTGATTTTTGGAGTCTTGGGTAAATACTGAAAAACAAACATGACATCTTAATCTTTAATCTTTATCCCATTCATCCCTGAGTTTCTGAACTAGACCCTTCCATCTTTAATTTTGGAAGCATCCATTCTTGTATTTATAGGGTGTCCAGTCAGAGTCATTTAAAAGATTGCAAACATTGTTGATCCTGATGAGATGGCTCTTTAGGGGTCATGTCATCAGAATCTTCACTGTCTGCGCCGGGCTACAAAATTACAAGGAGACGACATTCATTTTTTTTTCAAAAACCAGAGATTCAACTTCGGTGCAGCTAATGTCGCACCTGCTCCCCACCTGCCCCACCCACAAAAAATAAAAGTTTATTTAAGGCAGAAGAAATGAATATAGGGCTTTAAGAATCCATGTGAGGTAAAAAACTGACTAAGTTCACAATGTGATAAAATGTACTAAAATGATCCAAGAATTATATCCAAAGCATATGAACATCCTAATATCATGGAGAAAACACATGCTAAGTTTCAAAATGATAAGTATAAAACTGTAGGAGGAATTGCGATGACAAGGTATCTACTGTATATCAATTGGTTAATGGTTTAGGAATAAGCCTGTCGAGAAAAAATATGGTTAAACTGACTTGCTTGATATGACTACAACATCATAATGGGCCATTGATCTCAAAATCAACAAACCAACCCAATGTGCTTACAGGTATTGTAGTTAGTGTGTTGTTAACGGAAGACATACAAATGCTGCTTTGTCGGCCTCGGTAGCTCAGTCTGGTGCGCGTCTGATTGTTGATCAGGAGGATGCGGTTCCATATCTGCCAGGGTCAGCAACATTCTTTTGTGGAGATTGATCATGAAATCCTTTCTACAGTCATTCTCACTCTTCAGCTGATTCAAGAAGGGCAGTTGTCAGCTTCTGGTGAGGAATCTGCATTGTAATGGGAAAGCCTGCCCAGGAAAAGTGTGGATAGGTAAACTGACAGGCTCAATATGACCTAAATATTGTCAACTGGGCCATTAAACTCCAATACAAACAAACAAGCAATTTCTGCTTTTCTTACTTTTTGCAAGCATAGCTTGATCTGTCAATGTTATAAGAGCCACCACATGACTAAACCTACAATAAGACCTGTGGGACTGGCAAGGGCTCCGATCAACCTGTTCATCTTAACAGTACTATAATGTTATTAATCAAGTAATTTCATATTGGCCAAGTTACAGGTCTGAGGTCTGCTGTATTGGCCAGGTCAAAAATATTGTCTGCTGTAACACCAGGTCAAAAATCTTGAAAGCCAAGGCCAATACAGCTGACTGAGGACCTGTAACTTGGTCAATACTAACATACTTGATTAATGACAATTTTATTAATTGACACAATTAAAAAACATGATTATTAATTGACTATCCTGTATTGCACCAGGTCAACCAATATTAACCGGAGTTCAAAAATCATAAAACATGTTTTTTTAATTGCCTCAATTAATAAAATTGTCATTAATCAAGTAATTTCGTATTGGCCGAGTTACAGGTTCTCAATCAGCTGTTTTGGCCTCGGCCTTCAAGCTTTTTGACCTGGTGTTAATACGGATGACCTCTGATCAATACAGGATAGTCAATTAATAAATTACGAAACACACATGTGCAACATAGTGCATTCTTTCACATCTCCATAGTGGCTACTTTTATGATGAAAATCTGTGATATATTACTCTTTTATACTCCAAACATAGGTTATGGATGCTCATTAGAACCGCCTCATTGAGAGGCGGTTCTCATGAGTACCCACAACCTAGGTCTTGGAGCAGAAATAAGAAAATTAATCTATACCCCCATAAACCCGAGTTTTCTCTATAAAGTCGGGTTTAGTGGGTGCTGTTTTCATGGACTTGTTCATGTGATGATGGCAATTAACTTTGCTTATCTCTGCATAACCCTGAAGCTATAACGGCTCATGTGAAGACTCAGATCAGATTGTGAGGTTGTGCAGGCTGATTTGAGTTTTCACTGGTGGCACTAGTAATTGTAGCTTTGGTCCTGTGCTGACTTAATTAAGATTTGTTTGTCCTGAATTCCAAGACTTATTAATTCTTGTTTAAACCAAACTGAACAACTTTGGTATTTATTTTGTTGTCCTTGTTTTTTTTGTTGTTTTTTTATGACGTTGACGAAGTCTGTGGAAACCATTTATGTGTTTTGACAACTTTTAACCCTAAAGATGCCATTAAAACAGCATCTGTAAATGTCATCTGTTTATGTCGTCTGCTGAATCTTCTTGCAAACTTTTAAAAAGTATTTTTGCATATAGGCAAACGGTATGGAACAGCCTGATCTGGGTCCACACTGTTTGCAATGGTGACTTTTATAATAACCAGCAGACGACAAAGCAGATGACAATGTCATGATTGGAATTTTTTGTTTTAAAGAATTAAAACATCAGTACTTACCCAGAATGATGTAATGAAGTTTTGATTGAGGTTGAGTGATTCACATCTGAAAAAAAAAAGACATAAATTAGATGATTTGATTTATTTGAGTTGAGCTTTTACATCCCCATCAACACTATTTAGGTCATTTTGGAGATGTTGCTTCTGATTTTGAGTGACACTGAGATGAAATGACATATCAACCCCTGTCACTCAAAGAAACCACTAGGATTTATAAGTAGGGACAGTCTATATAACTAGGGATCAATTTTCTGGCAGGTTTGAGATACTCATAGCTGGGCTATTCATAGCATCATTAACCTTTTTTGTACCAAATGGAATCTTCCTCCTTATATATAGGAGTCCATTTCAAAATTTAGGTGTGTCAGGTTGAGTTTTCATAAAAATTTATTTGGAAAATGACTGAACTTTTAGCAAACAGTGGAGGTCCTGATCAGACACCGTGATCTGGGCCTGCACTGTTTGCCATGGTACCCGTTTTGGGGTTTCTGGTACAAAATGGGTTAATTACTGACAAACAATCTTGTGCCAGTTTTGTGTGTATAGCACAAAATCCTAACAAAAAACATTTATTATCACAATATTTGGGCCCTGTGGCATCTGGTCTGGGCCTGTACTGTTTGATTTGTAGAAAATGCTTTAGCTACAATGTTTGTCGGAAAAATTACCACGTGGTTGCACGTGCTGTGACGGTTTTCCAGCTTTTGGTTTTCTTTTGCTCCAGCATTTCAGTGGTTTCTTGCTGTCAGGTCATCACAGCTGTTCCATCTCCATGGTTGTTTGATGTCTGTGTTCTCGGAGATGTTGTATTGATGAGTTAGGAGGCCTTCATGTGGACTGAACAAATTATTTGTCTAAATCGCGACAGAAGGGTGAGGATTGCGGCCGCGTAAAATCGATTAAAGCCCCCCAGTGGAATTTGTTTCACTGACTGTTCCAAGGCGGTTCTTCTGTTCGCAGTTTATTTTTGTTATGGTTTATCTTTGAGTGTGTGTATTGCTTATATTTTTTATTTGGATAGCCAATTGGCCATTTTGTGGAGAAGGAAAAAAGTCGTTTTGGCTTTCAGCTACTGATGTTTCTATTAGGGTCTAGTTATAGTTGGTGCAACTTGACATGAGACTTATCATTATGCAAACATATACGCACATTTGTAAGCCAAAAGAAAAACGATACCAGATAGATACCCTCTTTAAACTGACATTCGTTATGAGGGCAAAACTCAATTTCAATTAGATAAACAAGAGGCTCAATGAGCCTAAACCGCTCACCTGAGGAACTTAAGTTTTAACAATTCACAGACTTGACTACTAAATCTGCTAATAGAATCCAGCCCATTGACCCTTACAGGATATAAGACATCATTATTGCATTGCATTCCAAGTTTGAGACTTCTAGCTTCTATAGTTCCTGAGAAATCTTTGACGAAAATTTAACATTGGTCAAAATGGAGAGAAAGAAGAATGAAACAACAAATGAACAAATAAGCTGAGAAAGCCCAATGTCTCTTACACAAAATAAGTCATCATTATTCTATGAATACCAAATTTGATGCTTCTAGCTTTTATAGTTCCTGAGAAATCTTTGATTAAAAATTTAACATTGGTCTATTATCTCTATATGGAGAGAAAGAAGAATGAAGGAACAAATGAACCAGACTAGCTCCAAAACCTAATGCAGCCTTTCCCCTTGCCCAATGGTGCTACACATAAAATTTAAACAAGATTGGTCGACTGCCTTCTGAGATATGCTGCATTGAAAGTGTGGACGACAGATGGACGGACGACAGACGACGGACTCCAGAGCCTTGGTATACTATCAGCTCACTGGAGCCTTTGGCTCAGGTGAGCTAAAAATTCAAGTCGCTATTTCTGTCACAACATTTTCCCTACGTTAAGTCTATGGGCAAATTTTTTTGTCTCTCAAGGTCACGTAACTCCGAGGTCAATATTCCGATTCGGCCCAAAATCGAACTTAACCGAGATTTTATGCCTGTCCTCGTTACCTGCAAGTTTGAAGCTGATATGAATAAAAATAAAGTTGCTATCGTGGTCACAACGTATTTTTTTATGC
Source organism: Lucinisca nassula (assembly GCA_963580285.1). Taxonomy (NCBI): domain Eukaryota; kingdom Metazoa; phylum Mollusca; class Bivalvia; order Lucinida; family Lucinidae; genus Lucinisca; species Lucinisca nassula. The sequence continues at coordinate 26,041,488 of OY757023.1, forward strand.
TCAAGGGCAGGTAACTCCAAGGCAAATAATCCGATTCGGCCCAAAATCGAACTTAACCGAGATTTTATGTCTGTCCTCGTTACCTGCAAGTTTGAAGCTGATCTGAAAAAAATTCAAGTCGCTATCGTAGTCACAACATTTTCCCTATGTTAAGTCTATGGGCAAATTTTTTGTCGCTCAAGGTCATGTAACTCCGAGGTCAATATTCCGATTCGAACTTAACTGAGATTTTATGCCTGTCCACGTTACCTGCAAGTTTGAAGCTGATCTGAATAAAAATAAAGTTGCTATCGTGGTCAAGACGTATTTTTTTATGCTCAAGGGCAGGTAACTCCAAGGCAAATAATCCGATTCGGCCCAAAATCGAACTTAACCGAGATTTTATGTCTGTCCTCGTTACCTGCAAGTTTGAAGCTGATCTGAAAAAAATTCAAGTGGCTATCGTAGTCACAACATTTTCCCTATGTTAAGTCTATGGGCAAATTTTTTGTCGCTCAAGGTCACGTAACTCCGAGGTCAATAATCCGATTCGGCCCAAAATCGAACTTAACCGGGATTTTATGCCTGTCCTCGTTACCTGCAAGTTTGAAGCTGATCTGAATAAAAATAAAGTTGCTATCGTGGTCACAACGTATTTTTTCATGCTCAAGGGCAGGTAACTCCAAGGCAAATAATCTGATTCGGCCCAAAATCGAACTTAACCGTGATTTTATGTCTGTCCTCGTTACCTGCAAGTTTGAAGCTGATCTGAAAAAAATTCAAGTCGCTATCGTAGTCACAACATTTTCCCTATGTTAAGTCTATGGGCAAATTTTTTGTCGCTCAAGGTCATGTAACTCCGAGGTCAATATTCCGATTCTGCCCAAAATCGAACTTAACCGAGATTTTATGCCTGTCCTTATTATCTGCAAGAATGAAGCCGACAAGTTTGAAGCTGATCTGAATAAAAATAAAGTTGCTATCGTGGTCACAACGTATTTTTTTATGCTCGAGGGCAGGTAACTCCAAGGCAAATAATCCGATTCGGCCCAAAATCGAACTTGACCGAGATTTTATGCCTGTACTGGTTATCTGCAAGAATGAAGTCGATCAGAAAAAAATTGACGGAGCTAGAGTGATGACAAGCTTTTTCCTATGTGAAGTCTATGGGAGCTAGATGTTGCCATGGCAACCAGAGTTCCACTCAGATCTGCCTGAAAACCTAATGAAGCCTTTCCACTTGCCCAATAATGCGACACATGAAATTTGATCAAAGTTGGCCAAGTAGTCTTTAAGATATACATTTTTTAAATTCCCATTAACCCTAATGCAAAAACACACAAGGGCAGGTAACTCCTAAGTGAATGATCCGATTCTGCCAGTTATCGAACTTGACCGAGATTTCATGGCTGTGCTGGTTATCTGCAAGAATAAAGCCAATCTGAAAATAATTGAAGCAGCTACGGTGATGACAACATTCTCCCCATGTTAAGTCAATAGGCAATTTTTTCAACGCTCAAGGGCACGTAACTCCTAAGTGAATAATCCGATTCAGCCCAAAATCGAACTTGATCGAGATTTCATGCCTGTCCTCGTTATCTGCAAGAATGAAGTCGATCAGAAAAAAATTAACGGAGCTAGAGTGATGACAAGCTTTTTCCTATGTTAAGAACGCTCAAGGGCACGTAACTCCTGAGTGAATAATCCGATTCAGCCCAAAATCGAACTTGATTGAGATTTCATGCCTGTCCTCGTTATCTGCAAGAATGAAGTCGATCAGAAAAAAATTGACGGAGCTAGAGTGATGACAAACTTTTTCCTATGTTAAGTCTATGGGAGCTATTTGTTGCCGTGGCAACCAGAGTTCCAATCCGATCTGCCCGAAAACAGTATGCAGCCTTTCCCCCTACCTGATAATGCTTCACATGAAATTTGATCAAGATTGGCCCACTGGTTCCGGAGATATACTTCTTTGAAAGTGTGGACGACGGACGACGACGACGGACGACGACGACGGCTCGTGGTATACTAATACCTCACATGAGCCTTCGGCTCAGGTGAGCTAATAAACCAGTGTTTTCACCTTGTAGGTCGTTTTTTGTAAACTTCTCATGAATTTTAGGTATCTTGTGAATGGCGACCCACTTACTGACCTCTATGTATTGAATAACAATATCGACCTCTTTGGAAATTGGCAAAAGATATATGCATTCAGTCGGGTGTGAAATTATGGCTATAGAGCTCACAGTCTCATGTCAAATTGTTCGAACTAAATTTCATATTTGGATTTCTTTCCCTTTGGTGTCTCTGATGGGAGCTGCAGGTCAAATTGTATCGATTCTTGATCATTGCCTTCACTTCTATTACAATGTAGGCGGCCGGGACTGACTGCTATTTACTTCTGGCAGTGATAGTCATTTCACATTAGGAAAACATGTTCCTGTGAAATAATGGCGTCCAACATGGTGTCAGAAGTTACACATTTTGGGTAAAATGATAACATCTTTGTTATTTCTGCTTTCAACATAGACTGTGTTTTAGAGCAAAAATAAGGCAGATAATCTTTACCCCGTAAACCCCACATTTCTCTCTTTAAAGTGGGGTTTAGGGGGGTCTTCGTTTCATGGACTTGTTATCCTGTTGACAATATTAGGTGCCTGTACTTGGAACAGAAGTTAAATTAAATGTGGCTTTGAACTATTAGTCCAGATCTATGAGGTGCCGTATTACTATTTAATCGAATTTCAAGATAGCTATAAATAAAATCAATGATATCTATAATAAAAATATAGGATATCAATAAATATTAATAGATGTCTATAAATAATATTTGATATGTATCATTTCATGATATCCATGAGATGTTAAGGGATATCTATAATTCCAATTATAGTCAATATCTATTATTCGAAATATAGAACATTTTAGGATATCAATTATTATATTTATTGATATCCATTATTGAAAATTGTGATATCTGTAATTCAGCCTTTCAAATGATATCTATAATTGGATTTTTGGATATCTATATCTAAAGGAATAATGGGTATCATACAACAAACTGATGGATATCAAGAAATTTATATATATTACATATCGTTGATTAAATTTTATGATATCAAAAAATATTGATAATTATAGATATCAATAATGTTAACTATAGATATCTATAATTTGATTTATAGATATTTGATTTATAGATATCTATAGTTTGATTTATAGTTATCTAATTTTCAAAATTGTATTAAATAGTAAAACGGCACCCCATACTTATCTACTTACTGAGGAAAGGTGTACTGTCCCAGACTTGAGAGTTTATTACTCATGAGGTTTATTGTGACGGCAGAATTGAGTCTACCTAAGATTCTGTGGAAATTCTTCTTTTGATAGGTGTGGGCCAGCTCCTGGAAACTGAGGTTTATGGCCTGAAATATATATGATCCAACACATGTCATGAGAAAAGGGCTCTTAACCTTAATCCTGCTGAATAAATTAAGTAGGCCACACCCATTGGTGACTATCAGCCAATCAAGTTACTTGATATAATATATATCGTAATGATCCAAGTATTGGGACACACAGGCAAAAGCAAACAGTGCAGACCCAGATCAGACTGCTCCCAGTCTGATCAGGGTCTACACTGTGATTCCATCTGCACTACATGGACTCCTTTCTGGATTGTAAAACAAATTTGTTAAAAGGTTAGGAGAATTACAGCAAGTCCTCAAGGTGTCCCAATTTTTAGGACTTTTACATTAGGTTCAATTCACAAACTGCATGGCAAACAGTGTAGATCCTGATCAGATGGCTGATCTGGATCTGCACTGTTTGCAAAGGTAGGGTTGTCATATTCAGTGGGATTAGGGTTGATATTATCCAAATTTTGGTCTTCAAATGTACCTAGGTAACCAATAAAATTAATCTAGAAATAAATCTTATCGGATGAATCTAGTTCAAGGTCTCCTTACAGTCGAGTCTGGTAACACTGCGCAACCGTTTATTTTGCGCATCCTGCATTCACATTTTCACCAAATGTATCCCTAATTATCAGTTTCACTATTATCAGTGCATCAGCATTAAGTTTAAATTAGCCCTGAAAAAGATGGGATTGCACTAGCAGGTTAGCTAGTTTCGCGGAATTTTTCAATTTTCTCAAAATACGAAAAATCAGAAATTTTAAAAGTGTTGTCAACACTAAGTTTAAAACTAGCCAAAGGCGCTATTGTCTTGTACCTAAATGTACTGCATCTGACAACAACTTATTTGAGTCAACCCTCGTGTTCAAACTAGCGGTACTCGAAATAATTCTCGTGTGCAAAGTTGGGTGACAAAATTGGCAGTTCAAATTTCAAGGGGGTATTCCTTTTCATAGTACACCCCAACCTCTTTATGACATTATTAATGGGTTCCAAAGCAGTAACCATGCTAGTTAAACAACTGTGTTACATCCAAACAAAAATGTATAGATTATATAGAAAAATGACCATTTATGGTCATTTTTCTATATAATCTATGCATTTTGGGATCCATCTTGAAACCGTGTTATATCCAAAACCGTGTTATAATGAACCGTGTTATAACCAGGTTCTGGTGTAGTCGAAAGGGAAATCTTGCAATGTTGTCGACTGTGAAATTTGAGTGGTGGCTTGAACAAAGTCACACGTAGCTATCAAAACTTTATGTGTGCAACGGCTGTAATTATGTGCAGGATCACCTGAGCCTTTTCTGGTTGCCTTTTCTCATGAGCTGGCTAAAATATATAGAGGATCTTACATGAGTGTTCATGTATTATTGAATTTATTAAACGAGTTTAGGAAAAGGGATAAAATGCAAGGCTGTGCCGAGCATTTTATCCCTTTTCCTTAACGAGTTTAATAAATTCAATAATACATGAAGACGAATGCAAGATTCTATTTATCATATGACTTTTAAAGGCATTTTCTGCACGATTTTTCTACAAATATGTCAATATTCCTCCACTAGTAAATGCGACGTTGTTATGGACATCGTACATGTAACGTTACGGCGCGTATCTAACTAATTTGCATGTTTAATCCACTAGTGGATTATTGAATTTATTAAATGACATTAATACATTCTCAGACGCGGCGTCATATGTTAAATATTGTAATTGCCACACAACATGTATTCAGATAAAAAATTCTGATAGTTTTCATATTTCTGCTCAAAACATAGATTGTGGGTACTTGTTAGAACTGCCTCACAATCTATGTTTTTGAGCAGAAATAAAGAAAATAATGTATTCAAACAAAAATGAAAAGATCATACAGAAAAATGAGCATTTATAGTCATTTTTCTCTATAATCTTTACATTTTGGGGATCCATCTTTGAACCATGTTATATCCAAACTGTGTTATAACGAACTGTGTTATAACGAGGTTGTGGTGTATATGGATTATTTTTTTGGATTGATTGATTTGAGGTTTAACGTCCCCGTCAATACTGTATAGGTCATTTTGGAGATGTTTCTTCCAATTTTGTGGGACTTCTACCCAACACTGAGATGAAATGACATCTCAAGCCCTGTCCCACAATGAAATTATGAAACCAATAGGGTTTATAAGCATGTGCGGTCCGACTTGCACTGCTTTGCCTTGGCAGGCTTAGATCCTCTAAGTGGTTTAACAGTACTCGTGTGCAGTCGGTTTCAGCTCTGCGTGGAAGCATCATGCAGCCCATCTATTTCTTCAAGCCCCGATGTGCGGGGGCGGTGTGGTGTATATGGAATGTTGGTATAGAGGGTAGACCAGACTAATCCAAACCTTTGCATCTTCCCAGCTCTCAAGTTTGTTCATGTGATTCTGTCTGGCTTTTCCATGGAGGGAGTGATGTATTGGTTGTCCATCATCTTTAATATTGTAGAACTCGTTTTCTTTCTCTGCAGGGCCTGGGATGAAAAAAAATATTCCATATATGCCTTTTTTCCCTAACTTACTGCAAGAAACTAATGCTGTGAACATTTTTAGACCTGTCTAAGAAAGGTGAGTCTAACAAATGTCCACCACATTTGTAATAACTAAAAGAAACAAAATGATGTGGACATTTGTTAGTATCTCCTCAACAAGACAATTCTAACAAGAAATTAAATGTCTACAATATTTCTTTTTTGGGGTATCAAATACAATATCCATTAACCCTTTCTCACTCAGATATGTCTTTTTACATGTCTGAACCCCTCTCTTCCCTTTTTGAGCCCCAGAACCATCTAAATTCTTCATTCCCACCCTTGGACAGCTATGTTTGCATCAGAGTTAGTTGTCTTAAAAATGGCCTGTTTTTCCCCATGGCTCCCCACTAAAAAGATACCTATGGGGGCTTTGAAAGGGGGGGAGGGGCAGCCTGGCTCGCCGTTGAAAAAAAATTGGGGTATGGCCCAGCCGGCCACTGAAATGAAATCTGAGGGTTTCTGGGGTCAAAAATGCCTCTTAATTGACGCTGGCAAAACATGCTGCAGACAGTGAAAAGGCCAGTGCCAAACCCCTTAATTGTTGCCTTGACAGCAGTGTGAAAATTCGGAAAAATGCATGTGAAATCACACTTTTTGACAACTTTGAGATGCCCCCTCTTTACCATGGCAACAAGCTTGCCTAAAAAGGTTCCATTTGAAAGGCTACTGCCCAGTGAATATTCCTGCCCAGTGTGATGTAAAACAGACCATTCATTATGAAATAAAGGTTATATGAAGTTGCTGTCCTTGGCAATACTGTGAAAATCAGCAAAATTCACAAAGTTCACAAGTGGGAATGGGTTAATATATCACATCTTGCACTAAGGATATGTTCCATGCATACTGTTGTTATTCACCTTATTTGCATTATCTGCTGGTTCCTAGTCTGAGAACGGGCCTCCGTGGCCTAATGGATAAGAGCGCTGACTCTTAGTCATTAGGTCTCTCACCGCCGTGGGTTCGAGCCTTGCTCGGGTCACGTGTGAGACGCCAAGTTCTGCAACGGAAGGTCAGGTGGTTTTTCTCCGGGTACTCCCGTTTTCGCCCACCTATGATTAACGATCGGCTCAATTTGAGTGAAATAATCTTGAAAGGGCCGTAAAACCACACCCCACCCCCCCCCCTAGTCTGAGAGTATCGGTGTTGGAAAAACAGGTAGCCAGACCCCCCTGACCTTTCAAGGTCAGGGGGGTCCGGTTACCTGTTTTTCCTATATTGACAATGTGCAAGCTGGGAGCTAGCAAATAATGCTAATATGGTGAATACGAAAATCAACAAAACCTCCATACATTATTGCGCTGCGTACCAACGCAGCGCCATTTGTAATGAGTTTGAGACACGGACTATGTAATGATGAAACTTGACTTTTCAATGATGTAAGCGAATTGTCAGTTACAGGAGTTCGCGTTATTGATAAATTTAAAACACTTTTTAACAATTTTAATTTGCTACTACATTCAATTATATATTTAAAATCTGAATTTTTGCCATTCGAATTCTATTTTTGATACATTCTGGATTTTTAATAACGAACTATGTTTTTTGTTTTAATCATCGAAAGGGTATTCGGTTTTGATTATTATTTTATTTTCAGTCAGCACAGTCCTGAATATACTCCTGATATTTCATTGTTGAATTATCCCAAAATTTAAATTCATTGTTTGAAATGGATGACAGAAGTCTATGTGTGTTTAAAATAGATGACAGTGCTTCTACACAGAATGGTACAATCTACGGTTTAAATGTATCCCTTTCGATTCCAATGATTGTTAACTGCGCAATATTTAAGCCTGTTACTGCAGCAAAGGCTAACCCTTTCAACCCTGAAGCCCAGCACAGATACTAATGCAAACTTGTAGATCCTGATGAGATGGCGCATAATGAGCCACCTTATAGGGATATATAACTTGTTATCCTGATGACTCTTTTAAGCTAGATACTGTATAAAGTAGAATGGACGTGCCCAAAGTCAGTGATGGTAGAGCCCACGCCGATAACTCAGGGGTGGAAGGGTTGATGGGTGTAAATAAATCAAAGCACTGACAGCACTGATAGGTCGAGAATCTCTTAGTGTAGATTGAAAAAATGGCCCTGAAGGGGAACTTGAACTGTTTCGTTTAACCCTTTACCCTAAGCAAACAGTGTAGACCCTGAACAGACACCGCGTTCTGATATGGGTCTACACTGTTTGCAAAACCCAACACATGATTGCAGACCAGATTCTACAGATAATTCTCTGAGATGTAAATAACGCGGCTTTTTTTTTTTTTTTTTTTGATTTGAGGTTTAACGTCCCCGTCAACACTGTAAAGGTCATTATGGAGACGTTGCTTCCAATTTTGTGGGATATGTACTGAGATGAAATAACATCTCAAGCCATGTCGACCAATGAAACCAATAGGGTTTATAAACATGGACTGTCCGACTTCCACTGCTTTACATGGGCAGGCTTAGTTCCTCTAAGTGGTTTACCAGTCCTCGTGTGGGGTCGGATTTCAGCTCTGCGTGGTAGCATCATGCAGCCCATCTATTTCTTTAAGCCCCGATGGATGGGGGCCGCCCGACATTGAGATGAAAAGACAACGCAAGCCCTGCCGCCCAATTAAACCAATAGGTTTAATAAGCATGGACGGGCCGACTCGCACCGCTTTGCCTGGGCAGGCGTATATCCTCTTAGCGATTTCCCAGTACTCGTGTGCGGGTCGGTTTCAGCTCTGCGTGGAAGCATCTGGCCGCCCATAAATTTCTTCAAGCCCCGATCAGCGGGGGCGTATTTTTTTTTTTTTTTTGTAAATGATCCCTACCTAGATTACCTAAAAACACGCCTATATAATTTTGACCCCCTTAAACCCCACTTTTATATAGTGAAACTGGAGTTAACGGTGACACCCATTATTTTTTCTTATTTCTGATTAAAAATAACTTGTAGATGCCCGTTAGAACCGCCTCGCCGAGGCGGTTCTAACGAGTAATCACAATCTATATTTTGAACAGAAATATGATAAATATCAGATTTTCTTCTATCTGAAAATTTTCAGGTTTTTTTTGACGGTAAAATTTTCAATGTATTCGAATAGGTGTTCTTTGGTAAAGAGTGATAGTCACGTAGCGCAACGTTGAAAGTGTTGTGCTTAGTATCTTTGGTCGATTGGCAAACAATCGACCAATAAGTGTTTTTGCGTGGGTCTGGGAGGGGTGGAATTAACAGTGATATCCGACATTGTTGGTTACATCCCATCAGGCACATGACGTAATTGTGACGTCACATCAACGTCGGGGCAACGTCATGACTTTAATGCAACGTCACATCTACGTCGGTGCAACGTCGTGACATTGCACCGACGTTGAGTTGACGTTGCCCTTGCGACGTGTGCCTGCTAGGTAAATGATATTCTCATACTGATTTTAAACTACAGTATTTAAAACATTCATTATGCAATGAAAAATGGGACTGAAAATTTGAGTAGAAAAATAATTTTTCTTTCATCCAGTGTTAAATTTGAGAAAATCAAATAAAAACAAAGTGGGTCATTTTGAGGTTGTTTTAATTTTTTCGGGATTTTCGGAGCTGGAAAAATGCCAATACAGGTAAAGTCCCTTGATTTGACATGAGGTATGATGATCCCAATTGTCCCGTATGTACAAAGAATCTTTCTTCCGTCGGACCATTAGAGAGTGGAATGCTCTTTCTGATGCGATCATTTGCACAGTTGAAGGTGCTGATAATACTGAAGCTAAGTTTGCCTCTTTCGTGAGAGCAAGGGACTAACTTCACAGGTCCTGATCTTTGAATGGCATTGGACGTATCCTCAGTAATAATTCCGAATGCTGATTCTGGTATGTGACTTTACCGATGGAGAAGAATCAGCATTTCCTAGGGTCATCCCAGAAGGCAAATATAGAGTCACTCACCTCAGAGTGCATAGGACACTTCAGTGTTTTTCACAAGGTGCATCGTGACATTGACATTTGACCCTTGACCTCGAAAATCTGAAGTGTTCATCATCGCTCCACGGGAAACATTTGTGGAATGTTTGATACTCCAATGATGATAGCTTTGTCTTTTATCTTGTTCACAATGTTTTCAATGCCAAGTCCATTGTTAACTTGGCATTTGACCCTTGAACTTGAAAATCAATAGGATTTATTCTCTCTCCATGGGGAACATTTATGGAAGGCATGATGCTTCTCCGATGATGGCATTGTCTTTAATCCTGTTCACAAGTTTCCGGACACACGGACACCCACACAAACACCCACACACGGACGTATGGTATCGATCAGGGGAAAATAACGAACAATTATGTAATGTGTCATTGACTGGTGACAGAAAGATCTCAAAGCTATAATTCTGAAGTCATTCAAAATTCCTAAAGTATTCTGTTGCTTATTTGCGGCGAAATGCTCTTTATGGCCTGCTCGCGATGTTTCATACTCTTTTTCCACCTTCTCTGTTTATGATTTGTACTGGCCGCAATTGGGAATGGCCTTAGAAAACCATTCCTATAATGAATATGTAAGAAAAGGCTCATTCTCATGTATTAGGTCCAACCCTTTAAAGACATGCACAATTATGAAATCTTTTAATGAAATTAAAGGTAAACTAGATCACGCAGTCGATGGTATACCATCGCAAATACCCGCTTTTTCTATGAAAAACACTAATGACTATGTATTAGCTAGCCAAAACTACATATAAGTTGAAAAAGTTGCAAAGAACATTCTAACTGATAAGCAAAGTTTCAGGAGTGTAACTCTTATAGTTTAGAAGATATGGCAAAGTCATACTTTTTTACCTTTGACCTTAGGTTCATGTTGAAGTCCACCAAAATTATCCCAATTTATCCTATATTCCAACGGCCATCTAATATCCAAGTTTCAGAAGTGTAACACCAATAGTTTAGAAGATATGGCAAAGTCATACTTTTTGACTTTTGACCTTGGGGTCATGTTGAGGTCGAGGTCACACCAAAAGTATCCCAATTTATTCTATATTCAAAGGGCCATCCAATAACCAAAGTTTCAGAAGTGTAACTCCAATAGTTTAGAAGATATGACAAAATCATACTTTTTGACCTTTGACCTTGGAGTCATGTTGAGAACGAGGTCACACCAAAAGTAGCCCAATATATTCTATATTCCAAGGGCCGTCCAATAACCAAAGTTTCAGAAGTGTAACTGCGATTGTTTAGAAGATATGACAAAGTCATACCTTTTTACCTTTGACCTTGGGGTCATGTTGAGGTCAAGGTCACACCAAAAGGAGCCCAATTTATTCTATATTACAAGGGTCATCCAATAACCAAAGTTCCAGAAGTGAAACTCCAATAGTTTAGAAGATATTGCTAAATAATACTTTTTGACCTTTGACCATGGGACCATGTTGAGGTCAAGGTCACGCCAAAAGTAGCCCAGTGCCATCTACATTCCATGTATTATCCACAGGCAAAGTTTGAAAAATGTATCTTAACCGGTTTCAGAGGAGATCCATTCCATAGAAACTCGACGGGCGTATGTATACACACGCACACATACTTACATACAAACATACATACATACAGACCCCCGGACTGATAGACACTCGACTCTGACACGAAAACAATATACCCAATTTTTTTTTCGAAAAAGCGGGTATAAAAAAGTTGTTTTCCGCAGCGCTTCCTCCTTTGCTCCAACATGGAGCAATTTTTTACTTGTCATAAATACATGTACAACCCATTTTGTTTCAGCTGAAACATCCTCTTCATTTAACTAAAATATTGATTTCAATATTCAGGGGGAACAACCTACGTCAGAGCAGTGACGTCATAACCATTCTTAGGTTTGCAGGCGTTTACTACACAACAACACGTAGGCGCAGTTGGTGCATTAGATCATAAAAGAATCAAACATACTGAAATCTGTGCCAGAAATGTGGCCCTTTGTTTAAATAATTCGACACAAGCTGATTTGGCAATGATGTGTGAACTATCATTGCTTACAGCGCCTAATCAAATCTTGTGGCGAAGCTATCGAAGCCTTTTCAATGTTTCTAGGTGGAATTAGCTCACTGATGGGATGCAAATATTGTTCGTTACCAGCTGATGTAAATTTCAACATGACACAATAGTTTTGGTGCTGTTGGTGGTACATTGACCAATGAGTGGTCATCACTGACAAGTGGGTGTGCTCTTGATCAAGTACAGTAAACTTTTTGATTTTCAAAATACAGTGAAATTTCGCTATTAACCCTTATCTTGCTGAATATTCATCTAAGCCACACCCATTTCGTTATATCAACCAATCAAATTACCCGATGTAATTTATTGCTACAAACTCTTATGTCAAACAGTGTAGATCCTGATCAGATGGCTTCTTCAGAAGCCATCTGATCTGGATCTACACTGATTGCAAAGATAGGGGTTGTCGTGAACAGCAAGACAAGGGTTAATACCACCTAAAATTAATACTAATTCTGGTTAAAAAAGCTTATTTAGAAGTGTGCAGTTATATTTTCTTTGTGTTTTCTGAAAACAGTGTCTTCTGGTCTGGGACCACCTTTGGGACTTTTCAAAAGTGGTCTTGAAGACCACTTTTGAACAGTCCAAAAGGTGGTCTTTATATAGGAATTTTACTGTATTTCAGATAAAAGAAACTTGATTGCTGTTCAGATCTTTAATCTTAATTTTACATTGAAAATAAACTTTTGACAGCAGTGCCAGGAATGGGATCTTGCAGCTTGACCTATAAGATCTTGCAGCTGAAACAAAATGGGTAGTTTGTTTGTTTGAAATGAGGTTTAACGTCCCTGTCAACACTATTTAGGTCATTTTGGAGACGTTGCTTCCAATTTTGTGGAATTTTACCCGAAAATGACATCTCAAGCCCTGCTGCCCAATGAAACCAAACGGCTTATATGTGTATTGGACGGTCTGACTCACACCACTTTGCCAGGACAGGCTTAGTCCTTCTAAGCGGTTTACCAGTACTCATGTGCGGTCAGTTTAAGGCTGGCCATCCATCCGTTTGGTGTAGATTTCTTTATTTTTCCATTTACCGTAAAAATTCGGCTATAAGACGAGGATTTTTCCCTCCAAAATGACCCCAAAAAATGACCCCGTCTTATAGCCGAGGTCATGGACTACAGGCTTTTTTCCGGCAATGTCCGGCGAAGACCAGACATACGGAAAATGCCGATCGGTGATTTTTTAATTGATATAAATCGCCGCCCACAAACCACCGCTACCAATTTTCTGCACGTGATCGGTAAATGATGTCATCCGACGCCAGTACCCCAACACGTGTTTAATGTCATTGCGTGTATCTCTTTCATAAAAAAAATGTTTGGAACCGTTAAAAAATATTTTCTGGATAGCTAAACGGTTGTGAATAGAGGTGGATAGAAAACCAGCGCTTTGCAAAGCTCCCGAATTATCCCCAGAAGCTCCGTGTCAATAAACAACAATAGCGTTCCACTTTTCCCGCCAAAACATAACCATTCATGAGATCATAGAAAAGTCCGTTTTTATTAGGCAAATATCTACCGTTAGATGTAGCTAATTGTCTGGGGAGCGATTTAATCATTTTCACATTGATTGCGGATTAAATTTTATGATTGGAGGATAAACGTAAATTAGAGACATAACTTGACCATATTTTCACACCTTATCGACACGCACCGCAGGGTGGCAATTATATGACAGGGATTAACAATAGTGTCATACTTAAACCGTAATAAATACACAGATGGTTTGTCTCTGAATTGACAGTGCAGCAATTACATGTATTGCGATTTACTTACTGGTCTAGTTTTACCGTACAGACTGAGTTGTAGACGATTTTTTTTTTTTTTGCACTTGTCCGACCTGGCGTCATAAGGTAAAAGTGCACCTGCCCGGTGAGGGGTAAGTAGAGGGGTTTTCTGACAAAAAAGTCCGATTTCTCACATCTAAACAGCATCTGGCGGTAGCAGATAGGCCCCGACAGATATGGCAAAAATTTGACCCGTCTTATAAAAGAGTATAAGCAAAATCCCACCTTAGAAAAACTGAAAAAGGGGTCCCGTCTTATAGCCGAATCGCCTTATAGCCGAATTTTTACGGTACCTTTTCGGGAAAAAATCTGAAGAGCCTGAAGAGAAATCTGAATACCTCGGAAGACACCGTCATGGATACCGGGGTTAGGTCAGTTTCAGCTCCGCGTGGAAGCACCATGAAGCCCATCTATTTCTCCATGCCCCAATGGGTGGGGGCGCCAAATAGGTAGTATATGGATATCAAGAGCTACGGGAAGAGCTCTCTAGGGACTCCAAAATGAGTTCGAATTAGCCATGGCAAACAAGCCATCCGTGTTTGATATATCAAAGATTAAACACATAAAAAAAATATGTTCTATAAAAGTGTTATCCTTTGGAAGCAAGGAATACACCACAGAGCTGACTTTTGATCATTAGGTCTCTCACCGCTGTGGTTCGAGCCTCGCTCGGGTCAAATGTGAGACGCCAAGTTCTGCAACGGAAGGTCAGGTGGTTTTTCTCTGGGTACTCCGGTTTTCGCCCACCTCTGATTAACGATCGGCTCGATATGAGTGAAATAATCTTGAAAGGGCCGTAAAACCAAAACCAAAAAAAGAAAAAAAAGAAAAAAATACACCACAGAACTGAAAAATATGGAGTGTACATGTTTTCTGGGCCAGACTAGCTAGTTTTGGCCAATTAGGCCTCATCAGTGACCCTCAGATATTTTCGAAATTCCACAATGGAATCAATGATCCCAAAGGACAAGAAAATATATTCTACAAGTTGGGTTTAGAAAGGTATTCTTTACACAGTCTTGTTAACGTCATGTTTTAAGTTTAACCTTTAGTATGCTGTGGGCTAAAAAAGCAGATGACAAAATGATGATATCTTTCTTATTCCATCCCCCCCCCCACCCCACACGGTCTTGTAAATATATGCTTTAAGTTTAACCTTCAGCAAGCTGTGGGCTAAGATAGCAGATGACAAACTGATGATATTTTTCTTATTACCCCCCCCCCCCCCACACACACACACACGGTATTGTAAATGTATGTTTTAAGTTTACCCTTTAGCATGCTGTGGGCTAATACAGCAGATGACAAACTGATGATATTTTTCTTATTCCACCCCCCTCTCCCCACCCCCACACGGTCTTGTAAATATATGTTTTAAGTTTAACCTTTAGCATGCTGTGGGCTAAGACAGCAGATGACAAACTGATATTTTTCTTATTCCACCCCCCCCCACACACACACACACAACCCCCACCCAAAACAGGATTTGACATTTCATGCAAATTGTCTCCATAGGAGACAATTTGCATGAAATGTCAAATCCTGTTTTCTTGGAAAAAATAAGAAAATATTTCAAAATGCTGTCTGCTGAATAAGAAATTACCCAGCATTCAGAGCGTTAAGGTATACCATACTTACACCCTTAGTATTCATACAACTCATCTTAGCCCATTGTACACTAGTGGACTCTTCCATTGCTATATGTTTGACAAGTCCATTTGTCACATAAGGGTGTCACGCCTTTTTTTTCGTTTTTATTCTATTTTTGATGGAACCATTACGAAAACACGCCTATATAAATACATTGTAAATGTTGCCGCCGAAAAAGCTCAAATTTTAAGATGAAAATTTGTGATATTTTTCTTATTTCTGCTCTAAAATATAGATTGTGGGTACTTGGTAGAACCGCCTCAACGATATTTTTCTTATTTCTGCTCAAAATATAGATTGTGGGTACTTGTTGTCATTGAAGCGGTTCTACCAAGTACCCACAATCTATATTTTACAGCAGAAATAAGAACAAGAGGGCCACGATGGCCCTGGATCGCTCACCTGATCCATAGTGTAACAAGTGGGCCCCAGCGAGGGCCATTATTGGCCACAGGGCTTTAATGTGCATAATGTTGAGGGAGGTCTTAAAGGTGAAGCTTCATACCAAACATCAACAAAGGCTATAATTTGAACAATCTTGGCAAAGGTCCACTAGATGAAGCTACACATCAAATATCAAAGACCTGGGCCTAGCCGTTTCAGAGCAGAAGATTTTTAAAGATTTTCCCTATATAAGCCTATGTAAAACCAAAGGGCCCCGGGACGGGTGCATTTTTTTGCCCCAGCACTATAATTTGAACAATCTTGGTAGGGGTCCACTAGATGAAGCTTCATACCAAATATCAAAGTCCTGGGCCTTGTGGTTTCAGAGAAGAAGATTTTTAAAGATTTTCCCTATATAAGCCTATGTAAAACCAAAGGGCCCCGGGGCGGGGGCATTTTTCGTCCCAGCACTATAATTTGAACAATCTTGGTTGGTAGGGGTCCACTAGATGAAGCTTCATACCAAATATCAAAGACCTGGGCCTTGTGGTTTCAGAGAAGAAGATTTTTAAAGATTTTCCCTATATAAGCCAATGTAAAACCAAAGGGCCCCGTGGCGGGGGCATTTTTTGTCCCAGCACTATAATTTGAACAATCTTGGTAGGGGTCCACTAGATGAAGCTTCATACCAAATATCAAAGACCTGGGCCTTGTGGTTTCAGAGAAGAAGATTTTTAAAGATTTTCCCTATATAAGCCAATGTAAAACCAAAGGGCCCCGTGGCGGGGGCATTTTTTGTCCCAGCACTATAATTTTAACAATCTTGGTAGGGGTCCACTAGATGAAGCTTCATACCAAATATCAAAGTCCTGGGCCTTGTGGTTTCAGAGAAGAAGATTTTTTAAGATTTTCCCTATATAAGCCTATGTAAAACCAAAGGGCCCCGGGGCGGGGGCATTTTTGGCCCCAGCACTATAATTTGAACAATCTTGGTAAGGGTCCACTAGATGAAGCTTCATACCAAATATCAAAGACCTGGGCCTTGTGGATTCAGAGAAGAAGATTTTTTAAGTTTTTGGTGAAAAAAATCTATTTTTGGCTCCTGTGACCTAGATGTGCAACGGACCGGAACCATTTGAACAACTTTGAAAGGGGACCACCTAAGGATCATTCCTGTGAAGTTTGGTCAAAATCCGATCAGTGGTTTAGGAGGAGATGTCGTTTAAAGAAATTGTTTACGCACGGACGCACGGACGGACGGACGCACGACGGACAAAAAGTGATCCCAAAAGCTCACCTCGTCACTACCTGACGGTGAGCTAAAAATAAGGTTTACCCCTGTAAACCCAAGTTTTACTATATAAAAGTGGGGTTCAACCTGGGGTCAGAATAATATAGGCATGTTTTCGTGATGATTCTGTTAGCAAACAGTGCAGGCCCTGATCAGATGGCGCCTTCTGCAGTATCTGATCTGGGCCTGCACTGCTTGCCAAGGTACCACTTTAGGGGTTTCCCACACTCAATGGGTCAACATATTTGTTCTAAAATTTGAACAAGTACAATTATTATGTTTAAAAATAGCTTGATGAGTGGCAAACATTGTTGACGCTGATAAGATACTGCACTGTGTGGCGTCAATCTGGATCTTCACTGTTTGCTCAGGTCTGTCTGACCAAATACATATGGAAAATATTATATAACACTGAGTTTACCTTCTCTGACTCGTGGAGCGTGCAGATCTGTACCATATAAATGTGTCTGTCGTAAGTCATGCCACACAGAGTGCTTGAACTTATGAGAGGGAAGCTGTCAATTGAAGAAACAAAAATATCAGACACTATATAATAGTAAAACTCCTATATTAAGACCACCTTTGGAACTGTTCAAAAGTGGTCTTAAAGACCACTTTTGAACAGTCCCAAAGGTAGTCTCTGACCAGATTACACTCTATACAGAAAACACAAAGAAAGAATAACTGAAACTTTCTAAATAATCTTTTTTAAAGCTGAATTAGTCTAAATTTTTGGTGGTCTTAATAGCGGAATTTTACTGTACATAACAGATATATATTCTGCCACTGCAAGCCAATACTAGAGCAAGTCGATGTCATGCCATTGCATATCCCCGTGCTGTTAAAATCATGTCACTCGTATTGTCGTCCGCGCCCACTGGGGCTTGAAGAAATAAATGGGTTGCATGATGCTTCCATGCAGAGCTGAAAATGACTGCACGCAAGTACTGGTAAACCGCTTTACAGTGTTGACATGGACGTTAAACCTCAAATGAAACAATCAGATATCCTGCCACTGCAAGCCAATACTAGAGTAAGTCGATGTCACGCCATAGCATATCCCCGGGCAGTGAAAATAATGTCACTTATTGTGACCAAAAATACTATTTTCTGTCCTCTGGTGACATCCAGATATGCCCCTAGGGCAAACTTTTTGTACACTGTACTCTACTCTTCATCATTACCTTTGATTTGATATGCAACATGACTAAGTTGGAACAAAATAGATTTTTGCCCCATTAGGCGGGGTCCGGCCCCCAGGGTAGGTAGGGTGGGGGAAGGGGGTCACATCAAAATTCCAAATACATTCCTTCAGTCCTCATTCATAGGGCTATTACCTGTGACAGTTTCAAGATTCAAGTTCAAAAAGCCTAGATAAAAACAAGACATCTGCAGACATTACAATAATACATACATTATGTGCAATAAAATGATATCATTCTATCTAATCTCTAGAACTAGCGTTTTCAGGTGATTTTTTTGTGATTTTTCTTATTTCTAGACCAAACATGGATTCTGGGTGCTTGTTAGAACTGCCTGAATGAGGTAGGCCATACAAGTATCCACAATCTACGTATTTGAGCAAAATTAACGTTACTTATGAATGTATTTGATAATTAATGTTAATTATGAATCCCCATGGCAAACCCCACTTTTGTCTGTATAAAGTGGGGTTTAGGGGGGTGTTCACTACACAGACTTGTCAGCATGGTGAACATTCTACTATTATTTGTTTGCCCAGGTCATCACAAAACCACACCTAAATAATT
This sequence comes from Lucinisca nassula, assembly GCA_963580285.1. Classification (NCBI taxonomy): domain Eukaryota; kingdom Metazoa; phylum Mollusca; class Bivalvia; order Lucinida; family Lucinidae; genus Lucinisca; species Lucinisca nassula. The sequence goes on from OY757023.1 coordinate 26,060,321, forward strand.
TTGAACCCCATGAACCCCAGTTTTATATAGTAAAACTGAGGATTACAGGAGTAAACCTTATTTTTCTTATTTCTGCTCCAAATATAGATTGTGGGTGTTCGTTAGAACTGCCTCGATCATGGATGAGGCACCCACAATCTATATTTTGGGCAGAAACAAGAAAAATATCATGACTTTTCAGCTTAAAATTTTTGTTTTCTTGGGGGTAAAGTTTACAATGTATTTGTATAGGCATGTTTCCGTAATGTAGCAAACAAAGTTCGAATTTTCAAACTTTCTACTCAATTTTGACTTTCTACTTGATTTTGAACCCTGCTAAATATACCTGCGGTAGATATGTAAGACCATTCTGATGAAGCCTGTGGTTTGGAATCTTTCCAACTGTGATTGTTGTTCCTGTTGTGTCCGTGGCTATAGACTGACCAGTATCCGCAGTAGATCCAGTCCCATGGCTATCGGCAATGCTAAAAAATGAAAAAAACACAAGCAAATAAAAAACAATCTTGGGCTTGCCTGAACCTGATCTTGAAAGTAGACCAAGGTCACCAAAATCTAACCATCTTTTGTGTGTTAAACTGTTCTAATTTACAATAAATCTGGCCAGATAAATTCGCCAATTCGTTTAGGAGAGATAGTGCAAAATCTGACAATCTTAAAATTTGCACTATAAGCAGGACCTTAAAAATGGGATAGAGATGAGGGTGAATGATGGAATTATACAGGATTAGGAAAATTTCAGTAACCATGTATGGGACAGTCCTGAAAATGATACCCAAGTTTGTATTGGCTACGTTTATCTTCGAATTTATGTAGGCCCTAAATGTTCATTTGCTGTTGAATAACACTCCTATCGCCTTTTCACTCCCGATTTCTATTGTGTGGGTATACAGTCATTGGTATTTGTGTGAATGAAACCTGTATTGTTTTGACCTACATGTAGGCAATGACACTTTTTTTATTATAGCATTTTCCAATCTATTGACCATTAACCCTTTTTGTACCAAATGGAATCTCCCGCCTTATATATATAGCAGGAGTTCATTCCAATATTTAGGGGTGTCAGGTTGTGTTTTAATCAAAATTTATTTGGAAAATGACTGAACTTTTAGCAAACAGTGGAGGCCCTGAACAGCCGAAGAACAGACGCCGCATTCTGCAGCATCTGACATCACTTAAACAAGTCCGTGAAATGAACACCCACATACACCCCACTTTATAAAGAGAAAACAGGGGTGTACGGGGGTATATATTATTTTTCTTATTTCTGCTCCAAAACATAGGTTGTGGGTACTCGTTAGAACCGCCTTAATGAGGCGGTTCTAAGATGCACCCACAACCTATGTTTGCGCTATTAATAAGAACAAGAGGGCCATGATGGCCCTGGATTGCTCACCTGACCCATATGATAGAGTAACAAGTGGGCCTCGGGGAGGGCCATTATTGACCCCAGGGCTACAATGTGCATATTGTTGAGGGAGGTCTAAAAAGGTGAAGCTTCATACCAAATATCAGCAAAGCCTATAATTTGAACAATCTTGGCAAAGGTCCACTAGATGAAGCTACACACCAAATATCAAAGACCTGGGCCTTGGGGTTTCAGAGAAAAAGATTTTTTAAAGATATTCCCTACATTAGCCTATGTAAAACCAAATGGCCCCGGTGCGGGGGCATTTTTGGCCTCAGGGCTATAACTTAAACAATCTTGATAGAGGTCCACTAGATGAAGCTTCACACCAAATATCAAAGACCTGGGCCTTGCTGTTTCAGAGAAGAAGATTTTCAAAGATTATCTCTATATATAAAACTATGTAAAACCAAAGGGCCCCGGGGCAGGGGCTATAATTGAACAATCTCGGTAGAGGTCCACTAGATGAAACTCCATACCAAATATCAAAGACATGGGTCTTGTGGTTTCAGAGAAGAAGATTTTTAAAGATTTCCCTATATAAGTCTATGAAAAACCAAAGGTTCTCGGGGCAGGGGCATTTTTGGCCCCAGGGCTATAATTTGAACAATCTTGATAGAGGTCCACTAGATGAAATTTCACACCAAATATCAAAGACCTAAGCCTTGTCGTTTCACAGAAGAAGATTTTTAAAGATTTTCCCTATATATAAGCCTATGTAATACCAAAGGGCTCCAGTGGGGGCATTTTTGGCCCCAGGGCTATAATTTGAACAATCTTGGTAGGGGTCCACAAGATTAAGCTTCATACCAAATATCAAAGACCTAGGCCTTGTGGTTTCAGAGAAAAAGATTTTTCAAGATTTTCCCTAAATAAGTCTATGTAAAACCAAAGGGCCCCCCGAGACAGGGGTGTTTTTGGTCTCAGGGCTATAATTTGAACAATCTTGGTAGAGGTCCACTAGATGAAGCTTCATACCAAATATCAAAGACCTAGATCTTCTGGTTTCAGAGAAGAAGATTTTTCAAGATTTTCCCTATATATAAGCCTATGTAATACCAAAGGGCTCCAGTGGGGGCATTTTTAGCCCCAGGGCTATAATTTGAACAATCTTGGTAGGGGTCCACAAGATTAAGCTTCATACCAAATATCAAAGACCTAGGCCTTGTGATTTCAGAGAAAAAGATTTTTCAAGATTTTCCCTAAATAAGTCTATGTAAAACCAAAGGGCCCTGGAGCGGGAGCATTTTTGGCCCCAGGGCTATAATTTGAACAATCTTAGTAGGGGTCCACTAGGTGAAGCTTCATACCAAATATCATAGACCTGGGCCTTGTGGTTTCAGAGAAGAAGATTTTTAAAGATTTTCCCTATAGAAGCCATGTAAAACCAAAGGGCCCCAGAGCGAGGGCATTTCTGGCCCCAGCACTATAATTTGAACAATCTTGGTAGGGGTCCACTAGGTGAAGCTTCATACTAAATATCAAAGACCTGGGCCTTGCGGTTTCAGAGAAGATTTTTAAAGATTTTCCCTATATAAGCCCATGTAAAACCAAAGGGCCCCGGAGCGGGGGCATTTTTGGTCCCAGCACTATAATTTGAACAATCTTGGTAGGGGTCCACTAGATGAAGCTTCATACCAAATATCAAAGACCTGGGCCTTGTGGTTTCAGAGAAGAAGATTTTTTAAGTTTTTGGTGAAAAAAATCTATTTTTGGCTCCTATGACCTAGATGTGCAACGGACCGGAACCATTTGAACAACTTTGAAAGGGGACCACCTAAGGATCATTCCTGTGAAGTTTGGTCAAAATCCGATCAGTGGTTTAGGAGATGTCGTTTAAAGAAATTGTTTACGGACGGACGCACGCACGCACTTATGGATGTATACTTGTGTGTCTTCATCCCTACAAAGTACCCTTGTGTGTCAAATTTCCTGGAAATTTCTTGGAAAATTAGACACACAAGTTACTATTTTTGACACACAAGTCAGTGACTTGTGTGTCTACGGAATAAATCGCATTGAGTTTCATGTAAGTGTCCATCATTTTAACCACACAAGTATACATTTGTTCCTGCGCACGCACGGACGGCTGCATGACGGACGAAAAGTGATCCCAAAAGCTCACCTCGTCACTACGTGACGGTGAGCTAAAAATATCAACGATTTTCATCAGAAAAGTAGGCATTTTGGAGATATGAAAAAATGCGCTACATGTAAATCGCACGGGTGTGTTTTCGTAATGATCTGGGCCTGCACTGTTTGCCAGGGTACCCGTTATGAGGTTTCTGGTACTAAATGGGTTAATTGCCCTACATCATGCGCAACAGAGATAATATATATTACTTCACTGGATGACAATCAACCTAGTTTGTAAATTCATAATAGGGAGGTAGAGCTTTTCTGGCATGTGTCTAAAGTAAACAAGAGGGCCATGATGGCCCTGGATCGCTCACCTGATCCATAGTGTAACAAGTGGGCCCCAGAGAGGGCCATTATTGGCCCCAGGGTTTTAATGTGCATAATGTTGAGGGAGGTCTTAAAGGTGAAGCTTCATACCAAACATCAACAAAGGCTATAATTAGAACAATCTTGGCAAAGGTCCACTAGATAAAGCTACACATCAAATTTCAAAGACCTGGGCCTTGCAGTTTCAGAGAAGAAGATTTTTTTTAAAGATATTCCCTACATAAGCCTATGCAAAACCAAATGGCCCCAGGGCTATATAAATCTATGTAAAAACAAAGGGCCCCGGCCCGGGGTGGGGGCATTTGTGGCCCCAGGGCTATAATTTGAACAATCTTGGTAGAGGTCCACTAGATAAAGCTCCATACTAAATATCAAAGGCCTTGGCCTTGCAGTTTCAGAGAAGATTTTTAAAGATTTCCCTATATAAGTCTATGCAAAACCAAAGGGCCCCGGAGCGGGGACATTTTTGGTACCAGGGCTATAATTTGAATAATTTTGATAGAGGTCCACTAGATGCAGCTTCATACCAAATATCAAAGACCCAGGCCTTGTGGTTTCAGAGAAGAAGATTTTTGAAGATTTTCCCCATGTAAGTCTATGTAAAACCATAGGGCCCCAGAGTGGGGGCATTTTTGGCCCCAGGGCTATAATTTTAACAATCTTGGTAGAGGTCCATTAGATGCAACTTCATACCAAATTTCAAAGTCCTGGGCCTTGTGGTTTCAGAGAAGATTTTTAAAGATTATCCCTATATAAGTCTATGTAAAACCAAAGGGCCCCGGGACGGGGCCACTTTTGGCCCCAGCACTATAATTTGAATCATCTTGGTAGGGGTCCTTTAGAAGAAGCTTCATACCAAATATAAAAGACCTAGGCCTTGTGGTTTCAGAGAAGAAGATTTTTAAAGATTTTCCCTATATAAGTCTATGTAAAACCAAAGGGCCCCTGAGCGGGGGCATTTTTGGCCCAAGGGCTATAATTTGAACAATCTTGGTAGGGGTCCACTAGATGAAGCTTCATACAAAATATCAAAGTCCTGGGCCTTGCGGTTTCAGAGAAGAAGATTTTTAAAGATTTTCCCTATATAAGGCCATGTAAAACCAAAGGGTCCCAGTCGGAGGCTTTTTTTGCCCCAGCACTATAATTTGAACAATCTTGGTAGGGGTCCACTAGATAAAGCTTAATTCCAAATATCAAAGTCCTGGGCCTTGCAGTTTCAGAGCAGAAGATTTTTAAAGATTTTCCCTATATAAGCCTATGTAAAACCAAAGGGCCCGGCGGCGGGGACATTTTTGGCCTCAGCACTATCATTTGAATAATCTTGTTAGGGGTCTTTTAGATGAAGCTTCATACCAAATATAAAAGACCTAGGCCTTGTGGTTTCAGAGAAAAGGATTTTTAAAGATTTTCCCTATATAAGTCTATGTAAAAACAAAGGGCCCCTGAGCGGGGGCATTTTTGGCCCAAGGGCGATAGTTTGAACAATCTTGGTAGAGGTCCATTGGATGAAGCTTCATTCTAAATATCAAAGTCCTGGACCTTGCGGTTTCAGAGAAGAAGATTTTTAAAGATTTTCCCTATATAAGTCTATGTAAAACCAAAGGGCCCCTGAGCAGGGGGATTTTTGGCCCAAGGGCTATAATTTGAACAATCTTGGTAGGGGTCCACTAGATGAAGCTTCATACAAAATATCAAAGTCCTGGGCCTTGCGGTTTCAGAGAAGAAGATTTTTAAAGATTTTCCCTATATAAGCCTATGTAAAACCAAAGGGCCCCAGGTGGAGGCTTTTTTTGCCCCAGCACTATAATTTGAACAATCTTGGTAGGGGTCCACTAGATAAAGCTTAATACCAAATATCAAAGTCCTGGGCCTTGCAGTTTCAGAGCAGAAGATTTTTAAAGATTTTCCCTATATAAGCCTATGTAAAACCAAAGGGCCCGGGGGTGGGGACATTTTTGGCCTCAGCACTATCATTTGAATAATCTTGTTAGGGGTCTTTTAGATGAAGCTTCATACCAAATATAAAAGACCTAGGCCTTGTGGTTTCAGAGAAAAGGATTTTTAAAGATTTTCCCTATATAAGTCTATGTAAAAACAAAGGGCCCCTGAGCGGGGGCATTTTTGGCCCAAGGGCGATAATTTGAACAATCTTGGTAGAGGTCCAATGGATGAAGCTTCATTCTAAATATCAAAGTCCTGGACCTTGCGGTTTCAGAGAAGAAGATTTTTAAAGATTTTCCCTATATAAGGCCATGTAAAACCAAAGGGCCCCGGAACGGGGGCATTTTTTGCCCCAGCACTATAATTTGAACAATCTTGGTAGGGGTCCACTAGATAAAGCTTAATACCAAATATCAAAGTCCTGGGCCTTGCAGCTTCAGAGCAGAAGATTTTTAAAGATTTTCCCTATATAAGCCTATGTAAAACCAAAGGGCCCGGGGGCGGGGACATTTTTGGCCTCAGCACTATCATTTGAATAATCTTGTTAGGGGTCTTTTAGATGAAGCTTCATACCAAATATAAAAGACCTAGGCCTTGTGGTTTCAGAGAAAAGGATTTTTAAAGATTTTCCCTATATAAGTCTATGTAAAACTAGAGTGTTCACAAGTTTTTTCTTTAATTTGACCTACTGACCTACTTTTTGACCCGAAAAGACCTTTATTCAAACTTAGCCAAGATATTGTCACAATGACCATTCTGAGCAAGATTAATGATTTAACCAAACTTGTGGCCTCCTGAGTATTCACAAGGTTTTTCTATGATTTGACCTACTGACCTACTTTTCAACCGGACATGACCCATATTCAAACTTGACCGAGATATTGTCATGATGATCATTCTGAGCAAGTTTGATTATGATTGGACCAAAATTGTGGCCCCTAGGGTGTTCACAAGGTTTTTATATGATTTGACCCGCTGACCTACTTTTTAACCCGATATGACCCATAATCGAACTGGACTGAAATATTGTCACAATGGTCATTCTGAGCAAGTTTCATGATAATTGGACCAAAACAGTGGCCTTCAGAGTGTTCACAAGGTTTTTCTATGATTTGACCTACTGACCTACTTTTTGACCGGACATGACCCATATTCGAACTTGACCAAGATATTGTCATGATGATCATTCTGAGCAAGTTTGATTATGATTGGACCAAAATTGTGGCCTCTAGGGTGTTCACAAGGTTTTTCTATGATTTGACCCGCTGACCTACTTTTTAAGCCGACATGATCCATATTCAAACTTCACTAAAATATTGTCACAATGATCATTCTGAGCAAGTTTGATGATGATTGGACCAAAACTGTGCCCTCTAGAGTGTTCACAAGGTTTTTCTATGATTTGACCTACTGACCTACTTTTTCACCCGACATGACCCATATTCGAACTTGACCGAGATATTGTCATGATGATCATTCTGAGCAAGTTTGATGATGATTGGACCAAAACTGTGGCCTCTAGTTTGTTCACAAGAAAAAGTTTACGCACGACGGACGACGGACGACGGACGACGCACGACGACGCCGGACATCTTACGGTCACAAAAGCTCACCATGACCTTCGGTCAGGTGAGCTAAAAACTGATATCATCCCAAAAACATGCCTATATAGTTTTGACCCTATTGAACCACACTTTTATGTAGTAAAAGTGGCGTTTACGGGGGTAAACCTTATTTTTCTTATTTCTACTCTAAATATAGACTGTGGGGTACTCGTTAGAACTGTTGCATCAGGCTGTTGTGTGCCAAGTAGTCCATGCCTCACCATAAATATCAGATGTGCTTTTATCTTTTATCTGTACTAACCCCCTCATTTCACTTGTATACTATTTCTTAACTTTTCACTTCTTTTGTTTCCATTAATCCACTTTTGCACTCGCATACCAAACCTGTCTGATGTCCTCTAAGGAGGTTAAGACAAAAAGGAAGATAGATAGACAGATAATCATCCTCATCCATTCCTATTTCTTAGCAAAATACCACGATATTAGTAAATTTGCATCATGAGCACTGCAACCCATATCAGATTCCTGGCAACTTGTCACACGTTAATTTTACCAAAATCCCATGCACCCATCAAATGGGTAACTTGTTTAATCCCCAAGAGCCCAGGTTCCAATGAACCATACTATGAGCCAGCGTATGACAAAATCTGCAAGAAGGCTCGAGCGACCAGCGAAGACTCAGATCAGCCTGCAAATTTGCGCAGTCTGATCAGAGTCTTCGCAGATTGCATATACACCACAACCTCATTATAACATGGTTCATTATAACACGGTTTTGGATATAACAAGGTTTCAAGATGGATCCCAAAAATGTATAGATTATATAGAAAAATGACCATAAATGGTCATTTTTCTATATAATCTATACATTTTTGTTTGGATATAACACGGTTGTTTAACTAACACGGTTTCTGCTTTGGACCCCAACAACAGTGTTATAAAGAGGTTTTGGTGTACCTACTATAGGTTAATTAAGCTATGCAGAGACATAGGCAAAAGGTCTTGTCATAGTGGATGGGTGCGCAGGTTGATTTGCGTCTCTGCTGGTCGCACCGGTCTTATTGTAGGTTTTGTTATGTGCCAGCTCATAGCTAAAGAAGGAAAAAGTCGTAAGTTCACTGATTATCGCCGTGCCTAGTCTGGATGAATGCTCCTGTACGGTGACTTGGAATCTGTTAGCTAAATTTATCTCTTTCGTGAGAGCTAGGGACTAACTTCCCATATCACAGTCCCTGGTGTATGAACGTCAAACAAGTCACTTTATAGTCATTTTACGCATCACCAGACTGTGACCAGTACAGTCATGTAGCCTAATTCTGCGCAACTGCCAATTCTGCACATGGTCTCAGGTCGTTTCGCCCGTGGGTCATTTCGCCCGTGGGTAATTTCGCCCTGATTAGGTGGGTCGTTTCGCCCTTATTTCTTTCAAGCCCTATTGATTGAGGTTATGTTTGTTTTGGTGTGTAAAGGGATTGATGGGGGTATTGGGAGTTCCGGAAAACATGGTTTTGCCCTCGTGTGGTCCAGCTGGACGACCTACTGACGGCTTCTACATCAGGTTTTAGCAACGTAGCTGCCACCTTTTTGAGAAAGATATTCGAGCTCACATAAGGTTAACAAGTCTTTGCACTAAAATGGGATTTATGGCTGTGTGAAAATGACTGTTTATATTTAAAAATGTGACATATATACGTTAATTGTGTTGACAGGGACGTTAAACCTCAATTCCAACAAACAAAATATTTTTAAACAGTGGTGTCTGAATAAAAGTTTACAAAAATGTCACTTAAAGAGTACTAATCAATATTACACATTACGTGTCATGTGTAAAAAGTTGGTTTAACTTTTATACAGACTCTACTGTAGCTCAGCCTTGGTAGGAATAGAAACATTACTTTTTATACTTTCTTTTCATTTTTTCCCATAATTTTATGCATAACAAAACACATATTTTACATTATAAATATATAACAAAGCACAACATTGAAATCATAGCATCACATGAACAAGTCCGTGGAAAGAACACCCCCTAAACCCCACCTTATATGAAGAAAACGGGGGTTTACTGGGGTATACATTATTTTTGTTATTTCTGCTACGAGACAAAGGTTGTGGGTACTCGTTTGAACCGCCTCAACCTATGTTTGCAGTATAGATAAGAAAAATTACCACAGATTTTCATAATAAAAATAGTCATTTTAGAGATGTGAAAACATGCACTTAGTCGCACCGCTGTGTTATCGTACTGGTCTGTTTAATAGTTTGCATGATTATTCAAATACTGGAAAATTGTACCACCAAATAAAACTAGAGCTATCACTAAAGGTGATGAATACCCCCACAAAAACTGCCTTGATAGTACAACAGCGGCATTTTGCAATTTTTTCACTTGAAAGGGGCCATAACTATGTCGAAAATTGACGAATTGTAGTGGAAATCGAACTTGACCTGTATTTTATGATGTTACATCAGTGTACCAAAAATTATAAAAATCGGTGAAGCGCTTTTTGAGTTATCGTCTGGAAACCAAGTCAACAGACCGACCGACCGACAAGCTCACTCCTATATACCCCCCCCCCCCCCCCCCCCAAATTTCATTTGTGGGGGTATAAAAAAGCAAATTGTTCTGATCAAAGATTCTTATATTTTTCATATTTCTGCTCGGGTGTTCGTTAGAAACGCCTTGGCGAAGTGGTTCTAACGATCACCAACGGTCTGTGTATTATGGGGCGGAAATATGAAAAACATTGTGTTGCATGTTTGTTGTGTGTTTTGTGGGTAGTAACCATAGTCTGCTATTTCTGCTCCAGGCATGTAATGTGGGTGGTCCTTAGAACCACCTCGGAAAAGCGATTCTAACGAGTACCCATATATCACATATGTAACACATTTTGACACTGTTGTTTGGACTAGTGAAGATCACATATACAGTTTATAATGTTTTTTTCTCACTTTTTATCTCTCTATCCTTACTCTGAAATGAGCCCGTCCATACATCACCCATCCGTAGGTGTCATTTGACATGTCACCATGAACAGTTCAGATCCGTTCGTCCGTCCTTCTATCTACACAAGCATCACTTCATTCATTCATTTCCGATTGTCCATCTACTAATACTCTCCATTCATTTATTCATTAACTTATCTATCTCCATAAATTCAAAATGCCGTCCGTTCATCCGTCCATCTACCAACGCACAACTCCATTCACCCATTTATTCATTCTTCCATCTGTCCATTTACTCATCCATTCCGTTTGTCACTCCCTTAAAATATAATTGCGGCGAAACAACCCACGGGGGAAACGACTCACGGACGAAACGACCCACCCCCAAAATCAGGGCGAAACGACTCAGGGCAAAACGACCCACGGGCGAAACAACCCGTAACCCTGCACATTCGGAATTTTTCAAAATTAAATAAGCAAGATGAATTGCTTCCATTTTCCTATGACAAGCACTTAATAACCCTTCATATATTATTTTATACAAGTGCTTGACTGAAAACTGTGCAAATGAAGCCCTTTTTTTTTTCGCCTCAGGCAACAATACAAAGCCGCCTATAACTTTGAAATACGTTATTATACAGTAATTTATTTCAACCAATTGGACCATCGAAATTTGGGTAACACCTGACCAAACAATTATACCAACAAAGACCCTGGGTTGTCTTAAATATTATATTTTGAGGGAATGCAATTTTTCAAGTGCGCAGAATAAGGTAATGGCCAAGTATGAACGACTCAGTATATGAAGATAGAAATTAGCAGACGAAATGGATGACTACTAAACACAGGTTTGGTCTTTTTAAAGGCAGACCAATTGCAAGAGAGATTTTAATAGTTGATTTTGCCTTCGGACAAACTAGGATAACTTTATAATATAACATACTGCTGCATACAGATTTTCATTCATTTGAATAAATGAAAAGAAAGATTAAAATTTGGCCAAAACTTTTAGTGTGCATAACTGGCCCACGGGGACCAGTTTCAAGCTTTTAGAGAGGATCTACAATAATTTATAGAATAGTATATCTTTCCTCTCTAAAAGCTTGAAACTAGTCCCTGTGAACTGACAGCACTGTAACAATTCTACTTCTGATCTGACCTATAAATTCCACAGATGCTTGGGGTCAGGTCACTTGCTAATGTTTTTTCAAAGTTATTTTTGCATTTTGCTATAATTGGAACACTTACCATCATCATAAAACATGTTTAGGAACTTCTAGACAAAGTTTTAAAAACCTTCCTTTTTACTATCAAGGCTCAAATATACTTATTTGAGCCTTGATAGTAAAAAGGACGTTTTTTAAAACTTTGTCTAGAAGTTCCTAAACATGTTTTATGATGATGGTAAGTGTTCCAATTATAGCAAAATGCAAAAATAACTTTGAAAAAACATTAGCAAGTGACCTGACCCCAAGCATCTGTGATAAATTCCTAACTTTAAGTTGTAACGAAACCGTGCAGATTGTGTTGTTTGTGAATGAAAGTTCTCTGTAAATTTATACCTTTCCGACATCACTGACGCCCAGCAATTGACAAAATTAACAATTTAATTGGTTTTTCGGGCACCTGCCCCGACAGTGCATGCACAAAACGTCATCAGAAAGCGCTGAAACGTCATAGGTTTCCGATGGCAACATGACGCTAAAACGTGTGTACAACCGGGAATAATTTTCAAGCGTCTAGATAATTGGGTACCTAAATACAGCAAAGGACCCAAAAGGTGGGTAGTCTGGCAGTTACCTACCCTAGCTCACTTAGGACTAGCTGTCTATCTATCTTCATAGCTAGTCCATTGTCTCATCCAGTGTCCTCTTTTTTAAAGCTAAATTCTAAATTTAACCACCCACCCAACTGAGGTAATGGCCAAATATTACTGACTCAGTATATCTATCTATCGGTCATATTTGGCCATTACCTCAGTAGGGTGGGAGGCTAAATTTAGCTTAAAAAGAGGACAATGGATGAGTCCTTAAAACTACATGTATTTACAATCTGATTAACAGAGGTATCCTAAAGCGCATACCTCTGAGTCCCAATCTACACTGTACGGGCTTTGATTTAAGCCCCCCCCCCCCCCCCCCAGTGGAATTCGTTTCCACCGACCGTTCCAAGGCGGTTCTTCTGTCGCAGTTTATTTTTGTTATGGTTTGTCTTTGGGTGTTTGTGATGCTTATATTGTTTTATTTTGGATAGCCTATTGGCCATTTTGTGGGAAAGTAACTATCCTTTTGGCTTTCCGCTATTGATGTTTGCATAAGGTCTGTTGTTTCATGTTTGTGCTTCTTTCCCTTTGGTGTCTCTGATGGGAGCTGTGGGTTGATTGTATCGATTCCTGATCATTGATTTCACTTCTATTTTGAACTCCTCTGCGGATCATTGCCTCCTTTTCTATTTGGCATCTACCGCAGACGAGGGAAGACTATTCCACTGAGGAATAGTTCTAGAAAAAAAGAATGCTTTAGGGCATCACTATAGGCCACCTATACCTACGATATTGTGTGTTATTGACTTTTGATCCCCTTGTTTGAGTTGAAGCTGTCACAGGGGTGAAGTATTTATCTTTATCCAGAGACACTATACCAGAGTGTATCTCAAAGGACGGCCACTCTAAATCACTAAGCATGTCACCGTCGCTACTTTTATTTCGCCATCGCCGACATGTCCATCGAGGTGCTGTCCTCTGAACCTCCTCAACCTGCTGAATCTGAGTTTTAACATGAGGATGCCAGAGGTATTCTAAAGCGCATACCTCCGAGTCCCAATCTACACTGTACGGGCTTTGAACTCCTCTGCGGATCATTGCCTCCTCTTCTATTTGGCATCTACCGCAGACGAGGGAATACTATTCCACCGAGGAATAGTTCTGGAAAAAAAGAATGCTTTAGGGCATCACTATAGGCCAGGTACCTACGATATTGTGTGTTATTTACTTTTGATCCCCTTGTTTGAGTTGAAGCTGTCACAGGGGTTAAGTATTTATCTTTATCCAGGGTCACTATACCAAAGTGTATCTTATAGAAGAAGGTTAAAGAGGACTGCCCACGACGTGCCTCAAGGGACGGCCACTCCAACTCACTAAGCATGTCACCGACGCTACTTTTTTTTCGCCATCGCCGACATGTCCATCGAGGTGTTTTCCTCTGAACCTTCTCAACCTGCTGAATCTGAGTTTTAACATGGGGATGTCAAATGGGTGATGCATATTCAAATTGAGGGCGAACCAATGTTTTATATGCAATATCCTTTGTCTGCCTAGGTGCAATAGTCAAATCACGTCTTAAAAATCCTAAAGTCCTAGTTGCTTTTAGCTAATACTTATTTATTTTAGTTCGATTGCGATGGAAACTTCAAGCTTATTTAATCGCTCTCGAACACTCATTCCGGATGTTTTCACGCGCGCGAGAGAAAGGCAGTGACTATTACACCACTGCTACCCATTTACACCTGGGTGGAGTGAGGCAGTGTCATTACTTGTCTTGCCCAAGGACACACCTCGATACCGGCTGCCGGATTCGAGCGCACAACCTCTCGATCAAGAGTCGAACGCTTTAACCACTGCGCTATCGAGTTGCTTTTGATGTAATCTATGAAATATGATGAACCCAATCTGACAAGATCGTCAGTGATGGTGATACCAAGATATTTGGCGGATTGGACCTGCTCCAAAGTTTGGTTGTGTAGTGAATAATCAAACTTAATCTGATTGTCAGGAAACATGTCTTGACACCCTCATCGAATGACATTTGGCCACATTGAACTTCATCTGCCAATCGGCCCCTCACTGTTCTAGTCGGTCCAGGCCATCTTGTAAAATAAGACCGACAGAAGGAGAGTATATATTCCTGAACAGTGCACAATCATCAGCAAACAAACGAACAGATGACCGGATATTATCGGGGAGAAAATTTATGAATACTAAAAAAATGAAACGGTCCAAGTACCGAGCCTTGTGGGTTCCCAGATAAAACAAGGACGGGATCGGACGCTAGGCCATCAAGTACAACTTTTTGTATACGCACCGAGAGCCATGGGCTAATCCACTTGTGTGTGGATCCTCTTATCCCATAATATTCCAGTTTGTATAATAGCCTTCTGTGTGGTATCTTATCAAAGGCCTTGGTAAAGTCTATGATGATCAAGTAAGTCCACCTGCGGCCACTGTTAATGGCCGCATCCAGATTGCTGACAATGTCATGGCAAAATTGAACTAATTGGGCCCCACAAGACCCCCGACAGCGGAAACCATGCCGACAGTCAGCAAGAATGCCCTCAAAAGCTAGACGCCCGTTATTATTACTAACTAGTATATGCTCTTGGGTTTTGCAACAGATGCATGTAAGTAGTTTAGGTGGTAGTGCCAAAGCGTCAATTCAAAATCATTAATCCATAGAGAAATGACAAAAATTAATGTTCAGACCAACAGACATGAACTCCAGAAGAGTGTAATCAGGCGTCCTAGGTTAATAACCTGATCGGTACACTGATCTATAATTTGCAGCATCATATATTCCCCCTTTTTATAGACTGGAGACTTGTTGCCAGTCATCTGGTACAGCGCCCTGAGCAAGTGATTCATTAAAGATAAAGGACATCAGAGGGGAGATTTCAGCACTGCATTCTTTAAGCACCCTGTCATTCAGGTCGTCGGGCCCAGATGCCTTATGTATTTTGAGCTTATCCAACAGTCCAGCGACCCCTTGGGGTCAACTTTTATGCCCCCCCCCCACATACGCGGTAAACGAGCTATTACCTTTGGACGGAAGCCCACCATCCGTTTCGCGAGTAAATGCAGACTGAAACTGTTTATTACATACACTTCCCTATCGTGCCCGTCAGTTTTCAGAACAGAAGTGAAGGCAATGATCAGGAATCGATACAATTAACCCACAGCTCACACCAGAGACACCAAGGGAAAGAAGCACAAACATGAAACATCTAGACCCTAATGGAAACATCAATAGCGGAAAGCCAAAAGGACAGCCACTTTCCCACAGAATGACCAACTGGCTATCCAAAACAAAATAATATAAGCGATACACACACTCAAAGACAAACCATAACAAAAATAAATCGCGACAGAAGAACCGCATTGGAACGGTCAGTGAAATTAATTCCACTGTGTGTGTGTGTGTGGGGGGGGGGGGGGGGGGGCTGGGGTGGTGGCTAAATAAACCCTACGTGGCCACAACCCTCATCCCAACTCCGTCGCAACCTAGACAAACAATTTGTTCAGTCCGCTTGAAGGCCTCCTAACTCATCAGTGCGAAGACTCACCTTTCTACTTGACAACATTTACATAAGATTTGGTCAAAAGTTATTTAGACAAGTTGTGGGTATTCCGATTGGTACAAATTGCGCACCCCTTGTGGCTGATTTGCTCTTGTTTTGTTATGAAGGCGACTTTCTTGTTTTGTTATGATTAATGCGTAACTATACCTAAGTAAGTGACACAGGAGCCTTTCTGATATTTAATCTTCATCAGTGTGTCTAACCCCCAAAGTTTTGAAACCGAAACGGATGATGGACAAGAGCCGGTAAACACAGCACACCCCCCTCCGAGCACACACCGACCGACGTAGCTCATGAGACAGATGAACTGGAGGCATGAGGCAAGAGACGCCTACGAGGGAACTTATAGGCGTCCCCCACCGAGCCAACATCAGCAAACATGGCCCACACTCCACGGAAGTCCCGGGCATCAGGAAGGAGATGCCCAAAGAAAGTAGAAGTAAAACAAAGATCAGGAATCGATACAATTAACTTACTCCACCCATAAAAGACACCAAAGGGAAAGAAATACAAACATTAAGCGACCAGACCATAATGGAAACCTAAACAAAGGAAGGCCATAAGGACAGTTACTTTCCCACAAAATGGCCATATGGCCATCCAAAATTAAAAGACACAAGTGATACACACAGTAAGTAATACACAAGCGAGACTTGCTAAATTTATAATATAACAAAACGTGGCAACCAAATCCGCTAAGAAACATGTCCCACCTGACAAGTCAGTCTTAGTTTTAGAAAAATTAGAAATTTATACTGCAAAAATTAATGATATAATATAGTTATTTAAATCAGTACTTGAGTACTGACGTCAACACCGCAGTATCAGCCTCAGCACTAAGGAAATGATACTGACTTGATGATACCCTCGGGGACGAACGAATCATCCACCAGCAGAGATACCGACCCAGTGATTGCAATTAATGCGTAACTATACCTAATTTAGTGACCCAGAAGCCTTTCTGATATTTAATCTTCATCAGTGTGTCTAAACCCCAAAGTTTTGAAACCGAAACGGATGATGGACAAGACCCGGTAAACACAGCACACCCCCTCCGAGCACACACCGACCGACGTAGCTCATGAGACAGATGAACTGGAGGCATGAGGCAACAGACGCCTACCAGGGAACTTATAGGCGTCCCCACCGAGCCAACATCAGCAAACATGGCCCACACTCCACGGAAGTCCCGGGCATCAGGAAGGAGATGCCCAAAGAAAGTAGCGAGACTTGCTAAATTTATAATATAACAAAACGTGGCAACCAAATCCGCTAAGAAATATGTCCCACCTGACAAGTCAGTCTTAGTTTTAGAAAAATTAGAAATTTATACTGCAAAAATTAATGATATAATATAGTTATTTAAATCAGTACTTGAGTACTGACGTCAACACCGCAGTATCAACCTCAGCACTAAGGAACTGATACTGAGCTGATGATACCCTCGGGGACGAACGAATCATCCACCAGCAGAAATACCGAACAGTGGTTGCAATTAATTATGAAATAGGTTTTGATTTTGAGATTGTAAATTTTCCTTTTTTGGATGGTGATGTTCCTCGTGCGCCATCCTATGGCGTTTATTTTTCGCAATTTATTCTATTTGCCAAGGTGTGTATTCATGTATCTGACTTCAACACTCGTAATAAATTGTTAACGGCTAAACGTCTTAATCAGGGTTATCGGTACCATAAACTACGCAAAGCCTTTTCAAAATTTTATAGACGTCATTCTGATTTAATTTCAAAATTCAATATTGGAATTAAATCTCTTCTGCAACAAGGTCTATCGGAACCCGAATTTTATGATGACTTAGTATATAAATTCAGAAAAATATAAAATTGCAATGACTTCAGCACCCAATTTCGTAAAATCATTCTTAGATATAAAAAGATTGGATACAACATAAATGTAATACGACAGACTGCATGCATGGTAGTTAACTCAATCACGGTTGGCAACTTTTCTTCCCTCTTTAATTGCACGCCAGTGGGTCAGGCCTCAGATTCTATGACGGTTCCAGCGTAAAGGCTTACTGAGCATTAGAGCGATCTAATTCAATGTAACGTTGGTTGCAATCTGATACTATCTGTCTCTGGTTGGGCCCATCGGAGTAAAACTGTTGGTTTTCTTTTGCTCCGGCATTTCAGTGGTTTCTTGCTGTCGAGTCCTAACTGATGTTTCATCTCTGTGGTTGTTTGATTTGTTTGTGTTCACGGAGATGTTGCACCGATGAGTTAGGAGGCCTTCATGCGGACTGAACAAATTATTTGTCTAAATCGCGACGGAAGTAAGGGCGAGGATTGTGGTCACGTAAAATCGATTTAAGCCCCCGTCCCCCCCCCCCCCCCCCCCGCTCCCCAGTGGAATTCGTTTCCGCTGACCGTTCCAAGGTGGTTCTTCTGTCGCGGTTTATTTTGTTATGTTTGTCTTTGGGTGTTGGTGTCGCTTATTTTATTTTGGATAGCCTATTGACCATTTTGTGGGATAGTAACTTACCTTTTGGCTTTCCGCTGTTGATGTTTCCATTTGGGTCTGCTGTTTCATGTTTCTGTTTCTTTCCCCTTGATGTCTCTGATGGGAGCTGTGGGTTAATTGCATCGATTCCTGGTCATTGCCTCCACTTCTATTTTTAATTACAATAGTGAACTGGGGTCAATGCAAAAAGCAGGAATACTTGCTTCTAGTCATTTCAAATTCTTTCCCATTTCCCGGTACCTCGTGCATGGTGAAATTATCCCTATTTTTGAATCTTAACTGCTGTATTCGACGTAAAAAGCGGACTTGGTGTGACCCGAAACCGCTAACCCTATTTTCTGAATAACCTATCTTCTGCACTGGGGCCAAAATATAAAACATCTATGTGCTAAAATTATTGCTTTTATATCTCTTGAACTAGAATTTTTTCAGTTCATTGCGAAAACACGCCTATTCAAATATATAGAGAATATTGCCACCAAAAATGAAAGGTTTTCGATAAAAAAATCAGATTTTTTTTTCATATTTCTGCTCTAAACATAGATTGTCGGTACCCGTTAGAACCGCTTTGATGACGCGGTTTTTACGAGGACCCACTGTAATTATCCGTAATTATCGCCCTGTGTCTCTGACTTGTGATCTGTGTAAATTGCTTGAACATATAGTCTGCTCAAACATTATGGCCCACTTGGATGAACATAAAATTTTGTCAGACAGACAGTATGCATTTAGGAAAAGGCATAGCTTTGAAACTCAGGTGAGCACAGTTATTAATGACTGGGCAAAAATCTTGGACAAAGGGGGACAGGTGGACACATTTATTCTGGACTTCGAGAACGCTTTTGACACCCCTCCTCATGAACTACTTAAATCTAAGTTTTTTGGTTACGGAATTGGGGGGAGGGAGACCCTCAAATGGACAGATTCCTTTCTTTGCTACAAAAACAGCGGGTTGTTGTTAATGGTGAATCTTCAGAGTCGGCTCCGGTTTTGTCTGGAGTCCCGCAAGGGACTGTTCTTGGTCCTCTATTGTTTTCTCTGTACATCAATGATATTTCCACTGACATTGACTCAGAAATGAGATTGTTTGCAGACGACTGTGTTTGTTGCCGGGAATTTAGCGATACAGATGACTCACTGAAACTTCAGGCTGACATAAATAGATTAGGATGTTTGGCCCGAAAATGGGGCATGAGATTTCAGCCAGTTAAATGCAATAGTATGCAGATAACTAGGAAGAGATCTAATAAAGTTGAAGTTTCTTACACCTTAGAGGGAACGGTCCTCGAGAATGTTGACTCCATTAAATACCATGGAGTGACAATCACACACAACTTGGAATGGAATACTCATATTAGCAACATGTGTACTAAGGCAAACAGAACGCTTGGTTTCCTGAGGCGAAATCTTCATCAGTGCCCTCAGGATGTAAAAGAGGCAGCATATAAAGGTCTTGTTCGCCCAATCTTGGAATATGGTAGTTGTATCTGGGACCCCAGTGGAGTGGTCCTTATGGAGAAATTGAGAAAGTTCAGAATAGAGATGCTAGATTTGTAACAGGCAATTACTGCTTTGAAACACGGAGCATGACTGGAATACTTGGAAAATTAAAATAGGAGTCTCTCAAGAAAAGGAGAAAAGACAGTAGGCTCATATTTTTATGCCCCCAACTTTGAAAAAGTTGGAGGGGCATATTGCTTCTGCCTCGTTCGTCCGTTCGTCCGTTCGTCCGTTTGTCCGTCCGTTACGCTTTTGATGCATAGCATAACTAAAGATACATTTTGTTTAAGTCGGGAGGTTTCAACAAATGTAACATTAGCTATATATAGCTATTAACCGACTAAAATCTTTGAGTTTCATTGGGCGACTGGGCTTGAGATGTCATTTCATGTCAACGTTGGATAAAGTAGAAGTAAAACAAAGATCAGGAATCGATACAATTAACTTACTCCACCCATCAAAGACAACAAAGGGAAAGAAACACAAACATCAAGCGACCAGACCATAATGGAAACCCAAACAAAGGAAGGCCATAAGGACAGTTACTTTCCCACAAAATGGCCATATGGCCATCCAAAATAAAAAGACACAGGTGATACACACAGTAAGTAACAAACAACACCACAAATAAACCGCCACAGAACGGTCAGTGGAATGATTTCCACTGGGGGGGGGGGGGGGGGGCTTAAATCGATTTTACGTGGCCACAATCCTCGCCCTTACTTCCGTCGCGATTTAGACAAATAATTTGTTCAGTCCGCATGAAGGCCTCCTAACTCATCAGTGCAACATCTCCGTGAACACAAAAATCAAAGAACCACAGAGGTGAGACAACGGTGAGGACTCGACAGCAAGAAACCACTGAAAAGTCCCACAAAATTGGAAGCAACGTCTCCAAAATGACCTATGGACGTTAAACATCAAATCAAACAAACAAAAACAGCATACAAAAGTTAATCATGTCGCTTGAGTCACACTTCTCTCGGAGTCTCAAACTTTTCCTGGTCACTCAGAATTTCCCAGACAAGTTTACCAAGAGAGGTTGACAGTAAAATCAGTAAAAATAGTTTTGTAGAGTCCATTTACCAGGCAGATAGTCGAACTAGCTGATAGTAAATCAAGTGTGCTTGTCCAGCATAAAACTTGTGTGAGTTAATTAATAGCTCGCCACATTCAGCCAATAATTGGTGAGGACTGGACAGCAAGAAACCACTGAAATGCTGAAGCAAAAGAAAACCATCAGTCTCAGATCAGGGGGAGGTCGGCAACATTTTCAACCAATACTTTGTAAATGTCGCCAAAGATATTGGAGATAATACTCTACAGTTTAAACCTGACTTTTCGGACCACCCAAGCATTGAGAAAATTATTGAAAATAACCTTACCAGCGATTCAGCTGATTTATTCTCTTTCAGCCCTGTTGATGAATCTTATGTATACAAAACCATTTCAAAACTTAATATCAAGAAATCAACAGGAGCCGATAATATTTCAGCTAAAATCTTAAAATCCTGTGCTGACTCAGTCAGTGGTACAATCTCTACCCTTATTAATACCACATATGCATTTTGCAAGTTTCCTCATGGACTGAAGGTAGCTCAGGTGCTACCCCTGCATAAGAAAAATGACCATCTTGATAAGAGAAATTTTCGACCAGTTAGCTTACTGCCTATTATCTTAAAAATATTTGAGAGAAATATGCATGACCAGCTGTCAACTTACCTAGATGCCAGTTTTAACCCTTTTTGGCTGCTTTTAGGAAAGGATTGGGCTGTCAGTCTACTCTGTTGAGATTACTTGAAGATTGGCGCAAAGCCCTGGACAGTCATGACTGTGTAGCTGCTATCCTGATGGATTTGTCCAAGGCGTTCGACTGCCTCCCCCATGAGCTTTTGATTGCAAAGTTAAAGGCTTATGGGTTGTCCAAGGAGGCTGTCGAGCTCCTGGACAGCTACCTGAGTGACAGATTTCAACAGATTAGACTGGGGCCACATACCAGCTAATGGGAAAAAACTTTTCAAAAGCGTCCCCCAGGGGTCCATTTTAGGACCCCTTTTATTTAACGTTTTTATTAACGACATATTTTACTTTATTATCCACTGTATTTTCTACAATTATGCAGATGACAATAGTTTGTCCTATATCCATAAAGACCTTGTGACTCTGAAATCAGTTTAAGAACAAGAAAGTCAAAATCTTTTAACCTGGTTTGAAAACAATTTTATGAAAGCCAATCCCGACAAATTCCAGGCCATATGTATCGGTAGGATCATTCATGATCGAATCGATTCTTTCCAGATTGGCCAGGCCAGTATCAAATGTGATGATAGTGTGACCCAGCTGGGTGTTAATATCGACTACATGCTCAAATTTGATGAGCATGTTTCTGAAATTTGTAAAAGGGCCTCAAAACAATTGGCAGTCTTAAACCGCATTGGCAATTTCCTATCAAAGCAAGGAAAACTTGTCATTTACAATTCATTTATTGCTTCTAACTTCAGTTATTGCCCACTGGCTTGGTATTTCTGTAGTGCAACCAGCACAAATAAACTTGAGAAAATCCAAGAGCGGGCCCTGAGATTCATCAATGATGATTATTCATCTTCACTCAGGGACCTCCTCACATGCACAAATACCCAACCTCTGCATGTACGCAGGCTCAAACAAATGGCTTGCGAAGTTTTTAAAATTGTAAACGAAATGTCACCCAACTTCATTAGGGATCT
The DNA here is from genome assembly GCA_963580285.1 of Lucinisca nassula. NCBI lineage: Eukaryota > Metazoa > Mollusca > Bivalvia > Lucinida > Lucinidae > Lucinisca > Lucinisca nassula. Next base: position 26,082,697 of record OY757023.1, read on the forward strand.
TGTTAGCTTAAAATCATCAAACTATAATTTCAGGAGCGACAAAACAGCAGATATCCCTAGAGTAAACACTACAAGGTATGGACTGAGGTCTTTCAGATCCGAGGCGCCACGCATCTGGAATTGCCTTTCGAATGAACTGAGGCTAGCAGATTCCTACCCTCGGTTCCGTAGAATGCTCAATTCCTGGAACAGCCTCGGATGTGGATGCCGCCTATGTTCTGGTTAATGTTCATCTTTGTTGTGTTTGTTATAAAATATGTTTTCCAATGTATAGATGCATCATGTTTAGTATCGTGGCTGCTGCGGCTATTTCCTTATTATCTTTTCGCTTTCATTTAAGGTATTCTTAAAAGTTGCCTTAATCTTTTTCGTATAAGGATATGGCTGCTGCAGACTCATACATCAATACTCAACTTTAGTTACAGTCCCATGGTATATTGCAGACTTTGTGCCTACACTTTATTTAGGGCAAGAGACTGACATGACCCTCTGGAGGAGGGGTCACCTCTCATAGCGATGCTGTTTTGATATGGCCCCTCCATCAGTGCTTCATGTACTGCCTACACTGCTAATAAGGCTTAAGCTCTTGCCTGCCTTTTCGTCTTGAGCAATTGTGCTTAAGAGCTCTTATAATCATGGACTGTACATACTAAATGGCCACACTAAAATAAATCAGACATATTTTAACACTTTGGTCATCTCTTATAGTTTAAATATGCTCATATTTTTTAATCTAAATTTTTATAATTTTTATATTCTCTGTTTTCATAAAATAGTCAAAATTTCTCTTTTATACTCCTAAAGTAAAGGCTTATTGAAAATTAGAGAGATAATGTTGGTTGGTGCCTGATGCTCTGTCTCTGGTCGGGCTCATCGGAGTCTAACTGTTGGTTTTCTTTTGCTCCAGTATTTCAGTGGTTTCTTGCTGTTGAGTCCTCACCGTTGTCTCACCTCTGTGGTTCTTTGATTTTTGTGTTCACGGAGATGTTGCACTGATGAGTTAGGAGGCCTTCATGCGGACTGAACAAATTGTCTAAATCGAGACGGAAGTAAGGGCGAGGATTGTGGCCACGTAAAGTCGACTTAAGCCCCGCAGTGGAAATCTTCCACTGACCGTTCCAAGGCGGCTCTTCTGTGGCGATTTATTTATGTTGTTGTTTGTTGCTTACTGTGTGTATCACTTGTGTCTTTTGGTTTTGGATGGCCATATGGCCATTTTGTGGGAAAGTAACTGTCCTTATGGCCTTCCTTTGTTTAGGTTTCCATTATGGTCTGGTCGCTTAATGTTTGTATTTCTTTCCCTTTGGTGTCTTTTATGGGTGGAGTAAGTTAATTATATCAATTCCTGATCTTTGTTTTACTTCTATTTTTCCTAATTAAGCTCAGACTCTTTTACCTTTTTAATTAGGCTCAGACTACCATTGAGATTAGACATTATATACCCCAGTTTTTTTTAAAAATAGTATACTATATGACTATTTAACTGTGATATGTACTTATTGTAAATCATCTTTTAACTTATGTAATATATGTGTAATTTATGTTTAACATCTTAACTACATGCACTGTGATATGTTTGTTTGTATTTGTTGTTTTACAACTGTTTGTCGAAGAAAAAGCCCTACTGGGCTTATGTTGTATTGTTGCTCATATTCGACAGAAAATAAATATTCTATGTCTATGTCTATGTCTAGTAAGACTCCGACGGGCTCGACCAGAGACAGAGCATCAGGTACCAACCAACATACTATAGAATTAGATTCTCTCTAGCCCTCAGTAAGCCTTTATTTCTTGAACCATCATTGAATCTTAGGCCTGACCCACCAGTGCGCAATTAAAGAAGGACGCAAAGTTGTCAACCATGATTGGGCTAACTACCACGCATAGGGTCTGTCGTATAAGATTTATGTTGAAACCGATACTTTTATATCGAAGAATGATTTTACGAAATTGGGTGCAAACCGTGTCCGTGAGTGTCCCGCGCTGCATGACCTATTCAAGGATTAACAGAGCGAGCGAGGGGAGGTAACTGCCAGACTAGGCGATGAGTTGTCTTGTCGGGGAATTGTCTCGATTCCTATCCAAATTGTTGTGAAATCTGCTCCGATTGGTCAATTGGCCCATTATCAACCAACCGCCGCGGTGGTTTCAACAGAACAATTCAAAAATTTGGTGTTCTCTGTGAGACCCCCGAAGAAATTTGTGACGGATGGACGAAACATTTTAAAACCCTGGCCACACCAAAACAGAGTAAAAACTGGGATGAAGAGTACACTGGTTGTGTTAAAAATGACCTTCTTCACATAGAAAACATTTGCAAATTACAAAACCGTCCTATTCTCCCAGTCTCTATGACTGAAATTCGGAAAGCTTTGACTTGCTTAAAGAATAACAAAGCAGCCGACTCCTTTGGTCTTACAAGTGAACATTTTACCCTATGTTCGCAGTACATTGAAGTCCCCTTGATGGTTATAATAAATAACATTTTCAGGTCAAGGAAGGTTCCAGAGATCTTGAAGGAGGGACTACTTACTCCAGTATACAAAAAGGGCGATGCTACTAACCCCACTAATTATAGGGGTATCTCAGTCACTCCCATTCTTCTCAAGGTCCTTGAACATATTTTAAACAAACGCCATAACCAATTACTGCAAAATTCCCAGTCAAAATTACAAAAGGGCTTTACAGAGAGAACCTCTTCCATCAATGCTGCCCTCATCTTGAGTGAATGCATCAATGAGTCCAAACACGAAAAGAAACCCATGTACATCGCTGCGCTAGATGTCCAAAAGGCCTTCGATGTCGTAAATCATGGGTTCCTCTTGCACAAGCTCTATCTTGACGGCATAGCCGGTGATGATTGGCTTCTCCTGAAGGATCTCTACAACGATATGACTGCACGTGTCAAGTGGGATGGGTTCCTTTCTTCTCCCTTCATTATAAGGCAAGGTGTCCGTCAAGGTGGTATCTTGTCTGCCTCCCACTATAAGAGATACAATAATCCTCTTCTCTTGGAGATAGAAGACAAATTTACAGGTAAGAAGATAGGGACAGTGAACATCCCCCATGTGACATGTGCTGATGATTTGTGCTACGTGACGGAGACCAAGAGTGAACTCCAACCAATGATGTCCACTTCTGAGGGATATGCTAACCGGGAGCATTATACTGTTCACCCGACCAAAACGGTTATAGTGGCCTACGATGCTTCTGATACCCCTACCATAACCTTGTATGGCGAAGAAATCCCGGTGGTGGAAAAAACAGTACATCTTGGTGTCTGCAGGAGTGCAGATTGTAAACCAAATATTGATGAGAAAATTTCACTAGGCCGTGGGACTGCATACTCACTAATGGGTGCAGGCTTTCATGGCAAATCAGGCATCAAGCAGAGCATAAAGGCTGATATGTGGCGGAAATATGTTATTCCCAGACTGATTTATGGCCTTGAAGCCCAAAATCTACTGAAAAAAGATCTAAAAGCCTTAGATGCTTTTCAAATAAGAACTGCCAAGCAGCTCCAGGGATTACCCACAAAAACCCCCAATTCTGCCGCTTTGGCCCTGCTTGGCCTTCTACCTGTTGAGGCCTGTATTAACAAGTGTATCCTGACTCAGTTCTGCAATGCTGTTCGTGACCCCAAATCTATTGAGCATGACATAGCAATTAGACAACTAGCTGTCAAATCACCCGATGACAAAAGTTTTTTCTCAAACGTTAGGAAAATCTTGGATATTTATTCCCTTCCAACTGCATATACGTTACTTAATAATACTCCCAAGAAAGAGAAATGGAAAAAGTTAGTAAACTCCAATGTGCACTTGCACGTGGAAACCCTGTGGAAGGAGGATATTGCTAGTAAATCCTCTCTGAAATACCTAAACCCAGACTCCTTAAAGGTAGGCAAGGTCCATCAAATTTACGCATACGTAAACAATAGTATCTTTGATGTCACGAGGGCTGAAACGAAGGCTAGGCTACTAACAGGAACATATACGTTGCAGGCCAATAGGGCAAGGTTTAATCAATTTAATGTTAATCCACAATGTCCTCTCTGTAATAAGCAACCTGAGGATAGAGAACACTTCATTGTCATCTGTGAGAGATTAAATTATGTAAGAGTACCGTACATTCTCAAAATTAGGACTTTGTTTAACTATTCCAGAGAAATTGACCACGTTCTAGAGACTCCCGAACTGTGTGTACAGCTTCTACTGGATTCAAGTCACCCGCATGTTACTCAGAGGCTTGAGTTTACCAACAGACAAACAGAACTTCTGGAGTTACATTCCCGGGAACTGATTCACGAGTTACACCTAAATCGCGTTCGTTTACTGAAAACTGACTAGGAAGTGCTGAAAGTACCAGAGAGCATAAGATAGGAAAACTTTAAAGACCACAAGTTTATCTGTGCAAATGAAATGAATTTAAATCTGTGATAAATATTCACTTCACAATCTGTGAAGGTGCCACGCAAAATAAACGTGGGGACACTAAGCTACAAGAAGAAGAAGAATGGCGGCGGGATAATTTCCAGAAACGTAAATAGATGAAAAGCTTGTATTTTAGCTAATTACACAAACCCCAGCAGGTAATTCTTGTTCTAGGGCACCTGTCGCCTCAATTGACCCATCGGCCACTAGGTTGCCTTGGCAGGTTAGATGATAGTTACTTGTGAATATCATTGGTCGTTTCGCCCCAAGTCTTTTCGTCCACAGGAGCTTGACGTATTACAGTATTAAAGGGTTCATCTCTACGTTTCTATGTAATAGAAACGAAGGAAGGACACTGTTTCAGAAATCCGTTTGTTGTGTCGTGAGCTATACAGAAACGCCGACCGGAAGGTGATGGGTTTTACCCACTTGGATATTCTACAACACCCGGGAAGCGAGAAAAGCATGCAGAAGAGACCACGCTCCTCAGTCTAGATCGGCCACTCAAAGCAACAAGACCAGAGCCTCTGCCAGGGAGATTATCAACCATTTACCCAGGTAAGACTTCTTCCTGTCCCGTCCCCAGTCCTGGTCCCGCATACGGGTTATTAAAAATACATTATTTGGCGACGAGCGATAAAACGGAAGGGGGAATTCTCCGGTCATTTCGTTAGAGGTGTATTACTACTTCACGAGTTATCCTCGGATTCGTGAGGGACGGTGAACATGATACGCGGTCCACTTCGTTATTTTTTTAACGTTGGGGATTGTGAAGGGTTCAGATTTACTTCACGTTTTCGGACGTGGGGGACGGTGAACATGATACGCGGTTCCTTTTGTTTACAGAGGGAACTGTGAAGGGTTCAACTCTTGATAGCCTGACGGGTTGAAATTGTGGGCAGGGGAGGTTCAGAGGCATTTAGCTTCTTGGTTTGGCCTGTTTATTTTTTCAACAACGTGGAGCCAGTCAGTTTTGGGGACAACCGGTGAGTTTGGCATTTAGCTGAATGAACCAATTCTTAAGGCAGTCTTAAATTAATTTAAGTTTAGCTAATTGGATTGATTTTTGTTTGTCTTCTGCCAGTTTTTCTTGGGGTAATTTTCAGTTTGTAAAAATTCTAAATTGTCCCTTGCCAGTTGGGGTTTGGTGTTGCCTGGATGGGTGGCTGATTTTCTCCGTGGAATGGCAGAGGAATACCTGGTTGTCAAGAAAGAAGAAAAGGTAATCTCTGTGTTTTCTAAACCAAGATTTACATGTACTTTTCTTCGATTGTTCGCTGTATTTTATACGCGACAATTATTATAAAAGAAATCCCTAACCTGTATCATTATGGTATTATTTCAAGAAACCTACGTAAAATCTTTGGCGTATTCTATACACAAAGTACTTTCTTGAATGAAATTGGTGACAAATAGCAGTCTGCATTTTTGAAGAAAGGGTTGGTTGGTTGGTTGCAGACGAGAAAGGGTTGTTTTCTTGAGTTTTCTAAACCGAAAATAGTCCTTTTTCTTAAATTTTGTTGTATTGAAAAGTATTGGCAAACAGCCATATATTGAAAAAAAGCATGGTTCTTACATTTTAGGAGTATTCTATACCCAAAATAGTTAAAAAGAACTGCTTATTACTTAAAAGAAGCCAGCCATCCATTAAAAAGCGTTGTTCTAACGTTTTAGAAGTACGGTGCGGTCCGGTAACATTGCGCATATAAAGTTTATATAGCTATGTGTGACTTTGTTCAAGCCACCACTCAATTTTCAGTCAACAACATTGCAGCATTTCCCTATCGACCAGCTGCAATGAAAATTGGCCTCTGAAGTTATTAATATACAGGACAAAGAATACTATGAAAAGGGATGCCCCTTTGAAATTGAACTACCAATTTTGTCGCCTAACATTGCACACAATGTTTTTTGAACAGTTTGAACATGAGGGTTGACTCATAAGTTGTTGATTCGTTCTTCTGCAATGTTGTCAGAAGCAGTAAGTTTAGAATCAAGGGAATAGCGACTTTGGCTAGTTTTAAACTCAGTCTTGACTTTTAAGAGTTCGTATTTTGAGAAAAATTGGGGGGTTCCGTGAGGCTATTTCATCTGCACATGCAGGACATCTTGTTCGGGTTAAAGTTAAACTTAATGCCGATGCACTGAATATAGTGGAATTGATAATTAGGGATACAGTTTGTGAAAATGCGAATGCAGGGTGCGCAAAATAAACGGCCATGCAAAGTTACCGGACTCGACTAATATATTCTCAAAATTATTAGTAAATAACTGCTTATCACTTAAAAGACAGACTTTTCTAGGGTTTTCGCAGTATTCTATACGCGAAAATTATTGAAAAGTGTTCTGCCTGTCGAAAAGCCAGAAAAAAAAGGATAAATATTTTGGGAAAGAATCTCTGGAGTATTCTATACACAGAGGTTATTCTTGAAATATTTATATTACACTTTACAGAAGTTTGTATTTGTCACTCCTTGCACAAATAAGATAGCAAATGTTGAGGCAAAGATTATTGACCAGACAGATGGCTTGATGGAGCATTAGTCGTCTTCTAGATACACAGGCGCCAGACGACACCATCAGTCAAAGGATGAAGAAATGCTTTCACGTGAACAGAATTGATAGAAGAATGTAGTGGGCATGGCGTTGATTTCTAATCCCCATGACCAAGAACAGTAGTAGAGCAGTCATGCAGTTGATTTCTAATCCTCATGGCTAGGAAGAGTAGAGCTAATTGGGTTGATTTCTAATCCCCATTGCCAAGAACAGTAGAGCAGTCATGGAGTTGATTTCTAATCCTCATGGCTAGGAAGGAACAGAAGAGGACATGCATTGGATTTCAGAAAGAGTTTAAGAATTAACAGAAAGAAGTGACTGATCAGCCAGATGGTTCACCGGAGTGCTTGGAGTCTTCTAGACACATGCGCTTTGGTCGACATCATCATACAAGAATGAAAAAAATAGTTTCATGTGAAAAAATAGTCTTTGGTCTCGCCGAAAGCAGATATGAAAATGGACTTGATAAGAAAAAAGATAGGCCTCATGCCAGTGAATATGATTCCTACAGCCGTAAAAGACATTCATGGTCAAGATCACATGGTAGGAAGTGCGAAGAGTCCAGCAGTTTATGGTCATTGTCAAGAAGGCAAACCAGACCAGGGTTAAACTCCAGAGGTTAAAGGTCAAAACCAACCACTAGACGGCAGATTAAGCCAAGATTGGAGACACCTTCTAGAAGGCATAGATGGTCCAGCTCACCTTCAGGAAGACAGAAATTGTCAAGGTCACCTAGGAGGGAAGGTCAAGCTCACCTTCAGGAGGACAGGAATTGTCAAGGGCACCTAGGAGGCATGGAAGGTTAAGCTCTCCTTCAAGCAGACAGGAATTGTCAAGGTCACCTTCTAGAGGGCAAGAAAGGTCAAGAACGCCTTCAAGAAGGCATGTTGAGGAAATCACCTTCACGGTCATGATGTCAAGGTCACCTTCAGGAAGGTAAGGAAGGTCAGTCACCTTCAAGAGGACGTAAAGCGTCAAGGTCCCCTTCTGGAAGGCATGGAATATCAAGGACATCTAGAAGGCATAACATGTCAAGGACACATAGAAGGCATGACAGGTTGACTCTTCAAGAAGGCATGGCAGGCCAAGGTCACCATCAAGAAAGTATGACAGGTCAAGGTCACCAAGAAAGCATGAGAAGCCAAGGTCATGCTCCAGATATGCAAGGTCAGGGTCGCATACAAGATTATACGCTCGACACCGGATGTCAAGGTCACCAAGGACATATTTAAGGTCGAGCGTGTCAGGACAATTATGCTAGTACTTCTAGGTCAAGGTCACCATGGCATACCGCACTGATGTGGGAAAAAGCGAGTGATAACATATCTCCTGAGGAGTCTTCTAGACACTCATGGAGAGAGAGGCGTGGTGATCTGAAACAGCGTCCAAAGAATATGAATTTGATGGAAATGTGTGCTGGATGTTTTTCTGACAGACACAAGATTGAAAGCTGCTGGTCAGTTTTAAAATGGTTCGACAGAGAATGTTGTGATTACCTATATTGGTCATTCGAGGGTAAAGCTTTGGATTTCTTCGCAATCACTGCAGGACTGGGAAGAGATTTGAGGATAGATTGGGATACAGCAAGAATGAAATTCCAGCAATCATTTCAAGATGGAAAAGATCTTTGGAAGAACAGTTGACCGAGTTCCGACCCTTGCCACTGCCACATTTAGAGACCTGCCTGAAAAGCATCAGACGCAGGAGGCTATTTCAAAATTCTGACAGGGATGTGCTGATGAATAGACAGCCAAGCAAGCTTGTTTTGAGCATTTTAGAAGTATTGAAGCTGCTGGAGTAAAACAACACCAGTGCAAATCCCAAGCGGTGGAAGGAAAGAGACATTCCAATGGGTAAAGAAAAGATGTTTTCCGTTAACAGTCAGCTCACTAACAGAATCCCGGGTACAACGACTGACTGCTAATGGGATTGATGGACAAGATCTGAACGACAGAAGAATGAAACATCAAATGGAATAATCCAAGTTGGTATTGACAGATCATCGGTGGAAGAACCAGTTGTCTGTCTTCTACACTAAATTTTGAAATGGCTTGATGAAAAGTTTCTTAAGTAGGCTTCTAGCCACTAGGAAAAGCTTACACTTATGTGCAAGGCAAGGAAATAGCAAGTAATTTGACAAATGCAAGCTATGACAGGCAAAAATAGTCAAAATAATAATGGCAAATAAGGCTTCTAAAACAACAAAGAAAATTTGTCCAAACCTAATGATACAGGTCCCTTTATTTTGATATGTGAATGCTTCCAAACGTTTGAAAGTTTAAAATGGAGTAGAAAGAGTATAGGCTTATAAAATAGCAGTTTCTCTTTGCCTCCATATTAAAGATAGACACATATGAATGAATAAAAGATTTTAAAATGGAGTAGAAAGAGTATAGGCTTATACATAGCAGTTTCTCTTTGCCTCCATAAGAAAGATACAGTTGAATGAACAAAAATAGATTTTAGCTGGAGTTGAAAGAGTATAGGCTTATAAATAGCAGTTTCTCTTTGCCTCCGTTAAAACACATTTGAATGAACAGGAATGAGATTTTAGCAGAGTTCTCCCTAGGGTTTTGAAAATTGGAGTAAAAATGCAGTCCTCAGAAAAAGTTGGAGTTTTACCATACTTTTCAAAAAGTTGGGAGTCAGAAATGAAAAAGTTGGAGTAAATTACTCCTAATTTGGAATTAACTAGAACTCTGTAAATTAGCCACAGTATTGTTTACCAGTTATCTTGGGTACTATCTTCTAGGCAAGATTTTGAAAAGGCTCATTCAAGTTTAACATGGTTTTTATTGTTCAGGGAGCTTCAAGGGTCAGCTAGCTCAATGGGTTGAGGGATTATCCCAATAAAGCTTAATATTAAAATACCGACAGTTAAGGAATTCAGATCCTCTGATGCCATGTGCAGCATACCGCACATGAGTACTAGTAATCTACTTAGGGGGTCCGGGCCTGCCCGGACGGGGTAGTGCAAGTCTGACTGTCCATGCATGTAGGCTATGCTGGTTTCCTTAGGCGGAAGGAATTGAGATGTCGTTTCATCTCTGGTAAGGGTCATGCAGGGTTGAGGGCGGCGTCTCCGGGGTGGCCTAGGTGGTGTTGATGGGGACGTTGGGTCTCGGGGTCAGGTAAACAGAAAATTTATCTGACACACAAGCTGTAGTTTTGTCCTGCGGTGGTTGTCATAACTGCACCAGGCCAGATGTTAAATGGGTCAGGTTCACGGTAAATGTGGGTGGCTCCATTCGGGTACAATTAGCTGGGCAGGGAGGAAACATAATGGGATATGCCATAAGGAGACAACCACCGAGATGAAAGACAAATTGTTACTAGAAGATGCACACGGATAAAGAATTACCCGGTAACCATTAGGTTTACTGATTACTTAAGTTCACTGGTTAACAAACTGTGCTGATCATTTGGAAGTATCCACTAAGAATGAAGGACAGACTGATTTTCTAGATCGCACAAATCCAGAAATGTGTCTTCTAGACGGCAGTCTATCCGCGGATTTCTGTAATAGTCCACTAAATGACATTGAGCTTCTAGTTCTGTCACGATTTCTGGACTTCTAGTTCGAAATCTGTTGGACTTAACGAGATGGCCAGACAGCAAATTGAGTGTGTCTTCTTTGTCCGCTCAAGCTGTCAAATAACAAGCTAGACTCAACACAGCAGCTTGCAAGTGAGGCTTCTTCGTCTCCTTCAAGCCAGACAATAGACTGAGACTTCTAGTCTCGTCCAAGCCCGAAGTGTCAGTGGGACATCAGTCTCACTTGAGAAACGGTGGGACATCAGTCCCACTCAAGGATGAACCTGGCAGCTGGTGACAAGGCCTTCAAGATAAAGTGGGGAGGAGTGTTGTGTCGTGAGCTATACAGAAACGCCGACCGGAAGGTGATGGGTTTTACCCACTTGGATATTCTACAACACCCGGGAAGCGAGAAAAGCATGCAGAAGAGACCACGCTCCTCAGTCTAGATCGGCCACTCAAAGCAACAAGACCAGAGCCTCTGCCAGGGAGATTATCAACCATTTACCCAGGTAAGACTTCTTCCTGTCCCGTCCCCAGTCCTGGTCCCGCATACGGGTTATTAAAAATACATTACGTTGATTTTCATGCGAAAATCTCAAAATCTACATATGGCTCCGTTGAAATACAATATTGCTCACGTTAATGAACGAACCCTCAACCTTCCGCCGCCTGTTATAGAACCGGTCACCGGAAAGACCGAAATCCATCGAAATCACCACAGAAATCACCCTGGGTAGCTCAGAAATTACCATTGTATGATCAGGTCTGAGAGTTTAGCTATTTTTAAAGACTGGCCATAAAAATAAAGACAGTCGTTAAATTTATGGACTCACGTCTCTGTAGAAAGCAATGCAAATCGTAAGAATTTTCAAAAATTCGAAAATCGCAGAACATGTGTTATGCAACCTTCTTTATTACATGATAATCTGCGCGTAGCTGAAAACTGAGTATGATCAGTTGTCTTGTTGATTAATAATTCAAGAACTTAAATAATTGATTATGTGTAGTTCAGGTTTTCTCCCTTACACTATAAACAATGAAATATGTCACCTGATGCGTGGCACACTTGTTGTAAAGTACATGAAGGGAGAAAACCTAAACAAGAATATCTTCCGTAGACGTTTTATATAAATACTCGAAAAGTAGACAACAGTTCGAGGAAAAACTTTCTGTGTATGCAATTCATCATGTAACGGATAAGTTTATATAATACACATTCTGTGATTTTTGAATTTTTGAAAATTCTTACGATTTGCATTGCTTTCTAGAGGCACGTGAGTCCATAAATTTAAAGACTGTCTTTATTTTTATGGACTGTCTTTAAAAATAGCTAAACTCTCAGACCTGATGATTGGATAGGGTTGGGAAAGACATGGAAGGGTAGGGTTTTGTTGGATTTGGGCAGGTTGGGATTGGAAGGGATGGGCTTGGTTGGGGAATTGTCGTGGAAATCACCGAAATTACCAAAGTTGGGTAGGATACGATATTAAATTTATCATTGTTTTTATTAATTAAGGTACATATAAATTAGGAAGATAGTTATAGTTTGTTAAATTGTCTAGTTAACATTTTTTTTTATTTCTTTAATTATTTAACTCTTGTATAAACAATAATCGTCATATAATTAAGTATGCAAATCAAAGTCGCCGGAATCAGACTAAGCATTGGCAGTATATATTATTAATCAAATCAGTATTATTATTACTGAAAAATAACTTAGTATATTGATTTAGTATATAAATTCAGAAAAATTATACTTCAATGACTTCAGCACCCTTTGCTTCCATCTTTAATTGTACGCCGGTGGGTCAGGTCTCGGATTCTTTGACGGTTCCGGCATACATGTAAATGCTTACTGAGAATTGAATTAGAATTTATTTTTATGTAATGTTGGTTGGTGCCTGATGCTCTGTCTTTGGACGGCTCAAAGAGTCTCTTCTTACCAGCACTCACAACCTATGTTGCACTCACAACCTATGTTTGGAGTAAACATAAGAAAAGTGTCAATGTTTTTCACCAGAAAAGTAACCTTTTGTAGATAAGAAAGTATGCCCTATTTCACACGATTTTTTCCAGAAAATATTCATATTTTGGGTGCAAAAGTTTCATTATATTTGAGTAGGGTATCCACAAAGTATATTCTGAGCAGAAAGAAGAAATATACACCCCTTCAAACCTCACTTTTTCCTGATCAACGAATTTGATGGAATTTTAAAACGCTTAAATGTTTTCTATAAAAGGGTTATCCTTTGAAAGCAAGGAATACACCACAGAACTGGAAAATATGAAATGTACATGTTTTCTGGGCTAGTTTCGGTCAATTAGGCATCATCAGTGACCCTCAACTAAAAACTGTCAGTGGTAAATATGGCACACTCAGTAAACATATATGGATAATCCATTTATCAATAATCACGTTAATTAACGATTAATGCCTCAATCACTTTATCTGCCAGAGTTTGAGTTGGTTAATAATAAATGTACAACGGACATACAATGATTGTATCCATGAGTTATGAAAGGCAGAGAGTATAATGTTAATAAGAATAAAAAATAACAATAACATGGTGATTTCTGACCATCCCAGGTGACATATGCGTGAGCATGTTCCAGAGGAACCCAGCGCAGTATTGGAAGAGTGGTGATTTCGGTGATTTCCATGGCCATTCCCCTACCATACCCATTCCTACCAAAGCCAACCAGACCAAATCCATCAAAACCCTACCCTACCATGTATTTCCCAACCCTATCCAATCATACACTGGTGATTTCTGAGCTACCCAGGGTGATTTCTGTGGTGATTTCCATGGCGATTCCCCCTACCAAACCCATCCCTTCCAAACCCAACCTAACCAAATCCAACAAAACCCTACCCTACTATGTCTTTCCCAACCCTATCCAATCATACAATGGTGATTTCTGATCTTCCCCTGGTGATTTCGATGGATTTCGGTGATTTCGGTCTTTCCGATGACCCTTATAGAACTGCTTGTCATATAATTCATCGTAAAGTGTGTGTTTCTTAAAAATACCCCCCTCGCACAGCTGCTGGTTACACCGCCATTTTGTTTTCGTTAGGAGAATCGCATTTAATTTTTTTTAGGCGTTTTGATTGGTCACCAAGCACGTGACGATTTTCTTGGGTTGTTTTAGACCAATCAGACAACGCACATGGACTCACTCCGAGTAAACAAACATGGCGACGTAACCAGCAGCTGTGCGAACGGCAAATTTTAAAGAAACAGACGGATTGTCGTGGATTCAAGATAAGCGATGTATTGTTAGGTGCGGCGGAAGTTATATTGCACATTAATTAAATGTTTTAACGTTGCATTTCGACGGAGCAATATGTAGCTGTTGAGATTTTTTAATGAAAATCATCGGACCTCTGAAACAGTGTCCGTCCTTCGTTTCTATTATATAGAAACGTAAGGACAAGCCCTTTAAATTTTATTACGTCAAGCTCCTGCGCATACCTGTGATATATCCCGGATCATGGGGGAGGCTCCCGCATGTGAAGCATACCTCCCGCTCTCCCGTCCGGGAGAGAGAATCTCCCGCATTTGCAATTTTCCTGTCCCTGATTTTTTCCAGAGCTACCATTTGCGGTAAACGGTTACTTACTGCTGAAGGCAATTAACAAATAAGCAGGAGAATATATCGGACACTTAACGGTAAACATCAACTTCTAAAAGCCTATAATCCTTTGTTCTGTCTCAGCTGACTGCACAGAATAAACATGATCTGGCTGCCAGTAAAGATTACATAAGCTGACGTAATTTATTTACCGTTATCTCAGTAGTACAGATACTCTTTAATTTTGTACGGTGACAGTAGCAGTTCTATTTTACTTATATTTAGCATAGATTTAAATTGAAATTGTGCGTTTATTTTTCCAATTCTTTTATCCTGTTTAATCCTTTTATATCACTCTCCCATAGGAGGTTTTAGGAATTCCGTTTATGACGTCATTCTTGCGCATGTGCAAAGTACTGGCCGTCAATTGAAATGGCCATCGCTATTCAAATGCATTGGCGAAACTTAAAATGCTAACAATATTCAGACATTTTGAGAGAAAATATACCCGTTTTCATTGAAATAATGCCTCGAGAAGGAAATAATTATGTTTCGCTTTTATTACCGAAATTTATTTATTCTAAATCCGTTTTTAATTGACGAAAATCTTTTCGTGAATGACCCATGTCAATGGCTTGAGATACCGTTAGTCACGAAAGCTTACTTACAAAATAAGTTTTTATGTAACTTTCGTTTTATTCGCCATCTATCTATCTATCTATCTATCTATCTATCTATCTATCTATCTATCTATCTATCTATCTATCTATCTATCTATCTATCTATCTATCTATCTATCTATCTATCTATCTATCCATCCATCCATCCATCCATCCATCCATCCATCCATCCATCTATCTATTTATTGAGAAATCTGTCCAACGATCTGTCTACATGTGCAATTTTAATGTCCATACTGACAGTCGAAATAAACTAATGAGTGGACTGACGGAGGGGCGTTGAGTCAATGTTGGTTCGACGTCATACCGTCAACACCCACTCCAACTCACTTCATTGTCACATGACCGTTGGAATGAGAGAGAGAGGTTTGACTGACAAACTGACAGTAGACATACAGACGACACACAGACCGACTGACTGAATGACTGACTAACAGACGAACGGACGGACTATTAGACAGACAAATAAACATACTGACAGTCGAAAAAAAAACAACAACCAATGAGTGGACTTACAGACGGGCGACGAGTCATCGTTGGCTCGACGTCATGCCGTCGACAACCACTCAACCTCACTTCAATGTCACGTGACCGTTGAGATGAGAGAGAGGTTTGACTGATCCCTGTATCCAAGAAGCCCATAACCCTTTTTGTACCAAATGGAATCTTCCTCCTCATATATAGTGGGAGTCATTTTCAAAATTTAGGGGTGTCAGGTTGTGTTTTCTTCAAAATTTATTTGGAAAATGGCTGGACTTTTTGCAAACAGTGTAGGCCCTGATCAAACGCCGCGTTCTGTGGCGTCTGATCTGGGCCTGCACTGTTTGTCACTTAACCCCTTTTGGGGTTTCCGATACCAAATGGGTTAATGTAGACCTAAGGGCTGGGCAGGTTGAACCAATCTACACATCTACCAGATTTTACTGTAAAATCTTGCACTTGCGAAGGAGTGTTTCATTCTTATGCACTGAAAGGGTGTTCTACGTTTGTTTTGAATTAAATGTTCCAATCCCACTGATGGGTCCGAGCACTGGGCAAATGACATTTTATTAAGCAACGCCATATTATCGCCAACGCAAAGTTCTGACGTTTCATTGACGTTGCAATGTCAAATTCAATGCATCGCTTTGAAGTTGGTTTGATGTAGACATGACGTTGTTGACACGCTACATGTCGGTTGACGGGGCGTCATTTAACGACAAACTGTAATTTACATTTGCCTGCGCTCGCTAGTTGTTGGGTGCGCTAACACACAGAGAGAGAGAGAGAGAGAGGACCCTGTTGGGTCGTATGTACAATATATCATTTTCGTAATGCGAAACTTTACATCTGGCAGCATATCGGTGTTTCTCCCTTTATCTTACATTAGAATTCGCCAAAAGGTTAAAAGAATTCCACTGTTTTAAGCTGTAATTAACACTTTATCTGTCCCACTGCCTTTGAAGCAATACGACAGATGACGGCCAGGGCTTTTCCCGTTCTATTTTTAGAACCGGACGTACGTCACGAAAAAAGCTCCTATTTGTCTTTTGTTTTCATATTTATGTAAAGTAGAAAATTTGATTTTGAAAGTGGAAAATAGTTATTATTTACCAATCAGTAACAAGTAACTACTAAAGGTCATGAAATCAACAGCAGATTTTTTTAATTGGAAATTGTTCCCCTTGAGTAAGCTTTTTACAAGTACTGTATTTAAAAAGATTTGTGACCGGGAACATCATGTGAGTGAAATCTGTAATTAGTGGTCATTTATGAGCTCACCTGACCGAAGGTCATGGTGAGCTTTTGTGACTGTGAGATGTCCGGCGTGCGTCGTCCGTCATGCGTTGTCCGTGCGTAAACTTTTCTTGTGAATACACCACAGGTCACAGTTTTGGGCCAACCATCATAAAACTTGGTCAGAATGATCACCATGACAATATCTCGGTCAAGTTCGAATGTGGGTCATGTGGGGTCAAAAAGTAGGTCAGTAGGTTAAATCATAGAAAAACCTTGTGAACATACTAGAGACCACAGTTTATGTCTGATCATCATTAAACTTGCTCAGAATTATCATCTTGACAATATCTCGGTCAAGTTCAAATATGGGTCATGTCAGGTCAAAAAGTAGGTTAGTAGGTCAAATCATAGAGAAACCTTGTGAACACACTAGAGGCCACAGTTTTGGACCAATCATCATGAATTTATCTCAGAATGATCATCTTGACAATATCTCATGTTTCAAGTTTGAATATGGGTCATGTTGGGTCAAAAAGTATATCAGTATGTCAAAACCTTGTGAACACACTAGAGGCCACAGTTTCAGTCTGATCATCATCAAACTTGCTAAGAATGACCATCTTGACAATATCTAAGTAAATTTCGAAAATGGGTCATGTTGGGTCAAAGTGTAGGTCAGTACGTCAAATCATTGAAAAACCTTGTGAACACACTAAGTCACAGTTTTGGTCCAATCATCATTAATCGGAATAATCATCTTGACAATATCTCAGTCAAGTTTGAATATGGATCATGTTGGGTCAAAAAGTAGGCCAGTAGGTCAAATTGGTGAAAAACCTTGTCAACACACAAGAGGCTACAGATTTAATCTGATTTTCATCAAACTTGCTAAGAAAGCTCATCTTGACGTTATCCAAGTCAAGTTGGGCAAAAAGTAGGTCAGTAGGTCAAATCATTAATAAACCTTGTGAACAAACTAGAGGCTACAGTTTTGGTCCGATCATCATCAAACTTGCTCAGAATGATCTTCTTGACAATATCTCGGGTAAGTTCGAATATTGGTCATGTCCAGTCAAAAAGTAGGTCAGTAGGTCAAATCTTAGAAAAACGTTCTGAACACACTAGAGGCCACACTTTTAGTCGGATTATCATCAAACTTGCTCAGAATGATCATCTTGAAAATATCTTGATCAAGTTTAAAAATAAAAAAGTAGATCATTAGGTTATTTTGTCATAACTGTTGATCATTTTAAGATAGAGCCTTCATATTTGGCATGTTGGTTCCTTGTGACAATGGCTTCCACTCATACAAAAATGACCTGTAACCTTGACATGTGACCTTCTTTATCATCACTTTTGAACCATTTGAGATAGTGCCTTCAAATTTGGAATGTTTGTTCTGTGTGACAAGGACTTCAAACCCATACAAAAAGTTTGACCTGTCACCTTGACCTACTTAATCATAACTTTTGAACTATTTGGGATAGAGCCTTCATACATGTATTTGGCATGTATGTTCCTTCTGACAAGGGCCTCCCACCCATACACACATTTTACCTGTGACCTTGACCTTTGACCTACTTCACCATAACTTTTGAGCCATTTGAGATAGAGCCTTCATATTTGGCATGCAGGCTCTTTGTGACAAGGGCTTCCCACACATACAAAATTTTTGACCTGTGACCTTGCCCTTTGACCATTTTTGTCATAACTTTTGAACCATTTAACATAGAGCCTTCATAATTGGCATGTAGTTTCCTTGTGACAAGGTCTTCCCACTCATGCAAAAAAATTTGACCTTGACCTACTTATTCATAACTTTTTAACCATTTGAGATAAATTCTTCATATTTGGCATGTATATTCCTTGTGAGAGGGGCTTCCCACTCATACAAAAAGTTTGACCTTGACCTACTTATTCATAACTTTTTAACCATTTGAGATAAATTCTTCATATTTGGCATGTATGCTCCTTCTGACAAGGCACCGTACTATATTATCTGCCATTTCATTTCTTCAGTGTGGATCAGGTGAGCGATCCAGGGCATCACTATATCAAGGTTTGGATGTAACAAAATTTACATTTTAAACAAATAAAGACTCAGCATTTTTTCCTGGGATTCTCACTACACGGTATTTTTTTTTGGGGGGGGAGGGGGGCAACCTGAACAATTGTTATAAAATGGTATTAATTTCAGCATGGACTGCTTTACCTATACATGTATTTATGAACAGGGTGTTCTGAGAAAGGCCAAAAAAATTGCCAGCACAGACTATTTGAAGGAGTGTAAATAGTGCTAGAAGTAATGCTTATCATTGAAGAGAACTTTGTGCTTTGGGTCTATTCAGTAGCAGTAAAACCCAGCACTGGATAAAGAGGAGGACTGGAAACATTTTAGGATATTTTTTCTAATCAAGTATTTCTACACTAAAGCATGTTGCGGGTACTTTCAACAATCAGGTGATTCTGACAAATACCTATAACTTGTTTGTAAATAACCAACAACTAGCTATTTTGAAATTAAACTTGGCAAAATATGTTCCTATCATTTTAATTAAGTAGTTTCTGTTCCTTTGTACATCTAAACCGTAAAAAATGACAAGAAAAAAACACTTAAACATGCTGTCAGAAAGTCTCCCTCATTGGGACCTCAATCTCCCTCATCTGAGAAGCAAATCTCCCTCATGGTCAACATAAAATTATCACAGGTATGCCTGTGGTTTCGTCGAATCCGGGACCTTTCGGTCCTGCGGGGAAAGTATAAAACCCGGGTGTAACGGCCGGGAGTAAATTTTGACAATCGAATAAAGGTACTAAACATTCACATATCTAGATGAAAGTTAAACCAAAAGTAGAATACAGACTTTTCTTTAAAATGCATACAAGTGTTTACGTTATTAACATGTACTTTTCAAGATATGAACTGAAATATATGACCACGTCACAAAATTTTCATCCGGGAGTAACTTTTGCGGTATTGACGATGTCAAGCATTTTGCAAGATATGTTCAGTCTTGGGTTTCTACAAAAAATACTTAATGTATTATCAATTAAAAACATATCAGAGATTAGAAAAATGCAAAATTTAAGTTATTTCATCGCTCCACCTAGTAAATAATTGACCCGGGAGTGGGCCGGGAGTAATTTCTGGGTTGGAATCCGCGTTCATTTGCCTTATTCTCGGCCTTATTGCTTCTATCACATACATTGTATTTCTTAAACGTTTGTCAGAAGAAAAGCTGAGATTCAGCATGGAATACACGTACTTATTTACTTGTCATATCGGGACTCGACACGCATCCAAACCCCCAACCCAACTCACGCCCTGCTCCTGCGCCTATGATATAAGAGGTGTTTGTTTATGTGACCCCGGGAACATTTATATTTGGCGCTATTTGTTTTATGGCCATGTAATGTAGAAACGATGACACAATTACCTCCACAGTCTGCTAAGTACCTTTGCTATTAGCTGTCAGGGTAGTAAGACTACGTTCAACAAATACAATGTATGTGGCATAGGCAATAACGCCAATAAATGCCGGTCTCAACCCAGAAATTACTCCCGGCCTACTCCTGGGTCAATTACTTGCTTCACGGAGCAATGAAATAACTTTATTTTTGTATTTTTCTCATCTTTGATATGTTTTTAATTGATAATACACAAACTTATTCTTGTAGCAATCCCAGACTGAACATATTTTGCAAAATGCTTGACATCGTCAATACCGCAAAAAGCTACTCCCGGGCAAAAATTTTGCGACATGGTCATATATTTCGGTTCATATTTTGTAAAGTACTCAATTATTAATATAAAACTTATATGCATTCTAAAGAGGAGTCTATATTCTACTTTTGATCCAAATTTCATCCAGATATGTTTATGTTTAATAGCTTAATTCGATTGCCAAAATTTACTCCCAGATTTTGGTATGAAGCTTCATCTAGTGGACCCTTACCAAGATTGTTCAAATTATAGTGCTGGGGCCAAAAATGCCCCCGCCCCGAGGCCCTTTGGTTTTACATAGGCTTATATAGGGAAAATCTTTAGAAAATCTTCTCTGAAACCGACAGGCCCAGGTCTTTGATATTTGGTATGAAGCTTCATCTAATGGACCGCTAACAAGATTTTTCATATTATAGCCTTTGGGCCAAAAATGTCCCTGCGCTGGGATCCACTAGTTTTACATTGGCATATATAGGAAAAATCCTTTAAAAATCATCTAGTCCGAAACCAGAAGACCCAGGTCTTTGATATCTGGTGTGAAGCTTCAACTAGTGAACCTCTGCTGAGATTGGTCAAATTATAGCCCTGGCGCCAGAAATGCCCACGCGCCAAGCCCCGCTGATTTTACATAGGCTTATATAGGGAAATCCTTTAAAAATCTTCTTTTCTGAAACCAGAAGGCCTAGGTCTTTGATATTTGGTCTGAAGCCTTATCTAGTGGACTGCTACCAAGTTTATTTAAATTATAGCCCTTGGGCCAAGAATGCACTGGAGACACTGATACTCAGGTGAGCGATTCAGGGCCCTCTGGGCCCTCTTGTTTCTTCATTTTTTGGAGGAAAAATTTGGTGAAATTGTGAAAAATTTAGGCTAATTGGGAATGGGGCCGAATTTCGGCCCTGCTGAACAGGCAGAAAATGCCCTGGACATGCACAATTTAAGATCATGATGTGCATACATTCTGTAAGATTTTTACTTGACAGCCATGTGGATGCAATCTACAAATACTGATCATACTGCACTGATGTGCAGGCTGACTAGTATACGCTAATATCACAATGGCATGCAGAGTTTCAGAACAGCATGCAAAACATTCTCTGGGTAGCCCTGTGACTGTAGTCAGTTGTTGATTGATTATCAGAATCGGTCTGCTTATCAAACGATGAATCATGCAATGTGTTGAATATGTGCTGACTGATAAGACTTTGTAATTTGTGAAAAAAAGGGCAAATCTGCTCCAACAATTTTATATGATCAGATTCTTCACTGTATATGAACAGACAGGCTTGAGCAAACAGTGTAGACCCAGATGAGACGCCACACAATGCGGTGTCTCATCAGGGTCTGCACTGTTTGCCACTCATCCAGCTATCTTAGACATAACTTTGGGTCGTAAATTGTACCTATCAAGTAATCGATTAAAAGCAAAAAGAAAACAGATAATCATTTTTGTGGAAAGTATCGATCGATTAATTGATTATACGATTAATCGTGGCAGCCTTAAATAGCACAGGTTGATCTCTGAAATGCAATATTACAATGCAATACTTTGAAATGGTCAGAAAAAAATTCGGGCTGAAACAACCCACCAGTTTGGCCAAAAGGACCAACCCCCAAAAGTGGTCCCAAACGACTCAGGACCGAAATATCCTGCGACTGTTTCGTCTGCCGCACCTCCTGGTTTTCGATAAATCAATTTTTACTGGATTAAAAAAATAATTTGCTATACCACTGATGCGCTAACATATGCAGGTACACTCTTTATACCAGCCGCAACATGTCAATTTTCGGTTCATGCTGGTTTATTTTGCTTCCGGACTCTATATTTGATAGGTGCATAAATTTAACGGAATGAACCTAATTTCCGGAATGTACTGGAAGTTCCCGAACGGACCCATTTTTCCCCATTTTATGCATTTTTATTATTACTTTTTAGCTCACCTGTCACGTAGTGACGAGGTGAGCTTTTGGAATCACTTTTTGTCCGTCGTCCGGCGTGCGTATGTGCGTGTGTGCATAAACTTTTTCTTAAAATGACATCTCCTCCTAAACCACTTATCGGATTTTGACCAAACTTCACATGAATGATCCTTAGGTGGTCCCCTTTCAAAGTTGTTCAAATGGTTCAGGTCCATTGCACATCTAGGTCACAGGAGCTAAAAATAGATTTTTTAAACGAAAACTTTAAAAATCTTCTTTTCTGAAACCGCAAGGCCCAGATCTTCGATATTTAGTATGAAGCTTCATCTAGTGAACCTCTACCAAGATTGTTCAAATTATAGCCCTGGGGGCCAAAATGCCCCCTCCCCGGGGGCCTTTGGTTTTACATAGGCTTATATAGGGAAAATCATTAAAAAATCTTCTTCTCTGAAACCACAAGGCCCAGGTCTTCGATATTTGGTATGAAGATTCATCTAGTGGACCTCTACCAAGATTGTTCAAATTATAGCCCTGGGAGCCAAAATGCCACCGCCCCGGGGGCCTATGGTTTTACATAGGCGTATATAGGGAAAATCATTAAAAAATCTTCTTCTCTGAAACCACAATGCCCAGGTCTTTAATATTTGGTGTGAAGCTTGACCTGGTGGACCTCTACTAAGATTGTTCAAATTATAGCCTTGGGGCCAAAAATGCCCCCGCGCCAGGGGCCTTTGGTTTTACATAGGCTTATACAGGGAAAATCTTCTTCTCTGAAACTGCAAGGCCCAGATCATTGATATTTGGTGTGAAGCTTCATCTAGTGGACCTCTACCAAGATTGTTCAAATTATAGCCCTGGGGGCAAAATGCCCCCGCCCCAGGGTCCTTTGGTTTTACATAGGCTTATATAGGGAAAATCATTAAAAAATCTTCTTCTCTGAAACCGCAAGGCCCAGGTCTTCGATATTTGGTATGAAGATTCATCTAGTGGACCTCTACCAAGATTGTTCAAATTATAGCCCTGGGGGCCAAAATGCCCCTGCCCCGGGGGCCTATGGTTTTACATAGGCTTATATAGGGAAAATCATTAAAAATCTTCTTCTCTGAAACCACAAGGCCTAGGTCTTTAATATTTGGTGTGAAGCTTTACCTGGTTGACCTCTACTAAGATTGTTCAAATTATAGCCTTGGGGCCAAAAATGCCCCCGCCCCGGGGGCCTTTAGTTTTACATAGGCTTATACAGGGAAAATCTTTAAAAATCTTCTTCTCTGAAACAGCAAGGCCCAGATCTTTGATATTTGGTGTGAAGCTTCATCTAGTGGACCTCTACCAAGATTCTTTAAATTATAGCCCTGTGGGCCACAATGCCCCCGCCCCGGGGGCCTATGGTTTTACATAGGCTTATATAGGGAAAATCATTAAAAATCTTCTTCTCTGAAACCAAAAGGCCCACGTCTTTAATATTTGGTGTGAAGCTTTACCTGGTGGACCTCTACTAAGATTGTTCAAATTATAGCCTTGGGGCCAAAAATGCCCCTGCCCGGGGGGCCTTTGGTTTTACATAGGCTTAGACGGAAGTAAGGGCGAGGATTGTGGCCACGTAAAATCGATTTAAGCCCCCAGTGGAAATCTTCCACTGACCGTTCCAAGGCGGCTCTTCTGTGGCGATTTATTTATGTTGTTGTTTGTTACTTTCTGTGTGTATCACTTGTGTCTTTTAATTTTGGATGGCCATATGGCCATTTTGTGGGAAAGTAACTGTCCATATGGCCTTCCTTTGTTTAGGTTTCCATTATGGTCTGGTCGCTTAATGTTTGTATTTCTTTCCCTTTGGTGTCTTTTATGGATGGAGTAAGTTAATTGTATCAATTCCTGATATTTGTTTTACTTCTACTTTTTATACAGGGAAAATCTTTAAAAATCTTCTTCTCTGAAACCGCAAGGCCCAGATCTTTGATATTTGGTGTGAAGCCTCTAGATGAGTACCAAGATTGTTCAAATTATAGCCTTGGGGGCCAAAATGCCCCCACCCCGGGGGCCTATTGTTTTACATAGGCTTATATAGGGAGAATCATTAAAAAATCTTCTTCTCTGAAACCACAAGGCCCAGGTCTTTAACATTTGGTGTGAAGCTTTACTTGGCAGACCTTTACTAAGATTGTTAAAATTAGAGCCTTGAGGCCAAAAATGCCCCCGCCCCGGGGGCCTATGGTTTTACATAGGCTTATACAGGGAAATCTTTAAAAATCTTCTTCTCTGAAACCGCAAGGCCCAGATTTTTGATATTTGGTGTGAAGCTTCATCTAGTGGACCTCTTTCAAGATTGTACAAATTATAGCCCTGGGGCCGAAAATAGCCCCACCCTTGGACCCTTTGGTTTTTCATAGGCTTATATAGGGACACCTTTAAAAATCTTCTTATCTGAAACCACAAGGCCCAGGTCTTTGATATTTGGTATGAAGCTTCACCTAGTGGACCTCTACCAAGATTGTTCAAATTATAGCCCTGGAGCCAAAAATGCCCCTGCCCAGGGGGCCTTTGGTTTTACCTAAGCTTATGTAGGGGAAATCTTTAAAACTTTTCTTCTCTGAAACCAGAAGGCCCAGGTCATTGATATTGGGTGTGAAGCTTAATCTAATGGACCTCTACCAAGATCGTTTAAATTATAGCCCTGGGGCCAAAAATGCCCCCGCCCCGGGGGCCTTTGGTTTTACATAGGGAAAATCTTTAAAAAAACTTATTCTCAGAAACTGCAAGGCCAAGGTTTTATATATTTGGTGTGAAGCTTCATCTATTTGACCTCTATCAAGATTGTTCAAATTATAGCCCTAGGACCAAAAATGCCCCCACCCTGAGACCCTTTGGTTTTTGATAGGCTTAATTAGGGAAAATATTTAAAATTCTTCTTCTCTGATACCACAAGGCCCTGCTCTATGCTATTTGATTTGAAGCTTCAACTAGTGGACCTCTACCAAGATTGTTCAAATTATAGCCCCCACCCCTGGGGCCTTTGGTTTTACATAGGCTTATACATGGAAAATCTTTAAAAACCTTCTTCTCTGAATCCGCAAGACCCAGATCTTTGGTATTTGGTGTGAAGCTTCATCTAGTGGACCTCTTTCAAGATAGTTCATATTATAGCCCTGGGGCCAAAAATGCCCCAACCCCGGGACCCTTTGGTTTTTCATAGGCTTTTATAGGGAAAACCTTAAAAAATCTTCTTGTCTGAAACCAGAAGGCCAAGGTCTTTGATATTTGGTATGAAGCTTCATCTAGTGGACCATTACCAAGTTTGTTCAAATTATAGCCCTTGGGCCTAGAATGTACTGGGACCCTAATTCTCAGGTGAGCGATTCAGGGCCCTCTGGGCCCTCTTGTTAGCTCACCGTCACGTAGTGACGAGGTGAGCTTTTGGGATCACTTTTCGTCCGTCCGTGCGTCCGTCCGTAATCAATTTCTTTAAACGAAATCTCCTCCTAAACCACTGATCGGATTTTGACCAAACTTTACAGGAATGATCCTTAGGTGGTCCCCTTTCAAAGTTGTTCCAATGGTTCCGGTCCATTGCACATCTAGGTCATAGGAGCCAAAAATAGATTTTTTTCACCAAAAACTTAAAAAATCTTCTTCTCTCAAACCACAAGGCCCAGGTCTTTGATATTTGGTATGAAGCTTCATCTAGTGGACCTCTACAAAGATTGTTCAAATAATAGTGCTTGGCCCAAAAATGCCCCCGCTCCGGAGCCCTTTGGTTTTGCATGGGCTTATATAGGGAAAATCTTTAAAAATCTTCTTCTCTGAAACTGTAAGGCCCAGGTCTTTGATATTTGGTATGAAGCTTCATCTAGTGGACCCAACCAAGATTGTTCAAATTATAGTGCTGGAGGCCAAAAATGCCCCCGCCTCGGGGCCCTTTGGTTTTACATGGGCTTATATAGGGAAAATCTTGAAAAATCTTCTTCTCTGAAACCACAAGGCCTAGGTCTTTGATATTTGGTATGAAGCTTCAGCTAGTGGACCTCTACCAAGATTGTTCAAATTATAGCCCTGGGGCCAAAAATGCCCTCACTTAGGGGCCCTTTGGTTTTACATAGACTTATATAGGGAAAATCTTGAAAAATCTTCTTCTCTGAAACCACAAGGCCAAGGTCTTTGATATTTGGTATGAAGCTTCAGCTAGTGGACCTCTACCAAGATTGTTCAAATTATAGCCCTGAGGTCAAAAATGCCCCCGCCTTGGGGCCCTTTGGTTTTACACAGACTTAAATAGGGAAAATCTTTCAAAATCTTCTTCTGTGAAACCACAAGGCCTAGGTCTTTGATATTTGGTTTGAATTTTCATCTACTGGACCTCTGTCAAGATTGTTCAAATTATAGCCCTGGGGCCAAAAATGCCCCCACCCCAAGACCCTTTGGTTTTACATAGACTTATATAGGGAAATCTTTAAAAATCTTCTTCTCTGAAACTGCAAGGCCCATGTCTTTGATATTTGGTATGGAGCTGCATCTAGTGGACAATTTTAGCCTTTGCTGATATTTGGTATGAAGCTTCACCTTTTTAGACCTCCCTCAACATTATGCACATTATAACCTTGGGTCAATAATGGCCCTCCCCGGGGCTCACTTGTTACTCTATGGATCAGGTGAGCGATCCAGGGCCATCATGGCCCTCTTGTTAGCTCACCTGTCACGTAGTGACGAGGTGAGCTTTTGGGATCACTTTTTGTCCGTCGTCCGTTGTGCGTGCGTGTGTGCGTGCGTGCGTGTGTGCGTAAACTTTTTCTTCAAATGACATCTCCTCCTAAACCACTGATCGGATTTTGACCAAACTTCACAGGAATGATCCTTAGGTGGTCCCCTTTCAAAGTTGTTCAAATGGTTCCGGTCCATTGCACATCTGGGTCACAGGAGCTAAAAATAGATTTTTGAAATGAAAACTTTAAAAATCTTCTTCCTGAAACCAAAAGGCCCAGGTCTTCGATATTTGGTATGAAGCTTCATCTAGTGGACCTCTACCAAGATTGTTCAAATTATGGCCCTTGGGCCAGAAATGCCCCCGCCCCGGGGGCCTTTGTGTTTACATAGGCTTATATAGGGAAAATCTTTAAAAATCTTCTTCTCTGAAACCACAAGGCCCAGTTCTATGATATTTGGTGTGCAGCTTCACCTAGTGAACCTCTACCAAGATTGTTCGAATTATAGCCCTAGGGCCAAAAATGCCCCCGCCCTAAGGGCCTTTGGTTTTACATAGGCTTAAACAGGGAAAATCTTTAAAAATCTTCTTCTCTGAAACTGAAAGGCCCAGGTCTCTGATATTTGGTATGAAGCTTCATCTAGTGGACCTCTACCAAGATTGTTCAAATTATAGCCCTAGAGCCAAAAATGTCCCCGCCCCGGGGGCCTTTGGTTTTACATAGGCTTATATAGGGAAAATCTTTAAAAATCTGCTTCTCTGACATCACAAGGCTCAGGTCTTTGATATTTGGTGTGAAGCTTCACCTAGTGGACCTTTACCAAGATTGTTCAAATTATAGCCCTAGGGCCAAAAATGCCCCCGCCCTAAGGGCCTTTGGTTTTACATAGGCTTATACAGGGAAAATCTTTAAAAATCTTCTTCTCTGAAACTGAAAGGCCCAGGTCTCTGATATTTGGTACGAAGCTTCATCTAGTGGACCTCTACCAAGATTGTTCAAATTATAGCCCTAGGGCCAAAAATGTCCCCGCCCCGGGGGCCTTTGGTTTTACATAGGCTTATATAGGGAAAATCTTTAAAAATCTGCTTCTCTGACATCACAAGGCTCAGGTCTTTGATATTTGGTGTGAAGCTTCACGTAGTGGACCTCTACCAAGATTGTTCAAATTAAAGCCCCAGGGCCAAAAATGCCTCCGCCCCGGGGGCCTTTGGTTTTTACATAGGCTTATACAGGGAAAATCTTTAAAAATCTTCTTCTCTGAAACCAAAAGGCCCAGGTCTTCGATATTTGGTATAAAGCTTTATCTAGTGGACCTCTACCAAGATTGTTCAAATTATGATCCTTGGGCCGGAAATGCCCCCGCCCTGGGGGCCTCAGGGTTTACAAAGGCTTATATAGGTAAAATCTTTAAAAATCTTCTTCTCTGAAACCACAAGGCCCAGGTCTTTGATATTTGGTGTGAAGCTTCACCTAGTGGACCTCTACCAAGATTGTTCGAATTATAGCCCTAGGGCCAAAAATGCACCCGCCCCGGGGGTCTTTCGTTTTACATAGGCTTATATAGGGAAAATCTTTAAAATCTTCTACTCTGAAACCGCAAGGCCGAGGTCTTTGATATTTGGTGTGAAGCTTCACCTAGTGGACCTCTACCAAGATTGTTCAAATTATAGCCCCAGGGCAAAATATGCCCCCGCCCCGGGGGGCCTTTGGTTTTTACATAGGCTTATACAGGGAAAATCTTTAAAAATCTTCTTCTCTGAAACCAAAAGGCCCAGGTCTTCGATATTTGGTATAAAGCTTTATCTAGTGGACCTCTACTAAGATTGTTCAAATTATGATCCTTGGGCCGGAAATGCCCCCGCCTTGGAGGCCTCAGGGTTTACAAAGGCTTATATAGATAAAATCTTTAAAAATCTTCTTCTCTGAAACCGCAAGGCTCAGATCTTTGATATTTGGTGTGAAGCTTCATCTAGTGGACCTGTACCAAGATTGTTCAAATTATAGCCCTGGGGCCAAAAATGCCCCCATCCCTGGGGCCCTTTGGTTTTTCATAGGCTTATATATGGAAAATATTTAAAAATCTGCATCTCTGAAACCACAAGGCTCAGGTCTTTGATATTTGGTATGAAGCTTCACCTAGTATAGCCCTTGGGCCAAGAATGTACTAGAGACACTGATTCTCAGGTGAGCGATTCAGGGCCCTCTGGGCCCTCTTGTGTTTTATATTAGGATCACTTTTTGTCTGTCATCCGTGCGTAAACAATTTCTTCAAACGACATCTCCTCCTAAACCACTGATTGTATTTTGACCAAACTTCATAGGAATGATCCTCAGGTGGTCCCCTTTCAAAGTTGTTCAAATGGTTCTGGTCCATTGCACATCTAGGTCACAGGAGCCAAAAATATATTTTTTCACCGAAAACTTAAAAAATCTTCTTCTCTGAAACCACAAGGCCCAGGTCTTTGATATTTGGTATGAAGCTTCATCTAGTGGACCCCTACCAAGATTGTTCAAATTATAGTGCTGGGGTCAAAGATGCCCCCGCCCCGGGGCCCTTTGGTTTTACATGGGCTTATATAGGGAAAATCTTGAAAAAACTTCTTCTCTGAAACCAGAAGGCCCAGGTCTTTGATATTTGGTATGTAGCTTCATCTAGTGGACCCCTACCAAGATTGTTCAAATTATAGTCCTGGGGCCGAAAAAAACCCGCCCCGGGGCCCTTTGGTTTTACATGGGCTGATTTAGGGAAAATCTTTAAAAATCTTCTTCTCTGAAACCGCAAGGTCCAGGTCTTCGATATTTGGTAAGAAGCTTCATCTAGTGGACCCCTACCAAGATTGTTCGAACAGTACTGCTGGGGCCAAAAATGCCCCCGCCCCAGGGCCCTTTGGTTTTATATGGGCATATAGGGAAAATCTTTGAAAATCTTTTTCTCTATTACCGCATGACCCAGGTCTTTGCTATTTGGAATGAAGCTTCATCTAGTGGACCCCTACCAAGATTATTCAAAATATAGTGCTAGGGCCAAAATTGCCCCCGCCCTGGGACCCTTTGGTTTTACATAGATTTATATAATGGGAAAATCTTTAAAAATCTTCTTCTCTGAAACCGCAAGGCCCAGGTATTTGATATTTGGTATGAAGTTTCATCTTGTGGACCCATACCAAGATTGTTCAAATTATAGCCCTGGGGCCAAAAATGCCCCCGCTCCCGAGCCCTTTGGTTTTACATAGACTTCTATAGGGAAAATCTTGAAAAATCGTCTTCTCAGAAACCACAAGGCCTAGGTCTTCGATATTTGTATGAAGCTTCTTCTAGTGGACCTCTACAAAGATTGTTCAAATTATAGCCCTGCGACCAAAAATGGCCCCGCCTCGGGGCCTTTTGGTTTTACATAGACTTATATAGGGAAAATCTTTAAAAATTTTCTTCTGTGAAACCACAAGGCCTAGGTCTTTGGTATTTGATGTGAAATTTCATCTAGTGGACCTCTATCAAGATTGTTAAAATTATAGTCCTGGGGCCCAAAAATACCCCCGTCCCAAGACCCTTTGGTTTTACAAAGTCTTTTAAAGGGAAATATTTAAAAATCTTCTTCTCTGAAACTGCAAGGCCCATGTCTTTGATATTTTGGTATGGAGCTTCATCTAGTGGACCTCTACCAAAATTGTTCAAAATATAGCCCTCGGGCCACAAATGCCC
Organism: Lucinisca nassula; assembly: GCA_963580285.1. Lineage (NCBI taxonomy): Eukaryota > Metazoa > Mollusca > Bivalvia > Lucinida > Lucinidae > Lucinisca > Lucinisca nassula. The sequence continues at coordinate 26,113,238 of OY757023.1, forward strand.
CCTTACCGGGGCCCTTTGGTTTTACATAGACTTATAAAGTTATATAGAGATAATCTTTGAAAAATCTTCTTCTCTGAAACAGCAAGGCCCAGGTCTTGGATATTTGTGTGAAGCTTCATCTAGTGGACCTCTATCAAGATTGTTTAAATTATAGCCCTGAGGCCAAAAATACCCCCGCCCGTGGGCCATTTGGTTTAACATAGGCTTATGTAGGGAATATCTTTAAAAAAATCTTCTTCTCTGAAACCGCAAAGCCCAGGTCTTTGATATTTGGTGTGTAGCTTCATCTATTGGACCTTTGCCAAGATTGTTAAAATTATAGCCTTTGTTGATATTTGGTATGAACCTTCACCTTTTTAGACCTCCCTCAACATTATGCACATTATAGCCCTGGTGTCAATTATGGCCCTCCCCGGGGTCCACTTATTACTCTATGGATCAGGTGAGCGATCCAGGGCCATTATGGCCCTCTTGTTTAGCTCACCTGAGCCAAAGGCTCAGGGGGAGCTATTGTGATCGGTCACCGTCCGTCTTCATCGTCGTCTGTCACATACGTATGTCCATCCGTCCACAATTCCTTTAAACAACATCTCCTCCTAAACCACTGAACAGATTTGACCAAACATGGCAGAAATGATCTTTGGGTGGTCCTCTCTGAAAATTGTTCAAAGAAATCCATTCCATGCAGAACTCTGGTTGCCATGGCAACAAAAAGGGGAAAATAAGAAAAACCTTTAAAAATCTTCTTGTCTGAAACTAGAAGGTCTTTGATATTTGGTATGAAGCTTCATCTAGTGGCTCATTACCAAGATTTTCAAATTATAGCCCGAGGCCCACCGGTTTTACACACATGTAGGCTTATATAGGAAAAAAGCTTTAAAAATCTTCTTGTCTGAAACCAGAAGGCCCAGGTCTTTGATATTTGGTATGAAGCTTCATCTAGTGGACCTCTACCAAGATTGTTCAAATTGTAGCCCTGGGGTCAAAACTGCCCCCACCCCGAGGCCCACCAGGTTTACATAGGGTTATATAAGGAAAAAGCTTTAAAAATCTTCTTGTCTGAAACCAGAAGGCTCAGGTCTTTGATATTTGGTATGTAGCTTCATCTAGTGGACCTATACCAAGATTGTTCAAATTATAGCCCTGGGGGCCAAAAATGTCCCCGCGCTGGGGCCCACTGGTTTTACATAGGCTTATATAGGGAAAAAGCTTTAAAAATCTTCTTGTCTGAAACCAGAAGGCCGAGGTCTTTTATTAGCTCACCTGAGCCGATTGCTCCGGGGGAGCTATTGTGATCACTCACCGTCCGTCATCGTTGTCATCTGTCTGTCCATCCACAATTTCTTCAAACGACATCTCCTCCTAAACCACTGAACAGATTCTGACCAAACCTGGCAGAACTGATCCTCAGGTGGGCCTCTCTCAAAGTTGTTCAAAGAATTCAATTCCATGCAGAACTCTGGCTGCCATGGCAACAAAAAGGGAAAATAAGAAATAAAACCTTTAAAAATCATCTTCTCTGAAACCAGAAGGCCTAGGTCTTTGATATTTGGTATGAAGCTTCATCTAGTGGACCTCTACCAAGATTGTTCAAATTATCGCCCTTGGGCCAAAGATGCCCCCGCGCCAGGCCCATTGGTTTTACATATGCTTATATAGGGAAAACCTTTAAAAATCTTCTTCTCTGAAACCAGAAAGCCCAGGCCTTTGATATTTGGTATGAAGCTTCATCTGGTGTTCCTCTACCAAAATTGTTCAAATTATACTATAGCCCTGGGGCCAAAACAGCCCCGCCCCGGGGCCCAATAGTTTTGTATAGGCTTATATAGGGAAAACATATAAAAACCTTATTGTCTGAAACCAGAAGGCCTAGGTCTTTGATATTTGGTATGAGGTTTCATCTAGTGAACCTCTACCAAAATTGTATAAATTATAGCCCTTGGGCCAAAAACTTCCCTGCACCGGGGCCCACTGGTTTTACATAAGCTTATATAAGATAAACATATAAAAATCTTCTTGTTTGAAACCAGAAGGCCCAGGTCTTTGATATTTGCTATGAAGCTTCATTCATCTAGTGAACCTCTACCTAGATTGTTCAAATTCTAGCCCTGGGACTAAACCACCCCCCCCCCTGCGCCGGGGCCCACTGGTTTTACAAAGGCTTATATAAGGAGAACCTTTAAATATCTTCTCAGAAACCAGAAGGCCCAGGTCTTTGATATTTGGTATGAAGCTTCATCTAGTGGACCGTTACCAAGATTGTTCAAATTATAGCCCTGGGGCCAAAAACGACCCCCTCTCCCCCCCCCCCCCCCCCCCCCAGCACATCTGAAAATGTCGTCTGCCGGTACTTATGTCGTCTGTTAAATTTTTTTTCAAACTTTTTTTTAGAATATTTTTGTTTACAGGCAAACAGTGTGGACCCAAATCAGACTGCTCCCAGATGACTTTTAAAATAACCAGCAGACATCAAAGCAGACAACAATTGATTGGCATCTTATAGGTTAAACAGTCTAAGTCCCCATTCAGCCTACACTAATCACCCATGTTACGGGCCTCCGTGGCCTAATGGATAAGAGGCGCTGACTCTTAGTCATTAGGTCTCTCACCGCCGTGGGTTCGAGCCTCGCTCGGGTCACGTGTGAGACGCCAAGTTCTGCAACGGAAGGTCAGGTGGTTTTTCTCCGGGTACTCCGGTTTTCGCCCACCTTTGATTAACGATCGGCTCGATATGAGTGAAATAATCTTGAAAGGGCCGTAAAACCCAAACCAAAAAAAAAAAAAAAAAAATCACCCATGATTGTTATCTTTCAAAAAAAAAACAAGTCTTGACTGTCTTGGCAGTTTCATATGTGAATCGTCTGTTGGAATTCGCTTGTGATGCCAGAATTTATTTTCGCTGAAAAAAAAATGATGAAAATGTCTTCTTCTAGTTCTGATCATGATGATTTTAACCCATAAGATGCCCGGAAAAACTACATCTGTAAATGTCGTGTGCTTATATCGTCTGCTGATTTTTTTTGCAAACTTTCTAAAAATATTTTTGCATACAAACGGTGTGGGCCCAGATCAGACTGCTCCTACAGTAAAATTACTTTTAAGGTAACCGGCAGACGGCAAAGCAGACGGCAATTGTCGTGATTGGCATTTTATGGGTTAATTTTGAAGCATGCATTTGTGTTTATTATTTTTGTTTATTAGTCATGTTCCATGTGTTTAAATCATCAACAGAAACCTGCTGTTTGTGTAGATAATCTGTCATTTATAGATGGATAGAAATAATTACTCACATGGATAGTAATGCACATCAATCGATTTGAGGTTTAACATCCCAGTCAACACTGTATAGGTCATTTTGGAGACGTTGCTTCCAATTTTGTGGGACTTCTACCCGACATTGAGATGAAATGACATCTCAAGCCATGTTGCCCAATTAAACCAATAGGGTTTATAAACACTGACGGTCAGACTCGCACCGCTTTGCCTGGGCAGGCTTAGATCCTCTAAGCGGTTTACCAGTACTAGTGTGCGATCAGTTTCAGCTCTGCATGGAAGCATCATGCAGCCCATCTATTTCTTCAAGCCCCGATGGCCGGGTGCCGATAGTAATGCAAAATCCAGTAGAAACTGGGTTTTTGGTAATAATTTAAGGAAAATTTCTGTCAATTCTCCATAAAAACCTTTGTTGTGGGTATTCATCGAATTGCCTCAGTGAGGAGGTTCAAATAAATACATCACAACCTCTTTATAACACTATTGATGGGGTCCAAAGCAGAAACCGTGTTAGTTATACAACCATGTTATAGTAGTCGCAGATAAGATTGACTAGCCGGAGCTATTCAGGTGTTGTCAATATATGTCAAATTCGCCGAGTCCAACAGAAGATTCGGTAGAGTGCCTTTCGCACACTTTCTTCAAGCTGACAAAATGGTCATATTCGCCTTACCTATAGTTGCGTTAAAGTTGAATTCACACAATCGGGTGACTTGTTTTACCTTTTTGTTCATGGTATATTCCTAAGGCAGGTACAAAAGATAGCTCTGCCTAGTCAGTCTTATCTGCGACTACTATATATCCAAGCAAAAATGTATAGATTATATCGAAAAATGACCATTTATGGTCATTTTTCTATATAATCTTTACATTTTTGGGATCCATCTTGAAACCGTGTTATACTCAAAACCGTGTTAAAATGAGGTTGTGGTGTACCACCATAAAGTTGAATGGAGAAATAAGTAAAATTATCCTTTAGTTATTACTAGGGCTGGCTAATCGGAGCTGAAAAGATAATCAATTATCAGTCCTGTCATTGCGATAGATATAATCGATTAGTAATCCCATAATGCGGCGTCTCATCAGGGTCTGCACTGTTTGCCACTCATCCAGCTATTTTAGGCATAACTTTGGGCAGTAAATTGTACCTATCAAGTAGTCGATTAAAAGTAAATAAGAAATGATAATCATTTTTGTGGAATTTATCGATCGATTAATCGATTATACGATTAAGATTATACGATTAATCGTGTCAGCTTAGTTATTACCAAATACTCACCCTACCTGTAGCTGTGAGTTTTTATGCACCCATGTCCCAACAGTAAACAATCACTGTCTCCATGTATAGCACTGGTACAATGTGTATATTAGCCCTTAACCCATTTTGTACCAAATGGAATCTTCCTCCTTTTGTATAACAGGTGTCCATTTCAAAATTTAGGGGTGTCAGGTTGTGTTTTCTTCAAAATCTATTTGGAAAATGGTTGAACTTTTTGCAAACAGTGTAGGCCGTGATCAGATGCTGCATTCTGCGGCGTCTGATCTGGGCCTGCACTGTTTGCCAAGGTACCCCTCTAGTGGTTTCCCGCATGCAATGGGTTAATGCTCAGAGCATGTTTTAAACTTTGCAGGAGGCATCAGGCCGGCCCCGATAGCTCAATTGGATGCGCGTCTGACTGCTGATCAGGAGGATGTGGGTTCGATACCTACCAGGGTCGGCAACATTCTTTCACGGAGATTGATCATGAAATCTTTTCTACGGTCATTTTCTCCCTTCCGCTGATTCAAGAAGGGCAGTTGTTAGTTTCAGGCGAAAGAATGGGCAGTGTACTGGTTACGGTAACTGCTTGCATATAAGCCTGCCCAGGAAAAGTGTGGATAAGTAAGCTGATCGGCTCAAAAATGACCTAAATAGTGTTGACTGGACTGTTTAACCCCAATTCAAACAAACAAACAAACAAACAAAACCTGTTTAATATTGGTATTCATTCGAGTTAGCAAGATGGTTCAAATGAATACTATATGGAGAAATAGGGAAAATTATCTTTTAGTTATCTCCCAATTTCCACGGGCGACAGGGCTTGAGATGTCGATCCTTTCATCTCAATGTTGGGTAAAAGTCCCACAAAATTGGAAGCAATGTCTCCAAAATGACCTATACAGTGTTTACGGGGACATTAAACCTCAAATGAAACAAATTTCCAATTTCACCATTTTTGCATTATTTGCTGGCTCCCAGCTTACATATCAATATTGGAAAAACAGGTAACCAGCTCCCCCCCCCCCCCCCCCCCCCCCCCTGACCTTGAGAGGCTGGGTGGGGCGGGGTGGTGTCTGGTAACCTGTTTTCCAAGCACTGATAACATTCAGACTAGGAACCAGCAGATAAGGCAAAAAAGGTGAATCCATGTTTGAAACTTGACAGGTGCAACAGAGATTCAGCATTGCTAAAATCTTTCTGTTCTGAAGGTCGTATTGAGCAGACACGCAGATTCAGATTGGCTAAAATCTGTGCATTCCCAGGGCCTTTCATTCAACCACCTGCCATCTTCAACATGGAATTACAGTAGAACTTCTTAGGGCTCGAACGCTTATGGCTCATTTACAATGGCTGAGTCGAACCGGTCTTCAGCCCCTAGGGAAATCCTCTACATAAGAAATAGTGGGGAAAGTTTAAGTGATTTTCGTATTTTATCTTGCAACTGTATGCTGTATGTACTCATTAGAATCACCTTGATGAGTTGATTCTAATGAGTACACACAGCATACATTTTTATTATAGAACACCAAAAAGATGTCCCAAAATCAACCCTGTTATGCCTCCTGGCAGTAACCCTCAGTAGCCAGAACTCCCCCCGTCTCGAACAGATTTTCAATGTCCCAAAGGTGTTCGAGCCATTGAAGTTCGACTGTTCAAATGAACAGGATAGCCACATGAACTAAAAATATCTCAACCCTAAAATGACCTTGTCATAAACAGCTAGATTGATTTTGATAGAATTTCCCGGAAACACGTTCCTTGGGTCACTGTCAGTAAAAATTTCCCAAACCCTCCACTACACTTTACTATATTACGAGGACTGTTCAAATACGAATGCAAGTAGAAAGTTTTCTCATGCACTAATGCGAAAATCACCTGGAAATAAATATCACAGCGTAGAAAAACATTTTACCAATACATTGATACCAAACCTGTTAAAATCCGTCCACTTTAGCCATGTATATCGTTCGATAAACACTGTCTACTCGTGTATACTAATACAAAACATGGTTGGAAGAAGGTCAGAGTACGCCGTTGAAATACGGTCCTATATTAAGAATTGATGTATTCTTGTTATACGGTGCAAAGACATTTTTGATGAAATATGTTCGGTTTATGGGCATAATGAAATGTCTTTTCCGACAGTTTTTCATTGATGTAAGAAATTCAGCTGTGGGCTAGGCTCAACAGAAGATGCACCACATGATCGTCGGCTGAAAAGAGCAACATCTGCCAAGATGGTTGCTAGAGTGAAAAAAATAGTTGCTACCGATGCACGATACACCACTAGGCAAATAGCTTGTATGGATGGCATCTCATTAGGAGCAGCTCATACAATTCTGAAACGGGATTTGAAAATGAGATTGATCTGTGCTTGATGGATTCCCCATCTGTTGACAGATGAGCAGAAAAAGACACGCATTCAGTGCGCCAAGAAGTTGCTTAAAAAGTTTCCAAATTACAATGCACGGTCTTTCGCTAATGTTGTCACAGTTGACGAGACATGGGTTCACTTTTTTGAGCCAAAACGAAAGATTCAGAACAAAATATGGGCAACAAAGTGCCAAGAAGTTGCTTAAAAAGTTTCCAAATTACAATGCAGGGTCTTTCACTAATGTCGTCACAGGTGACCCACTTTTTTGAGCCAAAACGAAAGATTCAGAACAAAATATGGGCAACAAAGTATTGCAAAAGACCATGCATTGCAAAGCGGACCATGAGCGTCAAGAAGGTAATCTATGCCATATTCTTTTCAAATCAGGGTCCTGCTATTCAGGTTTCTGTGCCTAAAGGCAAATCTGTAAATGCGAAGTTTTACAAGAATAAAGTTCTTCGAAAATTGAAGAAATATTTCAAAGAACGAAGACCAGCAACTGGTTTGGCCAATGTCAGATTGCTACATGACAATGCGTCATCGCACAAGGCGTTCATTGTGCAAGACTATCTGAAGCAGGAAAAGGTTGTTGAACTCCCTCACCCCCCGTATTCCCCTGACCTTGCCCCGTGTAACATTTTTTTGTTCCCGCGGCTGAAAAACACCTTTCTGGTGGAAAATTTGTACAGCGCGAACACCTCGGTTCTGCAATATTCCAGTGCCTTCATAGTATACCTCGAAAAGACTACCAAAATGCATTCAATGATTGGATCAGAAGACTGAAAGTTTGTATATCTGTTAAAGGGGAATACTTTGAGGGGACAAAATAAATTTTTCATCGAAATCTATCAAGGAATCATTTTTATGTGCTTAGTTGCATTCATATTTGAACAGTCCTCGTACCTACCATTTCTTTTGTACCGTGTGGATCAGGTGAGCGATCCACGGCCATCATGGCCCTCATGTTAGATTAAAAAAAAGCTGAACATTATAATATCATTAACATCAGAATTGTCATGCATCATGTTCTATAATGCTGGCCTTGTTGCTCAGTTGGATGCATGCCTGACGGATGAGCTTACGTGTATGTATAAACCGGCACTTGTAAGTAAAGCTTAGCCGGCCTCGGTAGCTCAGGTTGTGTGCCGCATTGAGGTGGTTCTAACGAGTACCAACAACCTATGTCCTGGAGCAGAAATAAGAAAAATAATGTGTACCTCCCTAAACCCCAGTTTTCTCAATATAAAGTGGGGTGAATCACAGACGTGTTCCCGTCATGCAAACAAAACAAGAAAAGCTTGGTGAAGATGAAGATTAAATATCAGAAAGGCCTCTGTGTCAGTAAATTTGGTATAGTTACGCATTAATTGCAACCACTGGGTTGGTATCTCTGCTGGTGGATGATTTGTTCGTCCCCGAGGGTATCATCAGCTCAGTATCAGTTCCTTAGTGTTGAGGTTGATACTGTGGTGTTGACGTCAGTACTCAAGTACTGATTTAAATAACTATATCATATCTTTAATTTTTGCAGTATAAACCAGTGCTTCAGCTGAAGTGCATGACTTTTAGCTTTATGAGTGTTACCATATATGGGTATGGCGGCCATTTTGGTCATGTGACCTGGACCTAAAACGGTTCCCCCAATAAATGTGGCTTAGCGTAAGGAGCAAAAATATATCTTATACTTTAGTTCTGTATTCTGAATCGTTTGCAGGATAAAATGCATTCTCACTTTTCCAATACAAAAACATATGTGTCAAAGTTTGACCTAGGCACAAAGAAGGTCAAGGTCAACCCAGGGTCACCATTTTAGCAATTTATGATGGGCCTACGTCCCAGATGCTATTTATCAAGTTTAGTGGAAATCTGCTCAGTGATTCTGGAGAAGACTATTTTTGAAGTGTTTTTATCATAGATGGCTTGGTGGCCATTTTGGTCATTTGACCTGGACCCCATGAGCAAATTTTGGTTTCCCCCATCCCACAGAGGCTCCATATGAAATTTGGCATCAATCGGCCCAACGGTTTCCGAGGAGAAGCAGTTTGAAAATTTTCACATTTTTCGCCTCGGCGAGGCTATACTAAATGGAATGTAATATTTCGCAAGCTCATTGGTTAGATCTCATTGATATCTATCAGTATGCCAAAAATTGTTTAAATATTCTAAGCGGTTAAGTCACTATCACCAATTTTCACAAACGGGTTATGGACGGACAGACAGACAGACCATATATGGCTTGGCGGCCATTTTGGTCATGTGACCTGGACCACATGAGCAAATTTTGGTTTCCCCCATCCCATAGAAGCGCCATATGAAATTTGACTTCAATTGGCCCAACGTTTCCGAGGAGAAGCAGTTCGAAAATTTTCACTAAAACTACTAAATGGAATGTAATATTTCGCAAGTTCATTGGTTAGATCTCATTGATATCTATCAGTATGCCAAAAATTGTATAAATATTCCATGCGGTTAAGTCACTATCACCAATTTTCACAAACGGTTTACGGACGGACAGACAGAATGACAGAATGACACGGTGATTTTAGGGCACTCTCAGAAAATCAACCGATTTAGTTGGTCGCTTTTTCTGCGGGTCGTGCAATTTCTAATTTTTCTAAAACTAAGACTGACTTGTCAGGTGGGACATGTATTTTAGCGGATTTGGTTGCCACTTTCTGTAATATTATAAATTTTGCAAGTCTTGCTACTTTGGACATCTCCTTCCTGATGCCCGGGACTTCCGTGGAGTGTGGGCCATGTTTGCTGATGTTGGCTCGTTGGGGGACGCCTATAAGTTCCCTGGTAGGCGTCTCTTGCCTGATGCCTCCGGTTGACCTGTCTCATGAGCTACATCGGTCGGTGTGTGCTCGGAAGGGGATGTGCTGTGTTTGCCAGGTCTTGTCCATCATCCGTTTCGGTTTCAAAACTTTGGGGTTTTGACACACTGATGAAGATTAAATATCAGAAAGGCCTCTGTGTCACTAAATTTGGTATAGTTACGCCTTAATTGGTTAGATACATGTAAACTGACCAGCTTAACCCGTGTCCTGCTGAATATGACAACCCCTATCTGTGCAAACAGTGTACCGGGTAGATCCAGTTCAGAAACCATCTGATGAGGCTGTAGACTGTTTTGTCATACAGTTTTCAAATTCAAATGAATAGAATATCTCAAGTAACTTGATTGGTTGATAGTCAGAAATAGGTGTGGCCAAATTAATTATTTAGCGGGATAAGGGTTAACAGAACTTCTAAGGCCGGTTGTTCAAAACTAACGATGTCATTAGTTAACATATCGTTAAAACTTTGATAATTTAATATGGCAAATTTACTAATATTTTTGCTGAAAAAATTAGAGCAGCTTTTGCAAATGCAAAAGCTGCTCACCTTTTTCCAGCAAAAATATCAAAATTTTAGATATTATACTTGCTAGAACAGTTAACAAAATGACCACTAACGAGCTCGTTAAGCTAACTATGCTTTGAACAACTGGGCCCAGAACTTGAAATAATATTATAGGCTGGGCCTTAATTTTAAACTCCAAACCATTCAGGGGAGGTAATGTCTTCAGAAAAGATTTTGTCTCCCTTATTATTCCACTGTATACTTGTGGACTCTTCCATTGCTATATGTTGGACAAGTCCATTTGTCATACAGGTGTGATAGGCCTATTTTTTCTTTTTTAAACTATTTTTGACGGAAAATTCTGTTAGCAAATAGTGAGGCCCTGATTTTACGGGGTCTGATCTGGGCTGCACTGTTTGCTAAGGTACCCCTCTAGGAGTTTCCCCACCTGCAATGGGTTAATAAGAATAAACCCCATTTTGGACAAGTTTTGGTAAAAGGAAAGCAGCCAGACACTCAAAAGTCGTCCCCTTTGTATTTTAAAGGAAAAAACAAGAGTAGAAAATGTGGCATGAACATGTACCTTAATTCTTTCCTGGAGCGAGAGATTTTTTAAGTTAGATTACAGTAAAAAATTAAAGTTTTGCAGAGAAAGAAAATGATCAGTTATAACATTTAACCAAAAGGCAAATAGAATAGAATAGAAAAGAATAGAATAAATTTTATTTCCAATCACGGCCACCATATGGCAGCATTTTAATCACAATTTATAATAATAATAATACAACAACTCCAAATAAACTCTGCAAATACTGTAAAACAACTAAAGCTTGATTCTGATTTGCCAAAAACAATTAAATAAAGCACAAGTTAAGTACAGCATCCCAACACTGGGATGCGGGTAGTAGGCAAACAATGCTAATCACGACCGGTGGCAACACAATGTGGCGGCTAATCAGCCTAATCAGGGCCACACGCAAACCTACTGCTTTACTCGAGACCCAACATACCATCCCGGACAGACTCCACCCCTAACACCAGCAAGGCACCACACAAACAAAAACCCCAACAGAAAGCAGACCGTGAGGCACAATTGAACCATCACACCCAGCACATGTCATATGGGTTGACTGGGTACATGGTACCAACCTACTTACTAATGTCTTTCTCATTTTCCTGCCAGTGTCATTTTTTGGGGGAAAATGTGTGTGGCCTATTTAATTTTAACTTACTCCAGTTTTCCCTTACTGTTTTTAAAATCCATTAAACTAAGGTAACTAGCAATTAATTGGTATCAATTTAATTGGCTGTGCTTCTGTTTTGACTGGATTTAATGGGAATGGGAATACCGTCAGGGGAGGCATTACTCCTGCAAAAGTGAGTTTTGTCTCCCAAATCTATAGGGGTCAACCCTTCAATGAAAGAATTTGCTCCTGAGGGGCAAATCATTTCCTTTAAGAGAAGACTCCTTTTTTCAGTGGGACAGGGCTTATAGAAAAGCAAACAGGAAGTCCCGAAAGTTGTCTCCTTTGAAAAATGGCGGACAAATCATCCAGGTGTTCCCATTCATCTTACATTATCTGTGAGACTTTGTGTTGATTGCCTGCTTAAAGTATGGCAGGAGCTTAAGGATATACATGTAGGAGTCCAATTTTTCATTTCTTTGTCCATTTGTCAATCACTATATGATACTTAGTGTGTGTGTGTGTGTGTGTGTGAATTCGGGTTTAATGTCGCTATCAACAATTTTTCAGTCATATCACGATGGTGTCTGGTTGCGACCCGGAGCTCATTGCTCACTTTTATAGTGCTGCCTCACTGAAGTATCATATCCCAGACACATTACATGATATCACACCCAGTCACATTATCCTGACACTGGGTCGACCAGTCCTAGCTCTACCCCGTAAAGAACGGCCCCGATAGCTCAGTTGGTAGAGTGTCCGCTCCGGGGAACAGGAGGTCACGGGTTCGATCCTGGGCCGCGACATACCAAAAGTTGTTAGAAATGGTACTAGCTGCTCCTCGCTTGGCACTCAGATTTATGGGGTAGAGTGAGTGAGTGTTTCAGTTTTACGTCCCACCAACAGCTAAGGTCATACAGAGACGGGACCTCGGTTTAAAGACTCATCCGAAAGTCTGGAGAAGCCTTATGGGGTAGAGCTAGGACTGGTCGACCCAGTGTCAGGATAATGTGACTGGGTGTGGTATCATGTAATGTGTCTGGGACATGATACGTCAGTGAGGCAGCACTATAAAAGTGAGCATTGAGCTCCCTGTCGCAACCAGACACCGTCGTGGTATGACTGAAAAATTGTTGAAAGCGACGTTAAACCCGAATTCACACAATCACTCTACCCCGTAAATCTGAGTGCCAAGCGAGGAGCAGCTAGTACCATTCTTAACGACTTTGGTATGTCGCGGCCCGGGATTGAACCCATGACCTCCTGTTCCCCGAAGCGGACACTCTGCCAACTGAGCTATCGGGGCCAGTATGATACTTAGTACAAACTTGCATCTAAGGATGGCAGCTTTTAATTTGAGCAATCCATAGTTTGCCTTGACTTACATTTCATGGTTCACTTACTTTGTGAACTATTGAGACAACCCAAACTTTTTGCCCATATGTTCAAGTCCATTTCTCAAGAACTTTAACGCTTGTCCTGCTGAATATTTTAAATTGCCATACCCACTTCATGAAAATTATTGCTACAAATTGACAATCTGAATGACAAACAATTTAGATCCTGATCAGATGGCGTCTTCAAAAAGCCATATCCGTGCAGGACAAGGGTTAAGAGCTTAATTAACCCTTAAAACTCGGAGAAATTCTACAGCTGAAAATGTGGTCTGCTTATATGTTGTTTGCTGAATCTTTTTGCAAACTTTTTAAAAATATTTTTGCATACAGGCAAACAGTTTGAGCCCAGATCAGACTGCTCCTAGAGGAGCAGTCTGATTTGGGTTCACACTGTATGAGAAAATGACTTTTAAAGAAAACAGCAGATGACAATTTTTTGTTGTGATTGGCATCTTATGGGTTAATGATACTTGGTGCAAATTTTCATCTAAGGATGGCAGCTTTAACCCTTATCTTGCTGAATATTCAGTTTAGCCCCACCCATTTCTGGCTTTGAACCAGCCAGTTTACTTCATATAATTTATTCTTACAGATCCATAAACTTCATGTCAAACAGTGTAGATCCTGATCAGATGGCTTCTTCAGAAGCCATCTGATCTGGATCTACACTGTTTCCAAAGATAGGGGTTTTCATGAACAGCATGATAAGAGTTAATGCTATATGCTGCACTATTTGTCGACACAATTTTCTATCAGAAATAGAATTAAAAATGAAAAAATGGACCTGACACCCCTTATATGACAAATGGACTAACCAAACATATAGCATTGGAAGAGTCCACTAGCATACAATAGGTTAAGAGTTATTTTCCTTTCTTTTGTTTTTCAGGATGTATGGATGACCTTGATGATCCAGTGATTAACCACAACATTTCATTGTCTTGGCCTAAAAATCCAATATTTTATGCTACTGAGTCAGGCTCAGAGAGATATGCAAAATATGAGAAAAGCCAATACAAACCACATTTAGTCCCCAAGGATGTTCCTAACACAACGTTGATTGTTTCATTCTGGATATATTACAGCTTCTCAAAGGTATTGTTTTCTTTCTTTCTTTCTTTTTTTTTGGGGGGGGGGGGGGGGGGGGGGATTTGGACAATTGCATTATAAGTTATAACATTGTTAAAGTACAAAGTAAATATAAACGTTTATTATGCTGTGCCAAAGACACAAAATAAATATAAAAAAATGACTGATCCTCATGTTTATTTTCTCATTGTGGTGAATTTACACAGCTGACATTAACCCATTTTGTACCTGAATCCCCAAAACGGACACCCTGGCAAACAGTGCAGGCCCAGATCAGACGCCGCAGAATGCGGCATCTGGTCAGGGCCTACACTACTTGCAAAAAGTTTGGCCATTTTCCAAGTCAATTTTGATAAAAACACAGCCTGACACCCCTAAATTTTGAAATGGACTCCTGTTATATATAAGGAGGAAGATTCCATTTTTTACAAAATGGTTTAATCCTTTCACCCTGTCCCTTCCAAATATGTTTGAAGCCGTTAAACTACCTACCTTATAAACCAGGGATCCTGGGTTCTATTCCTTTAACCCATTGTATGAAGGAAACCCCAAAAGGGTACTTTGGCAAACAGTGCAGGGCCAGATCAGCCGGTTTCCGTAGTCAGGGATTTTCCGAGTGCAACTTTGGGGGCGGTAATTGGCCCCTATTTTTCCCAATTTAGAGACAGATATTCCAAATTTTTGTAACAAATTTCCCAATACCTTATGTTCTGCTACATTTTGATAAAAATTTCATGAAAATTGAACCAAAATTGACAAAGTTACAGCTTATTTAAATTCCCAACTATAAATATTAGCCAGCTGTTTTTCCCAAACCCAGTGGCCCCTGGACCCTGATTCTGAAGGGTAGGAAAATCCCTGGTAGTTCATTCGGATGCACATTCTACTAGCACCGCTTTCCAGGGCAGGCCTAGATTATCTAAGCAGTTTACCAATACTCGGTAATCGTCTGGTGATCAGGAGGACACGGGTTCGATACCTGCTAGGGTCAGCAACATTCTTTCGTGGAGATTGATCATGAAATCTTTGCTATGGTCATTCTCTCCCTTCTCCTGATTTAAGAAGGGCAGTTGTCAGTTTCTGATGAAAGAATGTGCACTGTACTGGTACGTATAAGCCGGCCCAGGCAAAGTGTGGATAGGTAAACTGACAGGCTCAAAAATGACCTAAAACAGTGTTGACTGAGCCGTTAAACTCCAATACAAACAAACAAACGAACAGGCCCAGTTCAAATGCCGTCGGATCAGGGCCTGCACTATTTGCTAACAGAATTTTCTGTCAAAAATAGAATAAAAACGAAAAAAATAGGCCTGACACCCCTTATAGATAGAGATCACTAGCTCTGTCAAAGTGAGGCAAGATGATATTCTGTTATTCACTTACTATACATGTGCTTCCCAGAAGACATTGAAAATACTGATTAACCATTGTATGCTGGGAAACTCCTAAAGGGGTACCTTGGCAAACAGTGCAGGCCCAGATCAGATGCCGCAGAACGCGGCGTCTGATCTGGGCCTACACTATTTGCTAACAGAACTTTCCATCAAAAATAGAATAAAAACGAAAAAATGGGCCTGACACCCCTTATATGACAAATGGAGTTGTGCAATATAAAGCATTGGAAGAGTCCATTAGCATACAATGGGTTAAAGTAAGGTAACGATAATGATTTTTCCCCTGACAGTGCCAATATTTTCAATCAATATTTTCAATGTCTTCTGGGAAGCACATGTTAGTGACAAACAGAACATCACCTTTCCTCACTTTGACAGAGCTAGTGATCTCTAGGTCTGGTACCTTAATCTACCCACATAACTTTTGGGCATAGTTGTTGTTTGTGTTGATGTTTTATGTCCCTGTCAACACTATTTAGGTCATTTTAATATCAAATATAACTACCCATTACTACAATTTAAGCCTTTTAACCAGACGCAGGTCTGGGTCAGTCTGACAAAAAAAAAAATCTACCAGAAAATGCCACAGGCATGCCCCATCTCCATTGAAGCCTGACTTGACCTAGAGACGAGCCCTGATTGGTTGTTGAGGTCACATGCCTAATACAGCCAATGGGCAGACGATACGGGTCACGTGACCCCGAACTCGTGCCAAGCATGAGAATTAAGGTTATATTTCAATCAGAAAAACAATTATTTCAGGCGGGCTGGGAGGTGGGACATGCCATTGTAGTGACAATGGATTGGTTTCATATTTGGTATGATGATACATGTATATATACTATTCCAAAGTTTTATTCGGCAGTGCCCCCCCCCTCCCCCTCCCCCAACATGCCCAAGAGCTTAAGGTCACAGACTATGAATTTAGTTTTTCAAGAGCTCATTTCCAAACCATGTAATGGAGCTGGTTCATATTTGGTATGCTAATAGATGAAGGTCAAAAGTTTTTTTTTTCAGCAATCCCCCCACCCATGCCCATGACTTTAAGGTCAAGGTCAGCAGTTGTTACAATATTCTCTTTTCAAGGTGAGGAGGGCTCCTGGGTGGGGGCATCTCTGGTGTATTGACACATTTCTAGTTTATCAGGGCATTCTAATATTGGGTTTGCTTATTAAGTCAATTGACCTTGGCATCACCTTAATAGTGTTTATTGGGTTATAAAATAGAAAAATAAATATTGTATCTGTTGTTAACCCTTTTTGTACCAAATGGAATCTCGGCCCCGGCCCATCGGGGCTTGAAGAAATAATTGGGCTGCATGATGCTTCCACGCAGAGCTGAATCTGACCACATATATTCGTACTGGTAAACCACTTAGGGGATCTTTAGCCTGCCCAGGCAAAGCGCTGCGAGTCTGACCGTCCATGCTTTTAAATCCTATTGGTTTCATTTGGCGACAGTGCTTGAGATGTCACATCATCTCAGTGTCGGGTAAAAGTCCCACAAAATCGGAAGCAATGTCTCCAAAATGACCTAAATAGTGTTGACGGGGATGTTAAACATCAAATCAAACAAACAAACAAAACCAAATGGAATATTCCTCCTTATATATATAGCAGGAGTCCATTTCAAAATTTCGGGGTGTCAGGTTGTGTTTTCTTCAAAATTTATTTGAAAAATGGCTTAACCCTTTGCAAACAGTGGGGGCCCTGATCAGACGCCGCATTCTGCGGCGTCTGATCTGGGCTTTTACTGTTTGCCAGCTACCCATTTTGGTGTTTCTGGCACAAAATGGGTTAAAGTTTCTATGTTTGTGTTTGACCTCCTTATTTGGTAATAAAATCTTGTCTTTTCATATTAGCATCATAAAAAGAACATTTAACTTTGTAAATTGAATTAATGTGTACAAATTGTGACCTGTAGTTTGTTTGCCTTCCCAGATCTTTTGTGGAAATGTTGCGGTAAAGGAATACTGTATTTTATATAGGTTAAGTTATGCATTCATGGAAGGAAACTGTTTCAAATTTATTACTTATGGGTCTACACTTAGACAAAAGAATGTACATGTACTGTATCTTGTAAACTATTTTATACGGGAAATACTGGCAAACAGTGCTGGTCCAGATCAGATGCAGCAGAAAGCAGTGTCTGATCTGGGCCTTTACTGTTTGCCAAAAAAAATCAGTTTCTAAACTCGGCTCAACCTGGTACCCCTGAATTTCGAAATAGACTCCTGGGCCCAGTTGTTCAAAGCCTCGATTGCTTAACAAGCTGGTTAGTGGCCATAATGTTAACTCTTCTAGCAAGTACAATATCTAAAATTTCAGAATTTTTGCTGAAAAAATGTGAGCAGCTTTTGCATTTGCAAAAGCTGCTCACATTTTTCAGCAAAATTTTTAGCATATTTGCCATATTTATTGACCAAAGTTTTAACGATACGTTAACTAACCATGTCATTAGTTTTGAACAACTAGCCCCAGCAGTACTAAATAGGTTAAATTCAATTCTGAAAGCACCAAGTAAAATTCTATGGCAGATAAAAATTAAAGTTTTTAGCTCACCTTACCAAAAGTCATGCTGGGCTTTTGTGACTGTGAGATGTCCGGCATCTTCGTTCGTCATGCATCGTGCGTCTTGCATAAACTTTTCTTGTGAACACTCTAGAGGCCACAGTTTTGGTCCAGTCGTCATTAATGGCCCCCGCCCATCGGGGCTTGATGAAAAAGATGGGCTGCATGATGCTTCCACGCAGAGCAGAAACCAACCCACACATGGGTACTGGTAAACAGCTTAGAGGACCTAAGTCTGCCCAGGCAAAGCGGTGCGAATCTGCCTGTCCATGCTTATAAACTCTATTGGTTTCATTGGGCGGCAGGGCTTGAGATGTCATTTCATCTCAATGTCAGGTAAAAGTCCCACAAAATTGAAAGCAACGTCTCCAAAATGTTTTTAGCTCACCTGACCAAAAGTCATGTTGAGATTTTGTGACTGTGAGATGTCCGTGTGTCGTGCATTGTGCGTCTTGCGTAAACTTTTCATGTGAACACTCTAGAGGCCACAGTTTTGGTCCAATCATCATCAAATGGTCAGAATGATCATCATGACAATATCTCAGTTATCAAAAAGTAGGTCAGTAGGTCAAATCATAGGAAAACCTTGTGAACACACTAGAGGCCAGAGTTTTGTTCCGATCATCATCGAGCTTGCTCAGAATGATCATCTTGATATCTCGGACAAGTTCCAATATGGATCATGTAGGGGTCAAAACGTAGGTCAGAAGGTCAAATCATTGAAAAACCTTGTGAGCACACTAGAAACCACAGTTTTGGTCCAGTCATCATCAAATTTGCTTAGAATGATCTTCATGACAATATCTAGGTCAGGTTCAATATTGGTCATGTCGGGGTCAAAAAGTAGGTTGGTAGGTCAAATCATAGAAAAACATCGTGAGCACTTTAGAGGCCACAGTTTTAGTCCAATCATCATCAAACTTGGTCAGAATGATCATCTTGACAATATCCGGGTCATGTTTGAATATGGGTCATGTCAGGTTAAAAAGTAGTTCAGTAGGTCAAATCATAGAAAAAACGTTTGGGCATCCAGGAGGCCGGAGTTTTGGTCCAATCATCATCAAACTTGGTCAGAATGATCATCATGACAATTTCTGGGTCAAGTTTGAATAAGGGTCGTGCCTGATAAAAAAAAAAACAACAAGTCAGTAGGTCAAATTATAGAAAAACCTTGTGAGCACTCTACAGGCCATCAAGAGTGTTGCTCAGAATGGTCATCTTGAAAATATCTTGGTCAAATTCCAGTATGGGTCATGTCGGGGTTAAAAAATAGGTCAGTAGGTTAAATCATAGAAAAACATTGTGCACTCTCTAGAGGCCAGTTTTGGTCCAATCATCATCAAACTTGCTCAGAATATTCATCTTGACAATATCTGGGTCAAGTTGGAATATGGGCCATGTCAGGTCAAAAAGTTGGTCAGTAGGTTAAATCATACAAAAACATTGTGAACACTTGAGGCCTCAGTGTTAGTCCAGTTATCATCAAACTTGCTCAGAATGATCATTTTGACAATATCTGGGTCAAGTTTGAAGATGGGTTATGTTGGATATAAAAGTAGGTAAGTAGGTCATTTTGTCATAACTTTTGAACGGTTTGAGATAGAGCCTTCATATTTGGCAAGAAGGTTCCTTGTGACAAGGGCTTCCCACTCATATAAAAAAATGAGAACTGTGACCTTGACCTTTACATGTGACCTAGATATAGAGCCTTCATATTTGGCATGTATTTTCCTTGTCTCAAGGGTTTCCCACCCATATAAAAATAAATTGATCTGTGACCTTGACATTGACCTTGGACCTACTTTATCATAACCTTTGAACCATTTGAGATAGATTCTTCATATTTGTCATTTATGTTCCTTGTGACCATACAAATTTGTCATATCTTTTGAACCATTTAAGATAGAGCCTTCATACTTGGCATGTAGGTTTCTTGTGACAAGGGCTTCCTACTCATACAAAAAATTTAGACCCAAGACCTACTTTATCAGAACCTTTGAACAGTTTGAGATAGAGCCTTCATATTTGGCATGTACATGTATGTTCCTTGTGACAAGGGCTTCCCACTCATACGAAGAGTTTGACCTTTGACCTAGACCCTTGACCTACTTTGTCATAACTTTAAAACCATTTGAGATAGGGCCTTCATATTTGGCATGTAGGTTCCTTGTGACAAGGGCTACCCACTCATACAATTGACCTGTGACCTACTGTATGATCAATTTTGAACCATTTGTCATAGAGCCTTCATAGTTGGCATATTAAGTCCTTGTGACAAGTGCTTCCCACCCCTACAAAAGTTTTGATCTGTGACCTTGACCTACTTGGTCATAACTTTGAATCATTGAGATAGAGCTTTCATATTTGGCATGTAAGTGCCTTGTGATAAATGCTTGCCAATCATACAAAAAAGTTTGACCTGTGACCTACTTTGTCATAACTTTTGAATCATTTGAGATAGGGGCTCAGTTGGTAGAGTGTCCGCTCCGGGGAACGGGAGGTCACGGGTTCGATCCCGGGCCGCGACATACCAAAGTCGTTAAAAATGGTACTAGCTGCTCCTCGCTTGGCACTCAGATTTACGGGTTAGAGCTAGGACTGGTCGACCCAGTGTCAGGATAATGTGACTGGGTGTGGTATCATGTAATGTGTCTGGGACATGATACTTCAGTGAGGCAGCACTATAAATGTGAGCATTGAGCTCCCTGTCGCAACCAGACACCGTCGTGATATGACTGAAAAATTGTTGAGAGCGACGTTAAACCCGAATTCACACACACACACACACACACATTTGAGATAGGGCCTTCATATTTTGCATGTATGTGTTTCTTGTGACAAGGGCTTCCTACCCATACACAAATTTTGACCTGTGACATTGACCTTGACCTGTGACATACTTTATCATAACTTTTGAACCTTTTGAGATAGAGCCTGTATATGCCTTGTGACAAGGGCTTCCCACCCATACAAATAATTTTGACCTCTGACCTTGACTATGACTTACTTAATCATAACTTTTGAACCATTTGATATTGAGCCTTCATATTTGGCATGTAGGTTTCTTGTGACAAGGGCTTCCCACTTGTATAAAAAATTTGACCTGTGACCTTGACTTTGACCTACTTTATCATAACTTGAAGTGTTTTGAGATAGAGCCTTCATATATGGCATGTAGGTTTCTTGTGACAAGGGCTTCTCACTCATTCAAAATTTTTATCTGTAACTTTGACCGGTGACCTACTTTATCATCACTTTTAAACCGTTTGAGATAGAGCCTTCATATTTGGCATGCATGTTTCTAGTGACAAGGGCTTCCCACTCATTCAGAATTTTGAATTTTGACTCGTGACTTTGATCTTGATCTATGACCCACTTTAAAAAAAAAAATTGACTTCGGCCCGCGGACATGTCCGTGTTTCACAAACCACATCTTGTTTAGGTGACCTTCTGTCAAAATTGTTCAAACTGTTCCACTCCACTGAAGAAGATGGTGTCAAGAACACTATGGATCTGGTGAGCGATCCAGGGCCATGATTTCCCTCTCAGAGAAAATTAGGCTTTATATTTTATGTGATGCATCAGTTCACATAATGTCAAGTCTCATTTTGTTTGAAAACAAGGGAAAACAATGTTGAAAATGCTGTCTGCTAGATCTGAGTTGTGATAAAAGGCATATAGAGCTAAGGTAAGCAGGTACACTGAATGGTTATAACTCTTTGACATACAATAATTTGCTTTCCTTCTATTAAAAAGCTACAATGTACCGTACTCTTGAAGGCATTACAAACATTGGACAAGGAATCTCAAGGGAAATAGCCTCATTTGACGATAGTCCCCAAGATAAATGACTGCCTATGTTTTTCGTCTTTTCCAAAAGTTTCAGCATGTACATTGCATTTTTATGTTAATGCATTTTGGCAAAATAACAGTGAGTTGCAGTACACACTGAAAAGGCTGTTAACCCATAAAATGCCAATCACGACTATTGTCGTCTGCTTCACCGTCTACCGGTTACCTTAAAAGTTTTGTTTTTTTGCAAACAGTGTGGAACCAGATCAGACTGCTCCTGGAGCAGTCTGATCTTGGTCCACACTGTTTGCCTGTACGAAAAATATTTTTAAAAAGTTTTTTTTTTAAAAATCAGCAGACGACATAAGCAGACGACACTTTCAGATGTACTGTAGTTGTTTCTCCGCCTCTTAAGGGTTAATAGATTATTAATCACAGCAAATTCTTTCCCTTTAAAGTTTTGTGTAGACCACCTTCTTTAACCCTTAAGATGCCGAGAGAAACTAATCTGAAAATGTCTGCTTATGTCGTCTGCTGAATCTTCTTGCAAATGTTTTAGAAATATTTTTTCATATAGGCAAACAGTCTGGACGCAGATCAGACTGCTCCTGGAGGAGCAGTCTGATCTGGTTCCACACTGTTTTCAAAAATGACTTTTAAAATAACTGCCACATGACAAAGCAGACGACAATTGTCGTGATTCAGATTGGCATTTTTTGGTTAAACTGGCTTAGTTCTAAGAAACGATAGGAGAAAGTCCCAAAAGTTGTCGCCCTTGAGAAAAAATAAAAAAGTAAAAAATAAATAAAATATTTTTTTTTTTAAATAATGAATAAAAGTGGCACACAGTATGACCTGTGTACACAGTTATCCGTGTCAAAGCTGAAGTTTTGTTTAGTTAATTTGTTGAAATTGTTTAGATTGTGTTTACCCTTAGAGCACCACAGAAAATTTCAGAGCAGATGTCAGTTTTGTTTTTAAAAATATTTGTCAGAGAATGTAACGCCTGATATTATGTGTGAATCGTCTGCCCAGCATGGGCAATGCTGGGCAGACGATTCACACGTGATATCAAGCCTTACGTGTTTCTCTGAAAAAAAAAGAGAAAATATTTGAAAATGACGTCTGCAAATGTAGAGATTGGCAGTTAAAGGATTTTATCACAAGTTACACAAGGTGAAAAAATTGTTCTTTTTGTTTTATTTGTTTATCTTTTGATCAAAGGGTTTCGAGTTGAATGTGACAATGTGTTTACTTTTAGACAAAGATTATTTATGATTTTATGAGTCAACAATAATTGTCTCTCAATATTGGATACAAGTCAAATAAGTACTTGACATTCTTGTAAACTTTGACTTTATTATTTTACGATTGATATTCTTTTGATTTTATGGGTTTTGGCTCCACGCAGTTTACTTTAGAAAGAATGAAAACCAGAGTTACTGTACATGAATATATTTGTGTCAGTGATTATTTTATGGAATACTGATGAGAAGGTAAAATATTTTATTTTATACTCTGAAGTGAAATCAATGCATATCTGAAACATATAAGACGGGCCTCCGTGACCTAGTGGTTAAGAGCGCTGACTCTTTATCATTAGGTCTCTCACCGCTGTGGGTTGAGCCTCGCTCGGGTCACATGTGAGACGCCAAGTTCTGCAACGGAAGGTCAGGTGGTTTTTCTCCAGGTACTCCGGTTTTCGCCCACCTCTGATTAACGATCGGTTCGATATGAGTGAAATAATCTTGAAAGGGCCGTAAAACCAAACCCCCCCCCCCCACCCCCCCCCCCCAAAAAAAATCTGAAACATATAAAAATGAAATTTTCACACTGTGATATTTTCCTTATTTATACTCCAAACATAGGTACCCACAGCCTATGTCTTGGAGCAGAAATAAGGAAAATAATGTTTAACCCTGTAAACCCCAGTTTTCTCTATATAAAGTGGTGTTTAGTGTGAGGGGGGGTCTTTATTTTCACAGACTTGTTTGCATGATGTATGGATTAAACACGTCTTCAGTTGGATCCCAAAAATGTATAAATTACATAGAAAAATGATTTAGCTCACGACTGGTAAGCTTTTGTGATCGGTCTTTGTCCGTCGTCTGTGTGTGCGTCTTGAACTTTTGCATTAGACTTCTTCTCCAAAACTGCTAACAGATTTTGAAATAATTTCACAGGAATGTTCCTTGGGTGACCCTCTACCAAACTTGCTCAAAATGTTCCGCTCGGGTGAACAAGGTGGCCACCAGAGCTAAAAATACAAAATCCTTTAAACGACTTCTCCTTAACCAGTGGATGGATTTTGAAATTATTTCACAGGTGTGTTCCTTGGGTGACCCTCTACCAAAATTGCTCAAACCGTTCCGCTCGGGTGAATAAAATGGCCGCCAGAGCTAAAAATGAAACCAATAGGATTTATAAGCATGGACGGTCCAACTTGCACCGCATTGCCTGGGCAGGCTTAGATCCTCTAAGCGGTTTACCATTACTCGTGTGCGGGTCAGTTTCAGCTCTGCGGAGAAGCATCATGCAGCCCATGTATTTCTTCAAGCGCTGATGGTGGGGCTATTTTATCCTGCTGAATAAATTAAATTAGCTAAACCCATTCCTGACTATCAACCAATCAGATTACTTGATATAATGTATTTTGTTCAAATTCACAAACTGATCAGATTGCTTGCCATCTTCTTCTTCCCATAACCCTCACTTTCATCTCCATCTACCATGTCTTCTTTCTCTATTCTCCCTTTGTGTGGGAGATGACACAAAATGACCCACAATGGTTGATATGTCATTAAACCACAACACAGACAGACAAGTCATGTGCTCACAGACGTGGTGCAGGACGGGGCTTGAAGAAATATATGGGCTGCATGATGCTTCCACGCAGAGCTGAATCTGGCCCGCACACTAGTACTGGTAAACGGCTTAGAGGATCTAAGCCTGACCAGGAACCGCGATGCGAGGCGGATCGTTCTTGCTAATAAACCCTATTGGTTTCATTGGGCGACAGGGCTTGAGATGTCATTTCATCTCAATGTCGGGTAAAAGTCCCACAAAATTGGAAGCAACGTCTCCAAAATGACCTTTACAGTGTTGATGGGGATGTTAAACCTCAAATCAAACAAAAACAAACAAAAACGTGGTGTAGGGCACATCTGGCAAGCAAATGTCACATTGAAGGAAAACGAACATGGCTTGATCAGGGGTTAGTTTTTCAAAACTAATGATGTCTTTAGTTAACAAATTGTTAGAACTTTTGATCATTTAATATGGCAAATATACTAATATTTTTGCTGAAAAAATGTGAGCAGCTTTTGCAAATGCAAAAGCTGCTCACATTTTTCCAGCAAAAATACCAAAATTTTACATTTTGTACTTGCTAGAACAGTTAACTGTATGACCACTTACTAGCTCGTTAAGCTAACGAGGCTTTGAACAACAGGGCCCTGAACTCTAACCAAGGGCCTCTTGCATACCCTGCTAACACTCTACAGACACACACATGGTCAACCTGTTACATAAATATTTTGTGACCCCTGAAATGGTTATTTACATTCCAGCAGCATGTGTTTCATGTTAGTGGTAGAAAATAAATAAATGTAAATGTTAATGTGTGTCTTTGATATGTTGATATGTTTAAATTGCTTACTACAGTAAATGGTACAGATTTGGAGGATGAGTCCCTTCACCCAATGGGGGGGGGGGGGGTATATATAGCATGAGTCCATTTCAAAATTTAGGGGTGTCAGGTTGTGTTTTCTTCAAAATTGATTAGGAAAATGGCTGAACTTTTTTGCAAACAGTGTAGGCCCTGATAGGGGGGGGGGGGGAGGGTGTGTGTGTGTGTGCCGGGTATATATAGCATGAGTCCATTTCAAAATTTAGGGGTGTCAGGTTGTGTTTTCTTCAAAATTGATTAGGAAAATGGCTGAACTTCTTTGCAAACAATGTAGGCGCTGATCAGACACTGCGTTCTGCGGCGTCTGATCTAGGCCTGCACTGTTTGCCAGGGTACCCGTTTTGGGGTTTCTAGTACTAAATGGGTTAATGAGCCCTCACAACCTATGTTTGCAGTATAAATAAGAAAAATTATCACTAATTTTCAACAGCAAAGTAGCCATTTAGAAGATGTAAAAACTGCACAATGTCACAATGACAGCTCAAGTCAAAGTACATTTTGTACAGTGAAAGTGGGAAACACTGGAAATGCCTAACCGCCCCCGCCCATAGGGGCTTGAAGAAATATATGGGCTGCCTGATGCTTCCACGCAGAGCTGAATCCGGCCGCACACTAGAACTGGTAAACCCCTTAGTGGATCTAAGCTTGTCCAGGAACTGCAGTGGGAGGTGGACCGTCCATGCTAATAAACCCTATTGGTTTCATTGGGCGACAGGGCTTGAGATGTCATTTCATCTCATTGTTGGTTAAACGTCCCACAAAATGGGAAGCCTCTCCAAAATGACCTTTACAGTGTTGATGGGGACATTAAACCCCAAATCAAACAAACAACTCAAGTCAAAGTACATTTTGTACAGTGAAAGTGGGAGACACTGGAAATGCCTGTGGCAGGGGAGTCTGTCATTAATAATTGAAGCCACATTTGAACATTTATTGGTCTAGCTGAATTTAATCCATTAATTGGGTACCAGAAACCCCAAAAGGGGTAGTTGGAAAATAGTGCAGGCCCAGATCAGACGCCGCAAGATGCGGCGTCCGATCTGGGCCTGCACTATTTGCTTACAGAATTTTCCACCAAAAATATAATGAAAACAAAAATTAGACCTGACACCCCTTACATGACAAATGGACTTGTCCAGCATATTGTGCCGGCCTCGGTAAGCTTACTGGTGATCAGGAGGATGTTGGTTTGATACATGCCGGGGTTGACAACATTCTTCATGAAATCTTTTCTACGGCCATTCTCTCCCTTCCGCTGATTCAAGAAGGGCAGTTGTCATTTTCTGGCGAAAGAGTGAGTGAGTTTTAGTTTTACTCCCACCAACAGCTAAGGTCATACGGAGACGGGACCTCAGTTTAAAGACTCATCCGAAAGTCTGCCTGGCGAAAGAATGTGCACTGTACTGGTTAACCACTTACGTATAAGCCTGAGCAGGAAAAGTGGATAGGTAAACTGACCGGCTCAAAAATAACCTAAAATAGTGTTGACTGGGCTGTAAACTTCAATACAAACAAACAAAGTGGGAGACTCTAGAACTGCCTGTGGCAGGGGAGTCTTTCATTAATAATTGAAGCCACATGTCAAGCTGAATTTAAACAAAGTGTCTGCTTTCAATGAACAATAAAGAATCCCTATACATCGGATCATTTGTAGCTACATTGTAATGATTCAAAATATTGATTCATAGAACAAGTGTGTCACACTGGCCTTGCCAGGGGAAAAACGGCACACAAGCCTGTGCCGGGTGCACATAGCTTGACAAGTTGCAGTATTACCAATATACATTTGCATTTGTCAACAACCGTGTCCTGGGGCATCTGATCTGGGTCTGCACTGTTTGTCAAGGTATCCCTTTAGGGGTTTCCTGCATACATATACAGTGGGTTAAAAATGTCCAATGCAGGCTTGTTGTTATGCCCTGTGTATAAGAACAATTTTTTTCCTTGAATATTATACCAAATATTTTCTTGACTGCTGGGACACATGTCTGAGCAAACAGTGTAGGT
Organism: Lucinisca nassula; assembly: GCA_963580285.1. Taxonomy (NCBI): domain Eukaryota; kingdom Metazoa; phylum Mollusca; class Bivalvia; order Lucinida; family Lucinidae; genus Lucinisca; species Lucinisca nassula. The sequence continues at coordinate 26,140,612 of OY757023.1, forward strand.
CTAGTTGAACAGCCTGCACCAATGGAGCAGCCAGATCTGGATCTACACTTTTGCCAATGTGCTAGGATAGTTTGACATAACACCAGACAGTGGCCCAACATTAAGAAGTGTCCTTGAGGACATCATTTCAGTTGTAAATTCCAATAATTTCTCACTGACTAGATAGGCCATGCCAAATTGAAGAAATATTTAGGTTACAGTTGTTCCACTGGAAATGTTAACCAACTGACTGTTGTTTTTAAGGTAACCGGGCGCCAAGGGCACATAGGGGCTACCCCTATGTTAACCCTTGACCTGCTGAATATTTACATACGCCACATCCACTACTGATTATCAACCAATCAGATTACTTGATGCAAATCATTGCAACAAATTCATAAACTGAATGACAAACAATGAAGATCCTGATCAGATGGTTTCTTCACCTGATCTGGATCTACATTAGTTGAAAGATAAGACATATCCGGGCTCAGCAGGACAAGGGTTAATATACAAACATCGCTGCCTGTTGATATAATTTTGTCCCCCCACCTGAAGGGAGGGGGACATAGTGTTTTGGTGACCTTAACTTAGTTATCTAAGTCAAATGGGTGTTTAAGATATAGTTATGGTGGTGGGACATTGTTTATGCCCCCGCCTATTCGAAGAATATTGGAAGGGCAATAAGTTTTACCCCTGTTCGTCCATTCGTCCGTCCGTCCCGACATCGTTTCGAGCCATAACTCCTAAACCGTATGGAATATATTCATGAAACTTCACAGGTGCAGTCATCACACTGGGATGATGTGTCATGATGCCCCCGGAATCTAAGAGATTCGGGGGCATATAGTTTTTGGTCTGTCCGTCTGTTTGTCTGTTTGTCCATTTGTCCGTCTGCAAAAACTTTAACATTGGGCATAACTTTTGAATGGTAATAGATAGAGCTTTCATATTTCACATGTGTATACCTTATCACAAGACCTTTCCAGTGGTACCATAATTTTTGATCTTGTGACCTTGAACTTGACCTTTGACCTATTTTTTTCAAAATTTTTAAAAACATTAACATTGGCGCTGTCCGGGGGCATCAGTGTTTCACAAACACATCTTGTTGGTTTTTGAATTATCTGCTCTTGACTTAGTACCATATAGTAAACTGTGTCCGGGCCATGAATTCTAAACCGTACGAAATATATTCATGAAACTTCACAGGTGCATTCATCACACTTAGACGATGTGTCATGAGCAAGAAAGACAACTCTTGCATTTTTAGTTTTTGAATTAGTTGCCCTTGACTTAGTACCATATAGTAAACCGTGTCCGGGCCGTAACTCCTAAACCGTATGAAATAAATTCATGAAACTTCACTGGTGCATTCATCACATTGAGACGATGTGTCATGAACAAAGAAGACAACTCTTGCATTTTTATACCCCCACAAACGAAGTTTGAAGGGGGTATATAGGAGTCAGCTTGTCGTCTGTCGTCGGTGTCTGTCGTCGGTCCGTTACAAAAAACTTTAACATTGCTCATAACTTCCTTATTCTTTGACCGAATCCTTTAATATTCACACACCACACACCTTGCCACTAGTACTTAAGATTGATATACACAAACCTGACCTTGACCTTTACGTTGACCTTCCTCAAGGTCAAATACTTATAAAAATTTGTCGTCGGTCCGTTACAAAAAACTTTAACATTGCTCATAACTTCCTTATTCTTTGACCGATTTCTTTAATATTCACACACCACACACCTTGCCACTAGTACTTAAGATTGATATACACAAACCTGACCTTGACCTTTACATTGACCTTCCTCAAGGTCAAATACTTGTAAAAATTTGTCGGACAACGCATGCGGGGGTATAATTGGCGCCCGTTAGGCGGCAGCTCTAGTTGGTTTTTGAATTATCTGCCCTTGACTTAGTACCATATAGTAAACTGTTTCCGGGCCATAACTCCTAAACCGTATGGAATATATTCATGAAACTTCACAGGTGCATTCATCACACTGTGACGATGTGTCATGGGCAAGGAAGTCAACTCTTGCATTTTTGGTTTTTAAATTATCTGCCCTTGACTTAGTACCATATAGTAAACCGTGTCCGGGCAATGACTCCTAAACCGTATGGAATGTAATCATGAAACTTCACAGGTGCATCCATCATACTTGGACGATGTGTCATGAACAAGGAAGACAACTCCTGATTGTTTAGTTTTTGAATTATCTGCCCTTGACTTACATCCATATATAGTCAAATGGTATGTCGTGTCCGGGCCATAACTCCTAAACCGTATGGAATATATTCATGAAACTTCACAGGTGCATTCATCACACTTAGACGATGTGTCATGAACAAGAAAAACAACTCTTGCATTTTTAGTTTTTGAATTATCTGCCCTTGACTTAGTACCATATTGTAAACCGTGTCCGGGCCGTAACTCCTAAACCGTATGAAATAAATTCATGAAACTTCACAGGTGCATTCATCACACTGAGATGATGTGTCATGAACAAGGAAGACAACTCTTGAATTTTTGGTTTTTGGATTATCTGCCCTTGATGCATATATTTTATGATTGAATTGAAGTACATTTGTAATATTTTTATGAATGGCATTTGGCGGGGGCATCCGTGTCCTATAGACACTTTTTCTAGTTTTCCTATGAAAACATTTGTAGTTTTACTTATTTTTGGTTGAAACTGAAAATATGGATTAATCAAATATGCAACTTGGTATGAGTAGTGAACATGCAAGAAAGCATCTTTCTCTGGATGGAGCTGTACATCTGAATATTAGAGAGATGCACTGCTGACACAAGTTTTCTGGAAACATGAATACTTATTGTGTAATATATAGAGGATCTTACATTAGTGTTCATGTATTATTGAATCTATTAAACAAGTTGAGGAAAAAGGATAAAATGCGAGGCTGAGCCTTGCATTTTATCCCTTTCCTTGACTCGTTTAATAAATTCAATAATACATGAGCATGAATGCAAGGTTCTGTTTATCATATGACATTTAAAACGCATTTTATTCACGATTGAATTTATTACATGGCGTTATTACACTCGCAGGCACGACGTCATATGATAAATCTACTTACCGTATTCATTTTAATTACCGCACCATGCGCTTAGTTTTTCAAAATTGTGTCAAAAAAGCATGGTGAAAAATCGACCTATTAAGCGCACACAAATCATTTCGGGTAACTGTCTTGGCAGTTGAACTGTCTTATTTCCCGCTTCGCAAATTTCGTCAGGAAAAAAATTGTTACTTTCTTAAAACCCACATGCCGAATATTGCAGTTATGCTGTAGCCCTCACATTGGCTTCTTTTGAAAGAAGCCAACTTGTTACATCCGTACACCGTAACTATTTTCCTGATCATTTCCGAAATAGATACAATGGGCCTCATGAATATTCAAGATGCCTCTCGGGGCTCCTTTTCCGACTACCTTATGAGTCACGTACATATAATGCATAAAAAGTACGTAAAATTTGCCAGGGGCGCGCTTCGTTACGCGTAACAAACGTAACAAAGAGATTATATAGGGAAAAACACTCTGCACCTCATTTGGACCGTAACGAGCAAAAAATCTGGGGCACATTTTCTCCCAACGTAACGTAACAAACGTAACAAAGGAAATATATAGAGAAAAAACACTCTGCACCTCATTTGGACCATAACGAGCGTAACAAGGGTATTCTTTGACATGCCTTTGTTACATAACGAGCGTAACGAGCAAAAATTTGGGGCTCATTTTCTTCCACCGTAACGTAACAAATGTAACGAAGGTAATATATAGGGAAAAAACACTCTGCACCTCATTTGGACTGTAACGAGCGTAACAAGGATATTCTTGGACATGCCTTTGTTACATAACGAGCAAAAATTTAGGGCACATTTTCTTCCAACGTAACGTAACAAACGTAACAAAGGTAATATATAGGGAAAAAACACTCTGCACCTCATTTGGACTGTAACGAGCGTAACAAGGATATTCTTGGACATGTCATCGTTACGTAACGAGCGTAACGAGCAAAAATCTGGGGCACATTTTCTCCCACCGTAACGTAACAATGTAACGAAGGTAATATATAGGGAAAAAACACTCTGCACCTCATTTGGACTGTAACACGCGTAACAAGGATATTCTTGGACATGTCTTCGTTACGTAACGAGCAAAAATCTGGGGCACATTTTCTCCCAACGTAACGTAACAAACGTAACGAAGGTAATGTATAGGGAAAAAACACTCTGCACTTCATTTGGACTGTAACGAGCGTAACAAGGATATTCTTGGACATGTCATCGTTACGTAACGAGCGTAACAAGCAAAAATCTGGGGCACATTTTCTCCCAACGTAACGTAACAAATGTAACGAAGGTAATATATAGGGTAAAAACACTCTGCACTTCATTTGGACTGTAACGAGCGTAACAAGGATATTCTTGGACATGTCATCGTTACGTAACGAGCGTAACGAGCAAAAATCTGGGGCACATTTTCTCCCAACGTAACGTTACAAACGTAACGAAGGAAATATATAGGAAAAAAACACTCTGCACCTCATTTGGACCGTAACGAGCGTAACCAGGATATTCTTGGACATGCCTTCGTTATGTAACGAGCGTAACGAGCAAATATTTGGGGCATATTTTCTTCCAACGTAACGTAACAAACGTAACGAAGGAAATATATAGGGAAAAATCACTCTGCACCTCATTTGGACCGTAATGAGCGTAACGAGGATATTCTTGGACATGTCTTCGTTACGAAACGAGCGTAACGAGCAAAAATCTGGGGCACATTTTCTCCCACCGTAACGTAACAAACGTAACGAAGGAAATATATAGGGAAAAAACACTCTGCACCTCATTTGGACCGTAATGAGCGTAACGAGGATATTCTTGGACATGTCTTCGTTACCTGATGAGTGTAACGAGCAAAAATCTGGGGAACATTTCTTCCAAAGTAACGTAACAAATGTAACAAAGGAAATATATTGGGAACAAAACACTGTGCACCTCATTTGGACCGTAACGAGTGTAACAAGGATATTCTTGGACATGTCATTGTTACGTAACGAGCAAACTTCTGGGCCACATTTTCTCCCAACGTAACGTATCAAACGTAACGAAGGCAATATATAGGGAAAAAACACTCTGCAACTCATTTGGACCGTATCAAGCATAACAAGGATATTCTTGGACATGTCTTTGTTACATAATGAGCAAAAATCTAGGGCACATTTTCTCCCAACTTAACGTAACAAATGTATTGAAGGAAATATAGAGGGCAAAACACTCTGCACCTCATTTGGACCGTATCGGGTGTAACCCGGATATTCTTGGACATGGCTTCGTTACGTAACCAGAGTAATTCTGGGGCACATTTTCTCCCATGCCCTGCCGGTAGGATACCAGGTTCAGAACTGGGATACCATGCTGCACCTGTATGATTCAAGGAGTTGGCCTAGGATACCCTGCTGCATCAGTGGGATAATAGGATAAGGTCTGGAATGCTGTCCTCCACCGGTAGGAAGCCAGGATCAGATCTTGGATACTAGAATCATGCATGAGATACCGTGCTGGATCAGTAAGATTCCAGGATCAGGCCATGGATATCATACTGATCAAATAAGAATATTGGTTTCATTGAGTGACAGGGCTTGAGATGTCATTTCATCTCAATGCCAGGTAAAAGTCACACAAAATTGGAAGCAACGTCTCCAAAATGACCTATTCAGTGTTGACAGGGATTTTAAACCTCAATTCAAACAAATATAAGCTCACCTGAGCCAGTTATCCGATTACATATATAGTCCTGTGAGAGATATCATAGTAGTTTAGAATGTGCAAGAGACAGTAACACTTAGGTCAGGTGAGCCCTCTTGTTAACACATTTACTGCAGTTTTGTTGGAGTAATGGCCCTTAGGAATTTTGGGCAGTTTCACCTAGTTGGCAATATCTTTTCATCAAGATCTGAGTGTCCGAGGCTTTGAGCGACAGCCAAATCCCCTCATGCACTTTACTGACAAGGCTCAACCTTGTGACCTTCAACTGTGACCTTGACCTTGAATCGGCACTGTTTTTTATAGGTTCTGCACATCAGTTCATCGAGGGGCATATTTGACCAAAATTGAAGAAAATTTTTCCAGGGGTAAAGGAGATATGAAACACACACAAAATTTAAAGATTCAAACTCATGACCTTCAACTGTGACCTTGACCTTGAGTCAGCATGGTTTATTTATTGGTTCTGCACATCAGCTCACTGAAAGGAATGACTGACTAAAGTTTAATGAAAATCCTTCCAGGGGTGAAGGAAATATAGAGGGACCTTCAACTATGATCTTGAACTTGAGTCGGCATAGTTTATGAGTTCTACACATCAGCTCACTGACCAAAATTTAATGAAAATCCTTCCAGGGGTATTTAAGGAGATATGGAACAGATACAAATTTCAAAGTTTCAAACTCGTGACCTTCAGTTATGACCTTGATCTTGAGCCGGAATAGTTTATTTATGAGTTCTGCACATCAGCTCACTGAGGGGGATATTTGACCAAAGTTTAAAGAAAATTCTTCCAGGGATAAAGGAGATATGGAATTGATACAAAATCCAAAGATTCAAACTTGTGACCTTCAACTGTGACCTTGACATTGAGTTGGCATAATTTATTTATGGATTCTGCACATCAGCTCACTGAAAGGAATATTTGACCAAAGTTCAATGAAAATCTGTCAAAGGATTCAGGAGATAATGAGCAGACAAGAAAGTGTGAAGGACAGATAGGCAGATAGGCCATTCCTATAATCCCAGCCCTGCTCTGCTGCAGGGGATTAAATCAAAGCACTGAGAGTACTGGTGGGATGATTGTCTCCAAGTATAGGTTGGAGAACTAGTCCTGGACTGTGATTTAAACTGTTTCATTTAACCCTAAAATTCTGGTTTTTAAGCAAATAATGTAGATCTTGATCAGAGGCCATGTTCTGTGGTGTGTGGTCTGGGTTTACCCTGTTTGCCAAGCCCAACCTATGATTTCAAGATAACCCTCTTACGCAACACTCTTAGAAGCCTCTGGGGTGTAGTGGATAAGCTACTCACCTCATAAACTAGGGGCTGTGGTTTCAATCCTGGGCTTCTCCGGACGTTCAGATGAGTCTTTAAATCCAGGTCCCGTCTCTGTATGACCTTAGCTGTTGGTGGGATGTAAAACTCAAATACACTCGCACTCGCACAACTCTCTGACCTCACTGCGGTTATTTTCTATAAAACGGTTATTTTCTATAAAAAAAGTTAATTTGACAGGTTAGTGGAAAGTCACATGGACTTCAGCAATGAGGAGCTTTACTTCTTAGAAACTGGGTTGATTGACAAACAATCAACCCAAAAATAGCCATGTTATTTGTTCCACTATGGAGTCAGAGTGTTTCGTACATTTAAGAGAGTTATCTATAAAATCTGAACTGGAATCATGTGTTTGGTTTGGCAAACATAGTAGGTCCAGATCAAATGAGTGAGTGTGTTTGAGTTTTACCTCTCACCAACAGCTAAGGTCATAAGGAGACGGGACCTCGGTTTAAAGACTCATCCGAAAGTCTGGAGAAGCCCGGGATCGATCCTCGATCCCTGGTGGATCCATCCTCGATCCCTGGTTTACAAGGCGAGTAGCATAACCACTAAATCACAGAGGCTTCTACATCTAATCAGTGTCTACACTGTTTGCCTTAGGTACAAGAACTAAAGGATTTACCGAAACAGTCCCAAGTTCTCATTCATGACCATTTTCCAAGCCTGTACTCAGACAATCGGCCAATCAGTGCTGTCAGTGTTTTAATTTATTCACACTCACACCCATTCACCCTTGTGTTTCTGGAGTGCACTCTTCCTTCACTGAAGTTTGGAACATCCATTCTTCTAAATAGGGTGGCTAGCAGGCAAAGCTGTGTGAGTCAGACTATCCATGCTTATAAACCCTAATGGTTTCATTGGGTGACTGGGCTTGAGATGTCATTTCATCTCAGTGTTGGGTAATAATAGTCCCACAAAACTGGAAGCAACGTCTCCAAAATGACCAATACAATGTTGAGGGGGACATTAAATCGCAAATCAAACAAACAAAAGATCCCCACCTAAAAAAATAGCCATCGGAAGAGATGGCAAATCCCCCGACCAAAAGCCAATATGGCCTTCAGAAGATTGTTCACCAATAGAAAGTGCACCAGAATTAAACCAGCAATATATCACAAAAGTATTGCAGTTATGGCCACCACAAGATTATACTGGTAAATATCTAAGCTCTGGGCCCTGTGGTTTCAGATAAGAAGATTTTTGAAGCTTTTTTCCATTTTAAGTCAATGGGTGCAGAGTGTTTTTTCCCTATATATTTCCTTCGTTACGGTTGTTACGTTACGTTGGGAGAAAATGTGCCCCAGATTTTTGCTCGTTACGCTCGTTACGTAACGAAGACATGTCCAAGAATATCTTCGTTACGCTCTTTACGGTCCAAATGAGGTGCAGAGTGTTTTTTCCCTTTATATTTCCTTCGTTACGTTTGTTACGTTACGTTGGGAGAAAATGTGCCCCAGATTTTTGCTCGTTACGCTCGTTACGTAACGAAGACATGTCCAAGAATATCTTCGTTACGCTCGTTACGGTCCAAATGAGATGCAGAGTGTTTTTTCCCTATATATTTCCTTCGTTACGTTTGTTACGTTACGTTGGGAGAAAATGTGCCCCAGATTTTTGCTCGTTACGTAATGAAGACATGTCCAAGAATATCCTCGTTACGCTTGTTACGGTCCAAATGAGGTGCAGAGTGTTTTTTCCCTATATATTTCCTTCGTTACGTTTGTTACGTTACGTTGGGAGAAAATGTGCCCCAGATTATTGCTCGTTACGCTCGTTACGTAACGAAGACATGTCCAAGAATATCTTCGTTACGCTCGTTACGGTCCAAATGAGGTGCAAAGTAATTTTTCCATATATATTTCCTTTGTTACGTTACGTTGGGAGAAAATGTGCCCCAGAATTTTGCTTGTTACGCTCGTTACGTAACGAAGACAAGTCCAAGAATATCCTCGTTACGCTTGTTACGGTCCAAATGAGGTGCAGAGTGTTTTTTCCCTATATATTTCCTTAGTTACGTTTGTTACGTTACGTTGGGAGAAAATGTGCCCCAGATTTTTGCTCGTTACGCTCGTTACGTAACGAAGACATGTCCAAGAATATCTTTGTTATGCTCGTTACGGTCCAAATGAGGTGCAGAGTGTTTTTTCCCTATATATTTCCTTTGTTACGTTTGTTAAGTTACGTTGGGAGAAAATGTGCCCCAGATTTTTGCTCGTTACGCTCGTTACGTAACGAAGACATGTCCAAGAATATCCTTGTTACGCTAGTTAGGGTCCAAATGAGGTGCAGAGTGTTTTTTCCCTATATATTTCCTTCGTTACGTTTGTTACGTTACGTTGGGAGAAAATGTGCCCCAGATTTTTTCTGGTTTTACTTGTAACATAATGGAGACAAGTCAAAGAATATTCATGTTTTGCTCGTTACGGTCCAATTATGGTGCTGAGTGTTTTTCCCTATGTATTTTATTCGTTACATTTGTTACGTGTAACGTAGCGCGCCTCTGGCGAATTTTACGTACTTTTTGTGAAGTATCTAGTCACGTATGCAGTTGGGTGGGAGTTTAGGTCTCCAACCATCCTGTGCCGGCAAATTGCAGCAGGTGCAGAATTTTTTTTGTGTGTGTTTTTTTTTTGCATTTACCTTATTTCTAGTTCCCATCTCTCGGGAGACGGCTTGAGATAGTTGGTTGCTTTACACACATTGTATGTCAGCATGATTCCTGATCGGACTTAACCGGTCAGTGCCAATCTCGGACATTTTGCAGTTATTGATAAATGAGTGAAAAATGATATGGATATGTAAATCGAGACGCATGTTTTTCATCCGTCAATCATACTGCCAAAATTAACAGCCTGCAAAGACTGATCGTCCGATGCTTTCCTTTCTTTCTTTCTGGTCACATTTTGTACATTTTGCGTGAACAAATCTAATCACTCAATTTCGACATGTGGTTCAAGTAACCCTGCGATAAGATGAAAGATGCTGATGTGGACTAATCCGATTCACCTATTTACATAATCAACTGATCTGACAACTGGTACTCAAAGCGTTCAAAACTACAGGTGGTCAGTTTAACCCCTGTCACACCAGGGCTGCGTTCTCACGGCGTCCAAGAAAAATGCAGAACGCAGAGGTGCGCGCAGTACGATCGCAAACATCGCCGTAGCAACGCAGTGGCGTCGCCAGTAGACGCGTTGGGATCGCATAGAACGCCAAGCGACGGCGCGCATTTTGAGCATGCTCAAAACAAACGCCGTCGCTCGGCGTTCTGATCAGAGCGCAGTGAGGTCGCCGTAAGGTTGCAATAGCAGCGCAGTAAGGTCTCCTACAACGCTACAGGAGCTCGGCAGGGGCGCACAGAGGTCTCCTACAACGCCATATAAGCTCCGCTTGTATAATTGATTAACTGATTGATTGATTTGATATTTAACGTCCCAGTCAACACTGTATAGCTATTAGGTCATTTTGGTGACGTTGCTTCCAATTTTGTGGGGCTTTTACCCGACTTTGAGATGAAATGACATCTCAAGCAATGTCGCCCAATGAAACCAATAGAGTTTACACGTATAAGCATGTTTACACCAATAGAGTTTACACGTATCTCGCACCGCTTTGCCTGGGCAGGCTTAGATCCTCTAAGCGGTTTACCAGCACTCATGTGAGGTCGGTTTCAGCTCTGCGTGGAAGCATCATGCAGCCCATTTATTCCTTCCAGTCCCGATGGGAGGGGGCCGCCCGCTTGTATAAACATTGGCTAGAGTAGAGTTTGATTGTGTACTGTCCCGAAAAACCTACTTCTGAGGTGACTCATTCCGGGTAAGGTAATGGCGATGGACTTGCTCCTGCTTTCGGTGATTGCGGTGGACTTGCTTGCGACGGCACAGGAGTACTGGTAAACCGCTTAGGGGGTGTAAGCTTGCCCAGGCAAAGGGGCGCGAGTCGGACCATCGGTGCTTATTGACCCTATTAGTTTCATTGGGTGACAGAGATTGAGATGTCAGATCATCTCAATGTCGGGTAAAAGTCCTACAAAATTAGAAGCAACGTCTCCAAAATGACCTATAATGTGTTGATGGGACATTAAACCTCAAATAAAACAAAACTGTTCGACTGATGAAGATGTCTGTTTACACTTTGAGAACGTCTTCAACATGTGAGCGCCGTAAAAGCGCAGTGCACGCAATGAGAGCGCCGTAAAAGCGCAGTGCACGCATTGTGAGCGCCGTTAAAGCGCAGAGGAAGCGCCGTGAGAGCGCATACAATCGCCATCAAGAACGCCGCAGGATCGCGATAGATCGCCATGTAAGCTCCGTAGCAACGTCTTGGTCGCTGTAGGGACGCCATGACAGGTCCATGTTCACAAAAATATCCCATATTTCTTGCGATCTCGCGGCGTTCTGAAAAATTAAACAACGCCGTCCCATCGCAATGAAAACGCGGCATAGTGTGACAGGGGCTTTTCTGACAAGGGTAATAAACACATTCAGCTTGATTATTATTACCAGATTATCAATTGGTGTTTTTATGATCAACTTGTTTCCTTTATCGATGGATATTTAATACTTTTATCCTGGAGACGGAGTCAGAAATGTTCGGTAAAAAACAGGGCGAAGTCAACTTCTCTTTTCTAGTCTGGTAAGGCGAAGTTCTTGAACTTCTGGTGAAGAAGACGCCCGAATCGGCCCCTCGGCTGATCCCTGTCAGGTATCTGTGGATTTCATGTGTACCAAAAGGTTTGGGAACCACTTTAAACGAGGAATTAAAGTGTGTATTAGAGCTGTCGAATGAATTTGACAGAAATGCAGTTGCTTTGCCTTCACTGTTGAAGAAATAACAGTAAGTTTTTATAGATTTTCTGTGAAAGCTTCAATGGGAGGTTACTGTAAGGTGTGCGCTTATGCAATTTTTTTCAAAAATAGCTTTGGTGTGCACTTATAGGAGCATGCGCGCTAACTAGGACAAATAGGGTACCTGATCTTGGGCTGTAAATTAACCCTTGTCATGCTGAATATTTCAATCTACTACACTCCTCCCTCCCCAATTTTCAGCTAGTTGTTTTGCATGATTTCAATTTTTTCCATGGATCAGAAGCAGGATGGAAAACAGCATAGATCCTAATCTGGATCTATACTGCTTTCAAAAAAAGGTTTTATCCGAGTCAGCATGGTAAGGGGTAAGATACTGGGTTTTTCTTTTTATGATATAAATACACCACAACCTCTTTATAACACTATTAATGGGGTCCAAAGCAGAAACCGTGTTAGTTAAACAACCGTGCTATATCCAAACAAAAATGTATAGATTATATAGAAAAATGACCATTTATGGTCATTTTTCTATATAATCTATACATTTTTGGGATCAATCTTGAAACCGTGTTATATCCAAATCGCGTTATAAAGAACCGTGTTATAACGAGGTTGTGGTGTATCTATTGTAATGATTCATTCACCTCTTGTAAAATGATACTGATCAGATCATTTAATGACTCAAGTATTAGAGAGAGAAAAATATACATCTTGGACAGGGCAGTTATTCAGGCACTGTTTGGTCAGCCATGGCAGATAAATAAGAAACTTTTTGTGCCCCCGGAATGTAGATTCGGGGGTGGGGGTGGGGGCATTTAGTTTTTGGTCTGTCTGTCTGTTTGTCCATTTGTGTGTTTGTCTGTCTACTAAAGATTGGCCATAACTTTTGGATGTAATACATAGAGCTTTCATATTTCACATGTGTATACCTTATCACAAGACCTTTCTAGTGGTACCATAATTTTTGATCTCGTGACCTTGACCTTGACGTTTGACCTCCTTTTTAAAAACATTAACATTGGCCATAACTTTCAATCGGTAAGTGGTAGGGCTTTCATATTTCACATGTGCATTCCTTCTCACAAGACCTTTCTAGTGGTACCATAATTTTTGACCTTGTGACCTTGACCTTGATGTTTAAAAACTTTAACATTGGCCATAACTTTCGATTGGTAAGTGGTAGGGCTTTCATGTTTCACATATGCACTCCTTGTCACAAGACCTTTCTAGTGGTACCATAATGTTTGACCTCGTGACCTTGACCTTGACATTTGACCTACTTTTTAAAAACTTTAACATTGGCCATAACTTAGGATTGGTAAGTCGTAGGGCTTTCATATTTCACATGTGCATTTCTTGTCACAAGACCTTTCCAGTGATACCATATTTTTTTACCTCATGACCTTGACGTTTGACTTACTTTTTAAAAACTTTTACATTTTCAATTGGAAAGTGATAGGGCTTTCATATTTCACATGTGCATACTATGTCACAAGACATTTTCAACAATCCCATAATTTTTTACTTTGTGACCTTGACCTACTTTTTTAAGACTTGAACATTGGCCATACCTTTCGATTGCTCAGTGATACTGCTTTCATATTTAACAGGCGCTGTCCGGGGGCATCAGTGTGGTTATGACCCTTTCAAGATTATTTCACTCATATTGAGCCAATCATTAATCAGAGGTGAGCGAAAACTGGAATACCCCGAGAAAAAACCACCTGACCTTCTGTTGTAGAACTTGGCGTCTTACATGTGACCCGAGCAGGTTCAAACCACAGACTTGAAAGACCTAATGATTAAGAGTCAGCGCTCTTATCCCCTAGGCCATGGAGGCCCAAACAAGAAACATATGTAAGCACACAAATACTTTGTCATTTCCTTTACACAATTTCTGAAATCTTTCCATTTCCCATTCTCCATTTATAACTTCTGTAGCTCAGTCGGATGGGCATCTGACTGGTGATCAGGAGGACGAGGGTTCGATACCTGTCGAGGTCGACAACATTCTTTCGTGGAGATTTATCATGAAATCCCCCTTCTGCTGATTCAAGAAGGGCAGTTGTTAGTTTCTGGCGAAAGAATGTGCACTGTACTGGTTAACTGCTTATGTATAAGCCTGCCCAGGAAAAATGTGGATAGGTAAACTGACCGGCTCAAAAATGACCTTTGTTTTTGTTTGATTTGAGGTTTAACGTCCCCGTCAACACTGTAAAGGTCATTTTTGGAGACGTTGCTTCCAATTTTGTGGGACTTTTACCCGACGTTGAGATGAAATGACATCTCAAGCCTGGTCGCCCAATGAAACCAATAGGGTTTATAAGCATCGACGGATGGACTTGCAGCGCTTTGCCTGAGCTTAGTAGCAATGTCAAGTGGTCTCCTACACTAATGATTTTCTGGTACACAGGTGAGCGATATAGGGCCATTGGGCCCTCTTGTGTTGTTTTGTCTGAATTCCTGAAGAGCTTGCAGGGATATTAGATGGAAGGGAACGATGGTGTACATTGATGGTGGATGGTTATTTGTTGGTTGTTGATTGCTACAGAGCTTGACACATGTACAGGTCATAAAAAGGCCATAAATAATAATAATGATTGCTGAAAAGTATTTTTACTGCTCTCTGTAGGATTGTGAGTTCTGCATAGAATTCTGAATGAGATACTGCTGTAATGATCCTAAGTATTGGGACAAATAGGCCTAAACAAACAGTGAAGACCAAGATCAGACTGCTCCTGAAGGAGCAGTCTGATCAGGGTCTACACTGTTTGCCATTGCTTCTGCACCTTTTGGACTCCTTGCTGGGACCGGCCCTGATAGCTCAGTTGGTAGAGTGTCCGCTCCGGGGAACGGGAAGTCACGGGTTCGATCCCGGGCCGCGACATACCAAAGTTGTTAAAAATGGTACTAGCTGCTCCTCGCTTGGCACTC